>JANUYF010000002.1:100074503-100674503 GCA_026167975.1 Phrynosoma blainvillii
AAGCTAGGCACTTGTGTTTTTTTTTTTTTTAAAAAAAGTTTATTTATCTTGTATCCCCGCTGTTTATTTAAAACTTTTCTTTTTCAATGCTGTGATTGGAAGACAAGTCTAGGAGATTAAAAGCCACAACAAATAAACTTGAGACTGGGGTGGGATAGGGGAGATCAGCAAGAACTGTCATGTTTTCTTAGCCCTCTTCTTTTTTTGAACAATAGGTAAAATCAGAACTGCTTGTTGTTGGGAAACACTTCAGAAGAACTTAAAATATTCTGTTAAAGGACCTGCCCTCCTGACAACAATGTGAGCGCTTGTTAGATCACTTGTTCATTTTCTGTTAGTCTGCTACACCTTACATTTTAAAAATAAAATGCCAGCCTATGTTATAAAGCAAAGCTGACAAATGTACAACTATGATCTGGGTTTATTTCTAAAGTCAAAATGAATCAGAAATATTAAAACCAAAGAAATTAAATCATTTTTTTTACTTTAGGTGTTGAAGAATGAATAGTTGAAAGAGACTTGTAAAAGGATTTTTTTCTTAACTAAGTGCTAAATCTCTAGTCCTTTAAGGGTGGGTAAATATTTTTTCAAGCTATTCATTCAAGGACATGATCAAATGTTTTAAAATGTGTTCGACTTCTCATTTCTCATGTGAGACGACATTAAACTCATCCCAATAAGGTGAAGTTAAAGTGTTTGGTCCACTCCATTTATTTAAGATAACACTAGGAAACTAATGATAATTGCTATAATAAAATTTAAGGTTTGATTTGAAATACTTGTCAAAAGCTGTCTGAAATAAACACATTATGGGGTTGGCATGAGTGGTATGATGATTAAAAGGAATAATCCCTGGTCTATTCAACTTTATTGGTTTTAACATAAAAGATTGTGAAGGTTTCTTTGCTTGCAAGTAACTCTTACTACCAATAAAAATTAGTAAAAGTTAGTGGAGCAGAAGAAATCCAAACCAACCTGACCTCTTTAGTGATGAGCTAGTGATGAGTTGATACCCACTACAAATAAAAACTCCTTTTTAGTTGTCCTGATTGTATGAGGGACCTGGAACTGTCCAGATGTTGGACCACCACTCCCATGCTCCCTGAACATTGATTCTGCTGTGGCTGGTGGGAATTGGAATCGAGCAATACCCGGAAGGCCAGTTTCCTCACCCTGCCTCTAAAACTTGAAGAAACTGAGGCTGTATCTAAACTGCAGAAATAGCACAGTTTGACAACACTTTAACTGCCATGGCTCAATGCTATGCAATCCTGGGATTTGTAGTTTGTTGTGGCACCAGAGAAGGCTAAATAGCTCACAAAACTACAAATCCCAGCAGTGGCAGTAGGAGCCACAAAATGACATACAACATGAAGTATGGTTGCAATTAATACTGAATGTAATGAAGAAATCGTTCCATTTGTCAAGATGCATTTCAACTGCAGAAAGAAAAGAAAAAAGTGTGGCAAAAAGGCAAGACATAGGGTGCATCTACACTGTAGAAATAATGCAGTTTGACACCACTTTAACGGGTTGTAGCCCCTTCCTATGGAATCCTGGGATTTGTAGTTTTAAAAGATCTTAGGCTTCTCTGTCAAAGACTGCTGGTGCCTTACAAAATGACAAATCCTAGGGTTCTGTAGGATGGAGTCATGGCAATTAAAGTGGTGTCAAACCATATTATTTCTGCAGTGCAGGTGCATCCTGAGACAGTTTAATAGATGTATGAAGTATAAGTGGAGGAAGGGTTTCTCCCCATTTTTGTGCTGTAGAGGGAACATGATGCACAAAAGGTACCACATTTTGTGGAAATGTTTATTTCACCCATTCCAGATTCTATGGCTGGCTTGGCAGGATGGCTGTTGGTCCTGCCACATAACTCCAGTTGGTCAGCATCCTGCAGAGCAGGTGAGACGTGCCAGAAGCATGATGTCCTTATAATGAAGGACACTTGAGGAACAAATGCAGCCTTGACTTCCTTGACATTTACAAGATTTTTGAAATTTTTACAAGCCTTGGCCCACCTCTTGCCAAATGAGCTGAGGAGAGAAACATTCTTTCCTTCTCTCCCTGCGCTCTCTCTCTCTCTCTCTCTCCCTCTCCCCTCCTGCCCCCACTCCCAATTTCATGTAAAATAATCCACTGGGTCCCCCTTGTGCCCCTTTTCTTCCCAGTTACCAGATCTGAATTCTCGGTGACAGTTTATTTGTCTTTGGAGGCATTTCAGTGACAAATGTTTAAGGGAGTGTGGGACAATGGTGGAGAACAAGAAGGCAGTTCATTGAACTGACAGTGACCATACAGTAAATAGAGGCAGATTCAAGCTTCACTGATCACCCAAGAGCACTGTGAGGCTTTTGTACACAATCACAATAGACATAACATAAGGCCTCTCTGTTTATTTTTAACAATATATACCAGTGGGTGCAAGCAGTAACATACCTCACCTGAAAAGTAACTGCAAAAATAATTGCAAAAAATCAAATGATGTGCTCAAAATGAACTGGGGGGGGGGACAGCTATGATTTAGCTATGATTGTTTACAAACTAACACACAATACAAAACAAAAATGTTCTGTGCTTCAAAACAACTGCATCATCAGAAGGGTTGGCAAGTATGTGACAACTGAAGTTTCTCAAGAATCATGCCTGTTTTAGGTTCTGACCTGCATTGCATGCTACAAAGAAATCCCAACTATTCTAGTTATTGCAACCCTTTGACCTAACAATAGCATCTATGTAACCTTTTGCCACCATCACCTGCAGTTTTCATCTGAAAAAGTGGTTCTTGGTAAAGTGTATGTTCTTCTTAGCATTTAACTATTGGTTTACGTTCACAGGCTGTGCTGGAGGGACCGATCATCTTGTCAGACTAATGACGTATTAAAATGAGGCAACATATATTTTAATGTTCCAGCAAAAACTTGTGCAATTGAAGGCAATGAGATACTTATAAAGTATGGGTGGTTTGGGAGACCCTAACTATCCCTGTCCTGTTAAGGATCTATAATGGGGCACAGAAAATCAGAATCTTCTCTTAAATAATGCAACAAAATGTAGGATAGGCAGAACTTTTCAAGATTTTTTCTCCAAAACCAGAATGTAGGGTAAGGCAGATCAGGAAGCGAAGTATAAAAGAAGGGGCAAATTTTAGCTCCATCTGTATGTGCAAATCTTGCAGAAGTGAAGGTGATCACAGGATAGGAAATGGGAGTTCAACTAATGTAATGTGTGAATAAAACATACTGTATTTTCCTTGAGGTATTGGCCTGAGCAGACAGTTGAAAAGTCTCACACCGACTGTCTAAATGACACAAGTAATGCACTATTAGCACAAATACTTTTCGAAGGCCCTCATTTAATCAATTTCGCAAATAATGGAATGATCTACTACTAAACAGTGAACTGTATACACTATATTTTGGCACAAAGATGGACATTCTCCCACTAGTAACTAGGGACTCTAAATAAATGATTTCAACAACTTTTTTTTTTATTAAAGGAGGACGAGAGCCCTTGAGCTGCATTAATCGGGGAGAAGTCGAGTGGCACTTTTGTCATGGAAATGTTAAGCACATAATAGTTCAGGCAAACAATGTGGAGCCACTTCATTCTTTCAGCCATGCTGACACCTCTTAAAGAGGAACTGCAGGGAAGGATGTGGGAAAGATTTGGTTTCTGGAGAGCTTGTTTCAGCTAATATTTTTGGAAGTTTACCTTGTAACATCTTTTAGGGATGGGTGTAAATGAGGAGCAGAGATTAACCAAGAAGGAGTAGAGTTAGTTTGTGCGAGAGCAAGGGAGAGCTTAGGAGCAAACATTTTATTCAAATTCTTTCCTAGTTTCAATTTACTATAAGTCAAAGGGCACACAGAACCTACTGAAAATCTACACAAATTCATATAGAAATCCATACACTTTATAGATCTATAGACCCAACAATAATATAAACATTCTGATCTGAAAGCGAATGAAATATCAAGTCATCCCAAATTCACATAAATGGTAAGCCTGCCAAATCAAAAAGTTAGGAGGGAAAAAATGACAATGCAAAGTTGTGCAGCTGCATAGTTTTTTGTATTGTACAGAATATATGGATTTGTGGTCTTGTAATGAATACTGTGTGAGTTATGGTATTCTTGAATAAAAGACAATAAAACATATATTTAAAATACCTTTTAACGCTAGGGATAACTTAACATGTCCTTAAACATACTATGAAAGTAACAGAGCAACAACACACAAGAAAATCAGAGATAAGAAGCAGATGCAAGATTCAGTAAGATTTTGAGTTCATTCTTGATAAATTTGACATGGTTAGAAACAAAAAATAAATAAATAAGAAAAACTTTTGACCAATTAATGTTTTTAAATGGTACGTAATGGCAAGAAAAGACAATATGAGCAACTTCATTTTGGATTAACTTTGTGGAGGAAGTATGTATTTGAAAGCATGTGGGACTGAAGTAGTCAAAGCATGACCACAGTATGAATAAACTGATTGTTAACCATCATAGGGAAAGATAAATCAGAATTTTGTCTTTAACAATGGCAGAAAAGCAGGAAATAAGTGACAAATTGCACTAAAACTGCAGCATACACCTGGAAAACCACAAGAATAGATAGTAGATATGTGCATTGGACTCTAATTTAATCTGAGCCAAATTGAGTCCCTTTAAGATTGTTCTGGGCTTCCCTCTAAAATACCAAGAACTGTAGTAGGACCTAAGATGAACAACAAAGAGGATGGGAAAAATAACAAGATGAATAATCTGCTTTAGATTTTGTCTCCTGGTTAGGGTAGGGGGAGAATGATGGAAGGAAAGAGTGGAGTTGAGTGGCTGACAGGTTCACTTTCTAATCCTAGGTCATATTGTGATTGATAAAATTGACAATCCCAGATTCATTCCTCTTTGGGGTGATACAGATGGTCAAAATGAAGCACCTTCCAGAGTCTTTGGAGATATGGCCAGAACAAAAAGGAGCTGGGATAAACTGACTCCTGGCAGCACTGCTCAGCTCCTACATTCATGGCCCACCTTGGGAACAGGCTCTGAAGTCAGTGGAGTTCCAACCCACTTGCAGCCAGAGCGGACTTAGGCCACTCTTTCATGCCCATCTGCTCTGTCCCTAAGTTGGATAGAGAGAGATGCTAAAAAGAGATAGAGAGAAAGCAAAAGTCATTACTAAGAGCTTAACATGTCGTTTCCTGAAACAGCTGTGGATCCTATAATGCCTCGTGTAGAACACAAAAGGAACACCGAGTTGCAAAGAAAACCACAGCCTTTTAAGCTGCCCTGGCTGCTTTCTAAAGCATTTTAACTTTGAAATTAGCTAAACTACCATTGATTGTGAATGAAAATAAACAAGGATTCCAATAACCATTTTATTTTTTTAAACTTTCTGATGGTGACAACGCATGTATGATTTCTGTAGTATTTTTAATCCCCATTTGGACAGAATGGGATGTATTTGCAAATAATTTCATGGCTCTGTGGAGACTTACACCAGGATTTCAAAAGATCTTATACAACACTAAAATTCTTTTTTTTAAAAAAAAAATTGCATCAAATAAACACATTTCAAAATAAAATATCTGATACATAACTATATTTTAAATTATTTAGTAAATCAGGCTGGTGGCGATTCCTTCTTGCTATCTGTGAATTTGAGCTTCTGCTGATGGCAACCCCCGGCTTTATAATGGGTGTGTGTGCACATGCCTGCACATGTGTGCACATGTACCCATTGAAAAGAATGGGACTTAAGGTCCTGCATTTTTTGCTATCTGTGGTGGTGGTGGTGGTCTGGAACTGATCCCTTGCAGCTAGCAAGAGACTACTGTAATTGCAATTCTGTAGGGTAACAAAAATTAGGCAAACTTTTATGGGTTCATACAAATACATCTCAATAAACATTTATTTCAACTTTAGTAATACCTAAACCATTATTTTATTACTGGAATTGGATTTTTGTGACTTGGGATGTTTGAATAGCTGTGTCTTTGAAACTATTGCTTAAATCCAATTGTTAGTCCCAGCTAGAGTAGGTCCATTGAATTAATGGACTTACCACTGGCTTATGAAGTGTTGACTTACCATTCAGCAATTGATTCAACAGGTCTGCTCCAGCTGGAACAAGTAACTGGATTTAATCCCAAACTTGTTTAGTAAACTAGAAGGAAAAGTTGTCTGAAATTAAGTTCTTAAGGTATTTTCTTGCTTGCTTGCTTGCTTTGGTCATCACTTCACATGGAGTTAAAGTGTTTCTACAACTTTTTGAAGTCCTCCAGATTTTATAGATACAAAGAAATACTTTTGCAATAATCCAAGAGAACTAGGCTTCAGGTGTCTAGGGATAGTTCTCTGTTGTGTGCCATTTTTATATAAATTGGTCCAATAAACAATGGAGTGGGAAAGGGAAAGTAAACCCTCCCTCTGCATTTTGTGAATTCTCCATAAACAACTGGATGTATACTTCTGAAATTTTGCAGGCTTGTTACTTAAAGTCAATCCTATTCTATTGTTCTCAGTTTGAGAATAATGGACCACAAGGAACTGAGGCAGACGTGCATATCTTTTTCTAGATACCATATGTTTCTTGCCTGTTCTGCCAAGAAACAGCAAATTCAGCCTGTGTCTATACACCTGAGACTTGACAGCCTTGAAGCTCTCAGAAGAGGCAACTACACCTGCAACTTTCTTCCACCACTGACAAGAAAAAAAAAACCTTCTTGATAATTTACTTTTTAAATGAAATGCGATTTTAAAGGTGTGTGGAATGAAAATTACTGTATCAATTTGTGTGAGATTTGGCAGAATTACTTCCTTCCTAAGGGGATATATGCCTGCAAATTTCATCCCATTCCAACAGAGGGGGGATTACAGTCACTTTTATCAACAGAAGGCATGGAATTTCATATCCTCAAATCTCAGATTTGGCACCTGTGTCAAAGTGGATTGATTGACTCTGGATTGGTTTGGGTGGAACTGGACCCAGTTTTGAAGTGCTTACCGTAATTGATATCCAGCACAAATCTTGTGGTTAGTGTACATCCTGCATGTAAAAAACCTATTCCATTATGTGGTTCCTACTCATCACATGGTACTAGCCCTAAAATTATTAGGGAATTACTAATAATTAGTCCTAGTATCCCCTATTAGGGTGGTGATTACAAACTAGACATTGCAAGAGAGGCTTACTACATTCAGGAAGTCTCTAACTTTGATCAGGTCATGTAACAGCAGAAAAAAGGATATTAGAATCGTATAGTTTCTTAGCTCTCTTTCACACTACTCAGTTACAGTACTGTAACAGCTTAGATGCCATGGCTCCATCCTATAGAATTCTGGGATGTGTAGTTTTGTGAGGCAGAGAACTCTTGTGCTACACCAAACTGCAAATTACAGAACTTTGTTACGATACAGGAATGGCAGTTAAAGTTGTATGAAAGCACTGTGCAAAAGAGACCTTGGATTCCATAGGAATTTTTTCAGTTTTGCTTTTCTTTTTTCTTTAATAAGAAGAGAGAGCATGGAGAGCATGAAAGAGATTTATAGATATGTGCCTGGTTCTGTATGAAGCTAGTGGATACAGATGTGTCCTTTCCTTCTTTTTTAAAATGATAGATTCTAGAGTCTTCCAATGAACTTGAACAGTGAGAGATTCAGGACATATGGAACTCAGTGGCATCATTAGGGGGGTCCGGGGAGTTCAGACCTTACCAGGTGACAGACCTTACCTAAGGGGGGGTGAGACTACTGCCCCTCAAACACCTACCTTTGGGCAAAAATGGCCTATGGCATTCATCTGCTCCCTTTTAAAATGCTTTAAGAGATGGTGGGAGTGGGGTGAAGCTCAGTGGGAGGAGAAAAGAGAGGCCCCAGAATGTTTTAAAATTAAAAATTAAAAAAAAATTAATTATTCTTTAAAAAAATTCTTTAAACACATCACATTTTAATCATATCTTCACTATGTATGTGTAAATACATTTAGGTTGTGTGTATGATATTGTAATATGAAGGTATAATTTTAATTTTGCTCGTTGTTTATATCACAACTATTAGCATTGCATTCAGTGGTATATTTAACTATTTATGAGTAACATTAGTGCAAAAAAGCATTACTAAAGATTTTGTATGGTGTGAAATTGGAGGAGGTCAATGGTATTGGAGGTGGTGGTGACACCAACTCTCTCACCACAAGATGAGATGATAACCAACACCTTAAATGGTTTTGACTGTGAATTGGACACATTAATGGAATCTAAAGCTACCAGTGTTACTAGTCCTGATGGCTACATACTATGTTCAGAATCATGCCTCCAAATACCAGAATCATGCCTCCGAATACCGGGAATAACAGCTGAAGAGAACAATTGCCCTTCTGCCTTCCTTCTGAGCTTCCCATAGATATATGGTTGACCAATGTGGGCAACAAGATAACAGACAAGATAGACCTTTGGACTGAACTGACAGGGCTCTTATTACCTTCATATGTCTTAGAAGAGTTTAGGAATATCGCCTGTTAAATGGAGTAGTTCCCGGTTATTTCGTTGATCATAGCAATGGCAATAACAATAGCATGTACATTCTATATCGCTTATCAGTGAACTAAGCACTCTCTAAGAGGTTTACAGTCAGTAAGCTAATTGCCCCTAACAAGCTGGGTACTCATTTTTTCATCCTTTTTCCATCCTTCCTTTACTATGGAAGGATGGAAGGTTGAGTCAACCATGGAACCCACCTGGAATCGAACTTGCAACCTTGTGGTTGCAGTACCAGCATTTATCCACTTCACCACCAGGCATACATACTAATAGCTTCAGACTTAGAGCAGCCTTGTAGATAAAAGTCCATTTCAAACAATCATATCAAGGTGATCTTCTATGAAAGAGCATAGGGTTACCAGAGATCTCTTGACCTAGAAGGGAATGCATAGCACTACAGTTTGTATGAATCAGTCCCCAAGTGAGGAGAGTGGCTCCCATGAATTATAAGATCTTATTAGGTCCATTTCACTTGGAATCCAGTAGCAGCAGTAGGACTGCAACTTCCATTAGTCCTAACTATGATAGCCAATGATGAGAGATTATGTGAATTGCAGTTCAGCTGCATCTGGAGTTGCCCCAATTTGTTCATCCCAAGTTTAGAAGGCAGTGGGGTATGTATGGCCCATGGTCTCCATCCAGCCTAAGCATTTTTCTGTTTTAAAAAATTTAAAACATCCTGGAGCAATTTCACCAGACTTTGGGCCCTCAGCTACAGGACATTTTAGGCCTCCTTTGGACCCCTAGCCCCAGGTTGTTGAAGGCTTCTTTGTTACAGGAGGAAAACTGGAAGGAAGTAAACCAATATGCCCCACAAGCTCTAATTACGAATAAAGTGACTCAGGAAGAACATGGTTAAAATTTGCAGTGTGACTGGGGGCCTAACTACCGCAAAGCAAGAGTCCCCAGACTTTTGGAGGCTACCATCCCCTTTCCTCTTGAGTGAAAACCCTAGTGCTGCCATGCATATTTCTTGATATTAGGTCTCCTGTTCTACTGCAAATTCAAAACAACCAGTCTCGGTTGCTGCTCTTTTTGCACCCAGTCACCTTGAAAGCAGCAACAGATCAGCTGGATGAGCAGTGACTGAGAAGCCTCTAGCCTGTGCCAGCCAAAGATAGCACAGACAAGAGGTTCCCCAGTCATTGCTCGACCGGCTGCTTGATCACTGCTCCCCTTGCAACCAGTCACCCTGGGAGCAGCAATGGAACAGCTGGCTGAGCTATGATCAAAAGGCCACACATCTGTGCCAGCCCTGTAGCAAAGGCCAGTGCAGGCAAGAGACCTCTTGCCCACTGCTCAACCAGCTGCTTAGTTGCTGCTCCCAAGGTGACCAGGTGCAAAGAGAGAAGCTTCTCCATGGTGAAGTACTCTCAGCCCTTCTTTGCCAGTGTGGACACGGGTGCAGTTGGTGTGTGTGTGTGTGGTGGGTTTACAGAGGCTACATGCTCTGGACTACTAGTGAAAGACACAGATAAGGAAGTGAACTTGCACAGACAGATGAAGGGCAGGAGAAACCATCACATGAAGCAATCAGCAAGGATGTGATGGCTTTAAGGGACCCTGAAAAGAGAAAGTTCATGCAACCCTCATCCCCAACATGACCCTAAAGGCCACTGATTCCTTTTGTCTTTCTTGCATACTACTACTATGACTGAAGGCCCCCTTGCCACCCCCTTTTCTCTCACTGCCCCTTTGCTGCCCCACTTTTCCCTTACTAGACCTTTCCACCACTCCGAGGGGGGGTGTACCACCCACTTTGGGAATCACTATTCTAAAGGCACCAAGTAGGGTCAGCCCTGATTAATACTTAGATGGGACACCACCAATAAATACCAGGTGCTATAGGCAAGATTTCACAGGAAGAAATGACAAAACAACCTTAGGCAAGTATTCCTTGCCTAAGAAAACCCTACGAAATGCATGGGGTCACCATAAGTCGACAGACTTCTTGAAGGCACACATACACACTGACTGGAGGAGATAGAGGAGAAAGAGGAGAATTTATCTTTTAACTTCTCTTTATTAACAGTGAATTCTTTTGATGGTAGGCCCTTCTGTGTCCAAAAGAGCATCATCCATGAATAAAATAAATTAATCAGCAGGCTTGAGGGAATCATCAGATTTGCAAAAAAGACAACACCACAGAACTGTAGGGAGTAAATCAAGGGGAAGGGAACCCTACAAAACAGCCCAGAGAGGACTGAACATACTCACCAGCAATGGAGTGTGGGAGAATACAGTGGGGAAAGAGAAATATGGAAAATGGAATGGTGTATCCTGGGGGGAAAGAAAGGACAACTGTCTGGAAACTGGGAGAGGAACCCCTCCTACTGGAACATTTTGTTGCAGATTTCACTTGAACTATATTAGAAATGAAGATCTTTCAGTGACATTAAATGGCATTAGATTTAAGACAGAAAGTTCATTCACACACCTTGTAATTTCTGAATGGATTTTCTATCCATTGTACATGTGGACCTAGCCAGTTGCTTACATTACTTTTTAAAAATTACTTTTTAAAAGCCATATGGTTTCCCCTTCTCGTAGTGATGAGAACAAGTAGACCTAGGTAGATATTGGATAGAATCCTCTTTATAACTTATGCTGGTGTGCTCCTTGGTTATGCCAGTGTTATGCCTTGTATTTCATGAGCTGCATACAAGGAGGTAGCCATTACTTTCCTGCATAATGAATTTTCCCAATTGTGCAATGCCAGGCATCTAGATGGTGCTTATGGGCAACCCCTGACCAATTGGTGGCTTGAGAAAGAGCTTCTCTCAGCTGCCATCCAGCTGCTACCAGAGGTCTGAGAGAATCAAGGTTGTTCCTTCTTTTCCAGCTGCACATGGCAGCCAGATAGCACCTGTGTGCAGCTCCACACACATATCCTGGTGCCCTCTGGCTGTTGTGTACAGCCAGGAAGAAAAATCAGTCTTTGTCTTCACAGACTTCCAGCTGAACTGTGGTGGCAGACCTTTCACTTCAAAGAATATCTTGGCTCTTGTCTTCTCTGCTACTGTTAATGATTTGAGGGGTAATGTTCCATTGATGGAACCAGTACTGTTCCATCGGTGGAACTGCTTCCACCACAGAATCTGAGAAAGAGTGGTTCAGTCATGCTCCAGGAGCTCTCTGCAAGCCTTCAAAATCAACTCTGAAAGGCTGAGCATCATTTAGAGCAGGTTTGAGTAACACAAGAGCTGTAGAGGGAAGACGATCTTGTTGCACTAGCAGATATCTGCTAGCGTAACAATGGATTTAGGCCACAACATATTCCTCTGAATCCCAAGTATAATAATAAGAATCATGAATTTGAATTGTATAAAATATTTTGAAATTCAGCTCCATTTCTATGGGGGGTTGCAGACTGCCAGAAATAGTGCAAATTGAGACCACTTTTAGGGTTAGGGTTAGTGCTAGGGAATCATGGGAATTGTTTTGTTTTTTTCTGAGACATTGAGCCTTCTCTGTCAGAGAGCTCTGGTGCCACAATAAAATACAGTTCCCATGATTCCCTAACCCTAATCCTAACCCTAAAAGTGGACTCAATTTGCACTATTCCTGGCAGTCTGCAACCCCCCTATGTTAATTTTTCATTTTTTCTGTTTTCCCCTGGAAATGGACAAGAAAAAGAGTGGATTGACCAGCATCTGGAAACAACGCCCAGCAAAATAATCCAAATGTGTGTATGTTTCCCTTCTATGATGAGGAAGACACAAGTCATGATTATTTCTGTCATGTTTAAGGCAGCAGTGGCCAACATGGTTGGTTCTTATTTGAGTTGGCAAGGTGACATTTAAAAAGGAGAGTGAAAGTGTTAAGACACAGAGCATGAAGACACAAAATTGAGAAGGACTGCTGGTAAACTGAAACAGCTTGCTTTGGAAATAAAAGGTAGCCAGTAAAACAGCCAAGAAGACAGTTTTTATGGATGGGTGGAAATATTATTTCAAATGGAGCTTCAAAACACCAACATCATAAATCCTTTAAAAATTCTGGTTTTGATGCCAGTTTTAAACTTTAAATGCTGGCAACAACAATTTTTCATAAATGGTATTAACATGAACCATAATTTTGCATAATTTTGTATTGTTCTATTAACACCTTTGCCCTGTATAATTCTAGTGTGAGAGTTTTCTCAGTGTTCTCACACAGTTGAAACCATTATGCACCAACAGACAAAAATCATTAATGTCCTACTGGTGTTTGGCTTTTTAATGAAAAACAGGGAATCCTTAAAGAAAAGAGCAATTGTTTCTTTTAAAAGCCTATATTTAATTAGCTATGACAGGATGTCCAGTGTGAAAAACAAGTGACAAACTGTATAGCATATCAGTTGGATGTGTGTGCGTTTTAAAAGAACTTTTTATTCTCCTATTTGTTTCAGCTATATCATGGTGGGGGCGGGGGGGGGGAGTGGAAGCGAACATTAAAGCCATGGTCTTGAAAACCTTTTGCCACTTTAAGAGGATACAACATGCCTATTAATAATGATATTACTCCTCTACTATTGTTAAGAATAATGAAGGAATGGGAATGTTGGCCCCAAAGCTGAATTTCTTCTGAAATGTTTTCAATTAACTCTTGGCACCGGCAGGAAAGCATCAAACCTTTCCCATGCTGAAATATGGAAAATCTGCAGGGTACTTCTCAGCAGGGGTGGAATTTCATTAAAACAAGCACATCATAATTCAGCGACTTCTGCACCCTCTTTAAGCCTTTCCATTGATAAGGGGGCCGAGGCGATTTTTATGGATTTGCAAAGAGAAATGATTTCATAAAGATCTTTTCAGAATGTTCGCTTTGGCCGCCTAGGCCTTTTGAATGCTCTCTGATGCAAAAATGGTAAGACATTTAAGCACAACTGTGACTACTAGATAAGAGGCAGAACTGAAGACACTTTAAGCGAGATTTTATCCAGCAGACAACTTCTTTCTGTGTCTCAGTAGGAATTCATTCAGCAAAGATTCCTGGAGTCTTTTAAAAGCTGAAAGCCCCACTGCCTGCAAACAACCTTTTTTTTAAAATACAGCTTACTTGGAAAGCACGTACAGACTTAGAAAAGACAAATGATGCCTTTTAAGATAACAAAACATCCACCCATGACTACCCAGAAACTAGATGTGCTGCATAAACTGACTACTCATAAAGGGGAGTGAAGGGATTTTTAAAGAGGGTATTTTAGACAGAGAGTTGATGCTGCACTTCACTGTGTATGAAGAGCCTTTGTTGCAAGCGCCTCTTCTTTTGCAATTTGCGTATCCATCCTTCTTTCAGCTTCTGAGCTGCTCAGGGTTGGTTTCCCCCCTCCTTCCCTTTCCCTCTTCATTATGTGAATGCTAAAGAGAAATGGTATTCTTCCTTAATATTACTCCCGCTTGTAACTTGGTGTGAAAAATACTTTGCACCATTATCTCATTCATAACACCCCAATGAGATAGATTGCTAATTATGCTCCCATTTTATAGATAGGAGCTGAAGCCGAATGACATTGACTCCAAGACCACCCAGTGAGTTCAAGGATGGGGAAAGGGTGGCAACGGGGGGGGGGGGGGGGAATGGGGATTTAAAGTGCTGGTCCTCTCATTCTGAGATTCGTTACTATGTGCCACACTGATTTCATAACACCCATGCTTTCTACTAGAAGTAAAAGACTGGCACTCAAGTGTTCCTGAAAATGAAACAGAAATGTTGTATTGACTGAGCATAGATCCACTTTTAGGCCTATCTCAGATATTACATCAGGCAGTCTCTATGAGGCTGGTATATTATTGCTCCATGAGGATAATCCCCCTTTGGGGCTGAGATTTGCATGTACCCTCCATGTATACCATTATCAGAGATTCATGTGTGTTATGAACATGCTTTCATGTCACCTGTCAACTTATGGCAGCCTCATGAAATGTCATACATGAACAATTTCTTTGAAAAGCCCAACTTGACAGTAGGCTCCTCTGTTGTGTACATGCTACTGCTGTGCTGAACAGATACATATAGAGAGGTTGTGTGTCTGGCAATGTACAGACAGGGAACATGCATCATGCAAGTGGTGGCTATAATGACACACAATGTGACCACACAATTTACATGGACCATTACCATCAACTTTTAAGGACAGGGATGTGTGAAGTCAGGACTGATGGAAACTTTTGCTACTGATACATATTTCTCATGTAAAGGTCATATGATCAAATTCAGGCCAGCACGCACCATGGCAGGACTAAACTCACAGTCATAAACACACATACTTGTGGTTTTATGTGGTTTCATGTGTAACATATAGATATCAAACCGTGGGAGAGATTTTGCTGTCTACTTACATTGAGAAGGATCTTTAACCTATTAAAAATCTTCAAGGGAAGATATACCATGCATCATTAATGTAAATGAAACCATATATATATTCTCAGAAGTAAGTCCCAATGAAGTCAGTTCAACATACTCCTAAATAAGTGTATAAAGGATTTTATCTTGATTTTGAGAGAATTCAGCTTCCCCCTGCAGTCACCTGTGTCTCATAGCATCCAAAATGATTATTTAGCATGTGACAAAAATGAAGTAATGATTTATCAAAGAATAAACAGATTTTCATAACATTTGCACATTTCACATTTTGTTGAAGTATAATAATTCTTACTCTAGTGGGGATGGCTGTGCCCAGAGACCCAAAGAGATCCCCATGCCATGTTATTAATCGTTATGAATCAAGTACCAACCGCAGTCACTCACCTGTTTGGGAAAATGGAATAAAGAACAGAGAGGTACAGGAATACTTGGCTACTCTAAATGAATTCAAGTCTCCAGGGCCAGATGAACTTCATTCAAGGGTATCAAAAGAACTGGCAGAAGTAATCTCAGAACCACTGGAAATAATCTTAGCTATAATCAATGGAAATAGTACCATTATATTCTGCTTTGGTCAGATCCCACCTGGAATTCTGTGTTCTGAGCACCACAGTTCAAGAAGGATGTTGACAAGCTGGATTCTGCTAGAAAAGGATGACCAAAATGGTGAAAAGTCTGGAATGCATGCCCTATGAGGAGAGGCTTAGGGAGCTGGGTAGGTTTAGCCAAGGGAAGAGAAGGTTAAGGAGGGAGAGCAAGTTTGTTTTCTGCTGCTTCAGAGACTAGGACACAGAGCAAGGCATTCAAACTATAGAAAAAGAGATTCCACCTAAACATTAGCAAGATATTGATGGCAAATGCTGTTCAACAGTGGAATATGTGCCACTGAGGTATAGTGGAGTCTCCTTTTTTGGAGGTTTTAAAACAGTGACTCGATGACCATCTGCCAAGAATGCTTTAACGGCACCATTTTGGAAGGCCCAACTGCGCCAGTGTCATGTGCATGGCAGGGAATTGGACTGGAAGGCCCTTGTGGTTCCTTCAAACTCTATGATTCTATGATTTTGTTCTAGCCTACTTGTTTCTAGCCAGAAGCAAAGCAGAGTGGAGGGTGAGCCCTGGCACTGCAAAAAAACTGGAAAAGAAGGAGGCAGCTATGTCAACATACATACACATTTGGAAAGTCTTTGCCACCTTCTTAATTTTCTAGCTGAGCTAGAGATTTGCAGCCAATGCTTTCTAGCACTCTTGAGAGTTTATCACACTGCCCTTTCCCGTCCTTTCCTCTAGAGCAGGGGTCAGCAAACTACGGCCTGCGGGCCAGGTGCAGCCCGTAGAAGCCTTGGGACTGGCCCATGGCCGGTCTTGCTGCCGCTGCGCCGCACATGAGCGCGGATGCCATTTTGGCATCCAAAATGGCATCCAAAATGGCACCTGCGCTTGTGCACGCATGCGCATGATGGCGGGCACCATTTTGGAAGGCCCAATGGCCCCCGGCGCCATTCCCCCCCCTCCCGGCCGCTGGCAAAAAAAGGTTGCCGATCCCTGCTCTAGAGCTAGGCATGGGATGAAAACATTTAAATGTGGATTTTATCACACACTTCCATAGCCAGGCAGGAGGCATCCTATACCTAATCATGACATCCTGTAGCTGATCCAGACTTCTCCCGTACCTTGCAAAGAATGGGAAAATCCCTTTCTTTCAAAAAGTTTAAAAGTTTTCATCCTGAGCCTAGCTTGAGGGGAAAGGATGGGAAAGTGCAGTGCAATAAAGCCCTTGGAAACTGGATAATTTGCACCCTCATCTCCTGACTGGAGATGACCTATGAAAACTGGAGACTGAATGCCCTAGCATGCTGACTGCTAATGGACAATTTCAAGGCACCCAGCTCTCCTTTCTTGGTGGTTTTAAAAATCATTAAATGGACTTGAACTGGGCAGTCCTTCAAACAGAGAATGCCTTCAGATAGTAAACTGTCCTTTTAAAAGTGGGACAGATGACATCTCTAACTTCATGCTATACAGGAGAGTTTTCTCAACCAGAGAGGAGGTTGGGAGAGGAGTTGTAGGAAGACACAAGTGGGAGGAGAGAAAGTTAAGTCTTCTTGCATGAATTTCCTTCTCTTATGATAGCCCAAATTTACACTGCCATTGGACCAAAGTGATGTGTATTGTTTAGATATAGTTGTTTCTAGACTCAGTGTCAGGAAACCTCAAATTTCAGAGAAGGATCCTGAAATATCTGAAATGGGAAAGACCTATAAAAATTTACTTCTAATGAAATATCTCTGCCATCTGTGAATTTCATAACAGCATACATCATATTAATTGTGACAGATGTATGTTTGTGCCAGCACAGTATCTCTTTCAAGGTTAATTCATCAGTTTTCTAGTACATAGCCGTTGGAGAGATACTGAAGATTACCCAAGAAGCCGATTGAGCAAGGGGACCTAATTAGTGTTTCCAACTGCATTGCAATTCACAGCAAAATTAGTCAAGCCATATAATGACCATAATGCTTTCTCAAGGACAACCTCTCCTTATATATGTGCAAGTTGCTTGCCACACGTTCATGCCCACTGCTACCAAGTTCCTCAAGCCTGAATTCTGGGGAATTCCAGATCAAATTGTTTTCCAATCCAAGCTGCCACTTTGATTTCATCACCCTCAAACCCTTGTTGAGATCAAACCTTTGAAATGAGAAAAGATTCCTAATCCAGTTACACCAGATGGAGTCTAAATCTATAGGTCCTGAGAGCTAGAGGATTAGTATTTCTCAAACCTCCCCCAACCTCTCCCCAGTACATACCCCTGCATGTGAGTATGAGTGCATGCACAAATATATATATATAATCTCAATTTTTAGCTAATTTTCTTTGACAAATTGTTTAAAATAATTGTACAGGCTTATTACTACCCCTCATCCAGCTTCTTATATAACACTAAACAGGTGTACTTTAGAAATCTTTGTCCCCGTTTTGACTCTCATCTGGAAAGTATATTTATGTTTGCTTATGTTTATTTAATACTAAAATTTAAAGAAGTCAGACTTTTGTAACTTATCATAGACAGTAGGTTTTCCTCTTCTCAAATATAGCATATTGCAATATAATCTGTAGAGACAAAAACTGCAAGCACAAAAACAAAGTTGGAAAATCTGCTCTTATGATAATGATCAGCCACATATTTGACTGCAGTTTCTTGGAATACCCTTGCATTCTGGCACATTTGATGACATCATATTCACTCAATATCTACAAAGTAGGTAAGTATGTCTACTAAGTGGTTGGTATGTTGTTCTGTGACCCATGAAATGGGATCAAGAAATTAGTCAGGAGCAGAAAGGCAAGTATGAGGAATAAAAGCATCAGTGAGAAAACATAAAGCCATGTTTAGTTTGTGGCAATTGCAGCTGGCAGTCCTCCAAGACTTCAAAAATGTGCCTATGATGAGAGGAAAGCTGGTGTGTATAATCTCTTGGGATTTTATTTATTTATTATGTTATCTTAGTGTATAACATATTGTAAAAACATAATGTTGTTTGCTAGAGAAATGAATGCCTAACAATAAGATTCCCAGCTGTTTATATTCTTCAATTTTTAGATTGAATCAAGCACAAAGTTAAATAAATAAAATAATGTTTTAGTGCCTAAATACTCTAAAGGCACCAGATCCCATCTGAACTTGGAAGCTAAGTAGGGGCAGCCCTGTTTTGTATTTGGATGGGAGGTTGCCAACAAATACCAGGAGCTGTACACCAGATTTCAGAGGAAGGAACTAGTAAAACCACATCTAAGTATTCTTTGCCTAAGAAAACCCTATGAATTTGTGGGATCACCATATGTCAGCAGATGATCTGAAGGCACACACACACATTTGTAAGATAATATGGAACTATGGTAAAGACAGAGAAATGCAGAACCAAGTGATGTTCTAATGAAACAAAAAATGTAGTAACATAGTTACTTTAAAAAGCAATATTCCTACAATTTTGACTCCCCAAACTAGACCAAGGATGGAGATTGTGTGGTCTCCAGTTGTTGTTGGACTGTAACTCCCACATTATATCACCAACAATTATGATGGGATTTGTAAACCAAAAATATCTAGAGGACATAATTCACGCTCCTGCATCAGACCAAACTTTGAAAAAGAAGATGGGTGTTGACTTTTAAAACGAATATTTCACATTTAAACACTATGCAGTATGACCCTCCCCCCCCCCCCCCCCCGTATCTGCAGGACTGATACTCTCAGTTTCACTTATCCATGTCCAAAAAAGTCTAGGAATTTTTGCGGTCCTCCAGCACAATTCTATGCTTCTGGTGGAAAGTGACTATAGAGTTATGCTGGAAGACCTAGAAATGCCTAGAGAAGTGTTCTCTCTAGGAATCTCTAGATTCTCCAGTGCAACTCTGTAATCAACTTCCGCCAAAAGTCATTCATAAAGTTCACTATTATCCTTGATTTTGCTTTCCACTATAAGTCTGGGAACATATGCCCCATGGATATAGAGTATATAGCCATACAGACTGTATCACAGAAGAGGAATGGCTGAGAACCAAACCTGATATGACACTAGAAAGCCTTTCCACCCATAGGGGGAAACATATGATTACCCTTATAACTCAGGATCCTAAAGTAGAGGTTGGAATGTTACTTTATCAAAAGCATTGCCACTATTACTCATTCCATTATTTCCCAACACCCATCCACGCTCATGGTATTACTTGTTACCTTTCCTTAATCTTAACTTGAGGTGATCCATGTTTAAAAAGGATGAAAATGGTCCAAAATGTGAAAAAACAAAGTGCTTCAAAATGTGTCCAAAAATATTTTTAGCTTCCAAAGGAAATGAGAGAACAGAGGTAATGCAATTGCAAGGCCCCTGCTTTCTCTTCCTATGGTTTATCTTTAATCTGGCTTTGGAACATACAGCTCTTGGACCGGTTCAAATGCCTTCTTGCAGCCTGTCAGAGGACTGTCTGCTGAAAGCAGGGGAGACATGGATACTCTCACCTCTTATGCATCAGCTGTAGTAGGCTACTCCCCTGAGGTACAGTGGATAACTATCTCATTGCCAAAGATTCTAGTCAGTGTCTGTGTCTGGGATGTGGAAAGACACTGGACGTTTTCATACACAAACGTCCAAATCCGCCTGGAGCCATTCCAGAATGGAACCTTCCGCTCACTTCGGAATGGCTCCGGTGGCAGCGACCTAATTCCTTTTAAAAAAAGGAATTACAACTCCGGCGCTGATGCCGGAGTTAGAGCTAAAGGGGGCGGGGCTTGCTGCGACGTCATGTGAACACGCGCAGCAAGCCCTGGACTGATGCCGGCTAGTGCCGGGGATGGCACCAGAAGGGGCGGGGCTTGCTGCGACGTCGTATGAAACATTTGACATTTTGCCGGAGTGGGGCCGGACGGAGGCCGGACGGAGGCCGGCTAGCGTCCTCCAAAAGCCCATGTGAAAACGTCCAAAGTCTTGTCCCATCATCTCAGGCAATAAAAATATTTTGACCTAGTTCTAACTAACCAGATGCTTTGGGCCAGACACTGTTATACAAGACCTCAATGGGTAGTCTCCAGATTTTTTTTTTATTATTTTTAAAAAGAAAATGAATCTGTCAACCTAAATACTGTGAAGGCACCAGTTCCCATCTGATCTCAAAAGTCAAGCCATGATAGCAGTTGGAAGGGAGACAGCCAGGAATTACAAAAGCATAAGGTCATAGAGTTGGAAGAGACCACAAGACCATCAGATTCAACCACCTGCCATGCAGGAATACACAGTCAAAACACTCCCAACATATGGCCATCCAGATTCTGTTTAAAAACCTCCAAAGAAGGAGTAGAAGTACCAGGAGCTGTAGGCTATATTCAGAGGAAGGCAATGGCAAACCACCCTGAGTATCCTTTGCCTAACAAAACCCAATGAAATTCATGAGCTAATACATCGCAGGTATTGTGAACATATGTACTTTGAACCAGTGTGGTGCAGTGGTATGATTCTTGGATTAGGACGCTGGTAAACAAGGATTCAAATTCCTACACAGCCATGAAAATCCACTAGATGATCTTGTGCAAGTCACACTCTCTCAGTCTTAGAGGAAAGCAATGGCAAACCTCTTCTGAAGTATAGGGTTGCTGAAGTCAGGATCAATTTGAAACAGCAATGATGAAGGAATATCTTGTCAACCTTTCTCTTCTTGGTATTGGTTCAATATAGGGGTGGGCAACTGTGGGAGGCAGTGGGGCTATGTGTGTAGTAGCCCTGAAGAGACCTATGAGGGCTGCTCCGCCACTGGAAAAAAAAATTGAATTAATTTTTAAAATTGCCCTCAAATAACCTGTAAGGAGGTTGAGCATATTTTTGCCATGGTTTTAGGCCTCCCTGATCCTCTACAGGCCTAGGAGAGGCCATTATTTTAAAACAAAAAGTAGTTGGAAATCACTTTCCAGTTTACTTCCTATTTTAGAAAATGTCCTTCTTGGTCCTAAAATGGCATAGGGGGGAATTGTAGTGAAAATGCCCCCACAGCTCCTAGAAAGTCTTTGGAGGGGAAAAAAAAACATGGGTCACACTTTGCCCATCTCTGGTTGAATCTCATCCTCTTCCCTATGGACGTTATCACACGTGGCCCACAAACCGACAATAAAGTGGAAATGACAAATCCCGAAAATAAACCGAAAATAAACCTTGATTCCGCAAATGGTTTTCACACGTGATTAACATAAATGCGCAATTAAACTAAGCTCCCGCTGAAACCGCATTTAACGTTCACACACAAGTGAGAAAATCCCGTACATGTACTAGAAATGATCTTCTAGCACATGCGCACTATGCTTGCCACGGCTGTCATCCCTTCTCCAGGTCGTCCTCGGAGCAGCCGGCCCTTCGCACAGCCGGCGCTGCGAGGAGGACCTCCCGCCGCAGCATTTGCACATGCTGCAGCGGAGGAGTCGGCGAAGGTGCGGTGCAGTGTTTTGCGGCGCACCTTCGGCGACTTGTGAAAGGAGTGCCAATTTAGCGCTCCTTTCAGGGGCAGCAAAGCTGCGCCACGGGGCCGAGGTGTGGGGACACCTCAGCCCCACAGTGCAGCTTCCTGGGGCAGCCCACGGCCGCTCGTCCTTCAAGCTGCCGAAGATGCGCCGCAAAAGGCTGTGGCGCACCTTCGCCGACTCTTCGGCGGGAGGTCCTCCTCGGAGCGGCTGCTCCGAGGATGACCTGGGGGAAGGGGTTGGGGCGCCGATTGTGCGGCTGCCCCTCCCCTTCCCCGCCCCCAAGATGGCTCAATTAGCCATCTGCTGAGGGGGAAGGGATGCTTACGCTGCCTCGAGGACCCTGCAGAACCATGGGGAAATGCGGGGAAATGCTTCCAAATGCGCATTTGCTTTTCACATTACAGCGAATTTACCTTAATTGCGAATTTACCTTAATTGAGCATTTGCATTTCCTCCAAACAACCGAATTTCAAAAGATCTCCGTTAACACCAGTTTCTGTCCACTTTCTGTCCAGTTTCTGTGCGACGTTGTGTGAAAACATGGGGCACTAATCCAGTTTCTGTTTGGGTTTTGTGTGGATTAACCAGCAGATTTGCCCCCGTGTGATAACGTCCTATGTACTCCCCCCCCCCCCCAAGCAGGGAGAGAATGACACAATCTCTTCCATGTATTGCCTTTCTGCTCTAACTTGCAATATTCAAGAAATATCAGACTTTTGTTCATATGATTCCTGGGCAATGTCTAAAATGTGTCTGGTGAGATATCAGTGGAACAAACTGTCTCACCAACTTCTTTCCTTCCAAGCAATCTGGCTATTATTCTACCATCTGTGTTGGTACTTTGGAAGAACCAGTCATTTTTTTGTGATTAAATGTCCTGGAAAATAATCTGAGTTTGATGTTAGAAGGTCCAAAGTCAATTAAAGTGGCACAGGCTCTTTTGCTCACTACTGTGTTGCTTTCCTGACCAAGTCATTTTGCTGGATTTGTCTTGCAAAGAGAAAATCCTGGAAGCAACACTTCCCTTCCCCAACAGTAACAAAAAGAATGAAATAATATCAAACTATTTGATTCCTTTTCCTGACATCAAAGATCTGTTGCTTCATTCTGCCTTATGGCAGAGCTGGTCCTGTCATGTCTAGAAGCAAGGAAAGACAAGTTGGGTGATATTTGCTAGTCATAGCTATTGCCATCAGCTCAGGAGATCCTATAATAGTAGATGGGTGTCTGCGGCTAATAGCTACTACAGCCTCGCCTAAGTTGTGTGTTTTTTTCTCATTAATAACTCTTGCTGTCTTGACAAGACTTTGGTCTAATCTGCACTGCAGAAATAATGCAGTTTGACACTGTTTTAACTGCCATGGCTCAGTGCTTTGAAATTCCAGGATTTGTAGTTTTGTGAGATTTTTAGCCTTCTCTATCAAAGCGCTCTGGTGCCACAACAAACTACAAATCCTAGAATTCCTTAAACTTGTTTGGAGGTTCTAGCATATCATATACCCTTGACCGAAGAATGGTGCACTCCTATCTGGGATGGTCGTCCTCTTCCACTGAGCACGCAGCTTTGGGAGGGACGCACATGGAGCGGTGAGGGAGGAAGGGGACACCCGCCTAGCCAGCCAGATCAGCCGAATCAACCCTGGCGATCTATGGGGTGACAGATGTCGCAGCCAGATTGCCCTCACATCCTCATAGAATTCCATAGCATTGAGCCATGGCAGTTAAATCAGTGTCAAACTGCATTATTTTTGCAGTGCAGATGTTGCCTCTGATGTTTCTTGGCCACATGTTTCTCAGTTTTTACCAGTGAAATGTTGGAGAGCATGGTGGATTTAAGATAGAGACTTGTGTTGTGAGAACAGGAATAGGAGTTTATCACACAGGGACCAGTAAGTGCAAATAAACCATCCCGAAAATAAAGTGAAAATAAAGTGAAAATAGAGGTTAATTGTGCAAAAGCATTTCACATGTAATTAGAATAAATGCGCAATTGCACAATAATGGGATAAACACCGTTTTTGCATTTCACACTGATGTGAAAGAAATCCGCAAATGTATTAAAAATGCTATACTTTCACATGTGCAGATGTAAGTTTAATTTGTGTGACAGAGGAGTGTTGTTTGTGTCATTTCCTGTGTGACACTGCCTCTTCCTTCTGTTTGCCTTGTTAGATCACCATTACAGTCATTCTATTTGCCCAGTTCATATTTATGTTCATATTTATAACTATACATGCATGAAAACACACACACACACACACACATACACACATATATATAGTTATATATAAAGTTATATGTGCTTATACAGAAACATACATATCAATATACATATATATCATACACTATATATATATATATATATATATATATATATACAAACATACATATCAATACTAATAAATGTGTGCGTGCGTGCATGCATGCATGCATGCATACACACACACATATATAAGGACATATAACTTTATATATAACTTTATATATAACTATATATACACACACACACACACACACACACACACATATATATATAGTATATAGTATAGTATATATATACAGTTATTAGTATTGATATGTATGTTTGTTATATATGTATATATTGTGTATGATAAATATGTATATTGATATGTATGTTTCTGTATAAGCACATATAACTTTATATATATATATATATATATATATATATATAATGTGTTTGTATGTGTGTGTGTGTGTGTGTGAGTGGGTGCGCACACCCATTTAAAGGTATTGATATGTAGGTTTGTTTTATACATATATATGTGCCGGATATATACATGATATATATGTGTATTGATATGCATGTTTCTGTATAAGCACATATAACTTTATATATAACTATATATATATAACTATATATATATATATATATATATATATATATATATATATTATATATATGTGTGTGTGCGCGCACATGCATGCATGCATGCACACACGCATGCACGCACACATTTAAAAATATTGATATGTAGGTTTGTTATATATATATATATATATATATATTGTGTATGATATATATGTATTTATATTTCTATATAAGCACATATAACTTTATATATAACTATATAACTATATATATATATATATATATATATATATATAGAATATATATATAGAATATATATAGAGAGAGAGCTATATATGTGTGTGTGTGTGTGTGTGCGCATGTGTGTGTGCGTGTGTGTCTTTACATACTACTATAGTTTAGTAACTGTACATACAAATGTGTGTGTAAGTATATATATATATATATATGTCAGAATATCAGCGCATAATAACAGTTGAGCATGATGTCTCCATGCATGGTGCTGGCAGGTATCAAGTCCCAGTGAAATAAAAGTATGGACAATAGTTTTCCCTTTCCCATACATACCATCCCTACACAACTATATACGTCTGTACCAGGCACCCCATAGCACCATTAAAAGCGAGAGGCTTGGAGGACCAGAGGAGTTCAGAGAGAGCGAGCAGCGGGTATAGTGGAGAAAGGAAGCCGAAAGTGAGAGGCTGAGAGGAGCAGAGTGAGCGGAGGACAGAGGCCGAAAAGTGAGGGGTTTGGAGGACTAGAGGAGGACAGGATGGGTGGCAGGCAACATGGAGAAAGGAGGCTGAAAGTGCGAGGTTTAGAGGACAGAGCAAGTGTCAGGTCGAAGGGGAGGTAAGGAAGGTAGGGAGGTAAGAAAGGTAGAAGGAGGTAAGGAAGGTAGAAGGAGAGGCTCAGGAGGAGAGACTTGTAGGACAAGAAGAGGAGAAAGAGAAAGCAGAGGGGCTCATCTCTGCCTCCTGGCATCTCTGACGCCTGAGCAAAACAGGAAGGAAAAGCGGCCCCACTGAACCATGAGAAAACAAACAAAAAATGAGTGAAAGGAGGATTATTGTGAATTTGAGTTTCATACTAAAGCGCAATTACTGTAAATGCAAAAGTACTTTAATATCGCAAATGCATTTTCTCTGAAATCCCGAAAGTAAAAAGATCTCGGAAAACACCATTTTATTAGCGGTTTTTGTGTGACGTCGTGTGAAATCAGGCGCAATTTCGCTTTTTTTCGGGATTTTTGTGGGATAAACTATTGATTTGCCCTGTGTGAAAAACTCCATAGACAATAAGCGTTACCAACTTTTGTTTGGTTAGCTGCTCTCTTCACATGAAGGAAAATCACACATTTGCCACTATATGTGCACTCCATGGGAAACACACTCCTCCCTGTGTGTGTATCTACTCTGCATTTGAAAAGGTCTTTTTTAATATTTACATGTTACATTTTGAGGAGTGTTTGTAGAACACAATAGGTGTCGATCTAAATACATAATGACTTGAATTCTATTGATTACTCTTAAGTAGAGTAGACTCAATCAGTTTTTGATTGGAGATACACCATGTAGATAAATTCTATTGAGTCAATGGATCTACTCTAGTTGAGACTAACTTTAGGATTCAGGCCAATAGATCCGGATTTTCTATGGTTGCATCTACACTGCAGAATTAATAGTATGACACCGCTTTAACTGACATGGCTCAATGCTATGGAATTTTGGGATTTATCATTTTGTGAGATATTTAGCCTTCTCTGTCAGAATGCTCTGATGCCACAACAAATCCTAGGATTCCATAGGCTGAAGCCATGACAGTTTAAGCAGTGTCAAACTGCATTAATTCTGCAGTGTGGCAACAGCCCAAGTTTGTGCTGCTTTCTGGTTATGTGTGAATATCTGCAAAAGTCAATAAGAAGTGAACAAAATAAATCCTCATTGGAACAAATCCCCTCTCCCATACATGCACATTGTGTGAAGATATGGACAGAAGTGGTCAAATGCAAGACTGCTGATTCTAAAATCATATAGGAAGAAAGAAAGGTTTAAGAGATGGGTGAGAAATGCAGAGGAACAAATTTATTGCAAAGGGTGGGAGCAAATTGCACCAAAAAAACCCTACTGGATGTGATGGAGGACAAAATCCTTGTCTTATTGTTTATTGTTGTATCCTATTGTTGTATTTTAACTTTTTTCTAGTTTAATTCTGTTTTAAGGGGATGGGAGGGTTGGATTGTGGGATGAGGGGATGTTTTAACTTGTCTGTTTTAATATGTTGTAACCCACCCCGATTGCTCTGCATGAAATTATTATTATTATTATTATTATTATTATTATTATTATTATATCATGAGCCAAGAACACATACACTTTGTCTTTTACCTTCAGCTCCCATGTGTCTATACTTGCAATTATATTGTGGTGTATGATGTCATTCTAAGTATGCTTATAATTATGTCACACTATATCAGAAAAGGGAGCCAGTGTGGTGTAGTGGTTTGAATCTTGGACTGTGACTCTAGAGACCAGAGTTCGAATCCTGCCTCAGCCATGTAAACCCATTGGGTGACCTTAGGCAAGTCACACTCTCTCTGCCTCAGAGGGTGGCAATGGCAAATCCACTCTGAAGAAACTTGCCAAGAAAACCCCATCATAGGTTCGCCTTAGGGCTGCCCTAAGTTGGTAATTACTTGAAGGTAGACAACAACAAATATTCAGAATGGCTGTACCTTTCTCTTCAGAAGCAAGTCTTTGGACCTTATCCCACGGGGCCAAAAGCAGCAAGAATCCACTAAGAATCAGGCGCTATAGCGCTATAGTTTTCCGCGTGATTCCACGACGGCGCTCAGAATCTGCTAAGAATCAGGCACTATAGCGCTATAGTTTTCCGCGTGATCCCACGATGTCGCTCAGAATCCGCTAAGAATCAGGCGCTATAGCGCTATAGTTTTCCGCGTGATCCCACGACGTCGCTCAGAATCCAGCAAGAAACCGCTCGGAATGCAGCATCATTCGCATTCTTTTGAATGTCGGTTTCAGCGGGCATTGCAATAGTGCGAGGTGATCCATAGCACTATTATAGCGCTAGCGCCATATTTATACTAGCGCTATAGTACTGGAATGATGCTCATATCGCTTTCTTGCCACTTTTGAGAGCAGCGTGGGATAAGGTCCTTTGGCTGCATCCCCACTGCAGAAATAATCCAGTATGACACCACTTTAACTGCCAGGGCTCAATTTGTTGTGGTGCCAGAGATTTGATTCACAAGGTTGGATTCCCCTGCACTCCAATATTTTAGGTGGACAAGGGAGTTGGATGCAAAATCAAATGTCATCGTAATCAAAGCAACAAGAACAACAACTATCATGAGCAAAGCTCTGGTGCCCCAACAAACTACATTTCCCAGAATTCCATAACACTGAGCCATGGCAGTTAAAGTGGCATCAAACTGGATTACTTCTGCAGTGCGGATGCAGCCTACATGAGCTTACTTCCAGGAAAACTGACATACCAGTGCTCCCTGAAGCAATGCAAATGTGTTAGAGTAAGAGTGAGCTCTTGAAGCTCTGTGGAAATGAGCAAAACCTGTAATGAGTCTAGAAACTTAAATCATTTTAAGATTGAGATGGATCTCAGTGAAATTTCATTACGAATCTCACAATCTCCTTCAGTTCTTTGTTTCTGTAACCAAGACCCAGGGCTTGAAGATAAATTAGCTGGAGCGGTCAGTGATTTCATCTGTGAGAGAGAAAAGGAGGGGGAGAACCAGGAGGCAGCATACCAGGGGTGCGCTTTAAAGGAGGCAGAAGAGTGATTTTTGTGTCCTGGCCTTGCTGAGGGAGAAAGAACAAAAGCCTCCATTTTGATGATTCTACACTAAGGCCCCATCAGCTCCATTTACTCATATTCAATAGCTGAGGTCTGACAGCAGCAGCAGCAAGGAACAGCTCCCGCCAGGCTCTCAAACTCCTCCTCGGATGTGCACTTCCCAGTAGAAAAGGGAATGGAGAAGGGGGAGAGGGGAAAGAGAAAAAGAGATAGAAAGAGGGAGAGGGGGGAGGGAGGAAAAGTAAAGGGGGGAAAAACCCTTGCTGACACGGGGCATAACTTAATTTTCACGGTGCCGGGACAGCTGTATCGTGTAATCTGCCATGGCATGCCATTAAAACTTCAATGCCTTTACTGACCCAGAAGGGAAACTCAGACCGTGGAGAGCCTTTTGAAAAGAAGTGGTGATCTTCACGATTTATGAGCTTGTCTTAAAGAAACAGACTCCACTCACTTTATATTAATCACCCTTTTCAGGGTACATTGAAATCAGGGGGTCCCTTTGCTGAAGAATGTGGAGACCCAATACCTTGAAAAATGTTTGGCCTTCCATGTTAGTTGTGGTGGTGGTTGTTCTTGTTGCTTTGCTTGCGAGGACATTGGGTTTTCCCCCCTCCATCCAACCCCCTTGTCCACCAAAGATATTGGATTGCAGGGGGACCCTACCTTGTGAATCAAAGTGCAAAATCCAATTACACTGACTCGGTTTGAATGGCTAGGGTGAGGGAGACTTGAACATTCTTCTACATTGTATGTTTAAGAAAAAGAAAAGAGGAAAAAACAACCCTTGAGAAATATGAGGCGTTAATGTTTCAGACACTCATGAAAGCTGAGATCGTTTCTGTGATCCAAGCACTAAAAACAAAAGAAAAATCTTTCCACACTCCTTTTCTTTCTATAGGCTATAGAAAATGTTAGAAGTCTTAAAACCACACTTGCAAAGTGTAAGTAGTGTAGAGGGAAAACATTTAAAAGGCTGTGGCTAGCTAGCTAGCTGTGTCATTCTTTTAGGGGGGGGATAAGTTTTTTGTGCCTTTGAGTCGTTTTTGACTTATCGTAACCAGAAGGTGAACATATTCAGAGGGGGTTTGCCATTGTCTTCCTCTGAGGCTGAGAATGTGTAACTTGTCCAAGGTCACCCAGTGGGTTTCCATAGCTAAGTGAGATCCAAACCCTAGACTTCCAGTGCCCTTCCAGAGTCCACATCCAACACTCAAACCACTATGCTCTGGCTCTTTCTTTGGATATCTATCTACCTTTGTCCAATCTATATCTATATCTATCTATGGCTGTGT
Source organism: Phrynosoma blainvillii (assembly GCA_026167975.1). Classification (NCBI taxonomy): domain Eukaryota; kingdom Metazoa; phylum Chordata; class Lepidosauria; order Squamata; family Phrynosomatidae; genus Phrynosoma; species Phrynosoma blainvillii. The sequence goes on from JANUYF010000002.1 coordinate 100,104,365, forward strand.
CATCACTGCAGAAATAATCCAGTTTGACCCAACATTGTTGGCTCAATGCTATCAAATCTTGGGATTTGTAGTTTGTTGTGGCACCAGAGCTCTCTGACAGAGAAAGCGAAATGTCTCACAAAACAACAATTCCCAGAATTCCATAGCATTGAGCCAAAGCAGTTAAAGCGGAGTCAAGGGGAATTATTTCTGAAGTATGGATGCAGCCTATACATCTATATCTAACTCAAAAAATTACTTCTTCAAGCTCGCACCCACCAGATGCATTGGGCCACAATTCCCGTCATTCTCAGCCTGCTAGGACTGATGGGAAAAGTCGTTCAACTTATCTGGAAGGTGCCAGGTTAGGAAAGCTGTGAAATGACCCAACAACCCGACGAAAATGTTGTGCATAAGTAATGCCAACTTGCTAGAGTGTGGTCTCAGAAAGACTCCCGTACAACTTCTAATCATTAGGGCCTAATGAAATGATTGCAGATTGCTCTGTAGGAATACTGACTTGTGGACTGGGCCTTTTGCTTTCCCAGGACTGCACATCTAGCCCCTTCTTTTCTGCCCTTGTCACTAAGAATACCAAAGTTCATTTGCTTAAGAACATTCTTTAATGAGATTTTTAAAATAAAAATAGCAATGATAATTAAAGTTCAATGCTCTGTGCCATTCATTTAGATGACCTTGCAATTTCTCACTGCCCATGAGCATTGGTGTTAATTTTCCCTGGCTGTGGGGGAAATGAAAGGGAGTCTCCCTTTTGTAATTTAAACCAAACAATCAATTGCATTAAGACTCTGTTAATTTCAAAATTGTCAAGGAAGGTCGTTCATAAACTGATTCCAGCCTCACCTCTAAGGAAGGTCTTTCCTAAACACATCTATTACATTTCTGGGATAGGTGTCTGAAATAGTAGAAATTGTGGATGGATTCAAAATAGCCCAGGGGTTTCCACTCTCCTGCTGGAATGTATAACTGTTTCATTTCTTTGAGTGGCATGCTGCACCACAAACTGCTTTTGGAACTTTCCTCTACTCCCTGAGCAGTTTTTGTGTGTCCTAAGGGGCCACTGTTCAAGTAAAAAGTACGCAAAAGCTCTTATAAAACTAGTTCCTCTTTGATTTTATTACTTGGCCTACTTCTTAATTTAGATGTAAGTAGGGTTGCCATATTCCACTCATCAATCCCATCCATCTAATTTGCATATCATACACATTATTCTAATTTAATATTTCTAATTTGTATAATTCTAATCTAAATAATTCTAAAATATTATGCACATTACTCTAATTTGCATTCTAATTATGGAGATCAGACACATGAATTGTTGCTTTTTTTCTCCTACTATGTTTCCAGTTTAATATACTTTTTTACAGTTAACAACTGACCTGAGAGAACCTGTAGAGTAATATTTAAAGTGCTGGACTTGGACCAGAGAGACCCAAGTTCAAATATTTGTTACCCAAAAAGGTAGGGGATCTGGGGTGGGTGGGTCCCCACCAAGTGTGTTAGCTTCTACTTTAAATAATGGGGTAATTTGCTTAGCTCAAAGAAACTTGCAAGAGGCTGGGTAACTTGAGGATTGTTTCCACTTGTTTATACCAGTACTAACTGAGGAGGATGCCAAGTTAGGTGGATAATGATACTTTTATTTAAAAATATGCAAGTGTGCAATCAAACACACAATAATAATTCAAATGGACACACCATCCAGAACTAACCAAAATAGATGTATGGAAACTGGATAGTAGAATTTTAGGAGTGTAGAGGGGGTAATATTTACCTGTCCTGGAGGGGTGACGATGGAAACTTGGACATGGTCTGAGGCAGACACAATGAGTAGTAGGCTCTCTCTGGCCACACTGTATCTTCTGTGCTCAAGGAAGTTAAGTTTTGGGACTGATATTTATATCTGAGATCCTAACCTCAGTGCTATCTTGCACTGCCATAAAGACCTGACAGGCTTCCCAAGAATCAGCAATGGGATTCCAGAATGACTGATTACTTTAATTCTAGAATAACCAAAACAGTGATTGGATTTAGAACAACCCCAGAGTAGATGAATAGGAATATTGTCTGGGAACATGGCATGGGGTAGATAGGAAGCATTGGCTTTGCCTTCACCTTTTGTTTCAAGTATAAGAGGATATACAAGACCCTTAGGGGGGTTGCAGACTGCCAGAAATAGTGCAAATTGAGTCCACTTTTAGGGTTAGGGTTAGGGTTAGGGAATCATGGGAACTGTATTTTATTGTGGTACCAGAGCTCTCTGACAGAGAAGGCTCAATGTCTCAAAACAAAAACAATTCCCATGATTCCCTAGCACTAACCCTAACCCTAAAAGTGGACTCAATTTGCACTATTTCTGGCAGTCTGCAACCCCCCTTAGAGAGGATGGAGAGATCAGCACACCCATTCAGTTTTTATCTTGCTATTACCTGGGCCCTCCACATGTCTTCAGGTCTCCATGTTGTTCTCATGGGAAATTTGCCTAGTGTTCCAAAGGTCCTCATGACCTCTTACGAGCCTGCCTGGCCCCAGATATGAAAATATGGAGACCCCAAATATAATGCAGCTAAGCATGACTTGACAGCCTTGTCAACAGGGAATGCCTTTACCTTTTTAAGACAGGCTTAATGTTGAACATAAAGAAAACAAAAATAATGATCAGCGAAGACCTTCACAAGTTCAACCTAGACAATAAAGAAATAGAAATAGTAAAAGAATTCCCATACCTGGGATCAAACATTGATAGAAATGGGGAATGCAGTCAGGAAATTAGAAGAAGATTAAGAATAGGGAGGACAACCATGAAGGAATTAGAAAAGATTCTAAAATTCCAAGATATACAACTCAGCAGAAAGGTTAGAATCATAGAAGCCATTGTATTCCCTATGTGAGAGCTGGACAGTTAAGAAGGATGATAGGAATAAAATCAACACATTTGAGATCTGGTGCTGGAGAAGAGTGCTGAGGATTTCACGGACAGCCAAAAAGACAAACAAATGGGTCCTAGAGCAGATCAAGCCCGAAACCTCCCTGGAAGCCAAGATGACCAAACTGAGACTGTCGTACATATCATGAGAAGAAGGGACTCTTTGGAAAAAACAATGCTGGGGAAGGTGGAGGGAAGTAGGAAGAGAGGAAGGCCACATGCTAGATGGATGGACTCTCTTAAGGAGGTCACGAGTATTAAAGGGTTGCAGGAATTAAGCAGAGCAGTGGAGGACAGAGAGTCTTGGAGATGTCTCACCCATAAGGTCACCATGAGTCAAGATACTCAAGGGCAGTTAACAACAAAATGTGGGATATGCTAACCAGAGAGACTCAAGTTTAAATATCTTTCAATCATAGAATTAACCATGTGACTATGGACCACCACTGTGGATTGAAAGGCAGAGGAAAACCATATATACATAGATATATACATTCAGGTTGTTGTTATATGCCTTCAAGTCATTTCTGACTCATGGTGACTCTAAGGAGATTATTGCACCTAGAAATCCCATTGGGATAGACGTGGAATTGAAAAGTCAAATCACATGCAGCTGCGGCTGGGTGAGTACAACCCATATGCAGCCCACACCCCAGCTGCGCTTATCCAGTAGCTTTTCAAAAATGGGAGCTTGCCATTTTTGAAAAGCCACTGGATAAGTGAGGCTGGGATCTGAGCTGCATATGGGCTGCACTCACCTGGCCGTGGCTGTGTGCGATAATACCTGTGTTTCACTTTTCAATCTTGCATCTATTCTGGCAGGATCTTTGGGACCAATAATCTCCTAAGGCAAGCCTATTGTGGGGTTTTCTTGGTAAGATTTATTTAGAGGAGGTGCTTACACCACTCACTCTTCTGACTCCCCTGCTCCCTCCCATGCTTCACTTTGCACTATTGTGATGCACTCTCACTTGTTTCTTGTGCACCACTGCTTATATTGCTCACTCTCCTATCTCTGCTGCTCCCTACCTTACCTCACCTTGCACTACTCCCTTGCTTCTTGCTCACCACTGTTTGCACCACTTATTCTCCCATTTCATCTACTCTCTCCCTCACCTCACTTTGTGCCACCACATTACAGCCCTTGCTTGCTTATGGATCTTTACTCACACCACTTGAGACTTCTTTTGTGGCAGGAGAGGGATTAAAACAAGTTCCAGGAGGAAGGGTCCATGACTTATTTTGAGATTTGCACCCTCTGAAGGTGAATTTCTCTTAGACTGCATTTGCACTGCAGAAATAATGCGGTTTGACACAGCTTTAACCACCATGGCTCAATGCTATGGAATCATGGGATTTGTAATTTGATGTGGCACCAGATCTCTCTAATAGAGAAGGCTAAATGTCTCACAAAATTACAAATCCCATAATTCCATAGAATTGAGCCATGGCACTTAAAGTGGTGTCAAGCTGTATTATTTCTGCAGTGAAATGCAGCCTTGGATCTTTTTCAAGAAAGAAAAAAAGAATCTGGAGGGGCTCAGGGAGCCACCAAACAACCTCTGAAGCTGCATGTGATTCATGGGCCTCATCATGATCTCTACCCTAGTTTTTAAAAGTGGTGTGTGTGTGGGGGGGGGGGGATGTGATGGTTGGGGTTATTGCCCACCATGCTCCCAACACAGATCCTGCAACATTTCACAGAAAAAAGCAGGATATGTGTGGCTAAGCAACATCAAAGTATGGTCAAGTTGGCAATAGTTATTAATGAGAGAAAACACACAATGTAGGAAAGGCTGCAACATCTTACTTTTGCCTCAGTCTATTAGGAAGGCAAAGATTATTTCCCCTCCTCTTCTCTCCCCCCTGCTGAGTTAACTGATAGGGGTTGCAGATTGCCAGAAATAGTGCAAATTGAGTCCACTTTTAGGGTTAGGGTTAGTGCTAGGGAATCATGGGGATTGGTTTTTTTCTGGGACATTGAGCCTTCTCTGTCAGAGAGCTCTGGTGCCACAATAAACTACAGTCCCTATGATTCCCTAACCCTAACCCTAAAAGTGGACTCAATTTGCACTATTTCTGCCAGTCTGCAACCCCCCTAAGTGCAAACTACTTGTGCATTTTGAACTCAGTTTGCAACAACTGAAGTAAGTTGAGGACAAAGGGGGAAGTGGGAAGAGAGAGAAACTGGGACAAGTAAACCAATGGGGGAAGCAGACGGCGCAAAGCACCATCTTCAGGGCAAGGAAGGGGAGAGGCAGCCACACGCTGGGTGCCCCAACCCCTTCCTGAAGACATCGTCGGAGCGCCGGACCCTCCGCACAGCCAGTGCTCCGAGGATGCCTTTCCGCTGCAGCGTCCGCACATGCTGCAGCGGAAGAGCTTCTGAAGGTGCGCCGGCAGCCTTTTGCGGCGCACCTTCGGTGATTTGTGGAAGGGCGGGCGAAGCTTCCTGGGGCGGCAAAGCTGCGCCACAGGGCCGAGGTGTGCGGATACCTCGGCCCCGATCCGTAGCTTCCCAAGGCGGCCCCGTGCCGCCCGTCTGCTTAGCCCCCAAGAGAAATAACCCCAAAATGCAGGCCTGAATGAAATTCCAACAATTCATAAGACAGCTTATAAAAACTCATAGAAAACCACTACATGCACTGTCGAAATAAAATAGTGAAAAATATACCGAATCTCCATACATATGAACTCTATGCATGATGGGAAACAACCAGGAACATGTGGAGTTGTTTCACTGGACTTTATGGAGAGACACAGGCAGATTGGAATGTTTGGAACAGCCAATCGGAGTCAGGCTGACAAAAAGGTGGGGGCATGCCTGATGAGTGGCTATAAAGGGAGGAAGAGTCCTTAAGAGTTAGCTGAGTGTGTCAAGCCTGCTGAGACAGGTGTGTGTCTTAGAAGTGCCAGGAGGTGCAGTTAGAAATAAAGGTTCAGCCTGGATGGGATCCAGACTACCATGTCAGGAGAAAGGATTTTAAAGAGACAAGTTCTTTGAACAGTGGAGAGCCAGTAAAGGGAAGGCTCAGATCCACCTTATTCTGTAGAATTGTAATTTATGAATAAAGCTAGAGATTCATAGGATTTATACTCCTACTGAATAAGCTTTGGTGGAAGGCTTGTGCAGTAGCATCACTGGGAGGTGTAGGGGGTGTGGACTGCACCAGGTGACACCCCAGAAGGGGAGTGGCACCAGGTTGGCTCCCCACCACCTACTGGCACTGTTTTGGCCCATGCAGCCGCTGCTCTGCCCCACTTTGGTGCTTTTGGGGCTGCACTGGCTCTTCCCAGCTCCGCGCCGGCTTCCCTAGGCCCTGCTTGGGTGCGTTCAGGGATGCACCAGCTTCCCTAGGCCCCGCCTGGTGCTTTTGGGGCCATGCCAAATTCCCTCAGCCTTGCACTGGTTCCCTAGGCCCTGCCTGGGTGCTTTTGGGGCCATGCCGAATTCCCTCAGCCTTGCACTGGCTTCCCTAGGCCCCGCCTGGTGTTTTTGGGGCCATGCCAAATTCCCTCAGCCCTGTGCCAGCTTCCCCAGGCCCTGCCCAGGTGCTTTCAGGGCCTCACTGGCTCTTCCCAGCCTCACAGGGATACCACTCTGGCCCTCGCAGGCGCTCCCATGCACCCCCCACCCTGGAAGCCCCACTGAAAGTCTGGGGCCAGAAACCCCGCCCCCAGAAGCCCTGCCCCCCACACCAATTGTCACCCGGTGTGGGAATGCCACTGGATGTCTGTATAATGAATTAGAATATAGTGGCAGTGTAACTGAAGTATTTGAGTGAATTTTGAGTGAACTGAAACAAAGTCAATTTGTAACCAGTGAAGTAATACACACTTTGTAACCATATGCTTTGAGAACCAACTACCAAAAGAGATATCATCATAAACTCTCTGTAAATAAAAGTTAATTTTCTTTTTGTTCACAAGGGAGTGGCCTGAAGTGATTTATGTTTAACATCAAAACATGCTACCAAGAACAGTAAAAACACATAATAATAAAGAAACTTAAGTCAATGGGTGCACCAAGAGTTAAAGAGATAGTTCTGAGGTAAAGGAAGCCTCGAACTATTTGTCTCAAGACAAGAGAAGAATCCTGTGGAACCCAAGGGTCATCGCATACATTTAGTGGGATCTGAAAAATCTAGTGTGAGAGATCTAAGAGATCTGGTCACGTCACAGTCTTCCTCTTCAATATTCAGATCTTCGTTTCCACAGTGAATAAACTCATCACATAGTTGTATCAGCCCAGTATGATAGCATTTTCCAAGGCAGCCAATATGTTAACAAGGCAGCCAACATGTTAACACTGCATGCAGTTATTTCCTATGACTATTTGTAATCTCAGCAGTATCTCAGTTGTAGAATTTCTTCCCAAGAGAAATTAGATTGTGCCATTAGGCAAGGAATATTCAGACTTGAGATTACTTTGTCAGTTCCTTCCTCTGAAATATAGGCTGCATCCAGACTACAGAAATAATCCATTGACACCACTTTAACCACGATGGCTCAATGCTATGGAATTCTGGATTTGTAGTTTTATTACCTATTTGCCCTTCTTTGTCAGAAAGCTCTGGTGCCACAAGAAACTACCAGTCCCAGAATTCCATAGCATTGAGCAATGGCAGTTAAAGTGGTGCCAGACTGCATTATTTCTGCAGTATGGATGCAGCCATAGTCTACAATACCTAGTATTCACTGGTGGTATCACTTCCAAGTACTAATCAGGGCTGACCCTACTTATCTTCCAAGATTAGATGGGATCTGGTTTCTGTAGAGTATTTAGGGGCCATTCCTTGTTTATTATTAAGTTAGAGCATATCACTTAAACAGATATTGAGGATAAGTCATGTTGAGTAACAATCAGATTCTTTGGCACCTACTAAACACAATCAGACTGCAGAATTTAGAGAACTCTTTAGTAAAACATATTACAGTCAGTGGGCATGAACACAAATGCAAGACATAGAGGAAAAGGGTCATGTTTGCATGGGCCAAATAAAAGATCCTCCCCTCTGTCCTCTCAATGAGGAGTCCGGACCACACATAGTCCAAACCCCAGTTATGGTACAAACAATCCAGATGACGTTCAATCAGTTCAGCACTAAGCCCAGGATATGCCTCCCATTATAATGGATTCAAATAACTCACTATTTGCTCTTGATCTTCCCAGAAGATCTGGAGCCCTCCATTGCAATTCTGGTTGGCTGTTTGCACATGTGTCTTGTTGTGCTGTCCACCCCAGCAAGCCACTCACTCTGAGGTCAGAACCAAGCTCCCAGCCATGTGATCAATGCTGAGTGCCTCATTCTGATATCAGAGTGAGTGGCTTGCCACCACCATACTGGGCAGCACAGTGGGATGCATGTGTGAACAGGTGCCCAGGGTCACAATGGAAGTGCTGAGGTAACAAAGGGACATTAGGGCAGCTCTAGCGTAAGAATAGTCTGGACTGCTTCCAGAGTTTTCTGGCCTGTGCAGACACCACCACAGTTAAAGGAATATAATTGGTCCAGAAGGTAGCAGGTTTTCCTATAGTATGGGAAACTTGACCAAATGCAACGAAGACAAATGTTACTGAAGGCCTAAGCAGACTGCCAGAAATAGTGCACATTAAATTGAGGCACTGCCCTGGCTCAGTGCTAGGAAGTCATGGGAACTGTATTTTTTTTCTGGGACATTGAGCCTTCTCTGTCAGAGAGCTCTGGTGCCACAATAAATTACAGTTCCCATGATTCCCTAGCACTGAGCCAGGGCAGTGCCTCAATTTAATGTGCACTATTTCTGGCAGTCTGCTTAGGCCCTATGTGTACCTTTCCATTTAGTGGTAATAGTGGTTGTGGTCGCTATGGTGTAAGAAAGTGAGAAAGAATGCAGCAGAGAATCTTAAGGGCAAGGTTCAAATAAAAAGGTCTTTAACCACTGTTTATAGTGGAAAAACACACTGCAGAAATCATCCACAGTTTGAGACCACTTTGTCTGCCCTGAAGTGCTAGGGAATTCTGGGGCTTGTAGTTTGTTGGGGCACTAGAGTTCTCTGACAGACAAGGTTAAATATCTTACAAAACTACAGTTCCCAGAATTCCCTAGCCCTGGGTCAGGAAAGTTAAAATGTATTATTTCTGCGAGTGTGTTTTGGACCTGTGAGTGAAGGCAAAGCCTCAGTTCCAAACTAAAGAAAGAATTCCAAGATATGAGTCTCCATATGATATCCTGCAGCTTGGGAGCCCCTTTAATATACAGCAATGCCATTACACAGTGTTGTTGTTGCGTGCCTTTCAAGTTGTTTTTGACTTATGGTGATCCTAAGGAGAACCTGTCATGGGTTTTTCTTGGCAAGAATTGTTCAAAGGAGGCTTGCCTTTGCCTCCCTCTGAGATTGAGAGAGTGCAACTTGCCCAAGATCACCCAGTGGGTTTCCATGGTCAAGCTGGGATTTGAACCTTGATCCTAGTCCAGCACTGAAACCTCTACACACCATGCTGGCTCTCATTATACAGTGAAGCAGGTGTAACCAACATAACTGCATGAGCAAGGCTAGTTGTGCTGAGTTTTCCATGAAACCCAGCTGGCCAGTTTTGGGGAGAAGACCCACCCAGTCAGGCCCAGACAGGTGGCTATAGCATTCAACCAGTCTTTTTGTAGTTTGGAGCTCACCCCACATGAAAGCAATTCCCATGTTTCAGATGTGTCTGTGCGCCGCAGGACCGAGGCATCCCCATGCCTCGATCCAGCGGCGCACCGTCGGCGCCCCTGGAATGGAGAGCTAAAATAGCGACCCTTCTGCCGCAGTGTGTCCGGACGCTGCGGCGGGAGGTCCTCCTCAGAGCGCTGGCCGTGTGGAGGGCTGGCGGCTCCGAGGACGACCTCGGGAGGGGGAGGGGGCGCCGAGCGTGCGGCTGCCCCTCCCCTTCCCTGCGCCGAGGACGGCCTATTAAGCCGTCTGCTTAGGCCCTCAGATTCAGCAGCAACCACAACTGGCCCCTACAGTCTGAGAACAAAGGGCCTCGGCAGACGACTAATAAAGTCGTCTCCGAGGCAAGGAAGAGGAGGGGCAGCCGCACAAGCGGCGCCCCTTCCTCCTCCCGAGTTTGCCCTTGGAGCTGCCGGCCCTCCGCACGGCCGGAGCTCCGGGGGCAACCTCCTGCCGCAGCGTCCTCACACGCTGCGGCGGAAAAGACAGGGAAAGTGCGCCCGACACGTTTAGGGCACACTTTCCCTGACTTCTGAAAGGAGCGCCAATTTAGCGCTCCTTTCAGGGACGTCGCCGGTGCGCCGCGGTGCGGCTGCCGTGGTCCCACGGTGCACCGTCCCAGGGCGTCCCGGACGCCCTGGTGTGCTTGCTGGGGTATAACAGCAAAACAGGAGCTTGCTGTCTGTGAGATTCTGGGAACTGTAGTCCAAAAAAAACAATATTTGCAGGCATCTGACAACTGTCCAGAGAGGCCTCATTCCTCTCTCTTCAGAAAGGCAAAGAAGCCATTCATGGAGTTTCAGAGTTTGGTTGCTGACTCTGGTGGAGATTTTATGGACAGTAATAAGCCAAGCAACATTCCATCAAAGAATTCATTAGCTATGCCACTTAAGCATTTCATCTGTGAAACAAACACTTATTTCATAAGTTTTCATGGTACAGTGTAGCACTGAACCAAATATTACTAGTGAAATGGATACCCAGGAAGTGTAAGTCGCCTGAAATCTCTTCACTCAGTTCAGTGTTAGGTGTTAAATGACCTGAGAGACTCAAACATCTGTTCACATAACTGCTTCTCTCTCTGGGACAAGCTGTTCTAGAGTCATCAGGAGTAAATAATATGCCAAGTAGCCTATATACATACCATTTCACCTCAAACACAGTTTTATTCCTTTGAACACAAAGCATGGTTTTAACTACAAGAATCTTGGCAAGAAATGTCTGATTTGTAGTAATATGCCCAGAGTCTGACTCTTGTAAGACAGTGGGTAACTGTGGCAGATCTAAGGACCACTTTTCTGCCCTGAGGAGAGCTGAGGACTGTATGTGTGTATATTGTGAGCCTTCAAGTTGCTTCTGACTTATGGCGATCCTAAGGCAAACCTATTATGGGGTTTTCTTGGCAATATTTGTTCAGAGGAAGGTTGCCTTTGCCTTCCTCTGATGCTGAGAGCATGAGACTTGCCAAAGGTCACCCAGTGGGTTTCATGGCTGACTGGGAATCAAACCCTGTTCTCCAGAATCGTAATTGCAAAAAACAAAACAAAACAAGTCAAAAGGGTGATTTCTTGAATCTGCTCCAGTAGTTTGCTGGATGACCTTATTAAAGAGCAATGTTTCTCTCCCCCCCCCCCAATTATTATTATTATTTTTAAATTAGTTACAGAGTTATAGTGCAAAAGTAGCACTATAAGAAATTTTTAAATAGAAAGGAGGAGAAGAGGACAGGTTTTTTTGTTCTGCTATGTGTTGGAATTAAAAAGAAGCCAACTTGGAGGTGGGAGGAAAATGTTGCAACTGGTGCTAAGAATTACCAGAAAATAGTCCAGGCTAACAGAAATGTTATTTGGAATTTAACACACATACACACCCTGAAAATTAGGGCAACAAATACTGCAACCTTCCAAAACATTTACTCTACCTGGAAGAGCTCTTAGTTTGGATCCAACCCTAGAGATCTGTATCAGTACTACCATATTACTAAAGGAACAAACTTTATGTGCCTTTGGAGTTGATGTACTCATCTTCCTGACTAAACTTCCATGGAGCTCAAGAAGAAGAAGAAAGGCCATGTCCACACAAAGGAAAAGCAATGTTCCTGTCCCATTCCTGCACTGACCTGTTTAAATGGCACATGGGGCCAAAACTGGCAAATACACTCCAATCTGTGATTTAGGGTGATTCTCCAAAGTGAAAAGAGTCCTGATTTGCTCCCAATCAGACCAGAAACTTGGGTGAATCTCCTGAGTGTGCAGATGCCAGTGTAGGAATGGCTGGAGGAGTGTCAGTGGAAGAGGTCTGGAGGTGCCCTGGTCCTGGTAAGCGGCAGAGCTCTCCCTGCCTGGCAATTCCATCTCCTGCCACAGTGCTATCACTTTCAAGTTCACATGGTTCATTCTAGCATATACTGCATTTTAAAGGGATCGGGGCCAGGATAGGAAGGGGGAGAGTGCAGGCAGTGCTGCTTGTATCAGCTCATTGTGGGTGCCAGTTGTGCAGACCGCTCATTCTCCCTGCAGGTCAAGAAGCCCAAATGGTAAACAGGGTGTTCCTGTCAATGCAGACAGGGCCTAGGTCTTTTGTCTGTTTCTGTTGTATTTCTATGACTTATTTGCAAAAGGTGACAACATATAAAAAAAAGATAATTGTGATGATTTACTTATATAAATTTTGTGTATGATTTTTCATACTTTCTGATCGATATAGTAGAGCACTCAGATCATGGTGTGTCTATCAGCTTTGAAACTAAATGGGACCACCCAAAAATAAAGTCATGTGTTTTCTTTATACTTGGGAGATTTCACTGATATGCAGAAGTATGTATGTTTGTAAATTAGCATAGGAGAAATAGCACAGGAAAAATGGGGAAGAAAATAAACCCAGACAGTGCAAGCAGGAGCATGTGTGATTCTAAGACCTATATATTTGAACCTAAAAAAAAAAGAATATAGCCTAACCAGAATAGGTGTAGAGTTTTTGGATTAAAGAATATAGAGCCTATAGAATATAGAATGAGCCTATCTAGAATGAGCCTATAGAGATAGGAATTAAAGAAACTTAATCCAATGATAGCAAAGGTGAAGAGGAGGCGGGCCTTTTCAGAGAGAATGCCACCGAAAGAACTCCACTGAAGGACTCTTGTACTAGAATTATATTCCAGCCTTCCAAATATTGGCATCTTATTTGCATATTATGCACATTATTGTAATTATGCTTATTATTAATATGGATTATAATTATGCAAATTAAAAATATTAAGTATTGCATTTTTCTATCATCACGTTTCAACTTCAGCACCACTTTTTTATAGTAACTACTCTTTTTTTAAAGCTTTATTATTGTTTTTGGCAAATATACATTTTGACTTATCATGAATAACACAAAATATCAACTATTAGCATAAGAAAAAACAACTAATAAGTTGTCTTATTCTTCCATTACTATTTATACTTCTTATATTAACATTTGTGCTGTGAGTTTATTCTTGTCCTGATTAGTTTCACTTCCATTTACAATTTACACAATTATTAACTTTGTATTCTATTGCTTATCTATCCTTTCTGCTCTTATTATCCTTATCTTATATATATCCAGTTATTATTGTTGGCTTTTATTTCCATCTGTTTTTGCAATAATTGATTATCATGGCCCACTCCTTTTCTGTCTCTTCTTCCAATTTGTTATGTATCATATTAGTCAGACGGTCCATTTCAATCATGTCTTGTAATTTCAAGAACCATTCCTCTGTCGTGGGTATGCTGTCCATTTTCCATTTCTGAGCAATTAATAGCCTTCCTGCTGTAACCATGTATAGAATTCTTTTCCAATTTGATGTTTCTACTTTTTTGGCAGTTTATCTGTCATATTAAGTAAATATAATTCAGGAGTCATCTCGTATTCTATTTTTAATATCCTCTCTATCTTTGTATGAATATTTTTCCAAAATTTCTTTATTCTTGCACATTCCCACCAAGAATGGAACCATGTACCCACAGTGGATTTGCACTTCCAGCATGTTTTTTTTTTTCTTCTTAAAGATTTTGGCAATTTTTGCAGGCGTGAGGTACCATCTGGATCCATCTTCAGAAAATTTTCATGCAAGTTTTGGCTTCTTGTAAATTTATGAGTTCTTCTCCTGGCATTTTGCCAACTGTCTATATTGATTTCTCTTCCGATATCTTTTGCCCATTGAATCATGGGATCCTTTATTATCTCTTGTTCCGGTCTCCTGCTTTGTAGCAATTTGTAGAATTTAGATGTTAGTTTCTTGTTTTCTTTCATTAACAAATTATCTAGTTCATTTTTTTCCATTTCAAAGTTGTCTTGTTTTTGGTCTTTCTTAAATCTTTCAGATAGTTGATGGTAGAGAAGCCAATGTTTATGTATTTCCATTTCACCAATATTTTTTTAACAGATTTGAGTATTATGTTGTTTTGGTTATTTTTACACAAGATGTCTTCATACTTAACCATCTTGTTAGTTCCCTCCTGTTGAAAAAAGCTTTGTGTGGGGAAATCCATCCAGGAATTTTCCTATAAAAAATTGTTTTATTTTATTCCAGTTAGTCAAGATGGCCCTTCGTATAAAGTGATGATCAAAGTCTTTGTTAATTTTATTTTTTCCATACCACAGGTATGCATGCCATCCAAAACGTTTATTAAAACCTTCCAGATTCAGCAATTTATTGTTATTTAATTTCACCCACTCTCTAACCCAAGTTAGCCTGGAAATGAAGTAATAGATCAGGGAGGTTACATCCTTCATTTATATGGGTATCCGTTAATGTCTTCCATTTTATTCTTGCCTTTTTCTTGCCCCATAAAAATGTCCTTAGATCCCTATTCCAACTTTCAAAGATTTTATTGTTCGAAATAATTGGAATGTTAGTAAATAAGTTAAGTTTCAGAAGTACTGACATTTTCACCACCACTGTTTTGCCCAGCAATGACAATTTTAATCTGGCCCACTTCTCCGGGTCTAGTTTAATTTTTTTCCATGTGAGAATGTAATTGTTCTCGAAGAGTTCAGTGTTTCTTTTTGTTATCCAAATTCCTAGATATTTAGTTTTTTTTAACAATTTTACACTTCGTTATTTTTTGTAGTTCTAACTCTTCCTTTGATGATATATTTTTCATTATGATCACAGATTTTTGCATATTTAATTTAAATCCCACTGCTCTACCAAAGTTATTAATTGTTTCTATGAGTTTAGATCTTCTAGGAAAAAGACCAAGTCATCAGCATAGGCCTTAAGTTTGTATTCATATTTCTTAATTTTTACCCCTCTTATTTCTGAATCTTCCCTTATTTTGTTATTAACTACTTCTAACACCAATATGAAGAGTAGGGGTGAGAGGGGGCAGCCTTGTCTTGTCCCTTTTTGGATGTTAAATCTCTTGTTTTTTTTCTCCATTAATAATAAGTTGGGCCTCTTGCTCCTTGTAAATGTTTTGAATCCAACTTTTGAAGTTAACACCAACCCCTAACTTCTCCAAAGTCTGCAGCATGTAGCTCCAGTTGAGATTATCAAATGCTTTGTGTGCATCCACAAAGAACATCCCAAACTTTTTTTGATTGTTTTTTTTCAAAATACTCAATTAGATTCAGCATCACTCTAATATTGTCTTTTATTTGTCTGGGAGGTAGGAAACCCACCTGATCATCCTTTATTTGTTTAACTAGTACTGGTTTCAGGCATTCAGCCAAAACAAATGCAAAGATTTTGTAATCTAAATTGAGCAGCGATATTGGCCTATAATTATTTAATTTAGTTTTGTCCTTGTCTTCTTTCGGAATTAGCATTATATAGGTCAATTTCCATGAGTTTGGGATGCCCTCAGATAATATAGCAGGAGTAGGCAACTTTTCCCCTTTAAGGGTCGAGGGACTTCAGCTCCCAGAAGCCTCAGCCATGTTGGCCAATAGTCCCATGTTGGCCAATAGCTCCTGGGATTCTGGGAGCTGAAGTCCCTCGGCCCTTAAAGGGGAAAGGTTGCCTACCCCTGTAATATAGCATTAAATGTATCCTTTAGAGGTCGAATCAGGATTTCCTCACATTTTTTGTAGTATCCAGCTGTAAAGCCGTCAGGCCCAGGTGCCTTGTTAGGTTTAAGATTTACTATGTCCCTTTTTATTTCTTGCTCTGTGATTTCAGCATTAAGTTTGTTATAGTCCTCTTCTGAAATCTTTTCCCATTTTTGTTCTTCTATTATTGTTGTAAGTTCATTACTTTCAAGTTCTTGTATATCTTTTTCGTAAATTTTAGTATAATATTGCAGGAATATGGTTTTGATCTTGTCTTGTGTTGTTAAAATTTCATTTTCCTCTTGAATCTTTTCTATTATATTCTTTTCTCTCTTGTTTTTTAATTTTAACGCCAAATGTTTCCCTATTTTGTTGACGTGTTCAAAATTTCTTTGTTTTACCATCTTAAGGTTTTTCTCTATTTGTCTTGTTGTTCTGTTCTTAGTTGGTATTTCAGGAGTTTCAGTTGGTTTTTTACATTTTTTGCCTTAGGATTTTGTTTCAGTTCAATTTCTTTTTGTTGTATTTCTTTTTCGATTTTTTCTTGTTCTTTTGCATGTTCTTTTTTCTTTATAGCTCCTTTTTTAATAAGTAGGCCCCTTACGAAGGCCTTACTTGCATCCCAGACTGTATGCATCTTAGTTTCTATCGTCTTGTTTTCTTCAAATAATTGGTTTAGCTGTTTTTTCATCTTATTGCAAAATTCTTCATCCATTAACCGTTGTTCATTTAGTCTCCAATTATATTGTGTTTTCTTTGCTTTTAACTCTAAGTATATTGGGTTATGATCAGATTCTGTTTTAGCTAATATATCCATGTTTTCAATTCTTGGTGAAAAAAAAATTTGTAGCTAGGAACATATCTATATGGGAAGCCGAGTTATTTTGATCTGAGTGAAATGTGAATCCTGATGCTTGTCCATATAATTTTGTCCATACATCCTCCAGATCAAAATATTCACAGAGATTAAAAAAGAATTTAGGTAGTTTCCCTTGGTTTTTCTTTATTTTCCGTATAGATGTTCTATCTCTTAACGGTTCTATCACCCCATTCCAATCTCCCGCCAACAAAATATTGGATATGTTCTGTTTTTCAATTTTTTTTATTTATTTTTTTTTAGATTCTCTTAGAATGCCAGCTTGTTATCAATCGGTGCATATATTCCCACCAACAGAATTTCTGTGTCTTGTAATTTCACTTTTACCCCTATGTAATGACCTTCTCTATCTTTAAAGCATTCTTTAGCTATATGTTTATTTTGTATATATAAAACTACCCCGCCTTTTTTCTTTTCATTATTTGAACTAAATAATTGTCCTAGTTTCCAATTTCTTAAATAATTTACATCTTTCTGTTTAATCTTATTTCTTGTAGGCACAGAATGTCAAAGTGTTTTTTCTCTAAATAATGAAAAATATGTCTTCTTTTATGTATAGCATTAATTCCTTTAATATTCCAAGAGCAAATTTTAATATTCATTACAAACCTTTAAAAACACAAAATATTACAATCTGTCGCTTTCTTCTTCTTCTTCCTCTTCTTCTTCTCCTGTCCTTGCTCTGTTGGTTGGTAGTATGTCCTCTTCTTCTTCTTCTGTTGTTTCCCTGCTTCGTGACTTATCTGCTTTCTGTCTTTTCCCCTTTCTTCTAGATCTTGTTTCCATAGAGTCTACATTCTGTTCTCTTTCTTGTTTATCACTTTTCCGTCTTTCTCGTTTTGTTTCTTCTTCTTCTGTTCACTCTCTTAACAACTTTTTAGTAAAATTATCCACTTTTTCTTTTGAGTTTATCTTATACCTTTTATGTTTATATATGAAAGTTACACCTTCTAGTCTATCCCATGTGTAGTTTATTTTTTGTTGTGTGAGCAGTTGTGTGAGCAGTTGTGTGAATATTTTGTATTCTTATCTCCTTTCTAATATTGTCATAGGAATATCTTTAAAGATTCCTATCATCTTGCCATCAATCACAAATTTGTCTTTGTAACTTTTCTGTAGTATTTCTTCCCTTGTACTCATCCTTGTAAAGCAAATTGCTATATCTCTGGAAAGTTGTTTCTCTTTAGCTATCTGAGAATTTATCCTGAAGAGTTTGTCAATATCATTGCTTAGGTCTTTTTCCATCATCCCAATATATTCCGCGAGATATGGGATCAATTCTTTATAAAGATTTTCATGTGTCATTTCTGGTACACCCCTAAATTTAAGACACTTCTCGCGATATCTTAATTCTTGTATTAGAATAATATTCTCATCTGCCTTTTGTTTATCTAGTATTGTCTTTACATTTTCTTCTAGATTGGTGGTCTTTATTTTTAATTCCGTCGTTTCTTTCCTCAAAGTTGTAATTTCTCTGGTGATTAGATCTAATTTTTTTTCAAATTTTTCCAATCCTTTATTAAGATTATCACTAGTTTCTTTGCAATTATCCTGTAATTCTTGTCTGATTTCTGCTTTGAAATTCCTCATTTCATCAATCAAAATTTGTATAGGGTCCGTTGGTTTTGTTGATATCTCCATTGATCCTCTTCTATTCATTGTATTTGTCTGTCCTTTTGTTGGTTGTGTTTTATTGTAATTAGCCATGTTTCTTTCCTTATTTTATTACACTATGATTCGGTTAGTGATGACTAAATTAAGTTATTACTCTCAAAAGTCCCCCTAAGAGAGCAAGAAGTCAACTCACTGTATTCTCAGTTATCACATGACACTTCTCTTATATACAGATATATAACAATATATATAACAGTATGAACTAAAAATTATCTAATGCCTCAGATATTAAAGATTTTTGAGAACAGTCTTATTACCTTGTAAATAATATATAACCCAGAATACACCTTTTTCTATTGTTCTGTTAGTTAAAGAAAATCACTTAGGTCAGTTATATAGTTCAAAATTAAGCTTTGCATATAAGCTTTACATTTACATTTATTATTGCTTCAATAATAATATCTCTGTTCCACCTAAGGTTATTTAATTTGGTAGTAAAAATATATCTCTATTGGTTTCTTAATGTCTACCTACTATTAGTTCAATGTAATTGTTATAACTTGGGATTTCCCCTCTTAAATGTGAAGCTTAAATTTTATTTACTTTACCTCTTAGTAAGCAATATAAACAGTGGTTATGAGTTAAGCTATTTACAACTCAGTATTTGTCTTAGCAAGGCATATCAGTTAGATTCAAAGTATTGATGTACAGTTTGTCAAATATAAAACTGTTCAAAGTAAAATTAAATAACTCAATAAACCTAAAGAAAGAGTTACAATAAATTCAGCTTATGTCTGATGTAAGCATTTACTCCTTTGTTAGCTATTAATTCTTGCTCTATTGATATTTCTCAGTATATCTATCTTCTTAATATATAATAACACAACATAACAAGTTGCCAATCTTGTTTACCATGTACCACAATGTTTCTTTCCTTTTCTCTGTCATCTTTAAATACTTCTCCCTATTTCCCAATAATCTTAATTCCACTAAGCAATATCCAACAGTAAGATTTTTCCCTTTCCAATTCAAGGGCTCCGGTTGTTTGTCTTTAAAACTTAACGTCCTCCTTGCCTGCAAGTTCTTGTAACAATTTAGGGGGGTTGCAGACTGTCAAAAATAGTGTGAATTCAGTTAACTTTTAGGGTTAGGGTTAGTGCTAGGGAATCATGGGAATTGTTATTTTTCTGAGACATTGAACCTTCTTTGTCAAAGAACTCTAGTGCCACAATAAAATTCAGTTCCCATGATTCCCTAACCTTAACCCTAACCCTAAAAGTGGACTGAATTCACACTATTTTTGACAGTCTGCAACCCCCCTTAGATAATTAAATGATTCTCGCAATTTTGTAGGACATTAATTAATTTGTTCTCTCAGTCTTTGTAAGGTTTTCCCTTTCCAATTCAAGGGCTCATGTTGTTTGTCTTTAAGACTTGATGTAACTACTCTTCTGACAGTACAAATATAATGTTAAAAAAAATGTTGGATTTACACTTATGCTAGACTTTTCTGCAGAGTTGTAACATTGACCATGGAACTGGAAATTGAATTGAGAAAGGATGGGTCACAAAGGGCCTAGGCAGACGGCACAAAGCGCCGTCTTCGAGGCCAGGAAGGGGAGGGGCAGCCTCATGCTGGGCGCCCCAACTCCTTCCCGAAAACGTCGTCAGAGCAGCCGGCCCTCTGCATGGCCAGCACTCCGACAACGCACTTCCGCTGCAGCGTCCGCACACGCTGCAGCGGAAGAGGTGCCGAAGGTGCGGCGGACGCCCTTTGCGATGCACCTTCGGCATCTTGCAGAAGGAGCGCTATTGTAGTGCTCCTTCCTGGGGCTGGGACGCTGCGCCGTGGGGCCGAGGTGTGCGGACACCTCGGCCCTGATCCGCAGCTTCCCGGGGTGGCCCCGTGCCACCCGTCTGCTTCCCCCCAAAGGTCAGCAATAGGTATGAGACTTCACTCATTAACTAAATATACACAAAAGCAGCAACTGCCCATAACTCCACTCCTAGAAGGGCTAGAGCAGGGGTAGGCAACCTTTCCCCTTTAAGGGCCGAGGGACTTGAGCTCCGAGAATCCCAGGAGCTATTGGCCAACATGGGACTATTGGCCAACATGGCTGAGGCTTCTGGGAGCTGAAGTCCCTTGGCCTTTAAAGGGGAAAGGTTGCCTACCCCTGGGCTAGAGACTTGCTGTTTTAAAACAAGGAAAACTTGGAATCTGGGCTAGATGATGGTCCAAATAGGAATATGGTGGCAGTCTAGAAACCGGGTGAAACCCTCCTAAACTAGTGGTATGGCAGCCCTGCCTTTCAGTCACCTGAAGCTAACACAGTGAGGAGATCTTTGCTCACCCAAAAGTATCAGGGTTGAACATATGTGACAGAGTATCACAGTTGAATATCTGAACCAAACTTCCTCAGGTTACAGACTTTTTTTTAATTAAAAAAAAAAAGTTTATTAAGCTTAAAACAGAAAGAAAAACCCACACAATAATTTATCTACATCTCTTAAAACACACACCCATACCTAGATAACCGCCAAACTATGACACTACAAAAACATACAAAAAGCTCCACACAAATAAACTCTCCCAATTTATCTTCCTCTCATCTAGAAGCTGATTTTAAGTGTCCTTTAAATTACATTTCATTATCGCCATCTGTCTCCATGTACTTCTACTTCCTTATTTGTTCTATTCATTGCTGTGTGTTATTTATGTACCAAAGTATTCTTTCCTTGCATAGGTTTGTTTATATCTTAATATCTATATATATAACTGTATTGTTTTACACTTTTAACAGTTAAACCCTGTATTTGTCCTTATCCTTTCTATAAATTTCAATCCATTATTTATGCTTACATTCTTTCTTGACTTTTAATTTTCTTCAAAATTTACAATGGATGTTCCACCACATTGCCCTTTCCAAAACTCTATTACTTTCAGTTTCTTGAAATTAGTTATTGTTTTATTCTTTTAATCTGGTCAGTCTGTCCATTTCTGCAAGGTCAATAAGTTCCAATAGCCAGTCATTTGTTGATGGTATTATCTTTTCTTTCCACTTTGGGGCAAATAATATTTACACATTCGTGACCACATAAATTGCAATTTTATCATACTATTTTTTATCTTCACCCTCTGTCATGTTCAAAAAGAAAGTTTTCAGTTTTATTGGAATCCTTTATGGATTCGAGTCTATTATTATTATTGTTATTATTATTATTGCCATATCACAGTACCACCACATATGACAAATTTTGTAACCACGAATATCTATAAAATGGCTATGAAGTCAAGGGTTGGGTGTGCATGTTTGAAGCTATATCTCAGGGATCCAACCAGGTCAGGACCAATAGGGCTGTTTTGCTGACAAAGCAGTTTTGTTAAATGGATTCTCACCTCACCTGCATCTTTAAAACCTGCTTTAGATAGCTTTTAGGTGCTGTGGAAGACTGCAGTGGGAAGAAAAGGAGAGAAAAGTCTTGTCAGCTAGGATGCATCTTCTAGAGAGTTATATTGGATTTAGGCCATTGCTGTTGCACAGGAGGCAGTTTTGTGGGCTTGGGTTTCAAAAAGCAGGTGGAAACCACATGTGGCGAATGGGCTAGATTAAGATGGCTGGGGCCCAGGATCAGCTACAAATGTAGCCCCCCTTGTGCATGTGTGTGAGCTGTTCTAGAAGCATTGGCTTGGGAAATAAATAAATAAAGACTCAAGTGCAAAGTACAATAGATAACAGCACAAAAAACTTCATGTGTGAACCCATGTTCAGCTTTCCTTTTATTTCAACTATGGTAGATTTCTTCAATCTGTAGATAGATTCCTCAGATTATATCTGGAGTAGTCTCCTCAAATACTAGTGATGGAAAGAATATTTGAAAATATTTTTATAACTAGCACAGAAACATTTTCCGCACGTCAAGAAACTCTGATGAGAAAAATCCTAGCATATTATATGCAGAAAACAGAATTTTTTTGGTGTGTAAACAACTTGACAGCACACAACAAAACCAACATATCTGACCCAAGAACCCACCAGGCCTTTTGTGCCCCCCCCCACACCATTTGCCACTACAACAATGATAGTATCACTGATACTGATGGTGCTGTTTGGTTTCGGTGCAGTAGGGTGTTTGTACGTCCAGCAGAGTCAAGAAGCAAAACATCCAAGCTTCTAGCAGTGAGCTTTATTGTAGAAAAATAACATGCGGAGTAAAACCATAAAGTCTACTAAAGCATCACATCTTGCAGATGTGGCTAAACAGGAACAAAACTACAGATCCATGTTTGCAGATCTTAAGGCTACATTGTGAAGCAGTAAAAACATACTATAGATCCATTGCAAAGTAAAGAGAAAAACTAATCCATTCCAATGGAAAGAACAAAGCATAATAACAATATCAATGCCTAACACAAAGTTTCTCAGCCCAGCCCCTCTCCACCTTTTGAGTGTTAACCTTCAGGTTGATTGGATGTTCTGTACGTGACGTATGCTAACCCAACCTCTTGTTGTTCATCTTCCATCATGTGATCTACTTTCTCATAACAACTTTTATTATTGTTCCCTTATGTAAACAAGAACACTTTCCCATCTAGTGGTTTCTTCTTGTTTTGTCTTTCTGGCCACCTGGACTGAGTTGTTGTGTTCGGCCTAGAAGCATGTTCTCAAATGGAAAAATACAGACACACACATCTTTACATTTCACCATTGACTGCATAGCCCATCAATACTCTGACAGGTGCTACCACAACCACCAACAGAAACACACCACTGAAAATCATTAGCCTGTACAAAATGTGTTCCCTCCTCCGCTTCTCAAATGGAAAAACATGCTTGACCCTTCATACTGGGAAAGCTCTATGGCATGGGAAAGCAGACATCATTCTGCATTCCAGACAACATCTGTAGTTGATGCTGAAGTTTGATGACAACAGCGACATTGATGGAAAACATGGCCATCACTACTGCATTGGAAACGCAACAGGAGTTTGATCATTGGTGTAGCCAATGGTGGGCTTTAGGTGGGGTCCAGTGCATCCCCCTAATCCCAGACAGATGCTTGCACCCAGTATACAATAATGGTCTCTCCTGGATTAGTTCTGGATTTAAGACAGAGATGGGCAAAGTTAGCATATCTCAAAAGTTTCAAGAGCCCACCAAATGTATTTTTGACCCTCTCAAAGTTCACCCAAGCCATCATTTATTTACTTATTTCTTTTGCAAAATATGTGATTATGTTTTTTGCAGCCTGTGATATTTTCTGCCCTCTCTAGCAGGGGGCTATAATGGGACATTATAGCTCCCTGTCTCCTTGGTTTAACCAAGAATTATACTTGACAAATGGTTATTGGTGCCAAATCAGTACATAGCACAAAGGTCTAGCTTTCCTACCCTTCCAGTTAATTTTATGGTCCCCAAAAGCAAAGCAAAAGCAGCTTCATTTATATACCACTTCATATCGCGCTATGGGATGTCTAAGCGGTTTACAACTGTAAGCTCATTGCCCCCCAACAGTTGGGTACTCATTTTAGCGACCTCGGAAGGATGCAGGCCTGAGTCAAGCCTGAGCCCTGGCTAGTACTGAACACGCAACCTTGTGGTCTATGAGTGAGTGGCTGCAGTACAGGCATTTAACCACTGCGCCACCAGGCCCATATCCACCAGGGTTTGGGTCCCCATTTGTGAGCCTGTGGAGCAGAGACAAGGGAAGGCAACCACCATCTTCCAGGTGACTTAGATCTTCCTGCTCACTTGGGGTGGGTATGGAGAACCAGAACAAGCATGGGTTGTTGACTGTTTTTGTTATTGTTGTTCTCCTTCTCCTTCTTCTTGTTTGCCAATCAAAAGCTGAAGTACCAGAGTACCAGGAAGAGACCTAGGATGACCCATGCTTGGGAAGGCTTCACTCTGGTCTGCCTTTGCAATTAGTGAGAGCTCCCCCACCTCCATAACCACAGATAGTGGGATTTATAGTCCAAAATATATGAAGAGCAGCATATTGCCTTGGCAAGCTTCCAAAATCTGTATTCCCAGTTTCAGCAAACACTGACTGCCCTCACCTCTTAGTCATTTTCATTTTGGACCTTCCAATCTGTGAATGTCCCGGGAAAAAACGGGAAATGGCAACCCTACCCTAGCTACACAAGAGGTTCTTCACACAACCAAATCAATGGAGGTGGGGAAGGAGGTTGGTCTTGCTACCATGACCATGGTAGCAAGACCAACCTCCTTCCTCACCTCCATTGATTTGGTTGTGTGAAGAACCTCTTGTTCCAGGCCACAATTTGTCAATCTCCAGTCGACTAGAGAAAATGTGGATGCAACAAGGCAGAAAGTCATCTCCTCCTCCTCCTCCTCCTCCTCCTCCTCCTCCTCCTCCTCCTCCTCCTCTGCCTCCAAGATGGGCTTGGTCCTCTTTGGCATCCTCTGCTTGCCTCTTCCTGGGGCAGAGGCACCACCACATGTGGGGCTTTGGCCAAGGCCCAAGGAGATCCAGCATGGCTGGCAAGGCCTGGCTGGGGCTTGGGCTGGGGCTGAAGCACGGGGCCTGAAGAACCTGGGGCTACAGGTGGTGGAGCTCCCTGCCACTGAGAGCCTCTGCTAGAGGCTTTGGCACCCTCATGGACAGCCCAGCCCTGGCCCTGAGGAGCAACAGGTTCCAGGCCATGGCTGCTACCTTCACCTCCCCATCTGGCTCAGGGGCCAGGCTTGGGGAGGCACTGGCAGCCCGTTAGAAGAAAGGCTCTGCACAGCATGGGGCTGCTGCCTTCCCTCAGCTGAGGAAGGGATGGGGACACCAGGCGGCTTGTGGAGGAGATCTCCAATATGCAGGTAAGAGGGCAAGAGGACTCCTCCACTTGGGCTTCTCCTCACCTGCCTCACAGGTAGACAGGTTGGGGTCCCCAGAACCACCTCATGAGGGGACTTCTGAGGGGAACAGACCACAGTTATCCTTCCACAGACAGAGATGGTTTCCGCCTCCCCTCCTCCTTTGTATTGCATATAATTTTCATTTTAAAACACATACACATGTATATGTATCTATAGTGGGAGAGCCAGTGATTTGAGCGTTGGATTAGGACACTGGGAGTCCAGGGTTTGAATTCTGGCTCGGCCATAGAAACCCTCTGGGTGATCCTTGGACAAGTAACTTTCTCTCAGCCTCAGAGGATGGCCATGGCAAACCCCTTCTAAACAAAGCTTGCCAAGAACCCCCCATGATACTTCACTTTAGGGTTGCCATAGGTTGGAAAGTAATTGCCATTTTGAGCATGACTGAGAAGCGTGCATTTATATTAATGTTTTTGGCTTTTAGTTGGTTGTATCCTCCATTTTTCTTGAATGTTTTACATTTTCCCCTACATTTTGTCCCAGTTTTGTGGAAGAGAATTATGGCAACCCTAAGCTAGGGCCACTTATGCCAACATAAGTGCTTTTAAAGATGTTGCAAAAAGATGTATCCAGTTTCCTCCTTGCACAATTCCCTGGGTGCACAAGGGCAGCTGTGTGGCCAACCAGAAGCCAGGACAGAGGTGGACCAAGAGCCTCTGGTTACCCTTGCATACCCAGAGAGGAAAGCTCAGCTGTCACCCCTTGAGCACTTACATAAGTCTAGTGGCAGAGAGTTCCACATCACCAGCAGGCCAAGAAGGTCAGTCTATTTGGTGGTTATTACCATTATAGCCCTACATAGTTTGGGTCCAGGTTACCTACAGAATCACCGCCTCCTATATAATCCACCTTGTATGCTCAGATCCTGGACTGTGAAATGACCTGCTGGAAGAGATTTGACACCTGAATACACTGTCCAAATTCAAAGGAGCATTAAAGACCAATCTCTTCTGGCAGGCTTATTCAGATGATTTTTAAATTGTGACTTTTAAATGATGAATTTCAAATTTAGATTTTTTTAATATGTGTACATCTTGTTTATTCTTTTAATTGATGTGTGTTTTAACCAATATCCTTTTAACTAATGATTGTTTGTCTGTTAATTGTTGTTTCCCCCCACCTCAATCCATGGAGAGAGGCAAATAATAATAATAATAATAATAGTTGTTGTTGTTTGTATGCACTTAGCCATGCAGGTTTATTGCTATTGTTGTGTCATTCCCAATTCATGGCAGCCCTAAGGTCAACACATCACTGGGTTTTCTTAGCAAGATGTGTTCAGAGGGTGTTTGCCTTTGCCTCCTTCTGAGGGGAGGAAAGTGTGACTTGCCCAAGCCCCCCAGTGGGTTTCCATGGCTGAGCAGGGATTCAAACCCTGGTCTCCAGAGTAATAGTCCAACACTCAATCCACTAAACCATACTGTTGTCTTAGGGGACTTGAAAAACAACAACATACAGACCTTAGTCAGGCCTGTATGTTTACCATGCACATAGGGTTATTCACTTACACTATAGGGTAGGGGTGAAACTTGTCATGGCAAATTCTCTTCCCTTTAGCGCACATTCCATTTACCCAAATTGATTCCCCCTCCCTCCAACTGCAGACAGCTGTTTTGGCCCACAGTCTTCTATCTCTCAAGCACTGAGCTTAGTCCAGTCTCTGTCTGACCCTGACCCCAGGCCTGCAGGTGAATTGCCCATTTGGTGGACCATCTGCAGTCAATAAAGAACATCAGCATTCTTTTGTCAAAGGCCAGAATCCAAGTAAGCATCACTTCAGGCAAAACCACAGTAATAAACCCATTCACAGGCACTGTCTCTGTGTTTCTTCCTTGCAGCTGTCCTAGGAGCAGTCTCAGATACAACCTTAAACAATCACATCACCTGCAAACCCTTCCTTCTGCCACATTTTCACCTGAAAACTCTGACCAGGCAAATCTCATTTCCTCATTCATTTATTTAAATAAGCCCACCCAAATAACCTCCACTCCCATCTCACTTTTGATAATGTCTTGCCTAATGAAGGGATTTGGAGATCTCAAAAAATGTGTCCATCTTTTTAGAATCACAGCTTTAACCTGGGCAAGACAGAGCTGGAGATGTGACTGAAAAATCCCTCTCCCCTTTCTTCCCAAAGGACCTTTAATTTGTTGACAGCATCTACTGTAAAAGGGAGAGGCTTCCACATTTTATATGATTGTGTTTTTCACTTTTTGCCTGTTCTGTCTTTACTGTTATAAAGTGCTACGTAAGTGTTAAGCATTATTAAATTCTAACAGTAATAATGAACATGCAAAGCAGTAAATATTTAGCTTTTCTGTTGCTCTCCGCGCACACCACCATGCTTTAAAGAGAAGGATACAAATACAGTACTGTTCTAATATATACTTAATTTTACAGATCTCCTGCTGTAGTTTCTGACTAACGGTCCGTTATTTGTTCAGAAAGATTTTATGATGCTCGTAAAATCTCAATTACAGTTTTAAAATAACTTGTAGGTTTTTTTGTAATGCGATGCTGCCATCTCGGTTCCCAGAGGATATATTAAATTCAAGTAGCAATAACAAATCATTTAAGCAATAAATAAATAACCTGAGAGACCAAGAGTTGTTAAGAGTTAATAGTCTCCCGTACACTCAATAGAGTCTGAGACACCACTCTATTAAAGTGACCCCTGGGGCCATGGGCCAAATTGCACCCAGTTGCTTTGTGGAAGGTATTCATCCCCTGCACATTCATTTCCTTCTTTATGTTGTCTCTTTTCATCAGGGAAGGCCCTCTGCAGTCCCTGAGTCCAGAGAACAATTACGGTACAGTCTCAGAAAAAAGAAAGAAAACTGGGGTCATAAATATGTTAAATGGGTGCGTGGGTTTAAGCAGCTTTGTAAAATAAACACGAAGGAACCCTCAGACTAATTAATGAATATGAAGCAGCACGATAGGAATGTTTTAAGAGAAAATTCACAGATTTGCCCCCTCCCAATCTTCTTAAGAAGAAGGATTCCTCCTCCTCCTCTCTTTCTAAGAATACATTTGTCACATACAGTACTTGCATCCAATAACATTTAGGTAAAAGTCTGTGTCATGTAATTCATTGGGTGGGACCCATGCCCTTTGAAGTGGAATTTTATTTTTAAAAGAACCTAGGGGTCCCCACATTATGCAATATAGCAGTTTGGTTCCACTTTAACAATTTTGCCTCCATCCTATGAAATACTGGGATTTGCAGGTTTGAGAGGTACCTAGAATTTCCTGCCAGAGAACTCTAGTAGGTGTAGCACTAGAAAAATCTCAAGTGCCTCACCAAAACTACAAATCTCTGGATTCTATAGGATGGAGCTGGGGCAGTTAAAGTAGGATCGAACTGCTATAATTGTGCAGAGTGGATACCTCCTTCAGCCACTAGGCAGCTACAGTGTGTTTGCAAGCACGTGTGCACATGTTCTACATTCTTCAGTATAACTTAAATCAAAATATAAAATGTTATGGGTGAAAGTCAGTGAAGGAATAGGATTTGCCCTGAACATCAAAATAGCTAGCTGGAAACACACTCCACTGAGCTCTGTGGGGCTTACCCCTAAGAAAACATGTTTAAGATTGTACTTCCTAAGTATTATATTTCTGGCATATGTAGCTTGAGTTGTAATGTTTGCATGATGACCCACAGTCTATGAGAATTAAAGGTAAAGGTATTTCCCGTTGTCAAGTCGTGTCTGAGCGTAGGGGGCGGTGCTCATCTCCTTTACTAAGCCGAAGAGCCAGCTTTGTTAGAGACTACTCTGTGATCATGGGGCCATCATGACTGCACAGAACGCTGTTTACCTTTGCACTGAGAAGTGGTACCTATTTATCTATTTGCATTTGCATGCTTTGAACTGCTAGGTTGGCAGAAGCTGGGACTAGTGACAGGAGCTCACACCATCATGCAGCACCTAGGCCTCGAACTGACAACCTGCCGATCTTGCAGTCAACAGTCAGCATCTTAACCACTTGAGCCACTGCATCCCTATGAGAATTACCTATGAGAATTACTTATTGAGAAATGCATTATGGATTGCTTGCCATAAATTAGGAACTGGACTCCAAAAATCTACTAAAGATTCAGATAGTTTATGTTCATATAGAATGTTGTCTATTGAATTTGCCACTTGAATAGATAACAATGGCTGTAACCTGGACAGCTTTAAAAGGGATTTGACAAGTTCACAGAAGTAACTCTGTCCTGCTTATGGACATTCCATAGATATGTAGATGTTTATAATGGAAACAGGATGCTGGACTAGATCAGCCTTTGGTCTAAACCTGCCCGCTCTTCTTACATTCATATATAAATGTTACCAGGGTCCAAGACACACTGCAGAAATAATCCAGTTTGAGACAACTTTAATGCCTTGCTCAGTGCTAGGGAATTCTGGGAATTGTAACTTGTTGTGGGCACCAGAGCTCTCTGTGGACGTTACCACACTGGCCCTAAAGCAGCCTCGTTTCAGCCTCACTTCAGCCTCGTTTCAGACTCGTTTCAGACTTTTTTTCCGTGTGTTCTCACGACGTCGCAGCAAACCCCGCCCTTCCCTACCTCGTCTCGGCGTCATTTCAGCCTCGTTTCAGTCTTTTTGACTTCCGAGAATTTTAAGGAATACACCCGAGCGGTCGGCACTATACCGGAATGACACTGATCTCGGCATAGGTATAAACACGAGATCCTTGTCATTCCGCATTGCCTTGTTTTACGGCCGATGGTTCCTTGCGGTATTCCCCAAGTGGGAGCAGAGGCGGAGGTGCTGGGGCTGCCGGGGGACCAACACCTTCCCCACCAGCACACCTGGAGCTGGAGCGCAGCCGGGAACTTGTGGTAACGTCCATTGCCTTGCCTTGCCTTGCTTTGCCAGCACCAGAGAGGGACCTCCCTCCTGGACCCCTTGCCTTGCCTTGCTTTGCTAGCGCCAGAGAGGGATCTCCCTCCTGGACCCCTTGCCTTGCCCTTCTTTGCCAGCACCAGAGAGGGATCTCCCTCCTGGACCCCTTGCCTTGCCCTTCTTTGCCAGCGCCAGGGAGGGATCCCCTCCTGGACCCCTTGCCTTGCCTTGCTTTGCCAGCGCCAGAGAGGGATCCCCTCCTGGACCCCTTGCCTTGCCCTTCTTTGCCAGCACCAGAGAGGGATCTCCCTCCTGGACCCCTTGCCTTGCCTTGCTTTGCCAGCGCCAGAGAGGGATCCCCTCCTGGACCCCTTGCCTTGCCCTTCTTTGCCAGCACCAGAGAGGGATCTCCCTCCTGGACCCCTTGCCTTGCCTTGCTTTGCCAGCGCCAGAGAGGGATCCCCTCCTGGACCCCCAGCACCAGAGAGGGATCTCCCTCCTGGACCCCTTGCCTTGCTTTGCTTTGCCAGCGCCAGAGAGGGATCCCCTCCTGGACCCCTTGCCTTGCCCTTCTTTGCCAGCACCAGAGAGGGACCTCCCTCCTGGACTCCTTGCCTTGCCTTGCTTTGCCAGTGCCAGGGAGGGATCCCCTCCTGGACCCCTTGCCTTGCTTTGCTTTGCCAGCGCCAGAGAGGGATCCCCTCCTGGACCCCTTGCCTTGCCCTGTCTGCGCATGTGCATGAACATCCTTGCCGGATCGAGGTAGGGATCTTTCAACTTGTGTGTGAACAGGAGTTCCGAGCCCCCGGAGCGGAACCATTCCGGAATCTCACATTCCTCACTGATTCCATTCTAGTGTGGCAATGTGTTCCGCTTGCCGGGCACATTCCGGAATGAGCCCAAAATGGTTCCGAAATGATTCCGACCAGCTTTCTCGCCGCTCTCTTACTGCAAGTGTGGTAACGTCCTGTGACTGAGAAGGCTAAATGTCTCACAAAAATACAGTTCTCATTATTCCCTAGCATTGAGCCAGGGCGATTAAAGTGGTCTCAAACTGGATTATTTCTGCAGTGTGTTTTGGACCCAGGTCAGGGATTTGTCTAAACCAGCACTTTGACAACTGGTTCTCCTCACGATGTGACTCTAGCATGAGCATTTGTGCATCACCAAAAATAAGAGCCAAAACAGAACAAAGGGAGTTTGCATCATTTAGTTAGCTGCATAGAAATAATTAGAGAGCCGGTGTAGTGGTTTACACGTTGGTTTGGAACTCTGGAAGACCTGGGTTCAAATCCCTACTGGGCCATGGAAACCTTTGACCAGTCACACTTTCTCAGCTCCAGAGGAAAGCACTTGCAAAATCTCCTCTGATCAGGGGACTTGAGTACCTCAGTCTACTGCTCTGATCCTAACTGATGACTTTAAAACCACTTCTTTCCTCCGACTGCTCTTTATTATTAAACTGGATGTGTGTTCTTTCTTTTCCTGGTTCTCTTCCTCCTTATGGCTCCATATCATTAATCTGAACATGGAGCAGACAGTCCTTGAGACAGAAGACACCTTCAAATGGAAGGCTCTCCTCTGTACAGTAGGACATCTGGTCAGCCTACATATAACATTCCTTTGTCAGTCACAGTTTCTTCTAAACTCTGAACTCTGACAGAATATTAGAAGAGGGGAAACAGCCACATAATCCCTAGAGCTAGATGTCAGTAGACAGGGTCAAAAGTCAGCACAAAAAAGACAGCTACACCACAGATAAAATAATACAGACCCCAGGGATGTAGTGATGTGGGGAGGGCAAATGAGGGCATTGCTCCCCAAATAAGAATTCTGTCCTCCTAAATTAATTTTTTGTTCTGTCCCCAAATTTCTAGTATTGCTGTTGAGCATTTAGAACTATAGTTTAGACATCCAAAGAAAGAATACAGTAGAATCCTGCAAAATGAACTTACTAAAAAAATTGTCAATGCATGAAGATGCCCTTCTGTTTACACACAATTTGCTAGTTGCTACATTTGAGGCTTTTACAGCTAGGTGAAAATTCATTCGCAACTTTGGCACATCTGCTCATATCTATAGCTGTTATTGCTTCACCAGAAAAAAACCCCAAATATAATCATCTTGGCTTTTGAAAGCAACTTATCTGAAGGAAATTCAAGTGGGCCAGTTTCTCTGCGAGATGGCACAATATGCATTTACTTCCTAATTATTTTTATGTAGATGATGTAACTATTTTGCATTGTGTAAAATATTGTAGTTACATTTATTTGTGTTTTAGGAAGCTTCACAACATACTTTCTAATTAAAATGCATTAATTGTTGTTATTACCTGGGAAAACTTTTACCAAAAAACCTCCTTTATAATGTTCTCTGTCCAGAGCCTTCTGCCTGTCCAGTTTTTGCCCTCAATCCCATGAAACTTGTTGAACACTCCTGATAAACCATAGTCCTCAAGCCTCTGCTGCATTCTAATCCTTCCAGTACTAAATTTCATGTCATCTTCCTTTCATCCCTCTCACCCCAATTAAAGTCATATCTCCAAGGGTATTTGCCTCAGGTGAATTTTCTGTTACCTCTTGGTTTTCACTTTAGCAGAAAATACATACACATTAGAGTCTCCATGAAGCCTTTTTCACCAGGGTACCCATGCCATTTTATTACTTTATATCATTCCATAAAGAAGAGGCCCATGAGATGCATGTATCTCTTCTCCAGGTTGTTTTTTTTTGGGGGGGGGGGCAATTTCTCCATTGCTGAATTTTTCAACTATGCTACTGAACTTTCCAGAAGTGCAACTTGGCTTAAAAACTATGTGTGTGCTCCTCGCATCTGCCACACCACCCATTTTGCCACCCCACCCAAATTTAGGTGTGCTGTGACAATTTAATAGTATAGCAGTGGTTGCCAATGTTGGTCCCCAGTAGCCCCAGAAGAATGCAGTGTGCCCCTTCAGCCAAGAAGTTGGCCATTTCATTATTCATTTCATTTCATTTATATGCCACCTTTCTCCTGGATTAAGACCAAAGGCATTCAAAAGGGAAGGCCGATATCTTTTTTAAAACAATGTACACAGGTTTTTAGCAACTGCTTGGTTATCGATTTTTTTAATAAGATTAACTCATCTCTATGCGCTTATATGTTTTTAATTTAGTTGGGTTTTAATATTATGAATTATTTAATAGGGACTTAATAATGCAATTGTGATTTTTGCTATACCTTTTAAAACAGGGGAGGACAACATGGGACAGCAGGGATGTAAAAGCCTTTAAAGTCCCAAAGCATAGCCCTTGATGACCACCTGAACTTCCCCCAAAGCCCCAGCTACCCCTAAAATATTTTACATTTTCAGGGTTATGGGGGGGGGGAATAACCCCCTGCAAATGCTAGCATACCCTACACCCATCTCATGCTGAATACGGGGTCTCAAATTTTCATAATTTGATCTCCAGAGACAGGCATGTTTTAAAAGGTCACAATGACCTTTGGAACATTAAGAAGTTTTCCATGGCACACTGACCCAAAGACATGAAGGATCTAGATAGCACTAAATAAAGGTTAAATGAGTTTGTTGATCACCCCATTGTCCCTCCCAGACTTTCCACATATTCTGTCACAGTGATGACTGAGTCCCATCACAAAGTAGTTAAAGACTATGGGCCTTTGCAGACTGCTAGAAAGATCCCCCCGATGCATCGGGAGCAGTTCTTCATTGCGCCGGACAGTTTAAAGGACACCGGATGCATGATTGGCTGGGTGGGGGGAATTCCCTCCCCTTCCTCTGCCACCCAGCCAATCGGGAAAGGGATAGTCTAGGATCCCTACTCGCTGGTGGTCTCGCGTATCGTAAGATCACCAGTGAGACTTGGGGGCTATAAAGTCCCCTGGCTGCCTTGTGGCAGCAGCCATTTTGTGCTGCAGACAAGCAACCCAACCCACCCGCCCTTTACTAATAGCTGCTTAAGTAATTATTTTCAGACTGCGGCTGGTCGCCTTATGGGACCGGGAGGAATTTTCCCAGAGTTATTGTGACCTGGGTTTTTAGCCCTCCCTGAGAATAACACAGGGTTTGCTTGTATTTTATAGCTTATATGTTATAGCTATATTCAATTGTTATTCGCTCATGATCATTTGCATTGGGGTCAAGTTAAGTTATTTTGTCACAACTGGGTATCAGGGTCCTGGTTAGGATATGTTAAAGCAAGAGTATTATAACCTTCTGGCGGGCAGGGGCACCCCCCCGGGGATAATTCAGTTAATTAGAATTACGAAATTGGTTTACGTTGATTTGGACAAAGAGTATACGTCAATGGGTTAACAAAATTTTGCTATGTCATCACCAAACAAGTTGACGTCATAGACAAGTTATGTCATGAGTTAAGTTATGATGTCATTTCCGGTTGGGGGGAGATGATTTATTTGGCTGAGTGCTTAATCGGAACTTGATGTTTTTGACACATGTTGCAAAGGGATTAGTTTACCCGGTCAGCAGGTTTGGTTATGTACAGGGACACATGTGTCAAGAACAATATAAATTGTGATTAAATTGAATTGTTAATGAATTTGTTTACGACCCTGTACAAAATAGATAAAGTTGTGGCCAAGTTTTTCAACCATAATGATGAGTACGGTGTCCTTTTGTGCCGGTGCTCAGTGCAAACTGAGTCCATTTTAACTGCCCTGGCTCAGTGCTAGGGAATCATGGGAATTGTATTTTTTTCTGAGACATTGAGCCTTCTCTGTCAGAGAGCTCTGGTGCCACAAAAAACTACAGTTCCCATGATTCCCTAGCAATGAGTCAGGGCAGTTAAAGGGGGGAAGCAGACTGGCGGCACGGGGCCACCCTGGGAAGGTGCGCCGTGGGACCGAGGCATCCCCACGCCTCGATCCTGCGGCGCACCTTTGCCGCCCCTGAAAGGAGCGCTAAAATAGCACTCCTTTCACAAGTCAGCAAAAGTGCGCCTCAAAAGCTTGGGGCGCACTTCCGCTGACTTTTCTGCTGCAGCATGTCCGGACGTTGCGGCAGGAGGTTGCCCTCGGAGCGCCGGCCGTGCGGAGGGCTGGCGGCTCTGAGGACAACCTCGGGAGGAGGAAGGGGCACCGAGCGTGCGGCTGCCCCTCCTCTTCCCTGCCTCCAGGACGACTTTTTAAGCCATCTGCCGAGGCCCAAAGTGGACTCAATTTGCACTATTTCTGGCAGTCTGCAAAGGCCCTATATTTCCTTATCACCCCAGGTGTCCCTATTTGCCTTTCCTATCCAACCATTCAGGGGTTGTCTCAAATCCAATCAGTGTTTTGTTACTCCAAAGTTAAATCCATCTGCCATTCCACAATACCATTGTTCATTCCCTAGGAGGACTATTAGGTCTTTGTTACACTTCAGGATAGCATCAAGCACTCCTTGATTCTAGGAAATCAGATATAAATATCAGCCCCAGACATACCTCCTTGAACATAGTTTGTGCTCAGTTTTCCCCTGGACCCTGTGTGCACAGAGGTCTCTTTCACTCACTGTGTCTCCCTCAGATGCTGTCTGAACCCCACTCCATTTTCCGTTGAACCTCCTCTTCAGGGCTGGTAATTATCATTACCTCTTACTCCCACTTTATCACTATCCAACCTTTCCCACCTTTCTTCCAGTTAGCTCTGTCTAGTTCTTAAGGTTGCATTGGATTTGTGTGTTTGCACGTATGTTTGCACATTTCTAAATAAAACTTTTATTCATCAAAACCAAGGTCTCTCTGCAGCTAGTACTGGTATACATATGTGTAAAATATGCCTTAAAGCTACCCAAACTCTTGCAGGCCTCTTGTTGAGCTAATAAATTTCTGCAAAATGCCAAGGAGACGTGATCATTGTTGGTGGGGATCTCAAGTTCCCCCAACTTTTTGGGTAACAAAAGGCTCAAAACTATTGAAAAATTCAGTTCTTTGTACCCTAGGCCCACTATATGAATGCAAAAGGCTGGGAGTGGGGGAAAGGACCTAAATCAAAAGTGGAAGTGATGCAATAACACTTCACATTTCATCTGTAGTTGCCCACCCACATTTTGAAGATAATCTTCTGGTGAGCTGTCTTGAGGCCACTCTCTACATCAGGGGTCAGCAACCTACGGGCCGCAGGCCAACTCGGCCCGCGGACCCCTGCCAACCAGCCCCCACCGACGCCAACACCGTGTGTGCTCCCGCCGCCGCACTACCGCATGCGTCACAGCCGCCACTTTGGCAAACAAAATGCCAGCCGCGACGTGTGCGGCCACGCAGCGGTGGCAACACACGCAGTGGCGGGGCAGGTGGCAGCAGGGGCCTCCCACTTGTGCAGGGGGGCTGCACACACATGCATAAGTGAGCGCCCTGCCATTTCCTCCCCCCGGCCCAGCGGAAGACCTGGGGACCAGCGACCGGGCCCAGGTACATTAACGTTGCCGACCCCTGCTCTACATGTTGAGAAACATGGACATTATTCAGATGTTGTGGCTATTTTTAGTTATCTCTCACTGAATTAACTATGAGGGGTTATCATAAAGTTTTAATTATCACCTTTTAAAAAATTTGACAGAAAGTATGTTTTGATTTGTAGTTAACTTATCTCTACATAGTCACCATCCAGATCATGAATGACATCATCTGTGTTGTCAAATCGGCAACCCCGTATCCAATTTTTCATTTTTGGAAAAAGAAAAAGTCACTTGGTGATGATGACACTGAAAAAATTTCATCAGTATACCATAATAACTTCTGGGTGATAATTATTATTTTACGATACCCCTCATACTTCTCCATCTTACACTTTAGTCACTTTTGGAACTTCTTGTAACAAAAATAAAGGACACAATTAGCTGATTTTCTCAAAATCATGCACTTAGGGACCAATGATGATACTGACAAAATTTCATCAATATACCACAATAACTTCTGGGTCATAATTATTACTTTACAATATCCCTTCATATATATTATGTTAAGCCTATGTACTGGACATAACACATGTTTTTGAAAAAAAGAGTGTTGTTGATTTAGGGGATTCTTAAGTGAGCAAAGAGGAAGGAGACATGTGTGCTTTCACTGGTCATTGTTTCTTTCTAAACTGTTTTTCTTCCAATAGAATTCTAAATGTATGTTTATCCTCACAATGAGACATTTAAGTGACCTCCACCCCATGGACACAAACACAATGAGGATAGCTCTAACTACTTCCAACATCCAGCAATTTGGATTTGGCAAAGGATTTGGATTTAGTACAGTGCCAGCTTGGCACAGCTGGCCCTGGTTTATCTATATTATATAGTGAGTGTTTGCTTCTTGCACACGTGGAAAAAATGAAGCACCTTTCACCCCTGGATCAACAGCATAACTATGCTGACAGTGGAGATTTATGCTCCACCTGTTTAATCTTGGCTGAAGTCTTCTGTTATATTTCAGATCCTGCAAAAATTACTTATTTAGCTGACAGTTTCCCAATCCACAGACCTGCATGGTCAATGAGAGTAGACAGTTAAAAAGTGCTTTAAAAAAAAAAGCTCTGATAGAGCTATGGAGTGTTTGTACTTCTAGCTTTGGTTTCCTCCTTATCATCTTATACTCTGTATAGAAGGTAAGAGGGAAAATTTGAAGTCAAACTAGATGTGACTTTAATTCTGTGAATATAAATAGTATATATTACATGGTGGGGATGGTTGTTACATAAATAGCAGCCAAAAGATAGATGAAATCCTAAATGGCCTTGAAAAAGTTCATAGGTCCTTTCACATGATTTAAATTTTAGAATCCATTCCACCTCTTTTTAGGGGAGGGGGAGCACCTTTAGGGGAGGGGGGGCACCTTTAATTGGCCATTTTGAAGAAATGCAATATTCTTTGTCAGATTTCCATTTGGGGATAATAGAAAGAATTTATAATAACAGAGAATATATTTTGAAGAAAAAAGAATGGATTCCAAAATTGAAATACCTGGTGCCTTTGGGTCTGAATAAAGATCTGGATATACAATCTTTAATGTAAATACTATAGAGCAGGGGTCCCCAGACTTTTTGATCCAGGGACTGGTTCGCTGGCCCCCAGATTTTCCAGGGGAGCGGAGGCGCACGTGCATGCACACAACTCTGGGTGCCATTTTGGAAGACAAAATGGCATCTGAGTAGTGCGCATGCACACGCGACGCCGAGCGTCATTTTGTCTTCCAAAATGGCACCCGGAGTCATGCGCATGTTTGCGTGATGCTGGATGCCATTTTGGAAGACAAAATGGCGTCCGGCAGCAGGTGCTAGCGGGTGGCATCTGGTGGTGTCCAGTGGCAGCGGGCCAGTAGGAAGGCCTCGGCGGGCCGGGTCCAGCCCGTGGGACGTAGTTCGGGGACTCCTGCTATAGAGAATTGTTAGAATATAGATGGGTTATACAGTCAAACAGGGGGTAAAAAACTAAGGACAAAACAGATTCTATATTCTGGGACAATCAGGTATATGATAAATAATGCAGATTTGCTGAAAAGTAAGAAATCCTCCAATCTCAAAGAAGTTGATCTAGCTGATGGAGGGGTAAGAGATGTCAAAAAAAATTGAGAAATGTCTACATGCCAAGTTTTGGTGAGAAAACTTTGAAATGTTTTATGTGTACCTGATTTACAAAACTGTTTAGTTAGCATGTCAGGGGATATACGCTGAGTTTTATGGGAGATTGAAAGTTAAAAGGAAGTTAATGATTGTAATACAATGTATAAATGAACATGACTGAACTATAATGCCATGAATGGGCTGAATAATCACCTAGAGGTTGAATCAGATGTCCCTGTGACTGACTCCAACACATATCATTGGCTATTGCTTTTCAAGGACTATCTGTAATAAGTATATATAATGAAATAATGTAGAATCTGTTCTTTTCCTAATGTTTGGGGACTGTGGGAAATGAAGCTCAAACTATTTCCTTCTGTCCACCCCAGCTAGGATGCTTGCTTTATACATACTAGTTTGTCTTCAGTGTCATCCTGCCAATAATAATAATTTAAAGGCCTAGATCCAATTGCTAATCCTGATTAGAGTAGATCTACATGTTAACTCACCAATCAATAGTTGACTGAATGGCTCTACTCTAGTTGTGACTAGCCATAGCCAACAGGATGCCAGCCAAGGTATGTTAAAAGAAGTCTTTCAAGGTGTGCCAATGAGAGAAGAAGATGCTATAGGTCAGTAGTTCTTAACAAGTGTCCCTGCAAATATTTTAGACTTCTTTTTTTAGAATCTCTGGTTAATACCCATGCTGTTTGGGGCTTGAAACTACAAACAACTATGCTCAGATTATGGATGAGAAAGGAGCAACTATTTAATCATAGCTTATGCAGAAACGTGACAAGGCAAACATTATAATCTTACAGATTTGCAAGACAAATGATTACAACAGGGTTGAGGAAACATATGGGCCTTCAGGTGTTGTTTGGCTGCAACTCTTATCACCTTAGCCATCAGCCTGGGATGATAGAAGTCCCAGTCTGACAACATGTGAAGGACAGCATGTTTCCTATCTCTGATTTACACATTCTGATTTATTAGTTTACATCCCATTTATCTTTAGTGTCTTTATGCAAGAAACCATAAAAGTTATGCTTAGTCTTAAAATGTTTAACAAAGTCAGTTATTCTTATACCTTAAAACATATTTGTTATGCCCTTTCACATTTCATTCCAGTGACTTTATTGTACTAGCCCAAGACCATGTCAAATACTTCTACATGCCAAGCATACTAAATATATAAAATGCAACACAATGTTACAGTCAAGAGTGTCAGTTATTCTTACACATGAAAACATGTATAAGTTTTTTATGTCCATTCACAATTTTTGAGCTCATACGCCTTCCAGAAACTTAGGGCCTTTGTAGAGTGCCAGAAATAGTGCTAATTGAGTCCACTTTAACTGCCCTGACTCAGTGCTAGGGAATCATGGGAACTGTAGTTTATTGTGGCACTAGAGCTCTCTGACAGAGAAGGCTCAATGTCTCAGAAAAAATACAGTTCCCAAGATTCCCTAGCACTGAGCCAGGGCAGTTAAAATGGCCTCAATTTGCACTATTTCTGGCAGTCTGTAAAGGCCCTTAGATTCTTCATAGAAGAAATTGAAACATCATCACAGAAAGCCACTATAGTTAGAAATAACTTCCTTCTCTCTAGAAAGAAATTGACAAGGGGTCTGTGTGAATGTGGATATATAGGAAACCAGTTATACATTTAAAACAAAAATTGAGAATTTTTTTAAAAAAAAACAAGGCATGTGACAGAAAAGAAGGATAAGCAAACTATTCACTCAGGGATACTGTGGGAAGCTTAGAAACTGCTTAATGAGGTACTAATATTGACATAAGGAATCTGGAAGTGTTAATGAGGTACTAATTTCACACAAGCAATCCAAAAGGGTGGGAAAATGTATTGTTCCACACACTACAATGTACGTATCACAGAAACCATTTGGGCCATTAGTTGACCAATTGGTTGGAAAATATTTTCAGGTCTTAAAAGAAAATCAGAGAAAACATTCTGAGCCCATGATGTACCAAAGGTACTTCAATAATAAATGTGAGACAGAAAAAAATCCAATCTATCTACCCAGTAAAGGTCAGATTGTCCACTTAGTTGCAGGGTCCTTTCACATTGCACAATGCTAGTGGTATGATTCCTCTTTAACTGCCATGGCTGAATCCTATGGTATCCTGGTATTGCTGAGGAACTAGAGCTCTCTAGCTAAAAATGCTCAATACCCTACCCTAAAAATGGTGAGACCACAGCCATTAAAATGGTATCATAGTGCTATATTTTTGTAGCATGAACGGGTCCCTGATAAGTCAGTAGAGAACTGCAGCATTAAGGAGGATGTGTGAAAACAAATAATAATGATACAGCCCAGAATCCTGTTGGTGCACCATATTGATGTGATTCTGTGAGAATAAGTAGTGATGACAGGAGGAAAAGGCCATGGGTACAGCAGCCATGAAGGAAGACTTTGGAGTAAATGACTGCTCAGATTTGGTGGGCTTTGTCTCCATTGTATGACCAGGAAAAGAGTGTAAACACTAGAGTAGAGAATACATGGTATCCCAGACATAATTAAATAATTTACCAATGAAGTCTGTCCTTGCAAATGTATCTCCCATATCAACCAGGAGGTTGGACTAGAGTTCCAGTTTCATTGCTCTCTTCAAGTGCGGAGAAATGATTTTGCACAAGAGAACTTCCACTATGCTTGGAGAT
The DNA here is from genome assembly GCA_026167975.1 of Phrynosoma blainvillii. Taxonomy (NCBI): domain Eukaryota; kingdom Metazoa; phylum Chordata; class Lepidosauria; order Squamata; family Phrynosomatidae; genus Phrynosoma; species Phrynosoma blainvillii. The sequence continues at coordinate 100,145,479 of JANUYF010000002.1, forward strand.
TCTCCATCAGAATGAGAACCTGTTGTTGTTGTTTTAATCCTGATTTCTCAGTAATAGAACTTCCACATATAGCAAAAACTCTTCTTTGCAGACTTGGCTTTGGTTTCAAAGGTGGACAGGTCTAGCATGTTCTCCTCTCTGTTTGTTCATTAAACACACTTCTGAAACAAACAAATAGAGCTAATGCAACCAGTGTGTTCCAGACAGAGCTCAGAAAAGTTTCTTTTTGGAAAACAATTCCCACACACCAGTATGACTAGAAGCCATGTTCTGATCAAACGTATCAAACACTGTAAACTGGGGTTGATTGTTCGCACATGAGTCCTTCTGTGTCATACAGTGCAGTGGCCACAACCATAGGTCCCTTAACTATGAGGACAGCATCGATCACATGGCTGGGCACCTCATTCTGAACTCAGAGTGACATGTTGCAGCAGTGGCCATGCCAGGTAGCACAGTAAGACACACATACTTACAGCCTGTTGCTGAATGTTGTCCTGACTGTTCACACCAAACTCGGGGATTAGGCCCTGTGTCATCTGGACTCCCTGCCAAGTAGATGAGGGAGGCTGTTTCATTTGGCCCATGCAGACAGAGTCTCATATTCTCAAGCGGATACTTAAGAGTGGGATACCTCCTATAAGACAACCACATTCATGCAGCATTACCCCCTTTTGATTATTTTGTTCTAATTTCCCCGCAAGCATTTTCAGTGAAGAAGTTTCAGTTGTCTCTTTCCATGAAATAAAATACAGAAGAGAAAAATATGTAAAAGTATTTTTAAAAGACCGACGTTGGTTTTCACAATGGCATTTTTATTGTTTCTATGAAAGTTGCTATAATACAGAACCTTTGGCATGATTTGCACCCTTGCCATGTTTTGAGGAATGTTAGAAACGAAAGCTGTCTCCACTTTTCCCTGTTAAGATTGTCAGAGTAGTAAATCACACATTTGGTGAGGGAGGGGAGATGTGTTTAGGAAACCCTGAAAGTGTCTCATATGGTATTTGCAAAAATATCATCTGGTATTATTTAACTCAGACACAGATGCCTGTATCAGAGTTTAAGCAGAATGGAAAAGTGGACACTTCATTTCAGAGCAGAAAATCTCGCTATATTTTCTCGTAGTTCCAGCTGGCAGTACTGTGTGTCGAGAATGGCAATCATTATTTTTAAGACAACCCTCGTCTTTATTTTTGCCCTGCATCTGCAAACCTTTCTCCTTTTTTTGCACTCAGACTCTGAGTACTTTCCTTATTTAATTAATTCAATTTGTCATATGTTTGTGGCAATGCAGAAAGTCAAAGTCACAAAAGGTCAGCATTTAGTTTAAAGCCAGGAGCCCTGTGTGGCCATCTTGACTGAGCCAAAGGAGAAAGGAAGGAAGGAAGAAAAAAACCACATCAGGGACAGGACTGAATGCAAGTTTATGCTTGACAGACCATCTTGTTTGTTTGCTGAAAAAGATCTATCTGTCAAACTCAAAGAAAAATAGACTCCCTGTCTAATACTTCTCCAAGCTTTTGAATTATCTTTTGCAGTTGCCTTTTCACTGAACTGTGGGACAACTTAATTCGATATTACTCTTTCTGGATATCCTAAGCCCTTGACACATTTCATGACTCCACAAAATGATTATAGGTATCTGCTAATTTGCTGGAGGACTTTAGTAAACATTTCCTACAAAGAGTTTTTAAAAGAGACGGTAGTTAGCAAAGAAGAGGAAGCTGGCTGATTCCTTTTGTTTATTTACTTAGCACTTAGTGAGAGCCACTTCTGTATCTATCCTAAAAAGAAATATTTTAAGCAAACCATAAAACTGAGCCTGACCTCTTCACGGGCACACCATAAATCATTGTTAAAGTGAGGGCGAAAACTCTGCAAGAGGTCAGAGGTGGGAAAGAGGTCATCCCATAGAAGGGGACAGTGTGAAAAACTACATTGGGAGGAGCTAAACCAACTATAAAGGAGGAAAGGAAATGCCAGTTGTAATGCAACTAAAGCACCAAGACATCTTCTGCAGCTCTCAGAGAAAGATTGGAACATTTTAGGAGTCACTGAGCTATTTTCTGAAGACACTTGCTAAGGAAAGAGCAACCCAAAGAGTAATGTTATCTCCACTCCATGTGGACAAACTGTGTTTTCTTTACTCCATTTTGGAAAGTTGAAACAGATGACACCATTGTTAGTGGCCCTATTGAAAAGATTAAATATTGCACTGGAGGAAACTTATAGTTGTTCTGAAACTACTCTCTTTATTAGCCACGGGACAAGCGTTCATAACCCCAGAAGAAGGCTGATTTATGCCCTAATTACCAGGATAAATGGCTGAGTCAGTACAAAATAGTTTCCTCATTTTCAGTGGGTCAGCTCCAGGTTGTAGCTGCATAGCTTTGCTCAATGTATATATCTTTGTGGGTTCTATGGTGCCAACTATAATAGAACATTTTAAACACAACCACAGTTTAAGTCCCAATATATATATTTACCAATAAGACTGCATATTGTGTAATAAATCTGACACATATGTACTGTCCCAAAAGTTCTAGGCATCTAGCCAGGGCAAATTGCTGGAATCTTCTGCCTGTACTTCTCAGAAATATAGCAACATACTGATGAAATCTTAAAGGCCTTTTTTAAAATGAAAAGGGTCTAATACATGTCTGGCAATCACCGCTTTTCTCCTCTCCAGCTGTTCTTCTCTTTCTGAACTCACCTAATGAGAATAGACTTTTCTTTAGGGATTCCCTACCCCACTTGACCAAATCAATAATTCACAGGGTTTACAAATATGGACAAAGAAATGTTCTTCCAGAAAGTTCTCAGTGTGTTGAACATACTGTGTGTTATGGATAGTCAACAACTCATGAGAAAGCTTGTTTCCTATATATTTAATGATTCCAGACATTAGCCCCTTTCAGAAGGGGCCTCCAAATATATAGTCGGCCTTCATTCTCCACGGATTCTGCATCCAGGCATTCCAACATCCATGGCATGAAAATATTCCCCCTCCAAAAAATCAAATCAAACAAACAAAACCAAAAAGCAAACCTTGATTTTGCTATTTTATGCAAGGAATACCATTTTACTACATCATTGTATGTAATGGGACTTGAGCGTCCACAGATTTTGGTATCCACGGTGGGTTCTGGAACCAAACCCCAGTGGATACCAAAGGCCCTCTGTATAGTTAACATGTGGCAAGGGAAGGTGCCTGCTAGCTCCCCCCATACCACGGCACACCCGGCAGAATCTGCCCCTGACATCCACACTTACAGTGTGGCACAGGTTCTCCAAGCAAGTGGAAACACTGAGTGGTCAGTGTGATATCCTGTATCAGGGGTAGGCAACCTTTCCCCTTTAAGGGCCGAGGGACTTCAGCTCCCAGAATCCCAGGAGCTATTGGCCAACATGGGACTATTGGCCAACATGGCTGAGGCTTCTGGGAGCTGAAGTCCCTCAGCCCTTAAAGGGGAAAGGTTGCCTACCCCTGTCCTATATGTTCTCCTACAAGGCATCAGAGTGAGCCTGGATATCATGGGATAAGTCACTTGGCTGTTCTGTTGAGCCTTGACTTTTCTTAATAGGACTAAGAATAACCTATAGATTTATAGGGGGGGGTGATGCCCTAGCAGAGAGATGGGAAATTCTGTCAGTTTTGCCCTATTTGTTATTTTAAAATGAAAGTCCAATGCCATTTGGAGCAGTCCAGACCCTGTCTGCGGCCTCCTGCACTTGCTTTTCAGAGTGAGACAACATTCATTCTCACATCTAGCAAAGTTCAGAGTGTTTTTTCCATTGGAAAATAGAATTTGTAGATGTAGATCTTGCTTCCCAAAACAGGTACACTCCCCAGAGCCAGAATCTTGCAGGGCAATTCAGTGTGTGTGTGTGTGTTATGCTAAAGCCTTAAAGAGAATAAATCAAGACTAGTTAGTCTGTACATGATATATGTATTTATGTATAGACATGTACAGGAGTTGTCTTTCATAAAACACTTCTGTAAATCAACATTTTTTAAAATCATGCACATTCCAATGTCAATATTAACCTTCGAGCTAACCCTTAGTCAAATATGCACATGATAAATTGGTTTATGGAGGGATAATTAAAGGTGTATGAAAACTCTAATTCTGCTCTATTCTCTTTGTTTCAGTTGTTATCTACCATGAAGTCCGTGAATGCATATGCCGGACGAAACTTGTTAGTCTTTAAAGTGTCGCAAGACTCTTGGTTGTTGTTGGCTGCAACAGACTAACACGTTTGTTGTTTTTGCTGTGACAGGCTACCCTCTCTCTCTCTTGAAATTATGTCCTATTATTTTCAATGGGACTTAAGCATAATTAGGTTTCTCTGCCCTAGGGCCAACCAAGATTCCAAGATTCTCTCATCCCATGCTTCATTTTTTTCAAGACTGCAAAAAGCTTTCAGTCCTTTTGCTGAAAGGGCATTTAGGAAAACATCTGAGAGTAGAATTGGACTTTATAGGAAAACCTAGCCTCTTATTGAAGCAGCAACTCTATGGCTGGCATCCTGTTCATGGATTATGATAGCGTAAGAGTGCAGATTCCCCAGTTTTGGTGGGCTCAGTTCCAAACAAGAAGGCAGGACGGTGTGCAGATCTCCGGCTCAGTTGATAGAGTAGCTCCCTCAGGGCTACCCTAAACTAAGAAGAAGATCCTTCTTCCATGCCATCTGATATCATGCAGCCTCAAAGAGAGTGAAAGGCAGGCCAAGCTCCATCAAGTCTAGCCTAAAGAAAGATGTAGAGCCCTCCCTCCAGTCTATCTTCCATGGGCCAGGCCTCAGAGGGATAGAAGAACCCCTGGACTTACTCCCCTTCCCCACTGCCATTTCCTTCTCCTTTTGTGTTGTGTCTTTTTTAGATTGTAAGCCTGAAGGCAGGAAAATGTTAATTAACTATTTGTAACTATTCACTCTGAGGGCCTTTCTGGCTGAAGAGCAGAGTATAAATACAGTAAATAAATAAATAAATAAATAAATAAATAAAGCTTGTTACAATTTCCAAGGCTTCATTCATTTGTTGCTATAATTAGCAAAGACTATCAGAGGGTGGGGGGGAGTCTATATATTTAATTAGTTAGCTTACTCCTTCTCTACCAGTCATTGTATAGTCATCCCTCCAAATTCACAGGGGATCCATTCTGGACCCACCCGCAAATTCAAAATTTCATGAATATTCAAGTCCCATTGGGACTTGAGTATTTCTTTCCCTCCCCCCTTCCCTCCTTCCTTCCTTCCCTCCCTCTGTCCCTTCCTCCTTCCCTCCTTCCCCCCCCCCCCCCAGAAAGCTGGTGTGATAGAGAAATGGCTGCGCCAGCCACTTCCAGGCCTCCATGTCCGAGGCAAGGCCAGTGTGGCTGCCTCCAGGCCTCTGGGGCCGAGGCATTCCATGCCAGTCGCCTCCAGGCCTCTGGGGCTGAGGTGGATGCCACCAAGCCATGCGGCCAAGGAAAGCCAGGCACAGAAAAGGAGGTAAGAGAGGGAAGGAGGGAGTTGCAGGCTTGCCATTCGCGAGTAATCGCAACCACGAATGGCAAATCCACAAATCCGGAGGGACGACTGTATTGTCAGCACTCACTCTCCACTCTCCACTGCCTCCATTTTTTGCCAGAAGGATTAGGCTGGAATTGATTAAATATTCCTTAGTTCATCTCCTTAAGTCAGGGGTAGGCAACCTAAGGCTCGCGGGCCGGATGCGCCCCCCCCCCGAGGCCTTTGGACCGGCCCCAGGCCAGTCCTGCCGCCACTGCCCCCCGCCATGATGATATTGATTATTGTGGTATTACTTGTTCTTGCGGTTTTCTTGGCAAAATCTCCACAGAGGTTTTGCCATGGCTTTTCTGGGGCTGAGAAAGTGTGCATGCATATTTTTTTAAAAAAATTAATTTTTTAATTTTTTTTAATTTTTATTTTTTAATTATTATTTATTTATTTAGCTTCGCCCCCCCCCCCCCAATTGTCTGAGGGACAGCAACCCAGCTCCAGGCTCAAAAAGGTTGCCTACCCCTGCCTTAAGTAAATGAGGAGGATTTATTTTAATTTCACCTTGATCTGGAAGCATCCCCTTTAGCTATGATTTCTGTCTTAAATTTCTAAACAGGGAAATATGTTCACTCTCTTGTCTCTCTTACTAAGTGTGTGTGTGTGCGTGTGTGAATGAGAAGCTGTGAGCAACTGTGATTGGTACTTAATATATAACATGGCATGACACCATCAAGGGCCATTTCAGGTTTTGACTTGGCAGCCTCGGGGCCTGAGATGAAAGTGAACTGACAACACTAGTCCTAACCAGGGTACACCCATTAAATCAGTGGTTATTTACTTGTATGTTGATTCACCAGTCAACACTTGATACACACTTGGGACTGGCAAGGGTATCTAGGCCAGTGTTGAAACCACAAAGGCTGAAGTTCTAAAGCTGCAATCAAATTCCACATACTGGATCAGGGATGGACCCTGCTTAGCTTCCAAGATGAGATAGGATATGGTGCCTTTAGGACAAGAGTTCCCAACCTGGGGTGTCAAGGGGTGCGAGATGGAGTTTCAGGAGTGAGACAAAGAGCGGCTTGTGTCTTTAAGTGACAAATCATGAGTCATCACTCAATTTTTTTCTGAATAAATTTGAATTTAATTGCTCAGTTTAGATTTGTATTTTATGCACTGCGTTAAAAGCTTATTTTTTAAAGTTCAATTTGTTCACCCGCAATATTGTATGTGGTTTAGTTTGTGGTTCAAAAATTAGAAATTAGACTTCTTCAAATGTGAAATTACTAAATATTGCTTTAGCATATTTAAGCTACTATAACGCACACACACACACACGTGTTTGCCTGTGTGAGAGTATTTTTGGATTTTTTTTAGATTAAACTGGCAATTGAAAAAAGCAGAAGCTAAAATGTTTTGCTCTTGATATACATTTTGAAGTTCTGGTTTTTTTAATCACCCCCCCATGTATGTGTGTATGTGTGTGTGTGTGTGTGTGTGTGTATACACACACAGAGAGAGAGGAAGTTTGTGTACAGATATTTTACATATCCCACATTCCTGCCAAGAAGTGCAAGATGAGTAGGACACATTTTCCAGTTCTAAGCATATTTAATACAATGTTTTTACAACAGCTGTTGCTTTTGCAGAACTTTAACCTTGCTGCACAAATTCATGACAAGGAAAATACTCTGTTGTCTTGGATACGGCCTTCACACACATCCCCATTTCTCAGCTGGCCAATATCAGCTTTCAGCCTCAGAGGCATTCCAGTCTTGCATCCAGGATCAGGGCTGCTCTGGTCTGCACAAACTTCATTAGAGGTCCTAATTACAGATAGCATTGGAATCTGCAGCAATTGCTCTCCTTGTGTTGGAGCAGTTTCTATCAACACACCTGATGAGAGAATGGCAAAATTAATTTCAGGGGATGGTTGAGGAAAGGATATTAATCAGGCCTCCTTGACATCCTCTCCTTTGTTTCCTTCTTGTCTAGCCAGATGCTTTAAGTCTTGCTAAATTTGGACCAATTTATTGTCCTTTCTAAAGAGAATTATATTACCTCTGACATTTGAAAGGCTGCCCATGGTATCCTGTGACAAATGGCTGTGGAGCAGAGTGGAGGAAACTTTTGGCTCTCTTTAGGACTCATCATTTGTTTTTCACAATGCTTTCAGACACTTTAGTTTTTCCAGTAGTGCTTTGCTAACTTTATATGAGTTGTTGTAGAGAAATGTAAAGAACTGCAGATGGGAAGGAGGGTTTCAACCCAGGGAACCCAGTATCATGCCACTGCCATTCCTCCCCAGATGAGACAGCAAAGACGGGATATCCCCCAGAGCAAGAAGAGTTTAATTACAAATTAAACTCTTCTTGCTCTGGGGGATATCCCGTCTTTGCTGTCTCATCTGGGGAGGAATGGCAGTGGCATGATACTGGGTTCCCTGGGTTGAAACCCTCCTTCCCATCTGCAACCTCATCCCAGGAAGTCCATTGGGTGACACCTTGAGTTACCATACTGGGTACCACCTACCTTAGTAACACCATTGCTTTCTGTGAGCCAACCAGCCAGAACTGCTCCAGCCATTACCTGCATGCATGCACACACACACACACACTGCAAAACAACATGGCACATTTATTTTGTTTTGGGGTTGGGGCTGTTGAGAAGAATAGAGATGACAACAAGCTCCCTGGCTGTTTTCTGTGCCATATCAATGAGAGGCAGCATCCTATAGGGCAAAGGGGAAATGTGGCCCTCCAGATGTTGCTGGATTGCAATACTCATTATCCTTCAGTGTTGTGAGGGCTGATGGGAACTGCTTTCCTCCAAAACATGTAGGGAACCACATTTTCCCTGGTCCTGCTTTTGGGACAGCAAGGTCTTCTTCCCCCTCCATTACACCTTATGTCGCAAATGATGTGACTATTCATCAAGAGCACAGATAATACAGTGGTGGTGGTGGGGAAACACCCTTGAAGTGCTTTCTTTTCTTTTCTTTCTTTTTCTTTTTCTTTTTTCTTTTTGGTACCTCAGTCTTGGATATCAACTAAGCCTTTGAATGTAGCTGTGACTCAAATCCTTCGTAAGCTACTGAATCTCCTTGAATACTACACTCCTTCAAGGTCCTGAAACTGGACCTCTGTTAAGGGCTGCCTCTTCCATTAAGCTTCTAGGTGGGTAACTCAGGCAGTAGATGCTGGGAGGTGTCTCCTAGATGTAGGGATAGAGAGAGCTGTATGCCATGCACCTTTTCTAGTAGAGGAACATGTTTTCCTATTGTCAGTCTGGGGTGGGTGGGTTAACTAACATCTAAGCAGATAAAATAAGATGGGATGGACTTTAGCTCAGCCAGCAAAATGCATTTGAGATCTCTTCATCTAAACTAGCATTCAGTAGGCTGTTTCAAAGTCAAAATGCTCTACAACTAAACTTCTTTTTGCTGCTACAGCCAGAACCATTCTCAGACTCTCTGGCTTTGCAGTTGGAGAATATGTCTTATCATAGTTCTCATACTGCTGTTGTGCAAAACCCTTAGCTACTAACCTAGCTTTATACTTAATACTTCCATCTGGCATTTCTTTCTTTTTGTACACCCACTTACAACCAATTACTTTCTTGTCCTTGGGTCTGTCAACAACTTCAAAAACATCTTTATTTACCAGACAACCAAACTCATCATCCATTGCATCAATCCATCTTTCCTGTTCTTCTCTAGACAAACTTTCCAACTCTTCAAAACTTTCAGGCTCTTCCACTGCTAAGCAAGCTTTTGCATTTGTCACAACAAACCTATCTGGTGGCTTCCTAACTCTGTGACTACGTCTGGGAATAAACTCTGCTGATCTGCCTCTTTCATCCTCACTTTCTGTACTGGGAGTTATAGTTCTATGACTAAATCTCTTGTCTTCAGTCATTCTAGTAGTAATGGGTCTAGATTGTGTCTCATTATCAAGAAATGAAACTTGTAGCTATTTCCAGAATAACCCAAAAACCTAAGCCTTTTACTTTTGGGTTCTCCTTTCTTCCTGAAACAAGCTGGTATGTAAACATAAGCAAATTGTCCAAAGACCCTCAAATACTTGTAATTTGGCACTCTCCCATACAATACCCTGTAGGGAATGTCTTCAATTTCTGAATGATACAGTCTGTTACTAATATGTACTGCTGTCAAAGTTGCTTCTGCCCAGTTGCTTTTACCTCTGCATCTGCCATCAAACAAGCCGTTATTCTTTTTATATCTTGTATTTTTTTCTCCGCTAAACCATCTTCGTTAGGACAAGCGGGATTAGTAGTTTCATGCCTTATTCCTACCTTTTGAAACCAATTAAACAATTGATTACTTAGAAACTCTCCTCCCCGGTCAGTAACAATGGTGCCTACTCTAATATCAAATTGTCTTTCCACCATTCTCACCCATGCTTTTAAATTTTGCCCAGCGTCAGATTTGTTTTTCAATATTCTTACAAAAGCAAACCTTGTAAACCTATCAACGATTACTAGGAAATATTTGCTTCCCCTTAAAGATAAACAATTAGCTTGGGCAACATCTGCATGTACAAACTGAAATGGTCTTTGAGCAATTCTTTTGGTTTTCTTGGCTACTGGAAAAGCTCTGACCTTTACCTGATTACATACAGTACAATCTAAGTGATTTTTGCATTCAGCAACTTTTAAATTTGGACACATACTGATTAACTTCTTTAAACATTTGAAACTAGCATGACCAAATTTTCTGTGGAGTTCATGTATGCAGTCTTTGTGAATTGGACTATTGTCTATGTTATTAGCATTTTCAACCCTGTAGCTATCAATATTGTCCTCCAAATAATAAAGCTTATCTTTTTTCAAGCCTATGCCTCGCAATTCCCCATTCAGTTTTATCTTACACATGTTCTTTTCAAAAATGACTGTGTAGTCTCTGACTGTTAATCTGCTTACTGATAACAAATTATTTTCTAACTCCTTTACATGTAACACATCATTAAAGTTTTCCTTTAGCCCTGGAATGTGAACTGTACCCATTTGATTTACAGTACTGAGCTCTTTCCCATCAGCTAAAACCACAGCATTTACATTAGCTGATTTTCTATTACTTATCAAATTAATATTGTTACACATTGAAGATGATGCTCCTGAGTCAATCAACCATTTACAATTAGTATTTTGTTTTTCCTTAATCATGGTTGCAGACCCCTTTTTGTTACCACTGTCCTTCAAAAATGGAGGTTTGGACTGCTTTTGATACTGCCGCGGCTGCCATCTGCTCTCTCCTTGCTTGCTTCTCTCAGCAGCAAATTGTTTACAATGTCTCTGCAGGTGACCAATCTTTTTACAATAAAAACACCTCCGTTGCTCCCTTGTAGAAGCTGCTTCTTCCTGCTTTCGTAGTTCAGGCGTTGTTTGTTGTTTTGGCACAGTCCTCAAACTTGCTGAGTCATTCTGCTCAGACTTTCTTCTCAAATTTTCCTCCAATATTTTTGCAACAATTAAGTCTCTGTTCAGCTCAGCTTCTGGCAAATTTTGCAAGCTATTTGTTATGTTGTCCCAAGAAGACTCTAGCGATTCCAGCAAAATATAACACTGCTGCTCTTTGCTAATTTCCACTCCTCTCAGTTCAGCTTGCACAAATAAATCTTGCATTGTTTTTAAGTGTTTTATCACACACTGTCCTTTCGTCATCTTTTTTCTGTAAATTCTTTTAGACCAAAGCATTTTTGCAAACGCAGTTGAAGGTGTGTGTAATCTCTGCAAAGTATCCCACACATCCTTGGCGGACACTTTATCTCTTACGTCGTTAATCAAGTCTTCTTCTAGCATTAGATAAAGACATGCTTTTGCTTTAGCGTCTCTTTCTCGAGTGGCTGCATTAGCATCAGCTGCCAGCCCTGTTTCAACTGTCAACCACAGAGACTCCTTTATTAGTAGAGATTGGGCATATATTTTCCAGGTAGAGTAGTTATTTCTATTTAATTTACTAAACTTTAGGATCTCCATCTTAATTTGTGCAGTGACTCAATTTGACACAGTCCTTCTGAGTACGCACAGCAGACAAAACACAAAATGATTTACTCACAAAGCCCCACAAAACTTTCTTCCACTCTCTGGAACTTTCAGCTTCTGTGGATTCTGGTTGCTCTAGTATCTGGGCCCATAACCCTTGTCAGGGATGATGGGAGTTGTAGCTCTTCACCTCTGGCTCTAACTCACCACCTTGTTACGCAGCAGAGCTGACCAGCTTTGATCAGTGTTTGATGCTTCTTTCCCAAGCAGCAGAGTTTCAGAGAATAGGCTGAAGACCCTGACAAACTCTCCAAGCCTTCTCACTCTTCTTCCTGAGATGTCTTCAAACTTCTCCAGGATTCCTCTGGCTCTTGTATCTTCCCTCAAGACACCAGACAACTCAGTAGTCTTATATAAAAGATCTACTTTATTCTACTATATCACAATCTCTACACTTCACAATACACCACCACTACTCCACAATGTACATTAGCAAACATTGCAATTTATAGCCATTGTTAGACACCACCCACCAGTCAGTTTCCACCCAGTGGGTGTGTACATACATCTTGATTGGTCCACATAGATCATCCCATACCTAAGACCAACCCAAGTGTTTCATCACTTTACCTTGACCACTTAATGAGTCTCAGGTGTTTGCAATCTATCACAGGTGTTCTCAATATACCTTCTATAACTTTGTCCTTGGCTCTCAAGGCTTCTTAATTATATTATCTTTTTCACCTGTGTATCTTCCTGATTGCTCCTGCTTAGTCACTTTGACATTCACATACATATTTTTATTTCTATTACTGTATATCCCATGTTGCTTTTTCCTTAACACCTTTGCCCCTATCAAAGAGGCATTCTTGGCTTCCCATTGATTCAGTTCCTGGTCAGCAAAACTACAACAGATGGGTGGGTATAAGGGAGAGGGGAAAGTGAGGGGAAGAGAGAGAGAGAGAAGGGGGAAAAAAGAAATAGGGGCAGATTGGCAACAAAAACACAACAGGGCATTTGAATATTGCCTGAAAAAATTAGCATTTAAAAATTCATTGTTGTCTTTACATTAATCAAATTATGGAACACATCCTCATTCTACAAAGCATGTATTACCAGGTCAGGAGATCTGATGGCTCAAACCTGGTGATGTTGCAGAAGGCAAGTCCTGATGATGTTATTAAGCATGATAAAACAGTTGCTTAGAACATGTTGTTTGAATAGTGCTTTGTGTTGGTGGAGCCCTAGTGGTGCAGTGGTTGAATGCCAGTACTGCAGCCACAATATTGTGAGTTTGATCCCAGAGGGCTCCAGGTTGACTCAACCTTCCATCTTTTTGTAGGTTGGTAAAATGAGCACCCAGCTTGTTGGGAGCAATTGGCTTATATAGTTGGCCTTCCTTATCCACAGATTTTTTAATCCACAGATTCAAGCATCCACAGCTTGAAAATATTTTTTTTAAAAGTATGAATTCCAAATAGCAAACCTTGATTTTGCCATTTTATAGAGGGAACACCATTTTGCTATTCCACTATATTCAATAGGACTTGAGCATCAATGTATTTCGTTATCCACAGGGGATCCTGGAACCAAACCCCAGCAGATAATAAGGACCCACTGTAGATGGTAAACTACTTAGATAGTGCTGAGTTCACTATGAAGCAGTATAGAAATGCAAATGTTATTACTATTGCTAAATGCTATTTTAAAAAAAAAATCATATCTTGCAGCAATCTTGTGACCTAGCATAACACCTCTGGCAGTGAGTAATGTAGTGTATTATCAGTTTGTTGTCAGTTTACAGAAGGAACCAAAGCCTTTGCTATTCTCCACTTAATTAAATTTCTCAGTCTTGAATGTGGTGACATGAACTCTTAAACTTCATATAATAGACCCTCACAAGCATTTGCTCTTATTGGCATGGAGAATATTTTAACAGTTTATACTCAATCAATCTTCCTTTCCTCATTGGTTCTTTCCTTGTGAAGTCCAGGATAAAAAATGAGAGTGTTCTGAACTTGCATATTAAACCATAAATAATGGTTATTAAATCAATTTTAATTCTCCATGGCCAGAATGTCAGTTTGAGAAGCATTTTATTATTCAGCTAAGCCATGCAATGAAGACTTTTATGTGCAGTTCTGTGCAAAGATTCCACTGAAATCAAAAGGGACTTACTTACAAGTAAGCATAATAAGAATCTGGATATAAATTACTTATGTTTCGATATATCTGCATCTCTGGATACTGCCCGTTTTTTTGTGAATTAAATAGCTTATTTATTTATGTTTTATTATTCTGATAATAATAATCCAAATGGTCTGAAGGGTGAGAAGGATGATATTAAGGTTGTAATCCAATACAACATTACCTTGGAGTAAGTTCTATTCAGTCTGTTAGAACTTTCTTCTAAGCAGATACTGTTGTGTGCCTTCAAGTCATTTCTGACTTATATTGACTCTAAGGCAAACCTATCACAGGGGTTTCTTGGCAAGATTTCATAGAATCATAGAATCATAAAGTTGGAAGAAACCACAAGGGCCATCCAGTCCAACCTCCTACCATGCAGGAATACACAATCAAAGCACTCCCAACAGATGGCCATCCAGCCTCTATTTGACAACCTCCAGAGAAAGAGACTCCAGCATTCTCTGGGGTAGTGTGTTCCGCTGTTGAACACCTCTTACAGTCAGGAAGTTCTTTCTAATGTTTAGATGGAATCTCTTCTCCTATAGTTTGAATTTATTGCTCCACTTCCTAGTCTCTGGAGCAGCAAAAAACAAGCTTGCTCCATCCTCAATATGACACCCCTTCAAATATTTAAACAGGGCTATCTCCTCTTAACTATCTCTTCTCCAGGCTAAACATCCCCAGCTCCCTAAGCCATTCCTCTTAGGGCATTGTTTCCAGATCTTTCACCATTTCAGTTGCCCTCCTCTGGACACACTCTAGCTTGTCCACATCCTTCTTGAATTGTGGTGCCCAGAACTGGACACAATATTTCAGGTGAGGTCTGACCAAAGCATAATAAAGTGACACGATTACTTCCCTTATTTGTTCAGAGAGGGTGGGGTTGCCTTTCCCTTCCTCTGGTGCTGGGAGAATGTGAATTGCTCAAAATCACCCAATAGGCTTCCATGGCTAAGCAAGGATTCGAACCCTGGCCTCCAGAATTATACTCCAATGTTCAAATCACTGTACCACACTGATCTAAACATTTTGGCAAAGCTGAAGCCATGGAAAAAGTCCATGTGGGAAGTATCATGGGATTGAAATATATGCAATACTTGCTGTCAAATCAAAAACTGCCCCCCCAATAAAATTTTATTTATTAGATTTGTGCATCTTTTCTGCAGGTACTCTTCTTACGCTTCTTATTTAATTCTGAAATGTGTAACCAACTGCTGTCTGACACACAAATAAGCTAGTTACACATGCATCTGAATCAGACCCCAGACCATTCCATAGCAAATTCTGATGACTGTCATAATTTGTCTTTTGGATAATATGCAGAACCTTGAGCTTGATTGTTCTACTTCACTTTCCCTTCGAACAGATAAGTTAATCCTTCTTTCTTGGCTAAATTCCAAAAATTAGAATTATATAGTAGACTTACATTCTTCTTGTCACTGAAACTGAACATGATATTTTTCACTTCCTGCTTTAAACAGCTTTGGAGCATTGTGCTGCATTTTTGTCTTGGAGATAAGAGCTTCTAAATATCAACTATTTCTTGTTCAGTAAATCAGAATTCATCCATTTAGGAGGAGTTTGTATATATTTCATTGTTAATCTTTTTTCCCCCCACAGTAAAGTGGTGAACTGATTCATTTGGGGCACTATTCACCTAGAAATATGGAATTTTACTTTAGCAGATGCTCAAATGTCTCCCCTCCACAGAGAACCACAAGTTATTTTAAAGAAAAGAATCTGATGGTCTTCAAAGTGCTCAAGACTTGTCTTTTGGGTCTTTCAATATAAGGGCACAAGACAATTCTGAGTATCTGTGAAATGGAAGCTGTAGATAATCACTTTAGCAAATGAATGTTTAGAACCAGATCTAAACCTGATACAGTCAGCTCTGCCATCTAGCAAGGGAAAAAAACTGTTTTAGAGGGTTGATGCTGAAGTGTAGAGTGCGGTGCTTGATAACTGCTTTACAGTCAATTCTAATCCCTCTAAGCTACCTTGCTGTCCTCAGTTATGTTGGATTTAGTATAGTAGAGTGGATTCACCATCCCATTTCTATCAGTTGCCATTGCTGCACGCACCTTCCCAATATATTATGCTGGTCCTTCAGATTCCAAAAGTATTCCAGATCTGGGCTCACTGTTGTTATTCCTGTAAAAGGGTATGAGTACATAATATCTGCTGGAAGTAACTCATTTTTACTTTTACAGCCAATAATGGGGAGATGTGCTTATAGGGTTTTCTGCATCACGTATTAAAATAACGGTTATTTTATGTATCTGATTTTAGATGTAAGCCACCTTGATGGCCAAGGCTAAAGGCGGGGTATAAATAAATTATTATTATTATTATTATTATTATTACAGAGCTAACTTTAGATATTATGTATCTTGGTTTGGACATGGGAGATAGCTGGTCTACCTCCATAGATGGTGCCGCAAAGAACCATTTGGCTTCTTGGACCATGGTATGCAATTTCATGAAGATGGAGTTCTGGGAAGTGAAGGTTGACAGGAAGATTTTTGCTATGAGTCTCAAAAATCTGATCAGGAGGGCTTTAAACTCCTGCTTTGTAAATGTTTTTAATTGTTTTTAAACCTTTTATTGCAAACTCTTTTAAAATACTTTTATTTGTGAGCAACCTTGGGTCCCTTTCTGGGAGAAAGGTGGCATAAAAATGAAATAACTAAAAATAAATAAAATAATAAATAATCTGAGTTATGTGAAAGGAGACAGAATTCTTGAGTGCAGGAGTTCATCAAATGCTAGAGATAACAGCCCAAATGTTATAAAGAGATCTGGGGAAATAGTACAAGAACCCAAGAATCCAGCAGTGAGAGGAGAAAAACTTTAATTAAGCAGCTCGAGGGAATGTCTTAGATGTTTGTACACTAATGCACAGATCATGGGAAATAAGATTAACTTAACCTCTTAACACAGCAAAGCAAATAAGATATAATAGGGATCACTGAAACCTGGTGGGATAAGTCTCATGTTTGAAATGTAGTAATAGTAATATAACCCCTTTCAGAACAATAGACCAAACAGGAAAAGAGGAGGAGAGCATTATATAACAAGAATGTTCACACCTGTAAAGAGATCTATTAATTAAATCCTAGAAGCCAGGTTGAGAGCATCTGGGTAAAAATTAAGAGGGAGAGAAACAACAATGGTATTATGGTGGGGGTCTATGACATACCACCAAGCCAGACTGAGGACTTGAATTATGCCTTCCTGGAACAGATGGCTAAACATTCAGAAAGTAAAGATGTAGTAGCAATGGGAACTATCCTAATATTTGTTGGAAGTCAAACTCTGCCAAGAATATAAGGTCCAAGAAATTCCTCACTTGCCTTGCAGACAATTTCATTGTTCAGAAGATGGAAGAGGCAACAAGGGGATCAGCTGTTTTAGATCTGATGTTAAATAACAGTGATGACCTGGTTAATGGGATGGAAATGGTAGGATCCTTAGGTGGGAGTGACCATGTTCTCCTGGAGTTTGTTATACAGTGGAAAGGGGAAGCCAAGCATAATCAGACATACATTCTGAACTTTAAGAAAGCTGATTTCAGTAAATTTAGGGAAATACTGGGTGTGATCCCATGGTCAAGAATACTAAAAGAGAAGGGAGTTCATGATGGATGGGAGTTTCTTAAAAGTGAGATATTTAAGGTATAATTTCAAACAGTTCCAATGAGAAGGAAACAGGGGAAGAAAAACAGTGCTCAACCTGGAGAAAATGTCGCAGATGATGCAGCAGGGATAATGTAGCCCAGAATAGGTAAAGAGGTGGTACAGGAATACTTGACTACTCTAAATGAATTCAAGTATCCAGGGCTAGAAGAACTACATCCAAGGGTATGAAAAGAATTAACAGAATTAATCTCAGGACCACTGGCAATAATCTTTGAGAATTCCTAGAGAATAGGAGAAATCCCAGCAGACTGGAGGAGGGAAAATGTTGTCCCCATCATCAAAAAAAAAAAGAGAGAGAAAGAGGACCCAAATAATTACCACCTAGTCAGCCTGACATCAATACCAATGCAGTCTCTTCCAATTGTATTCTATGATTCTATAATTCTGTTTCGGGCAACAAAACATTTTGGGTTGGTCATGAATGCACCTGAAAGTTAAATGTTCTAACTTATTAACTATGTAGCTCATTCATATGTGTATATACTTGCAAGTACAGTTGGCCGTCTGTATCCACAGATTCCTTATCCATGGATTCAACCACCCACCATTTGAAAATATTTAAAAATATATATAAGTTCCAAAAAGCAAACCTTGATTTGCCATTTTATATAAGGGACCCCATTTTACTACACCATTGTATTTAATGGAATTTGAACAGCCACAGATTTTGTTATCCATGAAGGGTCCTGGAACCAAGCCCCAGCGGATACCAAGGGTCCAGTGTATGCCCCACTGAATTCAATAGGGCTTGCTCTGAAGTAAGTCTATGTAAGATATACCTAAAAGTCCCAATGAACGCAGTTTATTCTCTTGTTGTTGTTGCTGTATGCCCTCAAATCATTTCTGATTCATGGTGACCCTAAGGCGATCCTATCACTTCTTGGCAACAGTTCTTCAGGGGGTGTTTAATTTAGCTTTCCTCTATGCCTGAGTGAGTGTGTTTTGTCCAAGGTACTCAGTGATTTTCAGTGAGCGAGGATTTTAATCCTGGTCTCTAGAGTCTAAATGACACCACTTTAACTACTATGGATCAAGGCTATGGAATTCTGAGAATTACAGTTTATTGTGGCACCAGAGTTCTCTGACAGAGAAGGCTAAATGTCTCACAGAACTACAATTCCCAGAATTCCATAGCATTGAGCTAGGGCAGTCAAAGTTGTGTCAACCTGGATTATTTCTGCAGTGTAGATGGAGCCGTAGTCAAATGTTCAACACAACCTTAGAGTAAGGACATAAAGGATTATGCTGAAAGTAACCATGCTGTTGCTTCCTCCTCTTCCTCAAACCAGTTTGGTTCTCAATAAGGTTTCAGGGATGCCAAAATGAAAATTGGTACAATACTTAAGTTAACTCATTAACCTAACGTGAATAAAAATTGGAAAATTCAAAACCTAAATTCCTTCTCTCTTTTCTCCCTCAGGCTATTATTTCACCCACAGGTAAGGAGGTTTATGGGATATGGATTTCCTTGCTGTACACATTTGGTTCCTGTAGTGCCTTCCCCAGGTTCCATGGGCAGAATTGCTTATTGCCAGCACCAGAATGATGTGGAGAAGTACCTGATCAATGCATCTCTCCAGTAAATGAAGAGGCATTGGGTCCAGTGGATAATGGTGGAGTGGTCCAAGAGCTCATCATAACAACATAGGTCCAAGGCACACTGCAGAAATAATCCAGTTTGAGACCACTTTAACTGTCCTCGTTCAATGCTAGGGAATTCTGGGAACTGTAGTTTTGTGAGACATTTAGCCTTCTCTGCCAGAGAGCTCTGGTGCCCACAACAAGCTACAGTTCCCATGGTTCCCTAGCACTGAGCCAGCACAGTTAAATCTGTCTCAAGCTGGATTATTTCTGCAGTGTGTTTTGGACCATAGTCATATTTCCAAACCATCCTCCAGGAAGAGGCCCAAAATGTAGGCTTTCATTTTACGCAGCACAATACTTCATTTATTAGGGTCAGCTGAGATTCACATACTAATGAAATTAACAAAACTGTGTAATGATGAGCATATTGGATCTTGGATGGACAGATCAGGGCTTATTTATCTTCTCAGATGTGAATTTTGCCTGGGAAAGTCATTGCCTGGGCATAGCCTATATCATAGGCATTGGCAGCTGGTGTCACCCCATGTTAGTGGGGCAATCAATCCAGGTTTTCTCTGAAATACAAAGAAGGTGTCCAAGATGATGAATACTAGCCCCACATTGTCTCAGCACCTTGAATAGATCTTTAAAGTTATCTGAAACCCATAATGGATTTGCTGCTCAGCAACATGGCAGCCACCATCACCCCTGCTCCAGGGATAAGCTTAAGATGGAGTCACCTACATTCAGATATATCACTCTGAGTTCAGAAGGGGAAGAAAGTTTTTACTAATTATCCCAGCAGCCGATGCAACTACTCTTGCACTGAAAGCCAGTTCCCAAAAACACGTTCCTCTGTGTCCCCCTTATTACAGCACTTCCAGAAGATCCATCTAATTACCTGCCTGTGACATTCCCCCAGGGTGACAAGATGTCATAACTGCAAAGGAGGGCAAGGCACTGTGAAATGTAGGACTATCAAGAACAAATGTAAGACATTACAAAATAAAAGCTTGAAATGCTCATATAAATATAAATCCATGCCTCCTAGTCATGCTCAAAAAAGAGGACATTTTGGAATTCTTCCTGGGCAGAAGGTTGAAATATAGGACATGTCCTGGAAAAGGAGGATGTCTGGTCACCCTGTCCCCCCCCCCCCTTCACACATACTATTTGGGGACTTTTTGCCAGCAGAAACAAGCACTTCGGCTGGGTGGACGTATCTCCTGCAACCAGTAGGGAACTGACCATGTTTTGTGACTGCCATTTTTAAAAATGAAACCTGAACATTCAAGGAAGAGGCACTAAGACATCTGTGTGAGGTGCAGATCTTCACAGCGTCTCTTCAAGCTCTGTTCCCTCTCCCCCCCCCCCCCCCGGATTTGTTGTTATGTGCCTTAAAACCTGATATGGCAACATATCAAGGGGAGGAAAACATTTACAAGATTTCTTCAAGAGGAGGTTTGCTGTTGCCTTCCTTTTAGGCTGAGAGAGTGTGACTTACCAAGGTCACAGAGTTTCCTTGGCCATGGGCATTTGAACCCTCATTTCCCAAAATCCTAGTCCAAGGCTCAAACCACTATACCTATCTGGCTCCCTCACCCTCAGGGTACCAGAAGGGAATTGCTATTGTTTGTCAATGCAAGGATGCCCATGGAGTGTATATGAACAATGAAATGAGTTGGGTTGGGTTTTTTTTTAATCTTAAATGGAGCTTAACCTTAACCATAGTTGTATCCCATCTTGTAGGTGACCTTGAGTCAAACCAAAGTAAAACCAAGTTGACTTCCTTTTTTTTTTTTTAAAGTAATTTTGGATGGCTTTGCATGGATTAATCACCATGAATTAAACACGCTTAGAGTCCAATCTAGTTTCACTGAATTCAGTGGTGGCATGTATGCTTACGAGGATTCCAGGCATAAACATTGGAATACTTTCCCTCCATCTTGAAAGTTTAGACTGACTCATTTAGTTTATATGTGGAGATGGGAAAAAGAGGAGAAGGGGGGGCGGGAAACACACACAATTTAAGTGGGCCTGGTTTGAATTAGTTCACCACGTGCTAAGTTGTGGCTTTGGGGAGTGTGTCATTATTATGAGCTGTTTGCTTTGTCTTGAAAAATTGAGGAAATTACGTAAAGAAAAGGTGGATTATATTAACACATGCCAGCAACACTTGAAAAGAATAGCTTCAGGTGTTTGGCCCATGGCAAATTAATCAATCCCACTGGATTATTAATTTTCCTTCCTAAAATACACCTGTAAATGTGGCATTTCAATCTTTTGTTGATTTAAAAAAGATGACTATTGGAGACCAGGATATGGGACACACTACACATTTTAACATGTGCCGTCTTTATGCTCATTGTAATTGGTTGCCATTTTGTGTGAGAGAGTAAAACAAGACACCACACACTCTACAGAAAGAAATCTTTTCATACACTTTGAAAGATGATACGAATCATGTAATTGAATTAGTATTTTATAGCCGGCCATGTCTGATTTCTAGTCACAATCTCTTGTTCTACAAGAAGTCATGACTGAAACAAAAAGAGGAGCCTGGGATTTTCTGGAGAGGTTGTTGGACTTGCACAACATATTGGCAGGAAAAGAGCAGGAACATGGGGATTGTGGCCTCTCATGAAAAGACTGAAACCTCTGTTTGTAAATGAGCCCACAGGATGAATACAAAGTCTCTGATCTGGAGACCATTCATCAGGAAATTGCCAAATGCTAACAACTCATATTATGCTTATAAGCCAGCTGGCTAGATATCTGAGAACCAGAAGGGAAAAAAAACAAAAACATTTGTTCCCTTATGGGTATGAAAAAAAACTTGCCATTAAGAGAGACCAAGATATTTGGTTTCTGCTTTTCTAAATCTACCTTAAAAATCACTTAGAGCCAATAAGGACTAACCACAAGAGACCTGGCTCACCATAACCAGCCACATATCACTTGTGCCGAACCGCTTCTAAGGGGGTGATAAAAATGTATTTTTCAATCCATCACTGGCTTAGGTTTTCAGCTGGCACCACAGTTCCCAAAGCTGAATCAATGCAGTAGTACCAGTCATGGATCAAACACAGCAGGAAGGAGCCATGCGTCTCTTCACATAAATTCCCATGGCTGTCTAGACTGTGTCAAGTCACCCTGTGTGAAAGCTGGATGATGGTCATGATTTTTTTAGATCTTGCCTTGTTTGTCATTACAGCAGTAAAAACAAAAAACAAAATGCACTGAACAGAAACTCTTACACATTCCATCTGCATCTGAGGAAGTAGACTGAAGTCTATGAAAGCTCATGCTGCCAATTTCTTTCTGTGAGTCTCAAAAGTGCTACAAGATCTCTTTACACACTCCTACACATTCCAGTAATTGAGCATGGAAAAGGCTGTTGTTGTTGATTTCATTTATTTTTATCCCACGTTTCCCCCAGAAGCTAGGACTCAAAACAGTTTACAGAGAA
Organism: Phrynosoma blainvillii; assembly: GCA_026167975.1. Taxonomy (NCBI): domain Eukaryota; kingdom Metazoa; phylum Chordata; class Lepidosauria; order Squamata; family Phrynosomatidae; genus Phrynosoma; species Phrynosoma blainvillii. The sequence goes on from JANUYF010000002.1 coordinate 100,167,931, forward strand.
TTTTTTGGTAAACAGCTTTCAGATACTGGTAGTCGTATAGTCCAAAAGGGTATTTTCTAAGTTCTGCAATGACCCCATTTTTGTGCTGAATATAAGATTCACCAACGTTAACCTCCACCCTTCCTCTTCAATTTACAGTTTTGGAAAACATATCAGAAATAGCTGACAATACCACATGGCACTTACAGCAATGGGAACGGAATAGAACAGGTCGAAAATGCACATTACTGCACAGGAGAATGCCACCGAAGCTGCTGGGAGTCCTCCAGCCATTCCCCAGACATTCCTGGCAGCTGATTTTGAAGAATGATTCAAAATCGTTTTTCAAAATTGGCTGCCAGGAACACTGGCGGCATTGGTGGTGTTCTCCTTTGCAGTAATGTGCATTCTCGACCTGTTCCATTCCATTCCGTTCCTTTCCGTTTCATTCCCATTCCTGTAAGTGCCATGTGATAAGGTCTTAGGAAAAAGATGAGATATAAGATGGTGATGGTGATGATGGTGGTGATTATGATGATGGCAATGATGATGGCAGTAATAGAAGACAGCAGTGGCAGCCCGGCATGAACTCCCTAGCTGTTCTTTTCCAATAAGAAGACAGAGCTGCCTATGCCATAGAATGTGTTCTGGGCCTCCCAAATTAGTCTGTTACTTCAAGTGAGATAGAGGACAGTTAACCCAGCACTGGTGCTGAAGTAAGCTTCAGCTCTGTGTCCAGCCAGCTTCCTTTATGTCATGGTCATCCATTCCTTGTTAGACAACAAACTATTTTGGGAATTTATCACACAGGACTAGTAGAGTACAACTACACAGGATAATAGCCTCTTTGGCAGGTACACATCACATGAGGAAAAAACTTATCAATGAAAATGTGCTCTCCACCAGCAACTGAAATGCAAAACAGCAACAGGAGAGACATAAGTACCTGTCAAAGAGGCTATTATCCTACTATAATTGCACTTTATTAACCTTGTGTGATAAACACCTTGGTTTGTTGTTCTGTGTAAATCTACCATGGGGTTTTTCCTGGCACGATTTGTTGGGGGTGTTGCCATTGCCTTCCTCTGAGGGTGAGGTTGTCTTGCCCAAGGTCACCCAATAGGTTTCCATGACCAAACTGAGATTTCAACCCTGGTCTGCACAGTCTTTGACTAAACCTAAAAACATATTTACTAGCATGATTGATATTGATGAATTTTATTTGTCAGATAGTCATTATCTTTTAAGAATATTTCATTATAGGAATTTTTATTTTATAATCAAGAAGCACCTTAAGCTTTCATAACAGGGCAGGTTTAGTTCTGCTACTGAAACATTCTTTTCCTTTAAAGCATTATTTATTTACTTATTTATGGGATTAATATCCTGCCTATCTCCCAAAATGGGATTCAAGGCGGCTTACAACAATTTCAAAAGATCAAAGCTAATTACAAAAGTTAAAAAATAATTAAATAATAGTAATATTAAAACATAAGTTAAAAACAGCATAGTTAAAACCATTTAAAAGTAATAACCATTAAAACATTAAAAGAGCACACCACACTAAATAAGTAAAATTCACCCACCAAACACCTACCTAAATAAAAATGTCTTCAGCAGTCAGTGAAAAGAGAGCATATTTAGAAACAGAAGGGCAACCAGACTTGTTCTTGTCTGGGAGTGCCTGGGCACCTAAAAATCCATGGTGTCAGTTCTGTACTGATTGTTAGAGTAATGGGGAGGGAATGTTCAAGTTGTCGATTTGTCTCCTCTACTGCATGTTAGGCCACTGAGGAGCTGTGATTCTTAGGTGCTAAACACTGGTGATGCCAGGCAATACTTTGGGACACAGATCCAGGGTGCCAGTCAGTAGAATGTATAGAACATCTTCCAAACTGTGACTGGCATACCACATTTTGAAATAAGTGAAGGTATGCACTTTGGCATGTCAGAGGTGAGGACATTCAGTCTAGAATCCAAAATAAACTATTCTTCAAAATTACAACCCCCAATTACTAAATCCACTTTCTATCTACTTTAAAATTTGAAAGAGTGGTCAGTTCATTGTCCTCTTCTGAAGTCATACTTTTGGTAAGCAATAGTCAGATTTCCTCATTCCTCTAAAAACTAGAACCATCCTACTGGAAACTCTTAGCAAGAAACTCTTTGGATCTAGGAGCACTGGGATGTTTCTTGCAGTATGTAGGCATAGGCTGCCTTCTGCAAAGTGTAGTGCCAGCACAGGATGCCATCTTCTGAGTAATTAAAATAAAGTTAATGGCAATTTAAGTAGGTCAGCATGAACCATTCAGTAAGTATTTGGAGAGCCTTATATACTTAACTTACCTACATATTTCTGTTAACCAAGCTGAGTTAGAAGTACAGACACGGCATTGAATGTTCCCTCACAACATAGGCTTCTATAAGTTGATGGTGGAAGTGACAGATAACTTTGTAATATGAATCCATGAGGTCATCTATTCCTTCGCTTGCTGAGTTCAAGAGCACCCACACAGTTTGTTTCTCTTTGGAAATCCAAAAGAAAGCTATTTGTACAATTGCTCAAGTGAGAGACAGTATATTAAATATTTGCACTATATTTTGAGTGATGATATTTTTTTTCCTTTCCTTTTTCTTCTTTACTCCATAGAAATGCCATTGAATTCAAGTACAGTTTACAGGTCAAAAGGTCAGAAAGGAGATAGAAGTGAAACCATGATTTCTAAGAGTTTATATGAGTGGAATAATCTGCCTTTCTGAACTCTGTACAAGCCTTCTTTTTTTCCAAGGGGCTGACACTGGTATATTTGAATATATACAGTGTGAGTAAATCTTCAACAAAGGGGCAGATTTTTGTCTGCGTGTATCTGTATATTATGCACTACTGTTTGTCCTTTTTTGTGCATGATGAAACAATAAAAATTTTGCTTCACGCACAATTCAAAGAGTAAGTAGAAGAGACACACAGGTATATAGGTACATGGGGTTGCAATTCAGTTGCATGGTGGACAATTCACTAACAAGGCGGTCTCACAACTGTCATGTAATTCAGTGAGCATAGAGTTACTCTCCATTGCCTCAATGTAGGATCACAGCTCCATTGGGCCTTAGCAATACCTAAGCTAAAATGAGATATTTTAAAAGTAACCATCATGGATCCTGTGGACATACACTACTTTTTGTACTTAACCCTTGACTATAACACACACACACACACCCCAAAGGCCTTTGAACGGATGAATATTGCTCCACTACTTTGAAATTGCTTCTCAAGTCTCACTGAAACCTGAGGTGGTGTCACTGTATGAATAACTCTGATATGCAGTGCTCATCTTGGTACAAAATTGCTTATAAATGAGACTTCTGCTCAGTGAGAGGCAGAGTGATGTACTCTGTGATGATCTTGTGACAAATTTGTTTAATTAGGAATTTCAAGAAAAGGAAGCTTTAATGCTACATACACACATCTCTGCCAGTTCCTTCATTTGAGACAATGACATTCCCAGGCACCCTTCTCATGTTCCTGTTGGCCCATATTCCTTCCTGAACACCGGACATCTGTCTTGGCATGAAGAAAGGACAAGCAAGGCTGTAAATTCCCAACTTGGAACAAATTAGCTGCTCCTTTGCGCACGATATGGAAACAGATGCAATATGTTACTCTGAGCTCCAAGAAATGTTAATGAGACAAACAGGGCAATAGAAAGCCGCTCTCTGCAGAGAGAGGGCTTCACATCGTTGCAATGTGAACACTTTGAGCTGAGATCCTACACTGGAGTGTAGCTTTGTATAGGCAGTTCTGGACACATACACACCTGCCACCTGGATCTGCCAAGCCCTGAGAAGGGCTGCTCCTGCTGCTTACTGTTGGGGAAGGGAGAGAGATGAGAGGCAATTCAGACCATGAAGTAGCAGTTGGACTCAATCTGATGGCTGGTAATGATGGTGCACTGGTAGATGGAGGGCACCCTCCTTTTACTTCCTTTGGGGCCCCAGATCAGTCATATCTTCATGGGGAAAATTACCTCCACCTTTTCCCATTTCACTAATACTAAGTAACAGCAGCCCTTCCTGGGGTTTGACAGCTTCTGGAGGAGTGGGTGGATTGGGGTTGGAACACAAGAGCACTCTATCCATGGCAGTTAAAGTAGCACCAAAGCACTATAAATGTGTAGCCTGAAAGGTCCCCAATGTCATCTTTCTCTTGTAATCCTTTTACTTCTTCCAAAAAAAATAAAAAATAAAAAGGATGCAACTATACCTTTAAGGCTGATGCCACACTGCAGAATTATTACAATTTGACACTGCTTCAACTGTCATGGCTCCATCCTATGAAATCCTGGGATTTGTAGTTTGTTATGGAACCAAAGCTCTCTGAAAGAATATCTCACAAAACTACAAATTCCAGAATTCCATAGCATTGAGCCATGGCCAAAGAGGCTGGTAGGTGTGCCTTGCAGCTTGGATGGGTGCATCATAATTTCCACTACCAGTGCTATGCACGGATTTGGGGTCAGGAGAGGCCCGTCCAGGAGATACCAGAAAGAGGTTTACTTTTTGACTGTGCAAAGGCATCTAAGAAGCAAAATATACTTGTCCACATTTGTAGATTAATAGATGTTGCTGGGCTGGGATAGGGGTCTGATAGCTATTGGTTTTCCTCTACTTTAATAGGAGGCGTGTGTGCAGATGTGTGTCCAGCTGATGCATACAAAGTGTGAAAACCCTTTTGTACTCCTGCTATTTTGGTCTGAAACTCCTTGAAGCTGAAGTGTTCACAATTAGTTGTGAGGAATTATGGGAACTGTAGTCAAAAGCATCTGGAAGACCATGCTTCCCCATCCTGGTTTATCCATTTGCAGTGATAATATTGAATTAGCCTCTCAGATATAGCCCATTACAAGCCAGAACAGAAAGAGTTGGCCTGTCCCAGTTTTTGTTATTGGTGAATGGCTTTGCAGTGGTTATGAAGAAAACTTAATTTCCTGCTTAGCTGGGGGCAGCGGCGGGGGGGGGGGGGATAGGAGGGAAAAGGAAACTGTTCTCTACAGATTTCATTTTTGTTGTTTTTCTTTATATTAACATCTGTCATAACGATTGTTAGAATGAGCTTATTGCGTAGCTTCCTCATAACAACAGCTGGTAATTCACAGGTGCTAGTAAAGGAAACCACAGCTTCACAGAAACAAACTGGGGAGTTCTTTGTTATGTTAACACCATGTTTAGAGAGCACTTAATTTGCTCTGATGTGAAATGTTCCTTATGTATAAGGTGTTGTGCAAGCAGTGCTCCAGAGATGGCTCAGGTTATACTTGCAAACAGGGCAGTTTTAAAACACACACAAAGTAATTACTTAACTGTTTTCTCAGTATGATGTTACTACTCACACCATATTTATGTAAAACACCCACACATGTATACCCACACACTTCTGCAAATACCTAAGTATGACCAGATTGTAGAGTAATGTGGTATCAGTGGCTAGTTCAACTAGGTGTCTCAAAACATGACGTTATGCTGATTTTACAGCACATGTGAGCAGCTGAGTGTGCCAGATGTTATTGTACTACATTTTCTATAGTTCCCCACCTTTCTGGGTATGGCTAATGGGAGTTGCAGTTCAACAGCTTCTGGAGACTCCAAATTCTCCACCTGTGCTTTACAGCAATATCACAGCTGGGTACAATGGCTCAATTGTGGAAGAAGGAAATTCATTCTTCAACTCACAGAAATTGTTAATCATTTTGCTGTTTACAGTAAACATCTTTCCTGACTCAAACAGCTTCTGTGCCTTTGACAGCTGGGTGCCAAGCAGAGATTCTGGAGTTTTCCCATCACTGTATCTGCATGCTGGAGCGAAACTTTTTGTTGTTGTTGTGATTCTCATAGTTGTCCAAAACACAGGAATTTTGCAGAAGAAAACCCATCAGTTCTGATCAGTGGTAATGTTGGTTTCATTCTGGCATTGTGTTAAAATATGGGGGCCTGAGTTCTTTGGGAGCCTGAGTTCTTCCAAAATATACATATACATTAGCCCACCACTTGTCCATGGGGAAAATGTTCCAAGACACACACCCCCCAGTGGATGCTTGAAACCACAAATAGTGCCAAATCTTATACCAGTAATATTTTCAGACTGCAGTTGACCACGAATAACTAAAACCACAGAGATCAAAACTGTGGTTAAGGCTGGACTACTACTGTACATGGTTTTAAATTGTTTTAACCCTTTGAAGATGTTTGACTTGTTAAATTGTTTAATATGTTTTAAATCTTCTAAAATTATTTTTATTCTTTGAAAATCTTCATTGATTCAGGCTGATTACATGGATTGTATTTGTATGTTATCCTGAGATCCCATAATATAGATCAGGATATAAATATTTTAAGAAATAAACAAAAAAAATTTCCAAATGTATGGAAGGACCTGGAAAACTGAATTAAATCTATGTGAGTGAAAATAGACCAGTGGTGGATAGATGTTATATGCTCAGGTGTTTAGGATTTCAACTCAAAAACTTCTCAAATGAGCAGTCATATTCATGAGCAGTCATATTCAGTATCTTAGTGGAACAGGATGAGTCTCTCCATATGGGGGCTTGAGAAGTGGATCTAATATGTAGACTCAGAGAAATCTGATTCCTCACCACAAAACACCCATTCACAGACCACAAATACTCCTAATACCAGATTTCATGTAATCCTGTATCTTTCCGGTGTTGTAGTTCACACAGTGGTGATTTATGGACCAATAGCAGTGGGACTGTGAATACAAAGAAAATAAAAATAATGGCCATGGAAGATCTACCTAAATTTAACCTAGACAATGAGGAAATCAAAATAGTTAAAGATTTCCTGCACTTTGGATCAAACATTGATCAGGGCAGAGATTGTAGTCAAGAAATCAGAAGAAGACTAGGAATGGGAAGGACATCAATGAAAGCACTAGACAAGGTCTTAAAGAATAAAGATATACAACTGAGCACTAAAGTCAGAATCATCCCAGCCATTATATTCCCCTTCACTATGTATGGATGTGGGAAGCAGACAGTGAAGAAAGTGGATAAAAAGAATATCAATGCATTTGAGATGTGGTGCTGGATAAGAGTGCTGAGAATACAATGGACAACCAAAAAGACAAACAAATGGATCCTTAAATAGATCTAGCATGAACTCTCCCAGGAAGCCAAGATGATCAAATTGAGGCTGTTGTACTTTGGTCACATCATAAGAAGGCAAAACTCATTAGAAATGACAATGATGCTAGGAAAGGTAGAAGCTGGTAGAAAGAGAGGAAGACCACATGCCAGATGGATAAACTTGATCAAGGAGGCCATGGGCTTAAATCTACAAGTTGTAAGCAGGGCAGTGGAGGATAGGGGGTCTTGGAAATGTCTCATCCACAGGGTTTCCATGAGTTAGGATCAGCTTGAGGGAAGTTAACAACAACAAAGTGAATCGAATCCAGGTATGAACTTTAAATGAGCTATCCAAGATGGTAAGCCTATTTTGAGGCTAAGATTCAGTACCTTGGATAGTGTCTTTAAAGTTGAGACTCTTATCCAGAGCAGATTCATTTTCCTCACTGACATGACAGCCAGCAAAAGGAAGGACCATATCACATGCACCAGGATATGTTTTTCTACTTCCATATCCCCTGCCATATTTCTGGCTTTATGTTAGCATCAGCTCCAGGAGTCCGCAAAACCCACCTTATATGAACAGACTCCAGGAGTTTGATAATGACAAGATTCAAAAAGGACAAAAAAAAAGTTTTATATGTATATGTAAGAGGGCAGCTAAAATCTCTGCATATTAAAATCTTTTCTTATTGTCCAAGTAGCAAGGCCATGGAAGGAGTAATCAAAAACGTCATTCTGTAGAATGTACCTTTTGTTTCCAAATTACCCAGCAACCTAAAACAAAAAGAAGAAAATGGAACAGGAATTAATGCAGCCATCTGGAATGCATAACACAGAAAGATCTGCAATGCATTACATGGTCTGGAAAGTGGCTGGTTGAATTCCAGGGAGCTAAGATAGACTTCAAAGTCTGGCTGCACATCAGTGGAACTGTTGATCAGCTCAGATATTTCAAATGGGTGTCGATGAATGCATTTGTTACAATTTTTCCTCTCTTGCGTTCATATGGGAAAACACAACCACAGATAGGTTTCTCCATTAATTTCATGCTGGCTGGCTTTGTTTTATTTTCAGTTATATACTGTATATTTTTAACACGTATATGATCTTGTTGTGAAGTGTATTTTCCCAGGCTTTGTAATGTAGTTGCATGGTATATCAAGGGCAATACAAGTTAAACACACACAATCCCCAAATGGTAAAATGGAAGTTTTGACAATGATTTGCTTGGTGACAACCATATTTTATTTGAGGCAGGGTTTCATGTATTATCAGGGAGTATAAATCAGGATGAGATAATGAGACTTAACTTCAGAAATGTGGGTTCCACTAGGATCACAGCATAGTAGGAAAAGTTCAAACCTCTCTTCTTAGCCACATGGTCCTGACTGAATTCAGCCTTGTCCATAAAATGTCCCCCTTTTAAAATTGGATATCCACAGACCTACCCTTTCATTCTGCATTTTTGCAGAATGAGCAAAAATCCAAGACAGTGGAATAGATGTATCCAAAGCCCTACTGGGTTCCCAGAGAAAGAGGGCATTCTCTCATATATAGAGAGGTGAGGGTCTTTTCTGCTCCCCCCCCCCATGCCTTCCCCTTTGGAACAATGACAAAGAAAAATTAAGCACAAACACATTCCCTGCCCCACCCACATTCCATGGACCTCTCTGGAAAGCCATAGTTTCCTCACAACTGAGTTAATACAAGGAGCCAAGAATGGAAGGAAAATAGCCATGCGTACTGTTGACAAACACCTGCACAAAAGCCCATGCAAAACTAGAACAGGTGGGTCCCTATTTGCACAAGTTCTGGCAGGAGGACCTTTTTGAGTTACTTTTAACTTTCTCAGGAAGAAACAGTGGAGGAAGTCTTCCATATGCAACAGAAACGCCACTGAATTCAAACTGATGTATTTCCCATTTATGTCCATATTTTCATTCAAGATAGCCAATTGTTCTGTTTTATAAAATGCTTGATTTGCCCCTTGGAACATTTAATTTCCTCTTTCCCAGTCCAAGCCAAAACACAGCCTCATGATATGCCTATCTATCAACTAGCATTTGAAAGTAGGATTTTATGTTTAGTCTGTTCTGTGTTTGAAAGCAATTTCCAGCTCAGAGTCAGCAATGAGATCATGCATGTAATATTTAATGACAAAAAGGGTGTGTTCCCCATGTTCATAATTATCTAATGAAGAAAGATGTAAAGTCCTTTTAAGAACCTCCTTCATCTTGTGCATGAATGATTGAGAGTCCCATCAGGATGCCAATATTTTTGTCTCTCAAGAGTTACTGTGGTGATGAAAAGTCACAGATTTCACCACACAAACACTTATTTAAAATGCAATACCCCAAGGGATTGACTTGGTGAAGAGGTTTTAGAATCAGTCTTCTGATTTATTAAACAAAAAATAGTCACATCTTCTTTCTTTCTTTCTTTCTTTCTTTCTTTCTTTCTTTCTTTCTTTCCAGTTTCTTTTCATAGGGAGGAGAAGCTCTTGACAATGTGCATATCTGGAAAACATAAAAGAATCCAAGGATATGCAAGAGGGGAAAGACATTTAGATAAGGTGCATATGGTGTGTTGTCAAAGGAGCGTCCTTTTCCTATTGCCGCATTCCCAAATTATTAATCATCCAAGAAAGCAAGTCAGCACATCTTTGAAATCATTATCACCCACCATTCCCTTTAGTTTTACAGACATTAGGGCTGGTTCTGACATAAGCTTGTTCCTGAGGGAAATGGTAGTTATATGAGAAGACATTCCTTTCCATTGCATATACATATCTGGGGAATTGCTTTGATGTTGTGGTTGACCTCCTATTCTGCTGTGGTAGGCTTGATTCCACCCAGCACAGTATCTACCATCACTGTTGATCACTGGGTGATTCCCAGAATGCTTTGGGAAAGACCAAAGTGTCAGCCTGAAACAAGATGGTACTGTACAATCCAAGAAGCCAGCACTATCTGCCTGCAAGCTACTGAATTTGAAAGCAATTAACCTGCATACCCATCCATATGGCTAGATGTCTGTTCAACCATAAAAGTTATTATGAAAAACAAAAGAAAACAAAAACAAATCAAGAGCCATGGTCTGTATAAAAATGCATTATATATTATGGCTTCAATCTTATACAGTATACACTTTCCTGAAAGCATGCTTTGTTGCACTCAATGGGGCATACTTCTGAGTAGCTCTTCCTAAAATTGTATGGTAAGGCTGCAATCCTATAACTCTTTCCAGGAGTAAATCCCATTGTTCTCAACAAGATTTGCTTTTGACCTTACATGCATAGGATTGCAGTGTAAAAATATACAGTATACAAATTCCTGTTCTTGCTCAATCTTTAAGATGGTTCAGAGAGGCATGGGGAATAACCTGTTGCCTACAGGCTCAACACACTGTGCAGTCAAACAGCTGTAAGCAATATTTTGTGCTAAGAGAGAGACTTGGTGTATTTCAAGCAAGAGAAAACATTAAGTGGAGTATCCGACTACTACAGTACGCCTCACTTAATTCCTGTGGATATAAAACTCAATAGAACAGGAATTGTTGGATGTAAAGAATGGTGCAACCATGGGCCTGAACAGACTGCCAGAAATAATCCAGCTTGAGAACATTTTAACTGTTCTGGTTCAATGCTAGGGAATCATGGAATTGTAGTTTTTCTGAGACATTGAGCCTTCTCTGTCAGAGAGCTCTGGTGCCACAATAAACTATAGTTCCCATGATTTCCTAGCACTGAGCAAGGGCAGTTAAAGTGGTCTCAAGATGGATTATTTCTGCTTGCACAAGTGGGCATGAAGGTGTAGAGAAGGGGTAGGCAACCTTTTTGAGCCAGGGGCCGGGTTGCTGTCCCTCAGACAATTGGGGGGCCGAAGCACCAAAAATAAATAAATAAATAAATAAAATTTAATTTTTTTTAAAAAAATAAAAAAATAAAAAATATATGCATGCACACTCTCTCAGCCCCAGAAAAGCCATGGCAAAACCCCTGTGGAGATTTTGCCAAGAAAACCCCAAGAACAAGTAATAACAACAATAATCAATATCATCATGGCAGGCGATGGCGGTGGCAGGGGCAGCGGGGGACAGTGGTGGCGGCGGTGGTGGCAGCAGGACCGGCCTGGGGCTGGTCCAAAGACCTCAGGGGGCCGCAACCCCTGTGGAGATTTTGCCAAGAAAACCCCAAGAACAAGTAATAACAACAATAATCAATATCATCATGGCGGGCGGTGGCGGTGGCAGTGGCGGCAGTGGCAGGACCGGCCTGGGGCTGGTCCAAAGGCCTCGGGGGGGCGCATCCGGCCCCCAGGCCTTAGGTTGCCTACCCCTGGTGTAGAGCAATGGTTCCCAAACTTTGGTCCTTCAGATATTCTGGACTTCAGCTCCCAGAACTCGTGACTTTTGGCGAAGCTGGGTGGGGCTTCTGGGAGATGAAGACCAGAATATCTGAAGGACAGTTTGGAGGACCAAAGCTTGGGAACCACTGTCCTAAAGGGAAACAGAGGTAGAGACCAGTAATTATGGTCCAAAACACAAAGCAGAAATAATCCAGTTTGAGACTGCTTTAACAGCCTTGGGAACTGTAGTTTTGTGATACATTTAGCCTTCTCTGTCAGAGGGTTGTGGTGCCACAATAAACTACAATTCCCAGGATTCCCCAATTCCCTGCATTGCCCATGCAGACACCACCCAACACAAGCTAGCATCCTGTTGGTTCTTTACATAAATCTTCTTACACATGTGTAACTTCCCTTTCACATGCAGTTGGGGGGGGGGGAACGTCCATATACAATTGAAAATTATGGAAGCAGAGTTATATCTGTTGTGTATGGTTTGGCATGGTTGTTCCTTGTGTATTCTGTTGGTTGTGCAACATGGCAATTCTTGAATGACATGGTGTAGTAGCGCAACTGATGCATACTCCCATGAGCATAAAGTTATGCTACATCTCTTTCATTCAAGATCTTGGCAACCATATTTAAATATTACCCATATTTAGGATATAAACATTTTATTGTTGTTTGCCTTCAAGCAATTTCTGAATTATGGAGAGCCTAAGGTGAACTTGTCATGGTATTTACTTGGAAATATATATTCAGAGGAGCTTTGTCTTCAGCCTCTGAGGCTGAATGAATATAACTTTACTCAGTGTGTTTCCATAGCTGAGTGGAAACCTGGTGTCCCAGAGTCCTAATCCAACAATCAAACCTTAACATTAAGGCTTTAATTCCTCATTCATCACAGTTTCTCAATTAAAATATTGTAATTTTATTTTAAAAAATACAGTATGCTGATTGAGAAATGGGATAGAATGAAGAATTGAAGTCTTAATGTTAAGGGCCAGGAAATACTCATTAGAAGCCTCAGGAAGTCTATTCTTGTTTTTGTTCTATATCCTCCCTATGACATGGTTTTGGATAACTCCATAGCCCTGAGCATTTCCTCTATTCATGTAATCTCTCCCATGTTCTCACACGTCACTAATTCAGTTTGACCTAACTAGGCCTATTTGTTTATTTTCCTTCCCACCGTTGCATCCGTTTAAGATTCCTTTTGCCTGCAAAAGAAACACTGCCAATCATTTTCCTTCCCACCGTTGCATCCGTTTAAGATTCCTTTTGCTTGCATTTAAAAGAAACACTGCCAATCATAGGCAAAATGGCACTGCATATGTAATCCATATGAAAATAGTTTTTATTGTCTTTCCCACATATTTCCTATTCCTTGCCAATGATCAAGGTGACAACTATTTTTTTAAATATATATATACCTGAATTAATCTAGTTCAGTTAAATATATTTCCTAACTTTAGTGGCTCTATTAAAAATGTATGGTCCCCTTCTTGCTCTCCTTCCAGTAGCAATTATTTATTAATTGTTTTTGTGGGTTTTTCAGGCTGTGAGGCCATATTCTAGAAGAATGTATCCCTGACATTTCTCTGAAGATGCCAGCCACAGATGCAGGCAAAACATCAGGAATACATTTTTCTAGAACATGGCCTCACAGCCCGAAAAACCTACAAAAACCTATGGATGCTGGCCGTGAAAGCCTTCGACTTCACATATATATTAATTGCCTTATCCCCAGCAAAGAGTTCCCTCAAGATGATGTATGAAATCATGAAACAAAGTAGACATTGCTGTGTGCCACCTAGTGCAGGAGGAGTTGTGGATAGGTCAACAAACAAAAAGGTATTAGAAGAGTTACTTTTTGGAGTAGAACCTCCAGAATCCTCCCCCTGCTGTCTGTGGGATTCTGAGAGCTGCAGTGCCTTAAAAACCTGCCTTTTTCAAATTGAAGAGTTGTCCACATTTTGTTTGGTGTGGTTTTTGTGGGTTGCTGGTCTTTTTTTTTTTTTTTTTGTCAAATCGCATAAGCCATTCACAGCTTCAAACAGGAACTATAAATAAATATTAAAACGTTCTTTTAAAATGCAACCCCCTACTTTTAAATGTTCTTTGACATGTGGAGTTCTTAAATGAACCACATTTGTCAATGACTGATCAGCAATTTTAAATCTCCAAATCTCTCATAATATGCTAATGCTGTTCCCAAGCTGAATACATTATGGAAATAAACGTCAAAGATTATGAGTTTTTTTCAAATGCATTTTATGCCTTTCACCTGTTCATGTGGTAAACACCTGGTGATATGTTTTCCTGGCTCTTTACCACATTCTGTTTTTTCTCTTAATTAAATAAAATAGCTTGCATTAGCCAGTAACTATAAGCTATTCTAATGTGATCCCGCTGAGGATTTTCTAAGTACACTTGTCCCTCCATTTTTGCAGACTTCAAGTCCGCGGTCTCGGTCCTTCGTAGACTGGCAAGCAGGAAGGGTTAAAATGGCACGCATGCCTGTGGTGCTCACAGGAGCGCGTGGCCATTCAAGCCTATGGCGCTCATGCCATATTTGCAAATTTCCATTTTCGCTGGGGGATCCAGAACAGATCCCCTGTGAAAATGGAAGGATGGCTGTATATTGTTTGCGGGAGTTTATTTTCCATTCAAACCATTCCATGCTATTTTAAAATAAGCAGAGGTTAGACATTCAGACCAATATAAGTTATTGCACCATTTGCAAGGAAGACAGAACTGCATTCCTAAAACATGTGATGTCCAAATGATCAATTTACTGCACAATCCAAAGCATATTTACTCTGAACTAAGTGCCACTGTGTTCAGGGGGTCACTACTCCTAGGAAAGAGCACAGTAGTCTTAAACAGGAGAAAGTAACTAGTTTGCATACAGTTTTCAGAGGTACAGTGACATCAAGTGGGGTATATGATGAGCCTCTTCTCTTTGATTTCCGTTGAAAAACACTTAGCTCATTTTCTTTTCAAGCCAATTCATTGCTGCTTGTAGATTCAATCAACAGGAGTGTCATCACCTTTTAAAAAAAATCAAAACATTTTACTTTTACCTTTATTCTTGACCAGCTTTGTTTTCTTTCAGTGATATCATTATAGCTAATCTGATTACAGTATATAGTCAACTATAAGTCAACCTCCTATACAAGTCGAAGGCAGGTTTGGGAGCAGAATCATGGATTTTGATATGACCCGTGGATAAGTGGATACATTTTACCTGTGGGTAAAATTCTGAGGCAAGTAACAAAGGATGTAAAGAATGAAACAAAGGAAAAAAGATGCCAAAGAACTTACAAAATTCTGACAGACATAACTGTTTGTGTTCAAGCTACAGGCTAGATGGATAAGGAGGGAACTACAGTAAATTATGGCTGTGTGCAATGTGTGAGGGAGTTGACCAGGCACAGGCAGGGCTACATAAATGGCACATAAAGGACGTAAAGGCAAAGTAAAGAAAATTACTACATTAGCAGTGATTACAGGCTTTAACTTTAATGTGATAACCCAGAAAAGCTGACAGACATACACAAATGTCTTGTTCAGATCATTCAGATCAGCACTCCTTTGAGGGGGAAACACCAAAGAGCTGCCTCTCCCCCATTTTCCCAGCCAGGCATTCAAAAACATCAGAAGCAGCATTGTGCTGAATAGTAGAGAGGGTCGGTCCTTCTTTTAGGTCCTCCTGGGACAAACTCTCTTACCTTTCACCATTCAACTCAGAGAAGGGGGGGGGGGATGGCTCCTTTTTAAAAAAATTTAAAAAGTTAAAGGACAATGCTATGGAAGCTTGCACTTTGTGGTTTGTTATGGCACCAAGGCTCTCTGAAAGAGAAGGCTAAATCATCCACAAAACTACAAATTCCAGAATTCCATAGCACTGAGCCATGGTAGTTAAAGAGGTGTCAAATTGCATTATTTCTGCAGTGCGGATGGAGCTGTAGTCCAATGTTCAACCCACTACACCTTGCTAGATTGAGCACGTAAAGGATTATGCTGCAAATAACCATGCTGTCACCCCTAATCCTCCTCCTCCTCAAGCCACTTTGATTAATTCTGCAGTGCTGATGCAGCCAGAAAGAAAGAAAGAAAGAAAGAAAGGATATAACTTTAATTTGAGAATAATGAGAATAAATTGAGAACAATTTTTATTTCTGCAAGTTAGGTTTCACAAGAATTGTTTGATGTTATTTCTCTGATGTATATCTCCTTTCTGCAAGTATTAAACACAGCATTCTGTTATCTCCATATTCACTGGTGTGAGCACTAGCCAAATTTTGTACTGTTATTGAAGCTATGCATGAACTGTGGTAAAATGGTCTCTCTGGGAACCAAACGTTTAGATACCAACTGTTAACCTATTGACTCACTTTTTAGAAGAAACACTGAAATTATGTTATATTGGCACCTACATGCTTATCAGCCTGGTGGTTTGACTGTTGGACTATGACTCTGGAGACCAGGTTCGATTCCCTGCTCAGCCATGAAACCCACTGGGTGGCCCTGGGCAAGTCACATGCTCTCAGCCTCAGGGAAAGGCAATGGCAAACCTCCTCTGAACAAATCTTGCCCAGAAAACCCCACAATAGGGTCACCTTAGGGTCGCCATAAGTCGGAAACAACTTGAAGGCGCACAACAACAGCGACAAGCAGCTAAGAGGTTAAAAAAAGGCAAAGGCAGTGTGAGAAAGCTCATGTCCTCCCCATTACCCCCCCCCCAACCCAACCCAACCCACAGTACTCAATATGACACTGATAACAAGCTGAACAAATTCCAGGCCATGTTTAATGAGCACATATTTTATACAAATAAGCTCAGAAGAGCTTACTCATCTCTAATTAAACTAGAAAAGAAGCATTTGTCCTAATTGGGCAGCATAGCTGAAGAATTAATTGTGGGACTGCTTAGAATTGCAATCTTATGGCCCATTTCACACACTGATAAATGCTTCCTTGAATCTACAGAGTACATAGGATTTAACAGGTGCCTCTCCCCTTTCCACTCAACATGCAGATTCATGTGTAATTCCAAAACCTAATTTAAAACAAACAAAAAACTGAGGAGCTGTTTATACAATAATCTCTGAACCTATCAGAGGTTAATGCGGTGGTATTGTTAGCATAATATTATAATGTGTGCCTGAGAACAGGGTCTCTGTTACGATAATGATGGGGTTTTATCCAGTTTCTGGGAGAAAGTTTGGAGAGAATCTCTTCAATAATATCAAAAGAGCAATTGTTGTCTTCAGTTGGACAGCCATAAAAAGGCCCAGAACTGGAATGTATATTGCTTGCAAATGATACTTGGTGTTGCCAAGTCTTAGAAGAATTAACTGGCATAACTGGTATATTTTGGAAGACATTTGTTTCTTGCACTCTTTCCAAGCAGAGATGACTAGAGAGGGAATTGGGTGGGATTGCTTCTCCCTGTTTTGCTGCTCTCTTCTTTTAGTTTGACGTACCATTCAAAGCATGTTAGGACAACGCTTCAGTTTGCCCAGCCAAAGGTTGCCTCAATAGAATGTAGCTGATTGTGTTCTGCCTCAAGCATCATCAAGAAAATTTAGCTAAGTGCCAATTCCAGAATCTTTCAGCTGAGACCTCTTGGGAGGAAAAAACAGCCTCTCAGAAACAGGTTTGGACACGTAGCATATAAGTGCTGCATAACCCATCATTCCCAGTAGTGAAGCAGCTACATTTTATGGACCCTATTAAATATATAAAGTTGAGCCTAAATACCCAAAAGGTGCCAGAGCTCATCTGATCTTAGAAGCTAAGCAGGGTCAACCTTAATTAATAGTTGGATGGAGACTCCCAATGAATGCCAGGTGCTGTAGGCTACTTTATCTGATTTCTCAGAGTGCTTTGCTAGTGCGAGCAAGAAGTATGAAGCCCTTTGCCCAGTTTGGGTGTACCTACATTGTAGATATAATGCAGTTTGACATAATTTTAAGTGCTGTAGTTCCATCCTGTGGAACCCTGGGATGTGTAGTTTTACAAGTTCTTTAGCCTTCCTTGTCAAAGAGTGCTGGTGCTTCTCAAAACTACAAATGTCAGGATTTTGTAGGATGGAGCCGCAGCAATTAGTGGTGTTTGAGCTAGGACTACAACCCAATTAAATATTGGATTTCAAACTAATTATAGTATGGCTTTTAGTTGATTATCATGGTTAAATTTGTGCAGGTTTACTTAATAATAATAATAATAAAAATTTTCATTTATAGCCTGCCTCTCCCTGCAGATAGAGGCGGGTTATAACAAGTAAGAATAACAATAAAATACAATATACATTCAAATCCACATTTCTAAATAATCCGCTACCCCAACCCCGTCCCAATCATAAAAAGAAGCAAACTAAAAACAATAACAATATAAAATACCAATTAAAAGGGGGGGGGGGGAATAACAAATTAGCTAAAATTAGAGGTAAATAGAGGCAAGACATCTATCTTTCTTGGGGTAGACGGGGGCTATCAATATCAGTGGAGGGGAGGCTAATCTGTAAAGGCCTGCTGGAAGAAATCCATTTTAACAGCCTTTTTAAAGGCTTGTAGGGTGGTAATGTGACAGATGGGCAAAAACAACATTAGTGAAGCAAGAAACATGATTTCTTTATGTGTAGACACTGCTTTCCATCTACTGTCATGTAAGTACTTGTATTTTTAAAATGCTTGAAAATTGTAAGCCAATTAATTGATGCCTGTTGAGGGTGGTAATGCCAAAGCCCTTCTGAAAGAAACTTGCCGCAACCCCCCCTATGATAGGTTCACCTTGGAGTCAGAAATGAGTTGAAGGCAAACAATACACACACATACACACACGCATACAGAGTCTATTATTATTATTATTATTATTATTATTATTATTATTTAAAAAGTTAATCTAGCATCAATCTTCTCTTGGTGCTTTCCAGATGTGTTGGATTACAACTCCCGTCATCCCAGTCCTAAACTGGTGCCCTTCAGATTTCCTGAAATAAAGTCCTAGGATACCCATGACACTTCTTGTTAGGGACAATTGCATTTGTAGTCCAAGCCTGCCATGCTTATTTATTTAGTCTAGAATCCACTAAAGCAGTTATGGATGTTATGCATTCAGAACTGGTTTGTATTCATAATCCTTATGAATTAATTAGATTAGGGCATATGTTTAAGGAATAATTCCAGTGGGGAGGGAAATGAACAGTTGCACTTGGGAACAAATTACATAATGTAGTAGTTCTCTCTCTTCTGAAGGAAATTCCAGGGAAACAAACCATAGATGTCCAAAGCTCTCCCACCTGAAAGAAAAAGGGCTTTTTCAGCAGGTTAAGGGATGCACCTGAAAGAAACTGTGATCACAACTTTTGACATAAGAGAGAAGGAAAAGAAGGGAGAGGGGAAGAGTGCAATACTGACTTCTTAGATCCTGAAGACAATTAGTTGATTTTATATCCATTGGGGAGGCTCAGGGCAGTTCTGGGGCCAGGATACTCCACGCTGCCCTGTGACAGTGCAGGCAGGACCTGAACTGAAGCCATATAGGGCTATATATGTCAAAACTGTGGTGAGCTTGGGGGAAGAGAAGATTAAGTATGACAGGGAACGCATAGCAATGGAAAGGGAGAATAGGTGGAGCAGATGTTGTAAGAGCAACATTTGGAAATGTTAGTTCTTTAGACTCCAACTCCCAGAATCCCCCACAGTACAGAAAATGCAATAGCTGCTTAGCTGTTGCAAATACGATGAATAAAGATTATGGGTTTTGATTCCTATATGTAGTATCAAACAACATTTGATTATTTCATATGTGATGTGCCTTTCGTTTCTTTCAATTGTTATCTGTTTTCAGAATACAGAGAAATATGCATTCTATTAACCACTCCACTCTTGGTTCCATTTGATCTTTTAGCTCACAGGACATTTGTTTGTCCAACAGTCTTCTTCCTGTATCAAATTTTCATTTAGAAAGGCTTCATGTTCTTTGATTCTGATAGAACTTACTTTCTTCCCATCCTGTGTATCAAATCTGTTTTTTATTTAATCCTGGATAAAGAATGAAGTGTACAGCTCCCAAAAGATAGAAATTCACATAGATTTTTCATCACAGAAGCCTGAACTATTTTAAAATATGAAACAGCAGCAGCATTATCACAAATTATTCTAACATCTTGCTGAATAAAAACAGGATGGCAAAACAAAATGCCATATACAATAAAATACAAAAGAATGGTAGGGCAAAATTACCATTTATATTACTATTGTAATATTTTGGATGCATGGTCCTTTACATTCATTGAAGGTGGAGCTAGAAGCAATCTCACAAATAATAATTTTGCTTCTTTCAGTATAGATTTTTCCCCAGTTCCTGCAACATGTGAACAATTGCATACAATGGCTTGAATCCAACAGTTTAATCCCGACTACAGTAGTCACACTGTATCAGTGGACTTGCAAAGTTCTCACTGATTTCAAGGGTCTTTTCTAGCTGGCACCAACAACTAGTTTTAGGCAGTTAGGCACTAACAAATGATCTCTTATAGAAGTCATACTTTAAGACAAGTACCTGCATAGGCCAAATACAATGGTCTCCCCAGATTCATCTGGAAAGACCAGATGGTGCATGACCCTACGCCTGGTTCTCGTACAAGCAGACTAGAAAACAGCTGCACTGTTCAACACCAGAATTGGGTTTTACCTCTCTCACTCCCAATTCTAAAAACTCACCAGTTGTTCTAGATCTTCCAGAAAAATTTGGAGCCTTCCATTCACATGCCAGGTAGGTGTTTGAAAATATCCTGCTGAGTTACCAGGAGCATCCACTACTGCTGCCAGTCACCAGTTCTGGAGTCAAAACAAGGTGCCCAGCCATGTGCCTCACATCGAAGAAGCCTGTGGTAGTAGAAGTGCTGGGCAGCTAAATGGATGAGCATGAGTTTAGCCACCTGACATCAGAATGGAGGACTCTGCAATGGGGTAGGATTGAGACTGTTCTGGAGGCAGGATACTCTGGGCTGCCCTGCTCCAGTGCTGATAGGGCCAAAGCTTAGTAACCTGTGCCTCCAGATATTTTTGAACTGCAGCTCCCATGATCTTCCACCTTTAGTTAAGCTGACTTGTATTGCTGAAAAATGCTGCCTAACAACATTTGGAGGGCTGCCCTTTCTCCACTCTTGCTTTGGGATATTGTAATATAGGTTATCTATGTCTTTTGGTCATTTCCATAATGCAAATTGAAACTGGCCTCAGATTTTTGGCCCTCCAATGTTTTGGCTTGATCCAAAATGTTGCCCCCTTGCCCATGGGAATAGTTAACTGATGATATTTTTTTCCAAGTAGCTTTATTTCAAAAACCAAGACCATGCAAAGAAGAAGACCTTTTCCTCATACCCCAAAAGGGAAATGGCTCTAAAGGCCTAAGCAGACTGCCAGATATAGTGCACATTAAATTGAGGCACTGCCCTGGCTCAGTGCTAGGGAATCATGGGAACTGTATTTTTTTCTGGGACATTGAGCCTTCTCTGTCAGAGAGCTCTGGTGCCACAATAAATTACAGGTCCCATGATTCCCTAGCACTGAGCCAGGGCAGTGCCTCAATTTAATGTGCACTATTTCTGGCAGTCTGCTTAGGCCCTAAGTATGTGTACTCTAAACATTAAAAAGACAGAATGAAATGGAGGTGATAGGGTTATAAATCTTTGCCTATTTCATGCTCATTTGAAAAAAATGAAAAAAATCAAACGTTTTCTCCCCACTAGATGAATTTGGGTGGATCTACCTTTGCCAGAATACTCTGAGCTACCTCTGAAGTAATCTGGCCCTGGGTTCACCCTTTACCTGCTCACAGGTTTTCAGCTCTCGCATCAAGCAGTGGGTGGCTGCTTTCCCACATGGCCTCCATTTGTCACCCTGTGTTGCTGCTGAGGTCAAAATGTGTCGAGCCACACTATCAATACTGGGAACCTTGTTCTGACCTCAGAGCAATTCATGTCTACAGCAGAGGTGCCGAGCAGCTGCCACTGTTGTTGGGAAGAGAGTCAAAAACCTGCACCAAAGGCCAGGTTATTTAAATGCCAGTTGGGGGGGGAAGAAGCTAGAATTCCTCTTTATTCGCTGGATAATGATGTGATTATAGTGACATCATGCTACATCATCTGATAATCTTTGCACAATTGCACAATAGTGATGGGAGCATCCTGCTATGCTCCCATAACTTTTGCCCCTGTGAAAATCTCTAGAATGCAGGCATCATGAAGACAGTCCAGACCCAATTTAGAGTTTTGCCCAGTGTCATTTAAACAGGACCCAGTGAGCCTGAGGGGAATTGGGCTTAATTGGCCATGTAGACCAATTGGCCATGTAGACCTTTATAAGAGTTTTTTTCCCACTCCTAAAATGTAAGACAGTGAGAAATAAATTTTTGGCAAAAATCTTGCTTATGCAAAAATCGTTATGCAAATATTCTTTGCCTCTCCAGGGTGGGGTCAAATAAGGCAGCAGCAGGGTCTTTAGCAGTAGAGACTGGAGAAGTGGAAGATAAAGTCCGTCACCTGGAAAAGTTACTTTTTTGCACGGCAACTTCCAGAGTTCCTCAACAAGGGCCATGCTGGCTGAGAAGTTCTTGGAGCTGTAATCCAAAAGCTGGAATTCCCAAGCCCTGCCAAAAAGAGAGACAAATTTGGACATGAGAAAAGAGAGATGGGAAAGTGAGAGAAGTAAAGTTGAGACGCAGGTTAAAATGGAGCACCAGGATGGAGCACTAGAGTTAGACTCTGTCAGTGTGGATTGCAGCAGTTCAATTGGAATATCATCTGTTCCTGGTGATTTCTCTTATTGCAGTTTCCACCTCACTTTCTAGGATGTGGGGTTCATCTTCATATGGCTCTTCATTCCATGTGTCCTTCATCTTGTCATCTCTTTTGTATAATTCTTCTGTGTATTGCATCCAACGTCTTTTTATTCCTTCTTGGTCTTGAATTATGTTATTTTTATTGTCATAGAGCATCCCAGTTCTTGATTTGAATTTTTCTTTGATTTCCCGGATCTTGTGAAATAGATCTCTTGTTCTTCCCTTTTTGTTATTGTCTTCTATTTCTCTGCATTGGTCGTTGTAGTAATTTTCTTTATCTTTCCGCACAAGCCATTGTACTGTTACATTCATAATTCTTAGTTTGTTCCTATCTCCCTTTTTGGATATATATGTATATATTTGTGTATGTGTGTGTGTATCTTTTAGTTGAAAATCTAAGGGAAGTAAAATTTCCACAAACAACCTGCTGAATTCTGAGCATTCTCAATGGATAAAAATGCTGGGTGATTGTTGATGGCAGCTGAGAATGGAGATAAGGACAGAGGAGATGCAATGAGATGCCTTGGAGAAGGGTGTGGTTGGCTGACTGGCTAGCTAAATCCTTGAACAGGAGCACTGCACACAAAGAATGTTTTGTTGCAGACCCACGTGTTTTTTTTCTAATGAGCAGAAGACAAAGCAACTGTCATCTTTAGTGATGCTGAAGGAAGATCCAGAACTTTTAACAGGGAAATCAGTAATATTATGAAGAGTGTTGTAATACTTTTTTCCTGTAACAGTCACAGTCTCCCACCCACTCAAGAAATATGGTAACCTGAAAGTGCATTGGCAAAGGGTACTGAGTCCTGATGAGAAAAGGGTTTGGATTCCCACCATGAAGTTACTGCTGTCTGAAAGGTCTTTTGGGCTCCAACTTGAGGGCTGGGCCAAGCACATGATATAACTCTTTTCCCCCACCCCAACTCCTCAAGATTGCAAATATCTCCTCCTCTGACTCACCAGACCTGACAGTCTTCCAGCTTCTCTACATCATGGCAGATGCGCCGCCAACAACTCATCGTAAAGCATGTATGGAACAATTAAAGTTGTAATTAGTTTGTTTTGAAATGAAAACTTGACAAATGCATTAAGCTCCTCAAATTATCGTAGTTATGAAGGAATGCCTCTAGGTCTTAAAAATGGGAAGGACCGTGGCTAAGGTGTATACATGTTTACCATAATAGAATGAAATGCTGAAAATTTGCAGTATAGGCATACTTCAGTTAACAAAGCTTGTGGCAAAAAAGCGCCCCTTCTTACAGAAGTCTTTTCATACCCACTCGCCCTCTTCTCTTTTCTTCCCTGTCCTCTGTCCATCTGGAGATATTTTTAGCAGCATTAACATGGGGAGTGCAGTGAAGGAAGCTGGAAAATCACAGAGTTTTGGTGCCATGTTGTAGTGGTTTATCTGCAGTTGAACAATGCAATAAGCCTTAAGTTTGGATAAAATGGGATTGTGGTCTAGCTGATCTTCCTGCAGCTGTGTATGCTTGCCTATAATAAACAAGGTAAACAGCAGTTGCTCCAGAATCCCTTGTTGAGCAAGTGTGAGCAGAAAAAACAATGTGGAAATGGGAGAGCAGCTAAGCCTGTTTCACCACCACCATCACCATGTTTATAAAAAACACCACACAGAGTTCTATAATTTTTTGTGGATTTTCTGGGCTGTGTGGCCATGTTCTAGAAGAGTTTCTTTCTGATGTTTTGCCAGCATCTGTGGCTGGCATCTTCAGAGTGTAGCAGATGCTGGCAAAACGTCGGAAAGAAGCTCTTCTAGAACATGGCCACACAGCCCAAAAAAACTACAAAAAACTATGGATACTGGCCATGAAAGCCTTCGACTCCACAGAGATCTATAAATTTGGTAACCAAAACTGGTGCAAGAAAATAATAATAATCCTTGGATTCATTCTGGAAGAAGCTCCCAAGAGAACTGTAGACAGTTCAAAATGCTTTTGTTATGCACAGCTTAACTAACCTGGTTGTCTCATTCCACATGTGCATATTGTTAGTTTTGAATTTTAAAAAATTGCTGAAAGATGTTAAGATGCTCTTCTTTTTGTGGTATAGGAAACTAGCCCTGCTCTTTCCATGTTATTTCTGTCTCTGGTATTAAATTTTCTGTTAATGAACGAAGGCTCAGGAACACATCTACTTTTGTTAATATACCTGCACTGTGAACAATTTGTTCATTTTCCCACATCTCATGAAATGGGAAAGATATCCAATTTATATATTTAATAAGGTGGAACATTACATTGGGCTTTATCACACGGGGGCCAGTTTCATCTTTAAAGAGATAATAAAGCACAAATAAACCATCCTGAAAATAAAGCAAAAATAGTGTTTGCGCAAATGAATTTTAGAAAGAGAAAGCGGAGAGGTTCATGTCTGCCTTGCATTTTTGTTGCCCAAGCAAAACAGGAAATTAAAGCGGCCCCACAGAACCATGGGAAAACTGGAAAACAAGTGAAAGGAGGATTATTGCGTGAATAAACCGAACTTGACTTTCACACTAGAATAAATGTGCAATTACAGTAATATCGCAAATGCATTTTCACTAAAATCCCAAAAGTAAAAAGATCCAGGATAACACCACTTTCTGACCGCTTTAATGACAGGTTTTGTGTGACATCATGTGAAATTGTTGTTTGTAATTACACATTTTTTCGGGATTTGTATGGGATAAACTATAGATTCTCCCCATGTGATAAAGTTCATTATTGCAGCCTTCTCCCCAACACCTAGCCAATCTGTTCCCATCATTCCTAGCTAGCATGGCCAGTTCTGGAAATTGCAGTTTAACACACCTGAAGGACATGTGACCAAAAGAGGGTGCATTATAAGCATTAAAAACTATGCCGAGATAGCATATATGTGACATACTTGAAGGGTGGGGGAATCTGAGCAACAGTGAAATATTGTGATGAGAAGACCAGGGAATTCCCAAATGTTTCCTATAAAGGTATGGTTTTCTTTACGGATAAGCCTTTGGTTGTTGTTTTTTGCCTTCTCCCATCACTTTCCATTTCAAGTGCTCCTTTGGCCAGATGTTTTGGCTCCAGCCCATCCTCCTCCTGATGGAAATACTTCCTCGTGCTCTTTATGTTGGTGAACTTTGCCCTGCTTTTTCCTGGTTCCAGACATTTGGAGACCTCCTTCTGGGGGAGGAGTTGCAAAATGTTATGAGCCGAGTTGTCCTTTCAGATACTCATTCTGGAAATCACTTCTGACATCCTGCTCTCCCCACTAAGCCTATGAAGTATATTAGCAATAAGATCTCCTCAGGGGACCCGGGACTATTTATCCATAGGCTATTTGGAAACTGTTTCTCTTTTACTTGTGTTTATTCATGTTTCCAAGGTTTTTAGGAGCAACTTATTATATCATCTGGAACACTGACTGAGAAAACTTTGATTGGTTTTATATATGTCTGTTAACATTTGATGGCAAAACTGTACAGTATTGCTTAGCAACAAAACTGCAAGGACTTGGAAGCCCAGAATGTCAAATATGGCTGGCAGTCTGTTAGTAACACATGTATGAGGACGTCACACTACCCCATGGTACAACAGCCATATTCTGCTAACAGTGGTGGAG
Organism: Phrynosoma blainvillii; assembly: GCA_026167975.1. Lineage (NCBI taxonomy): Eukaryota > Metazoa > Chordata > Lepidosauria > Squamata > Phrynosomatidae > Phrynosoma > Phrynosoma blainvillii. The sequence continues at coordinate 100,193,855 of JANUYF010000002.1, forward strand.
TAGGAGTTGCACATACAGGAAGGGTGAACATGGAGGTTGTGTAGTGCACATGGAGGTTGTGTAGTGCACATTGTGAGTGTACATTGTGGTTGAGCATTGCCTATTTCACAGCAGTATCCAGTCATTGACATATGTTGTACAATGTTGATATTCTGCATGTTGGTTGTTTAGTGCAAGTGCAATATATCTCCACATGCATATATTTAGGCTCCACTGGGAGGATTTTGGATTGTATCCTATATGTGACTAAGGGCAAGCCGCAAAAGGGGCACCACAAGAGGTGTGGTGCGCCTCTTTGGCATCTCTTCTGGCTCAGCGTGTCTGGACGCTGAGCAGGAAGGACATCATCGGAGCACCCGTCGTGCAGACAGGCTGTTGTTTCGATGACGTACTCAGGAAGGGGATGGGGCACCCAGCGTCTGGCTGCCCCTCCCCTTCCTGGGATTGAGGACAGCGTTTCTCTCCATCTGCATCCCCCCTACAGTAAAAGACTTCAGCCCCAAAATTGGTGGTCGTGTTCTCCTGGGACTCACAGGTGGTAATCCTGCTTGGGAACCATAAAAACTTTGGTCTTTCCCTAGGGAGCACAGGGCTTCTCCGAACTTGCACTCACACTCATGCATGCACCAGGAGTGTGCCAGGAGTTGTGCACTGGAAGTCCCTCCCCCATAAGTCCCACTCCCTGGTCAGTGACCACACTGGGTGACACCAACCCTAGGGACGCCACTGATCCTAAGCATGTTCATTTGAAAATTAAGTACTTGTGAGTTAATTTCTAAAGAGGTAACCTTAAAAAAGGAATAAAGTGTTTTAACTAGCATTCCTTTGATTGCATCCCCAGACTCTTTTTTGTAAAGCAAGATATAATAGCAATAATAGTGATAGTAAAGTGATGTAGTGGTTTCAGTGTCAGCCTAGGAAGCCCATTGCATGACCCTGGGCCAGTCACACTCTTTTAGCCTCAGAGAAATTGAATTGCTGGATGCTAAGGAACCTAAGGTAGATGGCTTCAATCAAAACTACAATCATTAAAGTGGTCTCAAGAGATCAGGCATTGGGAAAGGACCCTTAAAGGAGAAAAAAAGTGAGAGCAGAAGTAAATTCATTAAAACCTTTTGGGCAGGAGCTAAGAAATTGTCAGAGAAAGGCAATGACAAACTCTCCTGAATATATCTAGCCAAGAAACCCTTTAGATTACATTTCCCTAAGTCAGAGTCAACTTGAAGGCACAGAACAACACAAACAGTAGTCTGCCTCTGTGAGAATGGTGATTTTATTTCTCCTACTCCTCCCATAGCAGCTTTGATTTAAAGGGGAATGTTGCCAATGTCAAACATCTGGAGGAAGAGGTTCCAGAACTAGCAAAGCTCCCATTCAACTTGGAGTAGTTGAGGTTGTAAAACCCATCAGCTGCTGTTGAGTTACTGGCCTCTGGAAATAAGAAAAAAGTTTTCACCAGGGGAAGCAGTTACAAATTTGTAACAAGGAGGCAAAATTAACTACCAGAGAGTCCAGCCATATACTGGTATGAAACAGTATCCTGACAGCAACTTGCTACATATTTCTCTGTGATGGCAATTGCAAGACTGAATGGCCTCAACTGCAAAGAGGCCATTGGCGCTGTTGGTTCTAGTGCTGTCTGTTGTGTACCACAGCATAGTCCTTCAAGCCCAGCTTTCACTCCACCACGAGAAGTTAATTCTCCACTCACTTTTCTGTGGGAAGTAGGTCACACTGCCAAAACCACACTGCATAGTTTGGCACAGTTCTTCAGTCTGCCATGGAGAGAAGAGTAGCAGCCAGCCAGATATGAGGCCACATTGATTTAAACGATTATGCAGAGAAATCACAGGGATGTATCTTCCCCCTCCCCAGAAGCCCCACTGTGTGCAATGGGGCTTACCTTAAGGAAAGTATGCATGGCAGTGCAGTCTCTGAGTAGGTCAGGATATTTTGTTCCTGGAGATATGGGGCACTGGCCTAGCAGGGCTTCTTTAATTATGTACCATATATTTTATTTTCACTGAAAAATTTGAAGTGACTGGACACTTTTCTCAAATTTCTAGTTAACAGACTAGTGTCTTGCAGTAAAAGGATTTTATTGCATTAGTTCTTTGCTTGTTTGCAATATTTATATACTGCCACACTTTAAAACCTTTTTGGCAGTTCACATGTAAAAAAATTAAAACCAGAACATAAATATATAAGGCATAGAATCAAAAATAAAATTAACATAATCACAGAATTAAACCAAAGTAAATCCAGCAACAGAGCATAAGAGCAATGAGAAATATTTTTCAAAAGCTCATCTAGATTGAACTACTGGGGGAAAATGTTTTAAAAAGATTTTCAGCTAGTGCAGAAAAGACCAGGTAAGCTTCTCAGGAGAGGGCTGAGTTGCACCTTATTCCACAACTGGAGTGACACAACTGGAAAAACTTTTCTCTTGTAATAATTTTCTCCCAGCTCATTTGGCAGGGTGATGGCAATCCTCTCCCAAGCAGCTGTGAAGACAATCCATCCATTAACCATATCCCCCTCTCCATTTTTTTCTGGACTGATGTCCTTTTTATTGGCCCTCATCCAGTCTATGGGCCTAAATACCTTAAAAGCATCTGATTTTGGAAGCTAAGCAGTCAGCCTTGAATGGGAGACTACCAATGAACACAAGCTGTATATAGCTGTAGGCTATATTTCAGAGGAAGGAACTGCCAAATACAACTCTTGAGGATTCCTTGCTGGCTATGAATGCATGCTTGAACTATTAGCATAAACAGGTACAATGAAGTGTTCAAATTCACTATATGCATTGGCATCACTAGGGGAAGTGCGGTGGTAAAGACCACACTGGGTGACACCCCAGAAGGAGGTGTCACCCGATTGCATAGTACACCCCAGGGGAGGAGGTGGGACTTGGAAGGAGCAGCTGCCTTCTTGGTACAGCGCAGCCATGGCCACGTGGGACTTGGAAGGCCAGGGGGGCTGCTGAGAAGGCGTGACCCCCACCTCACTGCCATGGTGCCATTCTAAGCACTGCAACATTGAAGTGGGGGGGAGTACTCTTTGACCCTGCCCCCAGAAGCTCCACCACCACCCCATACACACACCGGGTGACACCCCAGGTGGGGACGCCACTGACTATATGCAATTACATAGAGTAAATTCACTATATGCAATTCCAAATTCACTATATGTAATTACATTTGAATCTACTGGTAGATCCTTTGGTGATCTGCAAGAAAATCAATGATTTCAAGGAACTATTTGGCAACAGCAACACAGTCACACATGCACCCATATTATACCTCTGTGAAAACTTAGAGTACCCAAGGACAAATCAGGGTGGGTATCATGTGACCTTCTGGATGTGGTTGGAATGGAACTCTCAGCAGTCCTAGCCAGTATAGTCCATGATGAGAAATGCTGGGAGGTGCAGTTCAATATCTACAGGGCCACATGATTCCCTCCATTGCAATAGCTGTAGATTCATTGAAGCTATTGCTGAATAGTCTGCACTTGTGTAAATCCCACGGGTCTATTCCAGCTGGATATGTACAGTGGATTTAGGCTTAGGAAAGCACTGTGAGTTCCATTAAGTTTAGTTTAAAGAATACTGTCTTCTACATTAGGTTCCTGTTGGTGTATCTCAAGGTTTTAATAAAAGACGCACACACACCACACAAAAACCCAAAGCAGATCCCTCAAGTCTGATGTCTGCTTACCTTTAATATGGCGCTGTATCTCTAACAGGCATTCTCTCCAGTTGTTTTATTATCATACATATCTACAGTACTTTTCAGTTTTACAGTGTATAGGTTATTTATGAGGTATATGGGAAAACATCTAAAGACTGTACAGTCACCTCTCCGTTCTCATGGACTTGAGAACCATGGTTTTGAATATTCACAGAGGGGTGCCCCATTCAAGCCTATGGGGCTTGAATATCAGCGAGTCTCCAGATCCCCCATGAAAACAGAGGGCCGACTGTATTCAGAGGGGAGAGTTTGACCTGAGTTGACTAGATTGAAGCAAAACCCTAGTGGTTCCAGTATCATTGGTTTGCATATAAATATGCCTAGGCCACATTCCAGTTTGAGCCCTCTGCAAACCAGTAGGTGAACACAACTCTCTGCATGGGAGGGGAACACTAAGGTGGGAAGGTTAAAGGATGGGAATGGAATTCCTAGTATGGAGCCCTTTGCATAGGAGGAAGAGAAGGACAGAGAGGGGGACAAGAAGGTGGGACTGAATCATGCTGTCCCAGGGCCCATTCACACTACAGAATTATAGTACTATTATTCTGCTTTAACCTAGAAGCGTATCACATTCTTAAATAATATGGCTTACCTAATCCAGTTTACATTTAAAGTGAGCGGCATCCTGATATTATCAGAAGGATCTAGCCGCAAAATCACCTCCCGAGTCCATCCCTGCTCCCAGGGCCTCTCAGCGCACCTCTTTTTGAAGCCAGAAGTTTTCTGGCTTAAGAAAATGGTCACCGGAGTGGCTCTGGGAGCGGGGCTGGACCCGGGCAGCAGATTAGGTGGCTAAATCCTTCTAATAATATCAGGATGCCACCCACTTTAAATTTTAAACTGGATCAGTTCCATTCTATGAAATCTTCAGGTTTCTAGTTTGGTAAAGCAGCCGAGCTGGCTGAGAATTTTAAAGGCCCCTCCTTAAACTGCAAATCATAGAATTCCATAAGATAGAACCACGGCAGTTAAAGTGGAATCATAGTGCTATAATTCTATAATGAGATTGGGCCCCAGGTTACATTCTTCATGTATCCTTTTATTTAGTATTATGTCATTTATTAGCAAGGTCAATATAAAGTATAGTGTAAATGACAAACCTAAAGTAGTTTCAGTACTGGGCTACAATTCTGGAAACCAGGGTTCAAATCCTTGCTGTGCCATGAAAACCCACAGAGGACGTTTTCACACGGGGCTCCCTAAAGCCGGCTGGAGCCCTTCCCCTAAAGCCGGCTGGACCCCGTGCCGCTGACACCAGAATGACTCCGGCGGCGGCAGGCTAATTCCTTTTGCCACCCGGAATTACCTGAAGCCGGAGTGAGCCAGGAATTAGCTTGCCGCTGCCGGAGTGAGGCCAGACTTAGGGCTCCGTGTGTTTGAACACACGGAGCCAAAAGCCGGCCGGACGCAGGGATGACACCGGAAGGGGCGGGGTTTGCCGCCACGCGTGTCTGAACGCACGGGAAATGGAGCCGGAGTGAGGCCGGCGGGAGGCCGGCTAGCGTCCTCCTTTTGCCCCGTGTGAAAACGTCCTGAGTGACCTTGGACAATTCATATTATCTCAGCCTCAGAGGAAGGCAAAGACAATCTCTCTCTGAACAATCCATGCCAAGAAAACTCTGTGATAGGGTCACCATAAGTCAGAAATGATCTGAAGGCACACAACAACAACAACAACAACAACAACAACAACAGGTCTTTAGACTTATGGAAAAACTCACTTGATATGTGCATTCTTTAAGAAATTATAATGGACACAATAAAAAGTTTTACACAGTTTGGCATTCATTTATTTTTAATGCTGAAAGCAATACACATGAATTGAAATATACCAGCTTTTTCTGTAAACAAAAGGAAAGATCTGGTACATTAACAATTAACTTTATAATCTTTTCATAGGGGTATAGAAAGAACACATGAATTTCACCCAGAGGGTTTTCCACCACTTCATTTCATAGTTTGGAAATCTTTTATTGATTACCTGATCATTTTTTCTGTTTTATTTGCTTTTCTAAAAAAAATAAAAAAAAATCTAAAACTAAGAAGGCTGCCTGTGGAGATGGCAGGTTCTGACTATTATTTTCAGAGTAACATGAAAATACTTGTTTGTGTCCAGCATTTTTTATTTCACACACACATGCACAAACAGAGTCTACTTTGTGCTTGAAGGCTAATTTGGGACTACAGAGCAGGTAATTAAGGGGCAGCCACAGGCAAGGATATGTCATCAGGATAGACAAGCTGAGTACATGCCAAAGTCTGAAAAGCTTTAGGCCTTTTTGTGGCTACAGAAGAAGCTTTTACCTTATTCTGCTTGTCAAAAGAAGTTCACTTGTAGATGGATAGAGCAGTCAGCAATGTTTGCTGTTACCATCTTAATTATGATTATTTTTTTTAGTAGCCACTCCAATTCCCCCTTGCTTGAGTTGCACAAATCTTGCACAACACTGACTTTTTGTTTTATCTTTCCCATCAAGAGGTTCGGGTTGGATTCACTCTTCCTTCCTCTTCAGGGTTCTCAGTTCTGCAGCAGTTCAGTGTTTTGTACTCGGTCTTCTCAGGCTTTTATGCCTTACAATAGCATGACCATTATACAGCTGCTGTAAAATATGATTGATAGCAGAACTGACAGGATTTAAAGCCTCTGTGGTAAGGAGAGTAGTCACAGCCGAACCACTAGGCCCTCTCTAATTCCCACTCTTCTTTATCTAAAAACTTGCTCTTTACTGGAAAAAAAAGTTTTGCTGTTTACTTAATGTAGAAGGCATCAAATGTGGTATTTTATGTGGTCTCAACAAACATTGCAGTGGTTTGGAGGGGATGAAAATGAAAAGCTACTCAAGAATTTTGCCATGTGAGAGGAAACGTGTTTTATTGATATGTTGATTAGGAGAACCTGGATAAATGTGGTTTAGTTGTTGCATACCAAATATAAACAGGCTTAATGCATGTAAATATGTCCTTCCATATATATATATATATATATATATATATATATATATATCACTAACTAATTACCAGTGGAATAAAGATGGGAATGGACAGACATGAGGTTTCTTGAAGTTACCTCAGTTCTGCCAACAGAGTAATGTATTCACTGATGCTGATATAAGTTTGTTTGTTTTTAACATTGGAGGTATTCCAGTTTGCTGAGGAAGGAAAGCCAGAGGGTATTTTGTGTGCCACTTATTTTGCATTCCAGACACCGCAACAATCCGAATGGGCACCGCTCCCCATTCGACCTGACAACAGCCGCAGAGTCAGCCCCAAAGGCTGGGGCTGTTGGCCTACAAAACTGCACAACCCCATTCACCACAGCATTCCAAACTGATGCCAACCCAGGGATGGGAAAGTGGGAACTTTGTCAGTGCATCTATATAAAATCTGTCTGGCTTTGAGGCTGATGAAAAATCACATAAAACTGCAGTTATCGTTATAATTATATCATTACAAGAGCTAATCCACTCTGATTAGAAACAGCCCCATTAACAAGCCACATTTTTTACCTCTTTTGAAATGGCTGTAGCGGAACCACTTTTCAAAATATCTATAAAATAAATAAGTCTCAAAACCATAGAAAAACACTGTTCAGAAGTACTTGTTTCCTAATGGGGAAAAAAGGCAAGGGTCTGGAGGTTTTTGCTTTTTTAACAAAACAAAACAAAAAAACCACCACAACCTTCCTAATTGAAATATATATCTTTATTAATGAGGAAATTAACTATCAGTTTGGTGTTGGAATCTGCTGAGTTCTACTTTGTTGTTGAGTGTCTTCAAATTGCTTCTGATTTATGGTGATCCTAAGGCAAACCTGTCAGGGGCTTTTCTTGGCAAGGTGTGTCAGAAGCGATTTGCCTTTGCCTTCATTTGAGGCTGAGAGTATGTTACTTGCCCATTTACTCATTTCCATTCTGTCTCTTCCTATTCAGAGTGGCTATGCATCCTAATTCACATAATTCATGTACTTCAGTTTAAAGGTTTGTTAGGGCCCTTTCGTATTGGTTTCTTTGCCCTTTATATTGTGTTGTTGTTGTTGTTGCTGCTGTGTGCCTTCAAGTTGTTTTCAACTTACAAGAGAATCTTTATTAGGGTAGGCCAACAGAGTTTCCAAATTATGGCAACCCTAAAGTGAAGCAATCATGGGGTTTTCTTGGCAAGATTTATTCAGAGGAGGTTTCCATTGCCTTCCCTCTGAGGCTGAGAGAATGGGGACGTTTTCACACTGGGCTTAAGGCAGAAGCAATCCTACCTCACTCCGGCCCCATGCCAGCTCCTTTGCCAGTGTGTTCAAACGACGTCGCAGTGCCATCCCCGGCATCCAGTGCCATCCCCGGCATCATTCCAGGTCCTTTCTCCGCGTGTTCAAACGACGTCGCAGCAAGCCCCGCCCCACCCCGCCCCATCCTGTCCCATCCCCGGCATCAGCCCCGTTCTTTGCAATTCCTCTTTTTAAAAGGAATTGCATCTGCCGCGGCCAGAATCATACCGGAATGATGCTGCTGTCACCGATCTGAAGCTGCAGGATCCATTCCGGTATGATTCTTTCATTGCTTCCATGCGGCTTTAGACCCCAAGTGTGAAAACGTCCTATGACTTGCCAAAGATCACCCAGTAGGTTTCATGACCAAGTGTGGAATTGAACCTTGGTCAGAGTCATAGATCAGTACTCAAACTAAATATTTCATACCCTCCAAAATGTCACAGATGAAAACCAGGACACATGTTGTCAAGTAACATCACCGTGTGTTCAAGATAGCAAAAATTATTAATGAGGAAAAAAAGTGTAGCAGTTTGTTTTTGACTGAGTGTAAAGGGAAGGGCCAGATTCTTTCCTCTCCTGTCTTCTCCCTTCTGCTGAGTTAACTGAGTGTAAATATCTTTTGCACTTTCGGGAGGAAGCACACGGGCGGCCATGGGCCAGCCCGGGAAGCTGCGCTGCGAGGCCAAGGTATCCCCACACCTCGGCCCCACGGCGCAGCTTCGCCGCCCCTGAAAGGAGCGCTAAATTGGCACTCCTTTCACAAGTCGCTGAAGGTGTGCCACAAAAGGCTGCGACGCACCTTCGGCGACTCTTCCGCCGCAGCGTGTGCGAACGCTGTGGCGGGAGGTTCTCCTCGGAGCGCCGGACGTGGGGAGGACCGGCTGCTCCGAGAACGACCTGGGGAAGGGGTTGGGGCGCCGATCGTGCAGCTGTCCCTCCCCTTCCCTGCCCCCAAAACGGCTCAATTAGCCGTCTGCTTCCCAAGTCAGTTTTCAGTAACTGAAGATAAAGGGGGAAAGGGGGGGAGAGAAACTGGGACATTTTAAAAGCATCTGAAAAACTGGGTTGACAGAGGATCAATTGGGATGGTCTATGCCAAACCAAGAGAGCTGGAGGGTATGCTTTCACTTCTGTTTCTCTGCCTTCTGTACATGAACCAGTAATGAGAAAAACAAGAGGAAGGAGCAGTAATCTCTGCCTACGCTCTCTTCCTATCTCTGACAATTGGTCAGAGCTGATTGGATCCAGAAGGAGAAGCAAAAAATGTGTACCAGCAATGAGGTGGTAGATCTCCTCAACAAAAGGGCCTCTCTGAGAGCAAACCTGCCATTGTTGTTGTTGTTGTTGTTGTTGTTGTTATGCTTGTTGTTTGCCTTCAAGTCATTTCCAGTTTATGGCAATCCTAAGGCAAACCTCATCACAGGGTTTTCTGAGGTTGAGAGTGTGTGGCTCACTTGAGATCACCCAGGTGGTTTCCATGCCTGAGTGGGGAACCTCTGATCTCCAGAGCTGTAGTCCAATGCTCAAACTACCACACCATGCTGGCCCCAAAACCCATCACTACCACACTTCAAACCTGGATCAGCACTGATTGTATTCAATCTGTATTGTAAGTCTTCTTGGTTACAACATGGAATGACAATTGGTCTGTTGAGACTCATTCATGGGCCATGGTCTAGCAATGCCACTGATACAATTATGGTTGTCTTCAATGAAGAAGAACAGAAAGGTCCAGAGGCTTTAGGGATTGACAATGGGGAGTTGCAGACTGCCAGAAATAGTGCAAATTGAGTCCACTTTTAGGGTTAGGGTTAGTGCTAGGGAATCATGGAAACTGTATTTTATTGTGGCACCAGAGCTCTCTGACAGAGAAGGCTCAAAGTCTCAGGAAAAAAAAAACAATTCCCATGATTCCCTAGCACTAACCCTAACCCTAAAAGTGGACTCAATTTGCACTATTTCTGGCAGTCTGTAACCCCCAAATGTGTCCCTTAGTGGGGTGATGGAATAAGCAATAAACCCATTGATGAATTAATCAGTAAACTTACTGATGCCCAGATTTACTGAAACTAGCTTTTGTTATTTTTTAAAATGTTATTGCTCTAACACAGGGGTAGACAACCTTTCCCCTTTAAGGGCCGAGGGACTTCAGCTCCCAGAATCCCAGGAGCTATTGGCCAACATGGGACTATTGGCCAACATGGCTGAGGCTTCTGGGAGCTGAAGTCCCTCGGCCCTTAAAGGGGAAAGGTTGCCTACCCCTGCTCTAACATTTTAAAATAATTTTTAAAATAAATATATTTTAATAAATAAAAGTATTTTTGTAAATAATTTTTGTAAGCCATCGTGTAAGCTAGTCTGCATTTGGTTACATTTAAGAGGAAATGCAGGAGAGGTATGCAGACATTCAAATTAGGCTCACCCACACACTGCAATGGCTTCACATTGCACCTAGGACTTCTAGGATTGCTGGTATGAAAGAACAAGCAAACAGTGGTGGATCTGGCATATTTAAAAATATAGACTTCACCTTTTTACACATCTTAAAGCTGTAGGGCCTTAAGCTGGAATACAATAGTTAAATATTTACATTTAAGTTTAATTCCATTTAAGCCTCCCTTGCAATTACAGGGCAAACAGCGCCTTCCTGAATATTCTTTCTATCTTGTGTTTTCACAACTATCTCCTTCTGCCTGTTTTAAATCCACCATGTTAACTGAAATGTGTCACTGTACTGTTGTCTATCTCACCTGATTTTGGAAACTAAGGGCCTTTGCAGACTGCCAGAAATAGTGCAGATTGAGTCCACTTTAAGGGTTAGGGTTAGTGCTAGGGAATCATGGAAATTGTTTTTTTCTGAGACATTGAGCCTTCTCTGTCGGAGAACTCTGGTGCCACAATAAAATACAGTTCCCATGATTCCCTAGTACTGAGCCAGGGCAGTTAAAGTGGACTCAATTTGCACTATTTCTGGCAGTCTGCAAAGGCCCCAAGTCTTGTCATCTTGACTTCTAGGGATATCTCTAGCTTGATCTGTTCTAGGACCCATTTGTTGGTCCTTTTGGCTGTCCATGGAATCCTCAGCACTTTTCTCCAGCACCACATCTCAAATGAATTGATTTTCTTCATATCATTCACAATTAAAGCGGTCTTGTGCTGAATTATTTCTGGCAGTCTGTTCAGGCCCTTAGGACGTTATCACACAGGGGCAAATCTGCTGGTTAATCCACACAAATCCCAAACAGAAACTAGATTTGTGCCTCGTGTTTTCACATGACGTCGCACAGAAACTGGACAGAAAGTGGACAGAAACTGGTGTTAACCGAGATCTTTTGAAATTCGGTTGTTTGGAGGAAATGCAAATGCGCAATTAAGGTAATTTTGCATTTACCGTAATGTGAAAAGCAAATGCGCATTTGGAAGCATTTCCCCGTATTTTCCCATGGTTCCGCGGGGTTTCCCATGGGTCATCGAGGCAGCGTCTCCTTATTACGTGTACTTCCGGTTCTGCTCGGACGACAAACTGGCCGGATAGACATGGCCCTCTCTGCTTCGTCTTTCTAAAGTAATCTTCCTTTCAATAGAGATATCGGGCTGTGGTTGATGTGGGGTTTGTGAAAGAAGACAATTGGGGATGGTTGCTACTGTCTGTGTGGGATTGTCTTGGGGGGGGGGGGGGCAAAACACACAGCCAAAGCAATGACAAAATGGGGAGAAGGAAGTGATGAAAACCACATCCGACAGTCACGGCGAGCATTCCTATATTTGCGCATGTGCTAGAAGATCATTTCTAGTACATTTCCGGGATTTTCTAACTTGTGTGTGAACGTTAAATGTGGTTTCAGCGGGAGCTTACCTTAATTGCACAATTAAGGTAATTACATGTGAAAGCCATTTGCGGAATCAAGGTTTATTTTCGGTTTATTTTCGGGATTTGTCATTTCCAGTTTATTATCGCTTTCTGGCCCACGTGTGATAACGTCCTTAGACTGCTTAATATTTAGACAAGAGACCACCAGGTGATGTCAGGAGTCCCCAAACAGTACTAGGAAAGAATCCTACTTGAAAAAGCCACTGCTCTCAATCAGAGCTGGCAATACTAGGTGAGATGGACCATTGGTCTGGTTTAGTATAAGGCAGGAAAGTCATTGTGGAGGTTGATACTCTCTTCCTACCTCAGCAACGGCCAAAGTACCCCATCAACTCTCACTCTAGATGCTGCAGCCCATCCCAACTCAAATTACGAAAGGACAGGGGATGATCCAAGCAGATCTCCTTTAAACTCATTCCCACTTACATTTAAACTGGTTTGTGATTCGCCTTTGCTCCATGTCAGTGAATCGGTTCCAAAAGGTCTGTCGTTCCCACTATGAAAGTGGATCTTTTCATTGTTCCCTTGTAATCACTTCTTTTTTGGCAAAATTGTCGTTCCAACTAGTTTGTGCCACTTCAAAATACATATCAATCATCTGCACTTCATCAGTGACACAAGCAGCAACACAGTGAGGACTGGACCATTCCAGGCACTGAGAGGGGCGACTTTAGCAACTGAGCCTTCCTCACACCATTTGCCCTTTGAGCAGCCCAGCTTGGAAACTATATATATATATATATATATATATATATATATATATATAGTTTCCAAGCTGGGCTGCTCAAAGGGAAAATGGTGTGAGGAAGGATATGTGATCCATTGGTTTTATGACCAATATATATATATATATATATATATATAGGTCATAAAACCAATGGAACATATATTCTGGCAATTATATATATCAGGGGTAGGCAACCTTTCCCCTTTAAGGGCCGAGGGACTTCAGATCCCAGAATCCCAGGAGCTATTGGCCAACATGGGACTATTGGCCAACATGGCTGAGGCTTCTGGGAGCTGAAGTCCCTCGGCCCTTAAAGGGGAAAGGTTGCCTACCCCTAATATATATCATGTGCCCATAGGTCACACCACAAGCCAAAGAAAGTGCTGGGGGGGAGGAAAGGCTGATTTCCCAAAAAGTGAGGAGGGATGCTAAACACCCCTCTGCCATTAGTCCCTCCGCTCCAGAATGATGCAATTCAGATCCGTCGTTCCCACTTGTTGAACACGATTCGGAATCGATTCTTTTCCAAAGAACCACCAAAAAACTAGTGTCAGGAAACAGTTTTTTTGCGTTTGTCTTGCTTTACCGCGATTGAAACTGAGCATAGTAGGATCGGAACTGGTTTCAACTGGGAACAACAGTCATATAACCCGATCAGCAATTAGCTTTAAATCATAGTGGGAACGAGGCCTAAGTGTTGCATCAATTCTATATTTTCTCCTAAATAACGCAAAGAAAGTGCTTAATACTGAACAAAATGAAGGATTTCTTTCTCGGAGATTAGATTTTGTTTTTGTTTTTGTTTGTTTTTTAAAAACTCATATTTGTATTTGCTATTTTTTAAAACAACAATCCAACTAAATTGCTCCCATTTGGACAACATCTGTGCTTTCACAATTTGCCAAAGGCTGTAGTATCAGAAACAAATGTGAGTAAAAGAGCTTAAAGGGCTCTTGTTCCAAAAACGAATTACTGTGGCTCTGATTTAAGCAAGCTATATGATAATAATACTTTACAAGAATAATTTAAACTGTAACATTTGCTCTTTCCTTAACTACGGGACTATATGCTCTGGATCTAAAAATTGGCTTTTGTTACCAAGAACATTAAACTGAAAAACCCAAAGCCATGTGTGACTCAACCCCGCATGAAAAAGATATACTATAATCATGTCCTGTAATAAAATATACAATTAAGGAAATATAATGCAATTTTCTGAGTGTTTCCCCCCTCTCTTTTAAATGGCAGTAAATGTGAAGCGCTGGAAGTGTTTATGTGCACTTTGGGTCAGAACGGGCCAATCTGTTACAGACTAGAGAAGGGCAGTGGCCTCTATTGTAAAGCTGTAGTGCCCAAAGGGAAATCTTAAGAAACATGAAGCACTGAGATTCCAGAGATAATGTTTCCCAGAATGTTTAAGGGGAGCTACCAGCATGCTTTCCTGTTGCAGGCATTCACAAGATCACACTCACGATGGAAGGGAGGAAAAATAACCATCTGTTTTGACAATTGCTATTATTGTTGTTGTTCCTACTTTGCTCCCCAAATGGGGACTCAAAGTGGCTTACAATTTAAAAAATAGTACAATTAAAAACATACAGAAAGTGAACACTAAAATACAATTAAACTATTCCCAGTTTTAAAACAATATTGACGATAATAGTTTGAGTGTTGGACTACTATTCTGGAGACCAGGGTTCTATTCCCAGCTCGTCTATAAAACCCACTGGGTGACCTTGAGCAAGTCACATGCTTTCAGCCTGAAGGAAAGGCAATGACAAATCTCCTCTGAACAAATCTTGCCAAGAAACCCACACACACACACACCCCGATAGGTTCACCTTAGGATTGCCTTAAGTTGAAAACATCCTGAAGGCACACAACAAATCAAGATAAAAGAATAAAGGGCAATTTAAAACATTTAAAAGCTATTTAAAAAACCAGTTCAGTGCACAATGCAGCACCCCCAGCCCATTCTTTTAAAACTTTCTATTTTAAAATCCTGCAGGAATAAAAAGATCTTTACCTGCCATTGAAAGGCTAACAAGGAGGGGGCCATTCTGGCCTCCCTGGGAAGGGATTGTAAAGTCTAGGGGCAGCCAACAAGAAGGCCCTCTCTTATGTCCCCACCAACCAAGAGTGGTAGGACTGAGAGAAAGACCTCTCCTAATATATGTGAAAATCACCACTCAGCATTTTCTCATATACAGTTGCCCGGTGTTTTTGCAGACTTGAAGTCTGCAGTCTCAGTTATTCACGGAGGGGTGAGCCCCATTGACTAAAATGGAACACATGCCTGTGGTGCATGTGCAAGGCTGCATGCAGGAGTGTGTGGCCATTCAAGTCAATGGGGCTTGAATATATGTGAGTTTCCATTTTCATGGGTGGGTCCAGAACAGATCCCCTGCAAAAAATGGAGGGGTGACTGTAGTTTTCAAGTTTTCACCATGTAAATTCCTTAGTGAACTTTAGCTTTAGTGAAGATGGTAAAGGGCAACATTCAGTCTTCTCCCTCAAGCCACACTGAGTACAAAACTAGTGCAAAACTAATTTCGAGTGCAAAACTAGTTGCACTCCGAACAGTTTGCAGCGATTGAAGTAATCCAAGGGCAAAGAGAAAAGGGGGAGGTGAAGAGAGAAACTGGGACATTATAAAGCAGGTGAAAAAGTGGGATGACAAACAACTATTGGCTTTAGGACAGGATATGGAGTGGAGACTGCCATGGTTGCCTTAGCTGAAGACCTTCGTCTGGGCATCAACAGGGGTAGTGTGACCCTCTTGGTGCTACTGGACCTGTCAGTGGCCTTTGATACAATAGACCATGACATCCTCTTGAAACGCCTGAGAGAATTAGGCATCAGAGGCAATGCATTGCAATGGTTCCATTCCTTCCTCTCAGGCAGATTGGTTAGACCGCTCTTAAAAAAGCCCTCCCTGGACCCCCTGGATAGAAACAACTATAGACCTGTTACTGTTGTCATTTTTGAGCAAGGTGATTGAAAGGCCGGTTGCCAACCAACTACAAGTTGTCTTGGAGGAAACCGATTTTCTGGATCCATTTCAAACCGGATTCAGGACGGGATACGGAGTTGAGACTGCCATGGTCGCCTTAGTTGATGATCTCCGTCTGGGCATTGACAGGGGAAGTGTGACCCTGTTGGTGCTCTTGGACCTCTCAGCAGCCTCTGATACCATAGACCATGATATCCTTCTGGACTGCGTGAGAGAGTTGGGCATCGGCAGCACTGCTTTGCAGTGGTTCTGGTCCTACCTCTCGGGTAGGTTCCAGATGGTGTCGCTTGGGGACAGCTGTTTGGTCAAGAGGGAGCTCAAATCGGGTGTCCCTCAAGGTGAGATTCTGTCCCCAATGCTATTTAACATTTACATGAAACCACTGGGTGAGATCATCCGGAGGCATGGGGCGAGGTGTTATCAGTACGCTGATGACACCCAAATATATTTCTCTATGTCTTGGACTGATGCAGTGACTAAGGATAGCATCTCTCCTCTGAATGCCTATCTTGGGGCGGTAATGGACTGGATGAGGGGAAACCGACTCAAGCTGAATCCAGGTAAGACAGAGGTACTTGTCATAGGAAACCCGAACCCAGGAATGGAGTTATGTCAGCCAGTTCTGGACGAGGTCACACTTCCCCTGAAGGACTCTGTCCGCAGCTTGGGGGTGCTCCTTGACTTGTCGCTCCACTTGTCAGCTCAGGTGGATGTGACATTCAGGAGCTCCTGTTATCAGCTTCGGCTGATACGCCAGCTGTACCCCTTCCTGGAGCAGGGAGACCTTGAAACAGTAGTACATGCACTGGTAACCTCTCGATTAGACTTCTGCAATGCGCTCTACATGGGGCTACCCTTGGGCCAAGTTTGGAAACTTCAGCTTGTACAAAATATGGCAGCCAGAATGATTACAGGTACTTCCCATAATGACCATATAACATCGGTCCTGAAGTCCCTTCACTGGCTGCCAATTAGTTTCCGGGCAAGGTACAAGGTACAAGGTGTTGGTTATTACCTTTAAAGCCCTACATGGCTTGGGACCAGAATACTTAAAGGAGTGCCTTCTTCCGTATTGTCCGTCCTGCACACTAAGGTCCTCAGGGAAGAATCTTCTACAGCCAAAAAAGTCTAGGCTTACATAGGTCACCCAGAGGACCTTTTCCACTGCTGCTCCAAAGCTGTGGAATGACCTGCCGGAGGAGATCCGTCACATCTCCACTCATCACATCTCCACTCATTTATTTTTATTGTAGTTGAGATTTTAATCTGTATAACGATTTAATACATTTTTAAGGGGGGTTATTTTGTCATTGATTGTATAGGTGTATTCTTTTTAACTTGTAAGCCGCTTTGACAGCCTCGGCTTAAGGCGGGATATAAATAAAGTTTTGTTATTATTATTATTATTATTACAGCCTTCAAAAAGGCTCTTAAGATGGATCTCTTCCGGCAGGCCTTCCCAGCTTATTTCCTCTCCCTGCACAAAATGATCTACGTCGCTCTGTCTACCAATTATCTCCCTTTTTAAACTTTTGTATTTTTGTTTTTAAATAATGTTTGTTTAATTGTAATTTTAGCATTGGGTTGGGGGGGGGGGGTTGGAAGGGATTAATTTTTTAATTCTATTGTATTCTATGGAGCCCTCCAGGAATTTCCTATTAGCCTGCCTCCTAGTTAATTTGTGACCGCCGTCTCTCCTTTATTGATTGTCATTGATGTTTGTTTGTTTTAATCGGTTTGGTTTTTAACTTTTGCTGGTTTAATACTTTTTGGGGGGGAGGGTATAGGGGTTTGGATGTATTCTGTATTTTATCATTTGTGAGCCTCCCCGATTGAGCTCAGAGGGGTGGGGTATAAATTATTATTATTATTATTATTATTATTATTATTATTATTATTATTACCTGCCCAGATTCTTTGTGATTGGGCGGGCTATAAATATATTATTATTATTATTATTATTATTATTATCATTATTATTATTATTTGAAGCCGCTGGGAGAGATCATCCGGAGACATGAGGCGGGGTTTTATCAGTGCGCTGATGACACCCAGATATATTTCTCCATGTCTCGGTCTACAGCTTTGACTTCAGATGGTGCCTCCCCACTCAATGAATGTCTTAAATGGCTTGGGTCCAACCTATCTTCGGGACCGGCTCCTTCCATACAATCCATCCTGCACACTCAGGTCCTCTGGGAGGAACTTGTTGCAACCTATAAAAACTAGACTGTCTGCAACTGCCCAGAGGACCTTTTTGGCTACCACTCCCAGATTATGGAATGGCCTTCCGGATGAGATCCGTCATATTACCACCTTAAACAGCTTTTAAAAAACTGTTAAGAAGGATATCTTCCGGCAGGCCTTTTCCTGAGTAGACAACCAGCCACCAAAAAGTTGTGCCTGTTACACCCCAACTTCTGTCACAGCTATTTTAATGTATTTGTTACTTGTTGTTTATTTGTTATTTTAAAGTATGTTTTAAACTATGACTCTTGTATTTTGAGGGGGGTTGTTGTTGGGAGACAGGATTGTATGTTTTACAATATACAAAACAGAGATACAAATAAATTATTATTATTATTATTATTATTATTATTATTAAGATTGCATTTTAGAAAAATTACGTCTACTCAGCAGCCTGTCCCCATTGCTCACCAGAGGAGGATCCTTCTGTCTCAAGCCTGTTGCCTACCACATTTGCTGTTGCCTTCCAAGAAACTTGCCCCATGCTCTGGCCTTGAGGTGTGGGTTTAGGTCTACTCAGCAGCCATCCCCACTGCTTATTGGAGGAGGCTTCTAAAGCTTTGCTGAGGAGCAGCAGACATGACTCACTGGAACAGCAAATGGGTTAGGCTTGAGGTTGGGGTCTCCAGGACCCAGGGTCTTCCTGTACAGAAAACATAAAGCACTGCTTCTGTCATATGATTGGTAAGCAAAAAGCAGTGAGATGGAAGCATTCTTCAAAGGAGGAAAACTGTTTTCCATTCTGTAACATTTCTGGATGAAGTCAGATTACCAAGCTGGTCACAAAAAATTTAGAAGTCATGAGTTGAGTTGAGTCAGTGCATCATTTATTTCTGAATCAAGTCCAAGTTGAGTCATTGAAGCAACTTGAGTCTGATTTGAATCAAAGTCAATAGACTCAAGTCTGTCTCTGGTAAACTCTGCACTCCATACAGGTTACTTACCCCAATGGCTCCTGGAAGGATGTTGTTTGCCTTGAGTCTTTCAAGGTAAGCCACCATCACATCAGCTGCTCAGAGCTTCTGTTCAGAGCAGAAGCAGGTCCAGAGCATTGCCATGGCACTACTTAGAGCAAGATCTGGCATGATTCTCATCCCAGATCTCAAGGGGAAGTCTTGTGGGACTGGAAATCCCATGACCCTTCATGTGAGATTTCTCAGGCTCTTAAGGGCCTGCACATATGGCAGATGGCCATTTTCAGCTAGAACTTCAGTGCAACCCACCCACCTTTGTAAATCCCAGACTTTAGCTGGTCACTTTTAGGGCTGGGAAGAAATTTTTCTCTATGTTATTGTAGCATGAGTTTTTCATCTTCCTTGGGGTTTCTCCACACTGCTGTGGTTCAGTTTTGTGCTTTTGTATATTCCTATGTAATTATTGCTTCACTCCCCTGTAACTAGCTTTCCAATTGTTTTTGCTGCTTTGACACAACAGTCAGATATTGAAGGGGACATCAGGCATGAGTTAAACTGGGAGGAAAGCAAGCCCTGTGGTGATTAGAGGGATGGAAAGGGGGAGGAACTTGCAGTCGGGGTGGATGCAGGTGACCTCACCTCCAGCTGACCTTTGGACAGGTCACATAAATTGGCTGATACAAACAGCCTGGCCCAAATGTTTAACAGACCTATACAGTGGGCAGCCCCACTTGAGCATTTCATGGTGATGAAACCATCGGAGCCCATGTCTGTTCAACCTTACTTTGCCTAAACATTGTCAAGCCAAAGAAGATATTAGCTATGAATCTTTTATGTTTGTATCATTTTCATTAAAAGTTGTGGTCAACCTATTCAGCCTATAATATGGTGTCCAACCTCTTTGTCTCAGCGCAAACAACTAAGTCCAGTTCTATCTGTTGGCTAGTATAATGAAACTATCCATACATTCACCCACCTTTCTAGAATCAATAAGCCTATATGTATCTGTGTGTGACAATGGGCTAACTATTGGGAGAGCAGTCTTGCTTGCTAACATTAGGATAGGGATTCATTGCTGTGATGTAATTTGCAGGTTGTGTTAGTCACAACCTTTCCTGTTTCCTCATTCTCCCCCATCTCTCTTTCTCCATGTAATAAACACATGGCCAAATGGGACCAAAAATTCCTGCTGTCATAGGAGTCTGTGAATTAATATCTTTCTGTCAAATTGAGCCTGTCTTGGTACACATGAAAAGATTGTAAGTTGCTTTATATTCTTTCACCAGAGAAGACTATTCTAGCTCTGCATGTTTGTTTATTAAAGGTAAAGTTTCCCCTTTGACAAGGTTGTCAATTCATGTTTGACTGTAGGGGTCGGTGCTCATCTCCATTACTAAGCTGAAGAGCCAGCATTATCAAAGACAATCCTGTCATCATGTGGCCAGCAGAACACTGTTACCTTCCCACCAAAGTGGTACCTATTTAATAATAATAATAATAATATTTTTTATTTGTATTTCCCGCCTCTCCCTGTGGATCTATTTATCTACAGTACGTGCACTTTCACACGCTTTTAAACTGCTAGGTTGGAAGAAGCTGGGACTAGTGACAGGAGCTCATCCCATCACATGGCACTTGGACCTCAAACTGCCAACCTTCTGACTTGCAGTCATCAGAGTCAGCATCTTAACTGCTGAGCAAAGAGATAAAAATCAATATATCTCACTGAACTCCAATAATAACTAGTATACATTGCATACACTCCAACCATCCTGATTTGATTGTCCAGTCTTTAGTTGCTTTTAAAATGTTCCAGTTTTTCATTCCTCCTGCCATCCAAGTTTACTTAATCCACAGTTCATCCACTTCATCCAAACCATCCACAGTTTACTTCAGTTGCTACAAAGTGAGTTCAAACTGAAAAGTGGTTTAGCTCAATTAATTCAGCAGAAAGGAGAGAAAAAGAAGGAGTGGAATCTTGGCCTTCTTTTTAGGCGCAGGCAAAAGTAAACTGCTGCAGCTTTTCCTAGCTTTGGTGTTCTTCCTCATTAATAAAGTTTGCCATTTTGATCACACTCTGACATTGCTTGGCCACACATCTCCTGGTTTTCATCTGGGAAATGTCAAATGACATTGCCACATAGAGAGGCCATGATGATGTTCTTGCTAGGCCTATAGGAGTCAGTTGGTGATGCAAAATGAGAGATATTGCATACGTTTCAGTAAAACAAAGCAAATATCTGCAATGAGATCTTCCAGATCCTCACATCATTGACTGAATTCTGGTCAGGGTGTAAGTCAGCATTACCCTTACCTAACTTTTTCAGCATGCCCAAAGTTGCAAGCAGCCTTAATTCCAGAACATGTGTTGTGCACTCACAGAATACTCACTGAATACACCATTCTGATATTAGAAAATGAGTGTCCTTGAGCATGAATTGATTGTATTTTCCCTTTGGATTTGCAACTGGTGATTCTTTGTTACATACATTTAGAATGTATGGCACCAGGAATGGCAAAGCTGCTGATGTTTATTTAAGCAAGAAAAATATGGCTAAAAGATGGATACAAATTCCTGCTATATCCAGATGGTTCTAATTGGCATAATCAGAAATGCTAATGCAGTGCAGTGTTTTCAATTTCTATTTTATGGGAAGCATGGCTACAACTCCATGTGGGCAGGGATGGAGGGAGGGGAAGAAGAAAAAGGAGGAGGAGGAGGAGGAACAGAAGGGGAAGAGAACAGCGATGTAGTTGTGGCTGAGGGGTGGAATGAGGGCATTGTCTCTTCCAAATAAGAATTCTGCCCCCCTCAGAAGAAATTTTCCATCAGTCCCAAACTGCTAGTTTTGCAGTACCTTAGTATTTCAGATGAGTGCTTAGAAATAGAGTTTAGATATCCAAAGAAAAGAGAAGAGGCAAGTTACCAAGGGAGTGCAAACACAGCAAATATACCGTAAGAATCTAAGGGCAAATGATATTCAGTGTCTTACTTTCTGCAATGCTGTAAATTTGAAGATAATGAAAATCAAATTTAGGTGGCAGAATTCTTATTTGGGAGGGCATGCTCTTATTTCCCACTGGCCCATAGCTTCACTCCTGGGAAGATGAAGTGTGCAAAGTCACCTTCAATGTTCATAGTAATTTACAGAACTTAGAAATGAGAACTCTTAGAACTTCAAGTGACAGCCAGCATTGTGTAGTGATCTGAGCATTGGACTATGACTCTCGAGACCAGTATTCAATTCCACTCTTGGCTATGGAAACCTATTGGGTGACCTTGGATAAGTCATGCACTCTCAGCCCAGAAAACCCTGTGATAGGGCTGCCTTAATGTCACCATGAGTAGGAAGGCACATAGCAAAAACAAGGAACCCTAAAAAATAACTTTCCTTTGCACAGTGCAAGAGGATACAGCTCTGTAATTCCACTTGTGTCCCCAACTGCAAATAAGAAATGATAGATTCTAGTATGCAGTCCATACTGTGAAAGAAAAACTTTCAAGCCTAGAGGGTCTAAACTCGTTTTTCCTTACAGCCACATTTCAGTCTTCCTTGCCTTTCTGTGCTGTAACAATTCATCAGTCATTTTACTGGAAATTGCTGCAGCACTTTTCTGGGACTTGCTTCTCATTATTTCATAGCTGCCTTAAGGCTTAATGAAGGAATAAAAGTTAACAACACAAGAAGGCAGGAGGACAAGCATTGACATCACCTGAAATAAAGCCAAAGTGAAAAGGAAAGGTGGGTTAAAAGCAGAAATAAAACGTAGTAAGACATGCATAAGATGGGATGAGGGAACAACCTATTTCTAGAACCATGAGCCAGCTCCTTCTATATTACCAGGGCTTCTTCCAATGTGCCATTTGGCACTCATGGAAGCATATCTTGAAATAAGGCCCTAGGGGCTGGCACATGGAAACTTTATATCCCTAGAAGTTTTCCAGAGACAAGTCCATGCTCAGGAATATGACTTTTTATTTAGAGAGGTGGGAAAAGAGAAGTAAGGAGGCTCATATGTGAGCTTTATGTGAAATAAGGAACAATACAAGGAGAGAAATTTCCCTCACCTTCTCCACAATATTTCTGCTGTTGCTCAATAGCACCAAGGGGAAAAACTGTGGCTGAGATTCTAGATCAGCTACTTAGGACTTTACCCTACCAGGCTGCTAAGACAACATAATTGTGTTAGTGTAGAAAATGCAAACATACCAGTTTGGGGATGGTCATTTTCGCGCAGCTCTTCAAAAGTGTCATAGTGTTGCTATAGTCCCAGGCTCTGTCTTCTGTGCACTGGCCTTCATAACTTCACCTTCCTGCCCAATGCCTTTCCAAGAATGTCTCTTAGTCTATGGTTTTTTAAATATATTTTTTTATTTTCAGTTGCGTAGACACAGCAATTGTTTAAGTAAAAAGAAAATAAATGGGGGGGGGGAGAGAAAAAAACAGTCTGCTTGGGAATAGTGACATGAAGGTAGGAGAGGGGGAGAGGAGCATAATCACTCCCACCCGCACCACATGACTGGCTGCATATTGGAACTGCAGTGGAAGGAACTTAGCATACATGAATCAATAATGGAAAAGCAGTGCAATTGGGAGCCGTTGACAGGGTTTGCCCATCAATGAAAAGGAGTGCTCCAAGAACAGATGAAAAGCACTTTCCTTTAGACAAGTGGGAATTGGTGGCTTTGGTGTTAGTGATGTGCTATATCTGCTCTGGGTTTTGTTTCCAAGAACAGATCCATCACTTTGGATATCTCCTTTAAATTTCACACTAAATCCCAGAACAGAACCAGCAGCCTATTGGTATCAAAAGCCACCATGTACCAATGCTTCAAGTGGGCAATGAAACCATGTTAATGTTATTAAAACTATCTGAGTTTGCCTGCAAGATCAAGCCAACAGTATTTAAAGACAACTCAGTTGAGCTGCACATTGATGAGCTTTGAATAGTTGGACAAAACAGAACTCCTCATAAGACCAAACACTCTTTTAAAAAATTAATTATATTAACATTTGTTAAACTTCATCCACTCCAAAGATCTTATTTTTTTAAAAAAATTCTGAACAGAGAGCCGCTTCATGACTTAGACTACTAAATGACTTACTAAATACAGTTCACTATTAAGAGGAACATGGTTAGAAAGTAAACGAATTGAAATTCAACTTTATTTTTCTGCATTAAATCATTGCATTATTAATCATGCCAATTCTGTTTGTAACCGAGCCATATTAAAGCTGGCTGCTTCAGTATCAGGCAGAGAGCTAAATTCCCAGCGTGAACATCCTGCTTTAGTTGTGGACAAGCCAACCACAAATACTCCATAACTCATGTAGAGATATCCCATGAAGTACAGTATTAACCCACCCACCCCGTATCTACAGGACCAGTACTTGGGATTTCACTTACCCACATCAAAAAAAAAGAAGTTCTCTCTAGGCATTTTCTACCAGCGGAAGTCTATGGTATGATTTCAGCAGAAGTTGACTTTACAGTTAGGCTGGAGGACCTAGAAATGCCTAGAGAGATGTTTTCTCTAGTAACTTCTAGGTTCTCCAGCATGACTCTGTGGTCAACATCCACCAAAAGTAATTCATCTCAATAGAGTTCACTATTATCCACAGTTTCACATTTCCACAATAAGTCCAGGAACATATCCCTTGGGCTATGGGGGTAATACTGTATAGTAACATGATATAGCTATTCAGCAATCTACCAGTGGTGGCTGGTGGCACCAATGTCATTGGGGCAGTGAATCTACTCCAGCATTTAGTCTGAATTTTAAAGGAGGTATCCAAAATAGGTCCAGACCTTTGCACATCTCCTGGCAGACATGAGAACTAGCAGCTACCACTGCATTCTACTCAAGTGAATTGTTGGATTGGTTTATCTTGACTTTGGAAATATTTTTTTCCAGTTGTAAATCACTGAATTGGGGACAGGTATTGCTTTTTTAATGACTCCTCTGATATTCTGTATGCCCATTCTTTTTTCCTATTTTTTTAATTAATTAACAGACACTGGCATCTAGTATTTCAGTTGTTTTTGCTCTAGGATCCCATACCTGAAGGTTGCTTCATTTGCCAAATCAGTGCATCACTGGTTTTTAAAACAGGAAAAATATCATAGTACCAGTTAGGAACATATTAGTACAACACTAATTACGAAGTGGAATGTGCCAGTATAAAATGAGTTATGATCTGGCGAAGACCTGCAAACTATAATCAGATACTTAATAAACTCGAGACATGCAGCTGCAAAGACTCCTGGATCTTTGCCACCTTTTATTACAGTGGCGCCCAGCAATGCTGTATAGTTAAAGGTCTGTCAGCATTTCCATAATAAAATTTCATCTTTAAAAGGATTTTGAAACTTTCGTTCTTTTAATGCATTTCAAGCCAAAACTTGACATTAAGATTAGAAAATCAACCCTTTAATGCAACTGTCTTCTTTAAGTTATGTTTGATCATGTTCTCCTCCTGAAAGAGTAGGAAGAAATGCTTGGACTACAAGTCCTTATCTCTGAAAACTGAAGGAGGTCCATCCAGATTCCTTGAGCACAAAAGAAAGAACCAATAGATCCAGTCCAAGGTGGCTTCATACCATTAGCTGCAAGCTTCCAGCATAATCAAGCCAAGCCTAACTTCATCAAGGGCCTGAAAACACAGCTGCTTTGGTAATGGCTGCTCCACAAAAGGTAATCATACATACGTGGCAGGATAGGGCATCATGGGGCCCTCTAGATATTTCTTGGCTGTAAGTCCCAGCAGGCTTTGTCAATCTTTCCATGGTGAGGAATTCTAGGAGTTATATTCCAACAACATCTGGTAGGGTTGCCAGAGTGAAAACTGGAGAGAGCTCCTGTACTTTTCATAATGGCACAAATGGGAAAATTTCAGCAGGTGCATGTTGCATGACAAACAACTTCTGGTAAAATTCCCACTTCTACACAATAGCTAAAGGTGCATTCCTCTCCAGTTTTCAATTTGGCAACTCTTTCAGAGTTGCATGGCTTCCATCCCTTTGTGGAAATGGAAAGATTGGAGAACAGGAAGAGAATAGTATTACAGACAGAAAAATGAAGTTAGGGGATAGTCTGTATAGTAGAATAAAGAGAGAAGAAGAGACTATGACATTGTTTGCACAGACAAAAAAAAAAAAGCAGTTTCACCCTGTTTCAAGCCTCAGCTGTTTACACAATGCACAAGGCCAAAATGAGGTGAAATCAGAATGAAAAATGAGAGCAAAATAATGCCCTTTTCCTCCAATCTAATGGAAAAGTGTGCACAGACATATAAACAGCACCATGTGAATGCGAGACTGCAGGAAGACCCAGGAGGCTTATAGAAGTGGTTTGGAGCATACTCCCTGGCCCCTGCAAGATGTAGTCACCAAAACCATTGCTCACCATATGGTTTGTGTTGTTGTTTTTTTGTTTGTTTTTTTAGCATACAGGTGCATGAGTGGCCAGATGCAGTATTGCACCAACAAGCCATCACATACCCCATGAAGCAAAATTATGACAAACACTCAGGTCACCAATAATGCAATGCATGTAATAAAAATATACACAAACTGGCTAGTCCAACGGGGGGCATGGGGTAAAGAGGGGGGCCTCCATGATTGTGCTTTGCCAATGTGTCACTG
Source organism: Phrynosoma blainvillii (assembly GCA_026167975.1). Taxonomy (NCBI): domain Eukaryota; kingdom Metazoa; phylum Chordata; class Lepidosauria; order Squamata; family Phrynosomatidae; genus Phrynosoma; species Phrynosoma blainvillii. The sequence continues at coordinate 100,220,290 of JANUYF010000002.1, forward strand.
GGTATACTGATACACTGTATGGGAAATGTATCACGTGTGCAATTGTGTGGCAGTCACACAGGGATAGGGTGTCCAATGGGATGGCAGCTGGGTGGGACAAGGGAGGTAATTGTCAGTCACAGGTGGTGTGTCTGTGTGATGGTGCACATGCATGGAGGGGAAACAAAATAATAATACTTGAGTATGGCTTGATGCCGTGTGGTGCGGACTGCCTGTTGATGTTTAGCCCGCCTTGGGTGTGGGCTGTGAAGACAGCAGAGGTTGTAGCTGAATTGGGGAAGCCCAGGAACATCCTTGTTGTTTCTCTCTGTTTGCTCAGCCCCTCTGAGAGCTTTATCCATTACAAAAATGAGTAGAAATGCAGTGAGATAGAAGCAGTTTTCTACTTACCTCTCCGCATACCCTTGAAGCACTTCTGTTCTCTGCCTTAAAAGCGTGATTTCTGCCAAACAGAATTTTTCCAGCACATTTTTACAACCATCTCCCTCAGGAAGAGAATGGAAATGATTTGAGGGCATGTAGAGAGGCAAGCAGAAGGCTTTTTTTTCTCTCGTGCATCTTGGCATACTTTTGTAATGCAATAAGGCTCTCTCTCTGAAAGGAAGCTCCAGCAATGACTGGTAGAAGAAGACCAGTGCGCAGCCTATACAGAATTTGCACATGGTACATTATATGTATAGCTGCTCATTTGGAACTAGTTAATGGAATTTAAATACCAAGACAGTACATCTCACCTCAGCAGGGAAGATTGTGATTTCTGTCCTTCAAATTTGTTGTCAAAATTCTAATTGCAGATAGATAACTTCAAGTTTCCCCAGCCCCAGCCTTAGGATCTGTTATTATGGACAGAATTGAATGGGACTGCCCTTCAAATAGAGAATGCTTTAAAATAGAGGAGAGCCTTCTGCAAATAACTATCCTAAATGTAACTAAACTACATGTGGGTGCAAACTGCAACACCTAAGGGACCTGGCCATTCCCAGGTCGAATCCTTTATGCTACCTCTGTTGTTTTGGTGGGGTTTAGGAAACAAACACATATATTGGGGAGTAAAGAATCTTTGGCTGTTACTAAGGAGATCATTGCACTACTAATAAAACCAGATTACCTGAGCCATCTTAAAATTCAAATCAGGTGGCATCCTGATGTGATCAGAAGAATTTAGCCACTTAAATCGCTGCCCAGGGCCAGCCTGGGTCCATCCTCGCTCCCAGAGCCACTCCAGCAGCCATTTCTTCAAGCTGGAAAACTCCTGTTTTCAAAAGAGGTGCGCTGAGCACCCCTGCGAACAGGAATGGATCCGGGATGGACCTAGGTGGCTAAATCATTCTGATAACATCAGGATGCAGCTCGTTTTAAATTTTAAGCTGGCTCAGGTAAGTTGGTTTTACTAGGGGTGTGATAATCTCCATATTTTGCATAAAGCCCCCAGAGTTCTCTACCATTGACCATGCTGGGTAGAGTTCATTGGAACTGTATGGCATAATATCTGGAAAGCAAATATTCCTCACCCATGGCATGAGTTCTTTAGTTCTATGGCTTTGGCAGAGACTATTCACTGTGTGAAGTGACTTTTTAGCTTGCCTGTCCTAAAGTCAAGGAGAAGCAGAAGGCAGGATAACTTAGAATTTCCTTTGTTCATGAACAATAGATATAAAAAACAGAAGACAGCAGCTTGTATTTCTGAAACAGACCCTAACCACTTCTTACTGGATCAGGGAGAAAACTACACTGATGGGGGTTGCAGACTGCCAGAAATAGTGCAAATTGAGTCCACTTTTAGGGTTAGGGTTAGTGCTAGGGAATCATGGGAATTGTAGTTTTCCTGAGACATTGAGCCTTCTCTGTCAGAGAGCTCTGGTGCCACAATAAAATACAGTTCCCATGCTTCCCTAACCCTAACCCTAACCCTAAAAGTGGACTCAATTTGCACTATTTCTGGCAGTCTGCAACCCCCCTGACTCAAAAAAGAAAGGGAACTGCTCCCACAACCAAAGATGTCTCCTATAATGGTTGTGCATCTTAACTTCTTGGGAGTTGTTGGAAGACAGAAGAGCAAATGATAATCATAGGGTGTCTTGATTTAGGAAAGACTGGAAAGGGGAATCAGGGCCTAAGCAGACTGCCAGAAATAGTGCACATTAAATTGAGGCACTGCCCTGGCTCAGTGCTAGGGAATCATGGGAACTGTAATTTATTGTGGCACCAGAGCTCTCTGACAGAGAAGGCTCAATGTCCCAGAAAAAAATACAATTCCCATGACTCCCTAGCACTGAGCCAGGGCAGTGCCTCAGTTTAATGTGCACTATTTCTGGCAGTCTGCTTAGGCCTTCAGACTCCCAAGTCGAGTCTCTTGGCTTGACTTAGGGGGGTTGCAGACTTAGGGGGGTTCTTTTTAAAGCCTGGTGTTTAACCCTTATAGTCTTAGGGGGGTTGCAGACTGCCAGAAATAGTGTGAATTCAGTCCACTTTTAGGGTTAGGGTTAGAGTTAGGGAACCATGGGAACTGTATTTTATTGTGGCATCAGAGTTGTCTGACAGAGAAGGCTCAATGTCTCAGAAAAATAACAGTTCCCATGATTCCCTAGCACTAACCCTAACCCTAAAAGTGGACTGAATTCACACTATTTCTGGCAGTTTGCAACCCCCCTTAGCCCTGTTTTGAATTGGTGAAATCTAAGCCTTTTACGGTATCTACCTTTTAGACCAGGAGTGGACACCATTTTAATTTCCTCTGGGTTAATCTGTTTGGGGATGCTTGCCAGTAGTGGACATAGCTGGTAGAGGGAACCAAAACTAAATGTAGGCAAGCCCACCTTTCTCTCTCCTACCCCCTTTTCTCTTTCCTTCCCTCTTCTTCAGCACCTAACAGCAAAAGTTTGCTTTTTCAGAGGCCTCTGCTAATAATTGGCATTGGGCTTTTAAAATTGACCTGAGGGTGGCATGAAATCAGGTTGAGGCTCCAGGGCCAAAAGTTGCCCAATCCTGTTTTAGACAGAAGTTAGAAGGCTTACTTTTTTGTACTACTGGTCCCAGAAATCCCAGATGGCATTTCCATAGAAGTAACTTTCCCAAGCTCTAGTTTTAGACTGAAAATGGACTTCCCTTCCCCTTTTTTCCAGAGATATATTGTCTTGCTCTTTCCTTTTTGACACCCCATGACTGATTCAATTACATCATACAAACTTGTTTTTCTAATAATAATTAAAAGTCAATGTGAGTTTTCTCCAGGCAGCTGCAAATCACATGAAGCCAGGTTTAGAGTAATATTCTTGAATCTCATAGGTGCCAGTGCAAAAAAAGAAAAAAATACAAGTAAAGGCCAACACTTACGCAGCTGCAGAACATGCATATGGCCAGGTTTAGATTAATATGCTTAAATCATTTTTTGCCAAGGCAAATAGCCCTTATTTTAGTTTGACTGCTTGGCTAAAGAAGGCTGAATCCTTAACATCTTGCCAGATTGTCGTTTTATGAACGATCCCAATCTAAATTGTGTTTTAGGTCCTTTAAGCTTGGCAAGAGCTTTCCCTCTTGATCTAAGAATTGGCAAACTTGCCCGCTTCTCAGAGAAGAATTGTTTTGCCATGTATAAGAGAAACTGCTTAAACTATTTTTGAATTAGAAGCCAATAAACCTTGCATATTGAATGAAGGGAAGAAAAGAGAATACTCTAATGCTTTCCACACCTGTAATTCAAAGTAATTTAGTACTAAAACTTTGTCCTCCAAACTCCAAGGAAAAACCTCAAGACCCCTGGGAAGAACTCATTTTTATAATCTGTTTTTACAAAAAGTAAAAAACAACAACATTGTAATTAAAATGTTATTAAAGCTTTCATTCTGAGTGGATCCATGTGGCATAGATAGGGTGCTGAAACAGTTTTTTTTTCTTTTTAAAGCCTGGTGTTTAACCCTTATAGTCTTAGGGGGGTTGCAGACTGCCAGAAATAGTGTGAATTCAGTCCACTTTTAGGGTTAGGGTTAGAGTTAGGGAACCATGGGAACTGTATTTTATTGTGGCATCAGAGTTGTCTGACAGAGAAGGCTCAATGTTTCAGAAAAATAACAGTTCCCATGATTCCCTAGCACTAACCCTAACCCTAAAAGTGGACTGAATTCACACTATTTCTGGCAGTTTGCAACCCCCCTTTTTCTGCTTAATTCCCTTTTAATTATCTGGAGATTTCAATTAATGCAGAACTTTGGCCATAGCTACCTCAGTGATAGAGTCAGTGTAGTCTAGAAGTTTGGGTGGTGGACTTAGGGGCCCACTCGGCCAGTGAAAATCCACAGAGTGGCCTTGGACAAGCCACACACTCTCAGCCTCATAGGAAGGCAAAGGCAACCCCCTTTGAACAATTCTTGCTAAGGAAACACTATGATAAGCTTGCCTTAGGGTTGTCTTAAATCAGAAATGACTTGAATGCACACAACAAACCTCAGTGACAGATGCAATTTTCTGAAGCAGAAAAAATCACAGAATGGTTCCACCCAGATACCTCCCATTCGTTCCACAGAAAGGTTGCTTCTGGGCCCATCCAAACACACCCTTTCCATGCTGGGAAGCTGGACACACAATAGTGTTCAACTTACCATCTTACCCAAATTGATGTACTTATTTCAAAATTTGCTGATAATTAATGAGGAAAGACATTTGGAGAAGTGGCAAGGGGAATTATCAAAATTTATATGGGAAAGTAAAAGAACCAGGATACATTGAAAATTGTTAACGGAGGGGAAATTAAAGGGTAGTTGTGGGTTACCCAATCTTAAATTGTATTACCATGCAGCCTGCCTTAATTGGATAGAAGAATGAGTTAACCTAAAGAATGAAAGACTGTTAGACTTGGAAAGCTCTAAAATGAGATTTGGATTCCACGCCTTCTTGTGGCTTGATAAATTGAAAGATAACAGGGATTTTTCGCACCATTTCATAAGAAATGCACTTTTAAAAACATGGTTAAGAATTAGAAAACAATTTTATAGTCAAATGCCAAGTTGGATATCAACCCAAGAGGATTTTTTCAAAAGGACCAAAAATGAAGGAATTCATTGGTTAACCTATAAAGACTTAATAGATTGGAAAGGGTAAAGTGGTGAAAACAGTAGAACAACTGGTTAAAATAAAATAAAAAGAAATTGTTTTTTTATATTATCAATTAAAAGAAAGTTTAAGAGGAATTTAGGAATTACAAATAGGAAATTAGATAAGGAAAAAGGACACATTGCCAAATATTATAAAATACTGAAAGAAAGAGATCTAGAAAACAAGAAAGTCAAACACTCTATGATTAGATGGGCACAAGATTGTGGAAAACCCATTGAGCTAGAAAGATGGGAAAAGTCTTGGCAGGATACCAATAAGTTTACTTGTTGCCAAAATTATAAAGAAAATCTTATTCAAATGGTGTACCATTGGTACCTCCAGTTAAAATTAATAAAATATATAAAACAGGGAGAAAGAATTGTTGGAAATGTAGGAAACAAGAAGGCACCTTTCTCATATATGATGGGAGTGTAGAGAAGCCCAAAAATATTGGAGGAATATACAGAAATTAATGTCCGATATACTAAAAGTGGTTATACCACTTCATCCGACATTTTTTCTATTGAATATGACTAGTATAATGGAGAAAGGTCTTGAGAGAAAATATAGAAAATATATAGAAAATATATGAGAAAACATATATCATATTATATATGATTACTGTGGCTCGAGTTCTTTATGATAAAAGATGGAAACAAATTCAAATACCATCTAACAGGGAATGGAGTGAAAAATTGAAGGAAGCTATGAAATTAGATATTCTAACAGCTTTAATGAAAGAGAAAGAAGAGATGTGGAAAAGGAATGGACTTGCTTTAAGATATACTGGAAAAAGGAAAAAACGAAGAGAATAATAGTATTTAGTGGATATTTATTTTTTGAATAAAGATAAAAATGAAGGCTAAAGTGATGAAGATGAAACAGGAAAGCTATGGAAAAAGATAGGGGTGTAAATATTCTATTGTGATAAGGCAAATATCTATTTTCTTAGGAAGTCATTTTAATATTCTTGAGAAGTTTACAATATAATAGGTGTTTCATGTTGGTGGATTAAGGTTTGTTGTTGTATGTTGAGGCTTGTTGTGTGTTGTGTGTATGTTCTTGTTTTTGTATGTAAGGTCTGTTTTTGTATGTAAGGTATGTAATGTACAATGTATATTTGTTTTTTAGTAAATAATTTTTAAAAAAAATAGTGTTTGACTTACAGGAAGGAAGATATCTGGGCTCACATGGTTATCACTTTTGTTGTGGACAGAAATTCCACAGTTTTAACAGTGGCAGGACTGGCAAAAATTCATAGGTAAAGCTCCCCATGCTCCCATCCAAGCTGCCCTGGGTTTTTGACTGAACTTTAAAGAAGCTATCTAGAATATTGAACGCTATCCCTTAAAATTGGTTCAGAATCATGGATAGTTTATTTTAAGTTAGGACTAAAATGCAGAACAAATTGAGTGCCCTACCGATTTTGGACAGCTGCCACTCCCATGAATGTACAGTGATAGGAAATCTTTCACTTGTACTTACCTTTGCTTGTAAAAATTCACCTGCCTGTACTTTTGTTTCCAGGTTTTTCTGTATGACAAATGAGAATGTAACCAGCCATGATGCAAACAATCTGTGCTTTCATGTTGTTGTTGTTGTTGTTGTTGTTGTCGTCATCATCATCATCATCATCATCATCATCATCAGACACATACATAGTAAAGCCAGGCACATCAAAAATTCATCATTTAAAATTCACAATTTAAACATCATCTGGACAGGCCTGCCAGAAGAGATTAGTCTTTAATGCTCTTTAATGCTTTGAAGCATTGAAGAACTTGTGCTCTTCATTAATACACTTATGTTTAAAATTACTTGCTATAAATTATTGTTGTTGAAGTTGTGTGCCTTCAAGTCATTTCCGCTTATAGCAATCCTAAAGCAATCCTATCACAGGGTTTTCTTGGCAAGCTTCTTCGAAGGAGTTTCTTCTAAGGCTGAGAGAGAGTGACATGCCCAAGGTCACCCAGTAGGGTTCCATGGCTAAGCAGGGATTTGAACCTCGGTTTCCAGAGCCATAGCCCAAACAACTACACCACACTGGCTCCTATAAGTTATTAGGGGCCAGAATAATGAATTCGGTTTAATCTTTTCTGGCAAAATTTGCACTCCTTTAATTAATGTTTGGATCCAGTGAAGTAGATACTTCAGACATTTTGGAAGGAAGCAGTTACCACATATTAAGTTGCATTAAACCCCTTATTTTCCAAGTTTGTTCTCAAGTCTCTGTTCTCAAGTTGCCATTAATATAATAACTTTTTAATATTCAGGATGAGCAGCTAATAGACATGACCTGAGAACAGAAGACACATATTCTGTTGCGGTAAGTCAGGAGTGCATTCTTGGGCACCGAGTGGTGGTCATGTTTGGACTCCATCACTACCACTCTCCTGACTTTCGTTAAATGTAATTGGCCATAACTACTTTATGCAAACTTTTCTCTGAGCTTGGAAAAGTTACATTTTAATTACGGTCCCAGAATCCCCCAGACAGTGGCCACTGTCCATTTGGCCACAATGGCTGTGGGATTCTGAAAAGTGAAATCCAAAAAGGTAACTTTCCCAAGCCCTGAGTTAGTCTGTATATATGTACAAATCTGTATCTAATCAAAATAACTAATTATTTGAACTAATTATATGGTGCCAGAAAAGTACAGACCATTCCAGAAACAGTGAACTATGCCTGTTAACACATTCCTCTTGTACTAATCCTTTTATAGTATGCTTCTTTCAATGTTTTAGGGATCAGATACAGAGCAAATATAATCAGCAAATACTACCTGTGTGAGATTAAAATTAGTTCTGGAGCAACATCATCTGTTTCCCATTCTGTTGTTTTGAATGGAAAGTTCTATTTTTAAGGGCATTATTTATAGCCTGGCAATATTTCATTCTCACTTTGAAGTCCAGAGTCTGGTGGAATAAATGTGTGAGAGACTCTGCCAATTGTATGAAACGTTTTTGAAGTTGGTGTTACTTGACTTCTAGAGGCTCTGCTTTCCTTGGTCTATCATTCAGCTCTGATACTAAAACTCAATTCCTTTGGTAAAAGTTGATCTACAAGAAATATGGAGTACAATATACGAGGAGAAAAGATTTTGGCAATTGTGTTGTGTCAAAACTAGACAGCTATTCTGAATTCTTATTTTCTGACTTGGTAAATTGCTTATTCATTCAGATGCTTATCTGCCTGTCAGATTTCCCCACAGGCAGTTCACAACAAAATATATTTTAAAACATCCTCTACTATGTGTTTCCCACCCACCCCAAAATAAATAGTATTACAAAACAACACCTTGTAATACTATGACAGTATACTTACACAGACTCTAGAATTGGCCTTCCTGTTTTGTTTTGCTTGTTTTTCCAGTGAGATATTGCAATGGTATCTTGTAAAACTTTAATTGTTATTTATTAGTTGCTGACATACTGATCATTGTTTGATTTTGGAAAGATTTAAAGGGGATAACTATGATGACCTGATGTAATAAGGTGTGGTGATTAGCTTTGACTGAACAAAAAAAGAAGAAATAAATTCCAAATGGCTACTTCAAAAAAAAGAAAGAAAAACATGTTTGTAATTATTTGATCTCTGTCTCTTGTTAATCTCATTTTTTATTGCTGTAATGTTATAACATCACAATATGTAATTTAGAGTTTATAGTGTAGTCTTACTTTGCATAATAAAAAATTATAAACTTTTAAAAAAATAAGTAAGTCTTGTAATTATTTGGAACTATTCCATTGACTATATATGTTGAACTTCCATAGGCATTCAGATCTGTTTGGTGATCTATGTGAAGAAATACTTGTGATATTTTTAGACTGGTGTCCTGTTCAATATTTATGCGTAGGAAGTAAGCACACAAAGCCACCAGATCCCATACGATCTTGGAAGCTAAGCAGGGTCAGCACAGGTTAGTACTTGGATGGAAGACAGCCAATAAATACCAGGTACTGTAGGTTGTATTTCAGAGGAAGGAACTGGCCAAACCACCTCTGAATATTCTTTGCTTAAGAAAATTCTAATAATGAAATTCATGGGATTGCCATAAGTCAACAGGCAACTAGAAGGCTCACATACACATTTGTGAGTTAGTAAAATGTACTTATGATCTCATAACTTTTGGGATTCGTTTTTATGGTCATTAATTACTGAATGTGAGCCCAAAAACAGACCTCTTAAGTCCCAGCTGTTGAGACAAGCAGATGCAGCAGGACCCTGAAGAATCTCTCCAGTTGCCCATTTCAATGCACCTCACAACCAAGAAAGCATTTCAGTCATCATTTCCTAGGACTCCAATCCTACAGTGCCTCAGAAACCCTTTGGTTGGGTGCTGCCTGGCTTAAGAAGTAGATTTTGGGAGGTGGCATCAGCAGAAATAGCTACAATGACACAGCTCTGTTGTTGTTACTTTTAACAATGCAGGATCTTTGCCTTAAATTATATATTATGACTGTGTCCTTAATGATACATGTTATCATTGTATCATTGAGAAAGGTTGTTATGGATGATGTTATAATATAAAATCTATTTTTTAAAATCTATTTTAAAAGAAATTGTTCTCTAGAAACAGACTGAGAACAATTTTAAAAGCCAGTTTTAAAAACCAAAGACTAGGTGATCTGTAGATCTGTAAATATATGTAGATCTGACTAGTCAGAGGTTCAACTAGGAAGGAGCCAACCTGACTTCCCTTGGAAGGAAGATCCACAATCGAAGTGCTGTTGCAGAGAAAGACCTGCCTCATGCACTTACTAGCCTAGTCCCCTGTGGCCTTTGCTGAAGATCTGCAATTCCAGGCAGGCTCAGACTAGAGGGGAGTTCTTTCTGACATCATTGCCCCATGCTAATTAGAACAAAGTTAGGAATTAAAGTTTCATAGAAATTGTTGGGAAACAAAGACCTAATTTTGGGGAATTTATAATTAGCTCAAATGTGAGAGTGAAGTGCCCAACTTCGCTTCGGAGATCTTATCCAATTGTATACCAGAGATGTAAGAGTTCTGGCAAGGAATAACACTGAAATGGACCAAACTCCAATTAAAGTCTGAAAATATTTATTAACACAATAAGCAAACATCCAAATGCGGCACACACACACTAGAAGAATAAGCGGGAAAGAGCGAGAGTGGGGGAGGCAGAGAGGGAAACCAGGATAGAGGGGGATATATTCATGCCCGAGAGTCTCCTCTGGACTTCTGGCGGCGAATGAGGATGAGTTCTGTGGAAGGGGCATGACTGGCAAGAGAGGGGGTCGCGGGAACTATCTCAGAGCGCAGATTGACAGAGATTGAGCATGCACATCCAAGGTAGCACAAGGTCTGCTAAAATCCAGGGGTTCTTATAGGGAATTTCTGCCTCTTGGCCATGAGCCAACAATAGGTGGACAAAGGCTTGATGGGTTTACTATTGTTTACTTAAGTCTGGGCATAGTCTAAACAATGCATTTGGTTTCAAAGCTATCAAGGAAAGGAAGCTAGAGAAAGGGGTGCAATCAAATCTTCTCACTGTCCCATTAACTGTGAGACTAAGGGGGGAAGCAGACGAGGGCCTCTGGGATGCCGCGGGACAGTGCGCCGCAGGATCCAGGCATCCGCACCGCGGCGCACCCTCGGCGCCCCTGAAAGGAGCGCTAAATCAGCGCTCCTTTCAGAAGACAGGGAAAGTGCGCCCTAAACGCGTCGGGCGCACTTTCCCTGGCTTTTCCACCGCAGCGTGTGAGGACGCTGCGGTGGGAGGTTGCCCTTGGAACGCCGGCCGTGCGGAGGGCCGGCAGCTCCGAGGGCAACCTCGGGAGGAGGAAGGGGCGCCGCTCATGCGGCTGCCCCTCCTCTTCCTTGCCTCGGAGATGACCCTATTGGGTCTGCCGAGGCCCTATGGCTGCCATCTCCCAAGGGTCAGGCTGGGGTCATAGGGAACTCCACATGGCTAAAATATATAAGAAAAATGGAGGACATATGCTAACAAAATCATGTGCTTCATTTTTCCCTTATCTTGACCAACATGCAAATGGTGATTCGAATCCTATTAGTGTCTCACACATATACAAGTTCCTCTGTCCAATGATTCAGTTTAAGGCTGTAGAAGTGAAATAGTCCAGGCAGTGCCACTGTGCATGCACATTGCCCATTCCACATGCAGATGTGCACTGCATATGCCAGTGCATGTTGCATATTACACATGGAAGTACATGTTTCAGATTGCACATGCAGTTGCCCATGTCAATTTGGTTGTGCATTTGGTCACATAATGGTATAGTGTGCAGTCTCCATTTAATTCTCTGAGTGTAAAATTACATTCTATTGCCTTGATGTAGCATCTCAGACACAGAGGGCCTTTGCAGACTGCCAGAAATAGTGCAAATTGAGTCCACTTTAAATTGAGGCACTGCCCTGGCTCAGTGCTAGGGAATCATGGGAATTGTATTTTTTTTCTAAGACATTGAGCCTTCTCTGTCAGAGAGCTCTGGTGCCACAATAAATTACAGTTCCCCTAATTCTCTAGCACTGAGCCAGGGCAGTGCCTCAATTTAAAGTGGACTCAATTTGCACTATTTCTGGCAGTCTGCAAAGGCCCAGAGTTGCACTAAGTATTCATTTTCAAGAGTAGTACAACCATGGAGGACAGAACCTTCATAAGAAAAAAACATATAGAGTTGAGATTTCATACGTTTGTCATTGACTCCCAAAGGTTAACTGTATTTCACATTGTGATGATCTGAAGGCCTGAGCAGCCAAACCAGCACCCGGTTTTTGCCTCTTTGCCCTCAGCAGATTATTAATCCCTGGTCTCTTAGATCCGCCTTCCCACTCCTTCTCTGAGCTAAAGGGAACCTCCTGTGACCATCTAAACAACTGCCACCACCTAGTGAATTAAGAATGGGCTCTCTTACAGCACACTAGGACCCTGTAAGAGATTTGTTGTTCCCACCCTTTCTCACTTAAGCGAGCAACAAACCAAGCTGAGCCAAGACACATGTATAGGAGTACAGAAGCAGCAGATACTTTTAGGAAATGTAGTTTATTCTAATTAGACAGTATAGGACAAAGAGTTATCATTTCTTACAAGGCCTCCTTGCCTTGCAGGTACAAGATGCATAGTTATAAGGCAGGCATTTCAAGCAAGCCAGTTAAAAGAACAAAAAGGCCTAGACACTCTAGCTAACACATACTTCTAAGCTACTCACAATCAGATGGGATTTGTAGTCCTTAATCTTGCTGGATGCTGGGAGTTTAGGCCCATGCCCAGCTTGACCACCATCCCTCCAGGTCACCCCCAGGGCACACAGCCCCCAAGAGCTGGGCTTGTAGACAAAGGAAGACTCAACCCATATGGTCAACCCATACTTATCATGTAGTTATGAAATATGAAGATCCCATCAGGGAAAAAGAAGTGCCAGCCCTAATTCATTAGTGCTCTTGTTTTTGTTGCCATGTTTTGAGAAGTAAGTAATCAAGCACTAAGCCTGGCTGGATAAATCTGTTTCAGTTTCCCCTTATTTCATTTTTTTAAATCTCAAGGATTTTTTATGAAGGAATTTTCAATTTACATTGTTGTTGTTGCTGCTGTATGCCTTCAAGTTGTTTCTGACAACCCATGAAAACTGGAAACCCAGGGCCAAGCAGATAGATAGGGATCTCTCCAAAATCTGGAAACCCTGCTCCTTAAAAATTTGTTTTTATGTACCATACACTAGCTATATGTAACTATTGTTTTGTGCCTTGAAGTCATTTATGCTTTATGGCAAGACTAAAATGAACCTATTGCAAGGTTTACTGGGAAAGATTTGCCTTTGTCTTCCTCTGAAGCTGAGAGAATGTGACTTACAAAAGGTCACCCAGTGGGCTTCCATGGCTGAGCAGGGATTCAAACCCCTTGTCTCCAGAGTAGTCATCCAGTGCTCAGATCACTATACCATGCTGGCTCATATGTAACTATATTATATTATATTATATTATATTATATTTATTATATTGTTGTTGTCTACCTTTAAGTCATTTCTGACTTATGGTGACCCTAAGGCAAACCTATCATAGGGTTTTCTGGGGCTGAGAGTGTATGACTCACCCAAGGTCACCTAATTGGTTTCCATGACTGAGGGCCTCTACAGACAGCGCTTTGTGCCATCTTGGAGGCAGGGGAGGGGAGGGGAGGGGCAGCCACACGCCGGGTGCTCCAACCCCTCCCCAAGGACGCCATGATGGTGCATGCCATTACGCACAGCATGATCCATCAAGATGTCTTTCTAGCACAGCATCTTGACACGCTGTGCTGGAAGAGACGCAGAAGACCCGCATGGCAGCTCTTGATGCGTCCCTTCTGCTGGCTCCAAAAGGAGCGGCATATTAGCACTCCTTTCAGGGCCGGCAGAAGGGAGGATTGAGGCCAAGGCATGGGGCAGCCTCAGCCCCAATCCTCCGCTTCCCAGGGTGACCCATGGCTACTCATCTGCATCCCCCCGAGTGGGGAATCAAACTCTGATCTCCAGAGTCATAGTCTGACTCTGAAATCACTATACCATCCTGTCTCTGTCTGTCTGTCTGTCTTTCTCTATTTCTCTCTCTCTCTTGGAAACATTTCTAAGATTTTAAAAATGTATCAATAGAATCACAGAGTTGGAAGAGACCTCAAGAGCCACCAATCCAACCCCTGCCATGTCCACATGTACACAATCAAAGCACTCCCAACAGATGGCTATCCAACCTCTCTTCAAAAATCTCCAAAGGAGATTACAACACATTCTGAGGAAGCATACTACACTGTTGAACAGCTTACTGTCAGGAAGTTCTTCCTAATGTTTAGATGGAATCTCTTTTCCTGTAGCTTGAATGCTCTGGGTCCTATTCTCTGGAGCTGCAGGAAAAAAACTTGCTCCATCTTCAGTATGACACCCCTTCAAATATTTAAATAGGGCTATCATATCACCTCTTAACATTCTCTTCTCTGAGCTAAACATACCCAGCTCCCTAAGCCACTCCTCATAAAGCATGCTTTCCAGACCATTCACCATTTTAGTCGCCCTCCTCTGGACACTCTCCAGCTTGTCAACATCCTTTGTGAACTGTTGTTCTCAGAACTGGACATGATATTCCAGGTGATGCCTAACCAAAACAGAATAGAATGGTACTATTACTTCCCTCAATCTAGATACGACACTTCTGTTGATGCAGTCTAGAATTGCATTGGCTTTTTTAGCCAATCCCTTTTACATATACTGTTGTCAAGATCCCTTCCTTTGCTCAGAGGAAGAGAGACAGAGACTTGCCTCCAGAATAAGGTAGTATCCAGGAGCTCTCTGTAGAGTTAGAAACCCAGTTGATTGAGCTTGCTAACAGAGCCTGGTGAAAAGACCAACAGAACAGGGGCCCTTTACGTGGGTCTTTTCCCAGGGACTTTTTCAGGAAGAAGCCCACAGTCTTGTTTCAGTGCTTACTTAAGATTTCTCAATATGGACACTGAGGGAGTTGCTGCAGTCACCTGCAACACTTGTGGGATGTTTGTTTTATTGCCAAGAGATGTGGGGAACTTCACCTGCACCAAGTGCAAGTTTGTAGCCCTCCTGGAAGAGAAAGTCAAGCAGCTGAAGGCCCGGGTAGCTACACTTCAACACATTAGGGAGCAAGAGTTTTTCCTGGACAGAGTAGAACAAACGGTCTTGGACAGGGACCACACAGAGGAAGTTGTTGAGGAGGAGGTTATTTCATGCACACAGGAGGTGGACACCTGGAGGAATGTCACACACAGAAGTAGGGAAACCAGGGATCATTCTAGGAGCTTGCAGCTACAGAATCGATTTGAAGCTCTCTTCCTTATCAAGGATGAAGAGGAAGAGCAGCAGGGACAGTCCTTAGGGACAGTGCACAGGACCCTAAGAGTACCACCGCAGGGAACAGCTACTGCTAAGCCTTGGAGGAGGTGTGTGATGGTGGTTGGGGACTCCTTGTTGAAGGATACAGAAGCAGTGGTTTGTGGCCCTGATAAGATGTCCTGGGAGGTGTGTGTTGTCTCCTTGAGGCAAAAATCCTTGATGTGACAGCCTACTGACCATTACCCCTTTCTCTTGGTCCATGTGGTAACCAATGATACTGCAAGGCACAGTCTTCAGAATATCAGAAGGGATTATGAGGCTTTGAGTAGGAAGCTGAAAGAGCTGGACGCACAAGTTGTTATCTCATCTCTTCTCCCAGCTGAAGGGGATGGTCCAGGAAGGGAGAGGAAGATAGCAGACATGAATAACTGGCTCCATAGATGGTGCCACCAAGAACGATTTGGATTCTTAGATCACGGGCTGTGGTGGCGCAGTGGTTAAATGCCTGTACTGCAGCCACTCACTCATAGACCACAAGGTTGCGAGTTCAATACCAGCCAGGGCTGAGGCTCGACTCAGGCCTGCATCCTTCCGAGGTCGCTAAAATGAGTACCCAGCTTGTTGGGGGGCAATCAGCTCACAGTTGTAAACCGCTTAGACATCCCATAGCGTGATATGAAGTGGTATATAAATAAGCTGCTTTGCTTTGCTTTTGGTTCCATGAGGGTGGACTTCTAGCAAGAGATAGGCTGCATTTCACACCAGTTGGCAGAAGCATTTTTGCCAATAGTCTCAAACATTTGATCAGGAGGGCTTTAAACTGAATCATGTTGGGGAAGGAGACAGTATCTTGGAAGGTATCTTGGAAGACAGGAGTACATCATGGGCTGGAGGTAATAGTCAAAGTGTTATAGAGGGAACAAGGCAAATGATGCAAGGACCCAACAGTGGGAAGAAAAAAACCTCACACAGGCAGCAAGTGGTGAAGACACATGCTCTTAGATATCTCTACACTAATGCACAGAGCATGGGAAATAAACAAGATGAACTTGAACTCCTAGCACAACAAAGTAAATACGACATAATAGGCATCACTGAAACCTGGTGGGATGAGTCTCACAATTGGAATGTAGGAATAGAGGGGTATAACTTTTTTAAGAGAAATAGACCAAACAGGAAAGGAGGAGGAATAGCATTATATGTCAAGGATGTTTACACCTGTGAAGAGATCCAAGACTTAAATCCTGGAAATCAGGTCAAGAGCATCTGGATAAAAATTAAAGGGGAAGGAAACAACAGTGATGTTATTGTGGGAATCTACTACAGACCCCCAAGTCAGACTGAGGAATTGAATGATGCATTTCTAGAACAGAAGACCACACACTCAGAAAGGAGAAATGTAGTAGTGATGGGTGACTTCAACTATCCTGATATTTGCTGGAAGTCAAGCTCAGCCAATACTTCAAGGTCTAGCAAATCCCTCACTTGCCTCGAAGACAATTTCTTTGTCCAAAAGGTGGAAGAGGCAACAAGAGGATCAGCTATTTTAGATCTGATCCTAACCAACAGGGATGACCTGGTAAATGGGGTACAAGTGGTGGGATCCTTAGGTGGGTGTG
Source organism: Phrynosoma blainvillii (assembly GCA_026167975.1). Taxonomy (NCBI): domain Eukaryota; kingdom Metazoa; phylum Chordata; class Lepidosauria; order Squamata; family Phrynosomatidae; genus Phrynosoma; species Phrynosoma blainvillii. The sequence continues at coordinate 100,236,810 of JANUYF010000002.1, forward strand.
ATCTTGTTCTCCTGGAGTTTCTTATACAGTGGAAAGGAGAAGCTAGGCATAGTCAAACACTCATTCTAGAATTTAGGAGAGCTGATTTAAACAAACTTAGGGAAACACTGGGAGTGATCCCATGGTCAGGAAGACTAAAGGAGGAGAAGGGAGTTCAGGATGGATGGGGGTTTCTCAAAAGAGAGATACTGAAGACACAATCTCAAACTGTTCTAGTGAGAAGGAAAAATGGGGAGGTGTCCCAAGAAACTGGGTTGGATGACAAAAGAACTTTCAACTGATCTAAGTTTTAAATGGGAGATGTATACGAAATGGAAAAGGTTGCAAAATCACTAAAGAGGAATTCAAACAAATAGCTAGCACATGTAGGGGTAAAGTCAGGAAAGCCAAAGCACAGAATGAGCTCAGGCTTGCTAGAGGGGTTAAGGACAATAAAAAGGTCTTTTTTGGATATGTTTGTAGCAAAAGAAAGAAGAAGGAAATGGTAGGGCCACTGCGCAGAGAAGATGGAGAAATTCTAACAGGGGACAGAAAAGGCAGAATTACTCAACACCTTCTTTGCCTCAGTCTTCTCACAAAAGGAAAAGGGTGCTCAACCTGAGAAAATCGAGCAGAGGACACAACAGGGGAAATGCAGCACAGAATAAGTAAAAAGGAAGTACAGGAATACCTGGTTGACCTAAATGAATTTAAGTCTCCAGGACCAGATGAACTACATCCAAGGATATTAAAAGAACTGGCAAATGTAGGTAATCTCAGGGCCACTGGCAATAATTTTTGAGAACTCCTGGAGAACAGGAGAAGTCCCAGCAGACTGGAGGAGGGCAAACATTACCCCATCTTCAAAAAAGGGGGGGGGAAGGATCCCAACAACTATCGCCCAGTTAGTCTGACATCAATACTGGGAAAGATTCTAGAGCAGTTCATTAAACAGAGAGTCTGTGAACATTTAGAAGGGAATGCCATAATCACTACAATTCAACATGGTTTTCTCAAAAACAAGTCATGCCAGACTAATCTGATCTCTCTCTCTCTCTCTTTTTTTTTTTTTTTTTTTTTTTATAAAATTACCAGTTTGTTAGATGAAGGGAATGCAGTAGATATAGCATATCGTGATTTCAGTAAGGCTTTTGACAAGGTCCCCCATGATATTCTTGCAAACAAGATAGTAAAATGTGGGCTAGACAATACAACTGTTAGGTGGATAAGTAACTGGTTGACTGACCAAACCCAAAGGGTGCTCAGCAATGGCTCCTCTTCATCCTGGAGAGAAGTGACCAGTGGGGTGCCACAGGGTTCTGTCCTGGGCCCAGTGCTATTCAACATTTATCAATGATTTGGATGAAGGAACGGGGGCAGGCTTCTCAAATTTGCAGATGATACCAAATTAGGAGGAATAGCTCATACCCCAGAAGACAGGATGAAAATTCAAAATTACCTTAATAGATTAGAAAGCAGGGCAAATGCTAACAAAATGAATTTCAACAAAGAGAAATGTAAGGTACTGCATTTAGGGCAAAAAAATGAAATGCATAGATATAATATGGGGGACACTTGGCTTAATGAGACTACATGTGAAAGGGATCTAGGAGTCCTAGTAGACCACAAATTGAACATGAGTCAACAGTGTGATGCAGCAACTAAAAAGGCCAATGCAATTTTAGGCTGCATTAATAGAAATATAGTGTCTAGATCAAGAGAAGTAATAGTGCCACTCTATTCTGCTTTGGTCAGGCCCCACCTGGAATACTGTGTCCAGTTCTGGGCACCACAATTCAAAAAGGATGTTGAAAAACTGGAGCATGTCCAGAGGAGGGTGACTAAAATGGTGAAGGGTCTGGAAACCAAGCCCTATGAGGAACGACTTAGGGAGCTGGGGATGTTTAGCCTGGAGAAGAGAAGGCTGAGAGGTGATATGATAGCCGTGTTTAAATATTTGAAGGGATGTCATATCGAGGAGGGAACAAGCTTGTTTTCTGCTGCTCCAGAGACTAGGACCCGAAACAATGGATGCAAGCTGCAAGAAAAGAGATTCCACCTCAACATTAGGGGGAACTTCCTGACAGTAAGGGCGGTTCGACAGTGGAACACACTCCCTCGGAGAGTAGTGGAGTCTTCTTCCTTGGAGGTCTTTAAGCAGAGGCTGGATGGCCATCTGTCAGGGATGCTTTGATTGGGAGTTTCTGCACGGCAGGGGGTTGGACTGGATGGCCCTTGTGGTCTCTTCCAACTCTATGATTCTATGATTCTATGATTCTATGATGACAAATCAGGTAAATGCGACGGTCAGGAGCGCCTGTTATCAGCTTTGGCTGATATGCCAGCTGCACCCTTTTCTGGAAGTAAGGGATCTCGAGACTGTTGTGCACGCACTGATAACCTCACGCCTTGATTTCTGTAATGCGCTCTACATGGGGCTACCCTTGTGCTTGGTTCGGAAATTACAGCTGGTACAAAATATGGCAGCCAGGCTTGTTTCGGGAACATCTAGGAGGGACCACATTACTCTGGTTTTGAGATCCCTCCACTGGCTGCCTATCAGCTTCCGGGCCCAGTACAAGGTGTTGGTTATTACCTTTAAAGCCCTAAATAGCCTGGGTCCAAGCTATCTCAGGGATCGCCTCCTCCCATACAATCCTCTCCGCGCTCTCCACTCCTCTGGGAGGAATTTGCTGCAGCCTCAAATATCAAGGCTTGTGGCTACCTCCCAGAGGGCTTTTTCAGTTGTCGCCCCCAAACTCTGGAATGGCCTGCCGGATGAGATCCATTAGTTAATATCATTACACAACTCTCTTCCGGCAGGCCTTTCCAGATTAATTATCCTGGCCTCGGGTGCTCCTACTCCTAATGATTTTCGCATGGCCCCATCTATTGATGGATGAAGAATATTGCCTAGGGCCAATGTTGTACTTATAAATGTTTTAATTTTTATGGTTAGAATTTGTAGTTTTAAATTTAATTTGATTTAATACTGTTTTAAGGGGGGGGAGGGATTGTGTTTTGGGATACACTGTATGGTTTTTATTGTTGTAGCCACCCTGATTGGGTCTCCAAAGGGCGGGGTATAAATAAATTTTATTTATTTTATTTTTATTTATTTTACTCCAGTAATTTATGATATGACAAATAATTATAATAATGTAATTTCTAACTACAGTACTCTAATGAGATGGAAGATAGCTAGCTAGCTAGCTAGCTAGAAAGATAGATAGATAGATAGATAGATAGACAGATAGATTTCTCCCAGATCTAATTGAAATGGAATGGAATGGCAGCAATATGGTAAGTGTACTTTCTTAGGAGTTTATCACATAGGGGGAGAATTGGAAGTATAAATAGTGATTAACCCATGATAATCCCAGATTTTAGCTAATGGTTTTCACACGACATTGTGTTCAAAGTGCTATTATCCCATGAATAACCTGTGATAATCCCAGAATTGTGCAAATAGTTTTCGCACAACGTCGAGATGAAACATAATTAAAGTGCCATTATCCCATAAATAACCAGGCAAGAAACAGCAGCAAATCATTCACAAGATTTTCCCATGAATGACATTTTGCTGTTTATTACCTAGTTATTCCCTGGTTATTTATGGGATAATGGCTCTTGTGTTAATCTCATTTTAATCACGTTTTAATGTCCTTAGATAGATAGGGATTCCCTCCCCCCCCCCCATCATTCAAAAATTAACCATGTGACTTAGGTCACTCCCTCTTTGGGAATAACAGTCTGTTCTCTCAAGATTTTCAACTGAGCTGTTCATCTTCCTGCTCTCTTAGATGATGAGATTTTCTCTCTTTACCTGAACCATCATTAGTTAGATTAGGATTTAGGGTTTTTAATGTAAATATAGATTAAAGCTATTGTTTTTTAAAACTACACTCTATGTGTTTGTTGTGTTTTGAGTCAGTATCAGTTCTTAGGGAAGCATAATAGTTAGGCAAAGGGGGGTTGCAGACTGCCAGAAATAGTGTGAATTCAGTCCACTTTTAGGGTTACGGTTAGTGCTAGGGAATCATGGGAACTGTTATTTTTCTGAGACTTTGAGCCTTCTCTGTCAGACAACTCTGATGCCACAATAAAATACAGTTCCCATGGTTCCCTAACTCTAACCCTAACCCTAAAAGTGGACTGAATTCACACTATTTCTGGCAGTCTGCAACCCCCCAAAGTCACTCTTCCACTATTCTGCTGTTTTAAAGCCAGTCTCTAACAAGCTTGGCTTTGGTATTTTTGATATTGAAATATTTTTGTTTCCTTTACAAAGGCTGAAGCCTTAGGAAACTTAAATTACCCCACGCTTTCCCACTGAAGTGGTACCTATTTATCTACTTGCATTTTTACATGCTTTCGAACTGCTAGGTTGGCAGAAGCTGGGACTAGTAATGGGCCAAGTGCTGCATGCCCTCAAACTGCCGACCTTCCAATTACACAGTCATCAGAATTGGTGTCTTAACCATTGAGACAACACATCCCCCCCCCTTTTTTGGTACTACAACTTCCCAAATCCCATAGTTCCTGGCTGCATTGGCTTGGGGAATCTAGGAGTATAGTCCAAAAAGGTAACTTTCCAAACTCCAGTTTGGGGCTTCCCAAAACCTGGGTCTGGCCATGAATCCACTTCATTTACTATTTCGAACCACAAGCCATACCTCTGAGTAGGCACCCATAGCTCTGTTGTCCTCTGACCTGGAATCATTTATACTCTCCCTAAGTATCATATTTAATCCAGTTGGCATCTTAAGCAGACATATCATGTCCAAGTTCTGTTAGTGAAAAATGTTCTTTAGATGAAAGCAGGGGGCAAGGGGAAAGATTATTTTCTCTCTCTGTTTCTCCCTCCCTCCCTCACTTCAAATGGAACAATCTTTCAAATAAATGCAATGCAAATGCCACAGAAACCTGGGAAGTGTGCCCAAGTTATGGTAATAACATTGGCAAGTAAGAGCAGAGTTAATCCTGAGATACTTTTCCACATCCCAAGTGATTTTGAATTCTCGGAGCATGGAAATTCTCTTTGTTTCTGTGAAAATTGGCCTCATGGAATGATGACCTAAACTTACCATAACTCACTCTGTGCACCTACTTGTTATATCTTTTTATTACTTTCCCTTACAGATGTTGCTGTTTCCAATTAAGGCTGTAACTCCTACCTTTGACTGTTAATAACTATTTTGCCTTAAGACATATCTCATTTGCTAACTGAAATAGGCAGGCTAATGGTGTCTACACCAGGGTATATTGCTCAGAGTGAATTTCTGAAGCAAACTCCCAGTGACTGTAATCTCTGGAATGCTGGCTCCTTCTGAGGTCAGTAATTGGGTATTTTGGAATTTGCCCGAGCTGCAGGTCTAAGCCTGTTTTCGGGATGCTTTGAAATTTAGACCCTAAGGTCACCAAAAGAATTGGTTCAGTGGGACAAAAACTCAAGAGAAGGAAGGTTGCAATTTGCCACCCGCCTCTGAGACTCTAGGTGCAATAAGAAAGCATGGGCACTAGAACAACATATTTTCATTCAAATATGCTCAGCACATTCAGTTGCAAATATTTCTAGTTAGGTGTATGCTTTGTGCCAGGAACGAGCTTGCTTTATTTGTATATTCTGATATGAATGCCTAAAAAGATGACGATTTGTCTACATACAGCCTGTTCCCAGGCCACATCTGGTTGATGTGCTGGACTATATATCCCATCATCTACAATCAGGTTTGCTATGGCAGGTGAGGGTGGTAAGAGTTGTGGTGAAGCACATTTGGGGGGTTTTCAGCTGGAGGAGATGTGTGTGTGTGTGTGTGTGTGTTGTGTGCTTTCAAGTCATCTTTGACTTATGGCAACCCTAAAGCAAACTTATCATATGGTTTTCTTGACAGGTTTCTTTAGAGGGCATTTGCCATTGCCATCCTCTGAGGCTGAGAGAGTATAACTTGCCCAAGGTCACCCAGTGGGTTTGCACAACAAAGTGGAGATTTGAACCCTGCTCTCCAGAGTCATAGTCCAATACTTAAACTACTACACAACACTACTCTGTTTCATAAAGTACCATTATTCATCACATTACCTTTGTACATTTGGAGTGCAATAATGGGTGCTACGAACAAAGCAACACACAGTTCCCTACTGGATGGAAGAGCCCTTGATGTGTACAGCTGTCCCAGTACCTCCTCTTTCCCATTCACACTGTGGAGAGAGGCAGTGATTGTGCTGTTGGTGAGCAACATGGCAATTTCCACTGCCTTCTTGCAGTGGCAGCTGGAGGTCCCTATGTCAGAGAGATGGTGAATCCAGTCTGGGTTTATAGCATAATAGACCAGGAAGAGACCCCAAGGGCCATCCAGTCCAACCTACTGCTGAAGAAATAATCAAAGCACTCCTGACAGATAACCATCCAACCTCCATTTAAAAGCCTCCAAAGAAGGAGACTCCACCACACTTAAAGGCACTGTATTCCACTATCAGACAGCTCTTACCATCAGGAAGTTCTTCTTAATATTTAGGTGGAATCTCTTCTGTAACTTCAATCCTTTGCTCCATGTCCTAATCTCTGGAACAGCAGAAAACAAGCTTGCTCCATGCCACAGTATGGCATCCCTTCAAATAATTAAACATAGCTATCATGTCACTTCTTTCAAACTTTAAAGAAGCAATTCAAGGTGCTCAATCCCCTTAGGGTTTTAGTGTCAAGTTTAAAGGAGCCATTGAAGGCACTGAACTTACATCCAGAATTTTTACCACTTCACTGACATAGGAACCTCCCCAGCCTTCATTGCCCTTTTGTGCGTTCGCTAAATGTGTGGAAAGGATCAGTACAAAGACCTTGGTACCAGGATAACATTAAGACATGGAGTAGGTTTTACAACAAGCCACAAAAAGGGATAAATACAGACCTTGATGACATTTTCAGCTGCAGCTCTGTGTTTCATGAGGCCTTTTCACAATGTGTAATTATAGTAGCATGATCCCACATTAACTGCCATAGCTACCTCCTACAGGATCCTGGGGTCTGTAGTTTGGTGAGGCAATAGACATCCCTGGCTGAGTAGTCTAAAGAACCCTCACTAAAATGCAAATCCTAGGACTCTATGGGACATTTTGAGCAAGGTTGTTTCCTGCTGCTTCAGAGCAATAGATGCAACCTGCAGGAAAAGATATTCCACCTCAACATTAGGAAAAACCTCCTGATGGTAAGAGCTGTTCGACAGTGGAACACACTCCCTCGGAGAGTGATGGAGTCATCTTTTTGGGAGGTCTTTAAACAGAGTCTGGATGGTCATATGTCAGGAGGTGCTTTGTTTGTGTATTTTCACATGGCAGAGGATTAGACTAGATGGCCTTTGACGTCTCTTCCAATGTTATGATTCTGTAAAAACATCAGATAAAGTGGAATCATAGTGCAATATTTGTAGTGTGAAAGGCCTCAATGTGATTTCTTAAAACTTGTGGTATGTTCCTTTGAGCAGATTCAGATAGGTGTTTCTGAAACTTGTATGAAGAATGTATTGTTTCAGTTTCATATAGGGAGGCTCTTTCTAAAATTACCCATGGACAAAAATGTAAATACTTAATATAAAAGTTGTAAAACTTGCCATTATAAATTCTGTAGTTTTCTTCCAGACAATTTCCTGCCAAGAGCTTCCCCCACATGAACCAGAGGTGTTTCAGTATCCCCATGAGGATATCTCACCCAACAATCATATTTCTCCATCAGCCTGCAGAAGTGTGACCTGAAAAAAATATTTAAGCTTTCATATAAATGTGCATCCCCACACAGAACAAAACTTTAAACTTCTCATTCTCAGGCATAAATGGGATATGCATTATTCTGGATTAATTTATTTATTTTTGCTGATTTTCTAAAAACAAGGTATATATTTGTCTCTGGATCCTACAACTGCTGCTGTTTTAATTTCCTTGCAGAGTTTAAATAGAGCCTAACATGATGATATCCATAAGTGTTTGCTTCCAGTTATCGTGAATGTGATAGAGAGAGTAAAGAAAGATGTAAAATAAAAAGAGGTGATGGGTTCTCCATATAGTTAACAAGTACAGATGTGTATATTGGTATAATAAACCAGCATTCAAATTACTAGTAATAGTGGTTCAGTTGCAAGTTTGCTTCTTCTATTACTGTACTACTCCATCTTCCTTTTGATGAAGAAAGCTAAGCACTCCACAGCAGTGACATCACTAGGGTTGGTGTCATCCAGTGTGGGAACTCATGGTGTCACCTTCCCATTGACCTCCTCCCATACCACACCATACAGAATTCTTAGGAATGTGTTTTGTACTAATGTTACTCATAAACTGTAATTGCCATATATCACTATATGTAATGGCAACAATTGTGACATAAACAACTAGCAAAATTAAAATAATGCTTTTAAATTACAATAGAATATGCACAGCCTAAATGTATTTACATGTACATATGTTTCATGTGGTTAAAGTGAAAAATTTGTAAGATGTGATGTTTTAAAAGAAAATTTTGAAAGAATAAACTTTTTTTAATTTTAAAATTTATTTTTAAAAAAAATTAAAACGTGGAGCTTCTCCTTTCTCTTCCCACTCAGCCTTGCCTCACTCACATCATCTCTTCAGTGTTTTAAAGGGATGCAGGTGAACACCACAGCCCGTTTCTGCCCAAAGGCAGATGTTTGGGGAGCAGGGGTGTCAGCCCCATTAAGGTGTCACCTGGTGTGGTCCACACCCCCTGTAACCTCCCAATGATACCTCTACTCCACAGCTGAGTGGAGTGCTTCGGAATGGAGATAACTGTATATTTTTCTCCATTCCTTTGGAGCTTTATATGGTGAGAAGGCGAGACATATCATGATCCCTTCAAGAGCCAGCTCTTGGCTTGAAGGGACACTTGGTATGGCATACCCTCCAACTGTCCCAACTTGGCAGGGACAGTCCCAAATAATCCTCTCTTGTCCCTCTTTTTCAGCTGCTATTAAAATGTCCCAATTTCTCTTTCATCCCATTTCTCCTTTTGTCCTCATCTTACCTCAGTGGGTAAAAACTGAGTACAAAGTACAAAAGTAGTTTGCACTCAGCTGACTCAGGAGAGGGGAGGAGAGGAGAGAGGAGGTGTTGGATCATGATCAAGCAAAAGCAAGCAACAGAATCCACTCTAGTTTGTGTGTTCTTTCTTATTAATAGCTTTTTGCCATCTTGACTACATCGTGATGTTACTTGACCACATGTGTCCCAGTTTTCACCTGTGGAATGATGGAGGGTATGGCATGGAGTTCTCTAGAAGGCCCCCAACTCCCATGCTGGAAACTTCCCAAATGGATTCTTCTTCTTGTCGTCTCTATAGCAACTTCTTCATCAACTTGTTCCCTAGTGATTTCTTACTGAGATTAATTTGATTTGAATCCTGCTCTTCTTCACAGGTATTCAGTCTTTACTCTTCTCCAGGTGTTCATACCTGGTATAATTCAGTGGAGGGAATGGAGGGTTGTGTCAGTGCTGTTCTCATTTATTCTGGGTGACTTCCATTTCCTCTCAAGCTAACTAACATAACATCATTCTACATTTTGAAGACCATGTACACATGCAAACATGGCAGGGAGACATCACTGATGGGTCCTGCCATGTGACCCAGTACTTGCATGTTAATGTCAGATCAACCTCCTCTCCTCTGGCCTACCGTCAGAGTTAGTAGGTTCTCCTCTCATTTCAAGCACAAATGTCAGGCAGAGATTCAAAAATCTGAATAGAATTACCCCATCTCAGACATGCAGCCATGGGGGCCTTATTGATGTGTCCCATCAGGAGTAGAAGGTAAGCAGAAGTCCTATGAGCAAGGGTGGAGCAAAGACCTCTGGCTGAGCCACAATGCTAGTATGCAAACCTGTCCTTTCCATTGGGAAACACACACTCAGAGAAACCATGCCATGAATCCCTTTTTATATTACGTCTGTCTTCACCCTTATGGCATCATATGGAACTAGTTAAAATTTAAATAAACTAGAGAGTGAGCTTTACAAAACCTCTTTGCCCAGAGAGATGTCACTTTATTTCATTCACACAGTCAAGACCAACATGGCAGATTTCAAGCTACGTTAGGTTTTTTTGTGCTTTTGAAATTACAGTGGGCCAGCCTACTGTGAAATATTGAAATCCACATTTTAGTTGAACAGATTCAGGAAGAAAGATTTATGTCCGCTCCCTCAAGCATCATACAGTCCAAACCAAGATACTAAGGCAGCATTCTTTAGACTCAAAACTCATTACTGGCAATAGGTTTATCTGACTTTTCCCTTTAATCAGAACCAGACTACTAACAATAACATTTTCTATCTTCATATTTACTTTTTGAAGCCAGTAATTTGGTTTCATTCATCCATCCCTCAGATGAGACTAATATGACTTCAGTGTCTTTGGGGGTGAACTATGTTCTTTTTGTTATTTTCTTGGCATTAATGGAGATTTTTCTCCTAACATGCCATCTCTTCTATGTCAAATGAAAACTATTCCAGAGACATGAATGACACAGTATAAAATGACACATGTAGGAAGTTTGGAGATTCCTCCCATCTTGTTTTCTTATTTCCACTTTTGTATTTGCTTACTTTTTCCTACATTATCAATATAATTAGACTTCTATAATTTTCTAAGAAGCTATTTGATCTCCCCCACCAAAACTTTCAATAGCAAAACATGAAATATGGTCTCATCTTCTTGGCTTCTTTCATCTCCATGACAAATCAGATCTTAAATATAAGTTTTTAATCTAAACTGTTTTCTACAGTATATTCTATTTGGTCAATGCCTGTATCAGGAAGTAAGTCTAAAGGGCTGGTTTCATATTCGTGCTATGTGTGATAAAGAGCATGATTTCAACCAGATCTGCTGTAATAAAGTATGTCTTTCTGGAGAACAGTGTCAACCTTTCTTCTTTATGCCACATTGCACAGAATACAGTTGTTTTATCCTTGATATATTCCTCACATCATTCTATGGAGAATTATATTACTCCTGCATACAGACTAAACTCTTTAGATATCTCTGGCACCTGGACCAAGGAGCAGAAATACATTTTGATATTTGGGCTGCAATCCTATGCACACTTATGTGGATATCCATCTCACTGAACACAGTAGCATTTATTCTTGGTACTAGACATGCACAATTGTTAACATTATTACTGTTAACATTATTATTAACTATGCAATAATTGATTGTTTCCTTGGTGTTGTTTTTTTTTAGCTATTCCTCAAAATTATACTTCAAAGGAAAAATCTGAACATATGTCATCTTTTAAAAATAAAATTGTGTCTTTAATGTTGTGTTACAGTTCCCCTTTAGAGAAAAAATGTTTAGTGGATGCAAAAACTTGATGCAGCACTTCTCTTTCTCATTCCCAAAAATTAAATAATAAATATAAAAAGGATGATATTGCCACTCACTGTGAATTATCAGGGACTCCCAGGCTCAAACATTTGTCCAGTTTTGTGCTGATCTCATGGCTGCAAAAGATGGAACTACCAGAAAATTATCAATGTTGGCTCCTTAAAAAATGAAAAAGTACATGCAGAACCTTCAAAATTCTTTGTGTGTACCATAAATGACTTTTAAAATAAACACTAACACTGAGTGTAGGCTAAAAAGTGAGTGATCTGCACGTAAAATTGGTGTTATAGTCTTCCTATGGTCAACACTGTTACTTTCCTGACACCATTTAAGAACAAAATCATTGCAACCATCTAGCCTGGAAATTACCTGGACATGCACAATAGTAGCCTGATTTCTCTGTTCCAGAAATATTTGTGCGCAGTAAGTCAGTCATAGCTGACATTTATTTATTAACATTTATATCCCACCATTCCTCCAGTGTGCTCAAACACCTGGCTCTCCTCCTCCCCCCTTTTATCCTCACAACAACCCTGTGAAGTCAAACGGGGGCGGGTGGGTGTGACTGTACCAAACTGACCATAGGAATTACATTACTTAATGCAGACTAGAATCTGGATTGCCCAAATCCCACAATGATATTTCACCTATTACCTTACAATAATAATAATAATAATAATAATAATAATAATTAATAACAACTTTATTCTTGTATCCTGCCTTTCTGCAACGACAATCAAGGTGGCTTACATAGAGTAAAATCAATTTAAATAAAACATAGCCTAAACTGAATAATAATAATAATAATAATAACAACAACAACCCCTTTAAAAAGAATTAAATACAATACTATTTTTTTAAAAGAATTCAACCTATTAAAATAGCAACATAAAAATAGTGATTTTTCTGGTAACGACAGTGGTTGCATAAAGTGGAGAGAGCACAGGGTAGGCTGCATTGCTCTATTCGGGGAATATGAGCAATCATCATCTGATAATATGAGCAATTGCTACTGCCAGGTCTTGAGTAGAGTCATAGAATCATAGACCTGGAAGAGACTGCAAAGGCTATCCAGTCCAACCCCCTGCCATTTAAGACTTTAGCTCTGTGTAGCTCTTTGGACTTTATCACATGGGAGACAATCATCCTCATCCCATGAATAAGTGGCCATTTAAATCCCGTGAATATCCCGCAATAATGGGAGTGTTTTCAAATGATGTTGCACAACATCACCATTATCCTGTGAATAAAGTGGCAAAATCGTGCCGCTTTTCATTCACAGGATTTCAGCTCTCATATGTTATGAGGGACAATTCCTACACCCTGCTTATATTCATTCAGTGAAACATCTCTTTGTGAGAGTAAGTAGCAATACAGTCAGCTGATGCCATGGTATGAGAATAACAGAAAAGTGATATGTTCTTGGGTGTATTCATGATTTGACCTCAGTGTTCACAGTACTGTTGAAAGGTGGGCTTGCTAGCAAACAGTTCACAGAAGCAGGGCAAGCCAAAGACATTTGCTACTTGAGGCAAAAAACAAGAGGGCAGCTACTTCTATCCTCAGGGTAACCAGATCCCCTCCTTTTCCAGGACATGTCCTACATTTTAACTTTCTGTCCAGGAGGGATTCCAAAATGTCCTCCATTTTGAGCATGATTAAGAAGGCTACTGAGTAACACCACTTGCTGTTTCCCTTCAAGAAATTCATCTACTTGGCAGCCTGTCCTCACTGAAAATAGGGGGACAGGATTGATCCTTCTAAAGTTCTTTTTTCCTAGAAGCAGCAGCAGATAAGACTTGACCCCAGAGCTCAAGGTATATTTGTTTTTTAGAGGAGAAAAAGACTGCAAACGTGTTAGGCAATGGGCTGCTTGAGAACACAATGCAAACATTGAAAGGTTTTTTTCTTGAGTTTCAGAATAATGAACAAGTGAAAGAAAATATTTAAATATACAGTCAGTCAAGGGTTTATTGCTAGTAAAGTACAGTTTTGAGCATTTTTCTTGCTCCATAACTTCCATAAGTGTATTACAAGCCAACAAGGCATTTTAATGAAGATAGGTTCATCAGAAAAATACAGCTGAGTACATAATAAAATACAGCTATATATAATATAGCTGTAAATAAACCATATGAAATCAGTTTATATTTATATTAGCTTTTATTTTGTAATATCCTACATTTTCTTGAATGTCCTAAATTTTGTGGTGCCTTGTACTCCTTTGCGGTTATGACATCTGGTCACCCTGCCCATCCTGTGTACAAAAGCCAAATAAACTGACAGTTAAATCTTTCTTTCTTTCACATTGGTGACGAGACAGTTTTCTTACCACATTGAAAGGCTAGCTTTCAGCAGAAGGAGCAAGGCAGCATCACTCAGCACATGCAGTTTCTCCTCCAACTCATGACACTTATGGCAGTGTTGCAGCATGTGCCACATGAGGCAACCACATCATTCTTCCAAATAGTAGGACTGCCCTGCTATAAGGAGAGTTTTCACACAAGCCTACTATATTACTTTGAAATTCTTAGCACACACAAGAGAGAGGAGTCTTGATATGAAGAATCTCTTCAAAACCTAGCAAGTCTGGGTCTGTGGTTTGGGAACAAGCATTTGGTTGCTTCCCAGTCCAACTCTCAGTGTCCAAGTTATTTCAGAGTTGCTAAAACAGTGACAGAGATATAAAAGAAATTCATGTGTTTATCATTTAGAAGGAAACCAGTTCCATATGTTCCACACATACACCTCATTTTGTTTCTGGCTTTCTGGACAGGCAGCATCATAATGTGATGTCAAGGAAACGGGGGAGGAAAGAAAGAAAAGGGGGAACCAGCAATCTGCTTTTGCTTAAAACCGATTTCAAAGAGTACATTGAGATGACCCGTTCAAAAGCCGTTGGAGTTCATTCTAAGTGGCTAGCTTCAGAGCTCATGTGTGGAAGGAGGCTGCCAATTCTTCTTTCCCCTCCCCTCTTCCAGACTTTTCATAAATCTATAGCTGAAGTGCACGGATGGCACCTTTCAGTTCGTTCAGGAGGATTGGCCCTTTGGAAAAGTGTATTAGAAACAGCTGTTTGTCTCTGAGTGAGAAAAACAGTCAGGCCTATTCATGAGAGGCAAATAGATGAAAGTTAATCACCATTGAGCTGTAGCATCAAGTTTTATAAAATTACAATCTATTAACAATTTCATACTTGGAAGGTGGATATTTTCCTTCCACCCTAACCCTGTTTTTGTTGCAGAAACATGCAAACAGATATATTTGTTTTTTTAAAAAATTCTGCTTTTCCTAACATGACCACCTTTAGATGTATTGGATGACAATACCTTGTGATCTTTAACTGGGGATGTGTAGTCCAACACATCTACTACACTGACTGACAGCAGTTTCCCAGGATATCAGGCAAGGTGTTTCATATCACCTATACGACTTGACCCATTTAAGAGGGGATGCCACGGATGGAAACTGGGATTGCATCTAGGACTTGGGAACTTCTCCATCCAAGTTATGTGTTTTACAATGGAGCTGTCCCCTCTACCCTGGGAAATACTGTGCAGGGCCTTTGCATACTTGCTTTCTGATTGCAAAATGCCCATTACATATCATAAGAACTGACCGTGTCCAACCACAGGGCCTTGAGGCTTATCTAAAGAAGCTATTAGATGTGATCAAATCTAAAGGTAGAAAGACAAGACTCAGGAAAGTCTAGTAACTTTTCCATGCTCTGGGAAGGGTACATTATGGATGAAGGTGTGTGACAAAGACAATTGCTTCTTGCAAAGCAACACAACTTTAGGAGGAGCCAGCATAATGTAGTGGTTTGATCATAGGACTTGGACTCTGGAGATCAGGTTTTAATTCTTCACTTGGCCATGGAAACCCACTGGGTGACTTTAGGTGAGCCACACATTCTCAGCCCCAGAAAACCTCATGATAGGTTTGCCTTAGGGTTGCCATAAGTCAGGAATGACTTGAAGGTACACAATAACAACAACGAATTAGGACAGAGAAGTGCTATGTGTGACTATGCAGGAATCAAGGAGCACTATTAATTTAAAAATTACCAGTGTTTTTCCCAGTGTGGGGTTTCAAAAAATGAGCTTACAATAGTTATTATCCTACCTCTGAAATCCCAGAGAGTCATTTGGGGAATGATTTTCAATAGAAAAGTGATATGAGCTCTACTTTGGGCTCTCCCCAAACTCCATTTTGACTACACTATGAGATTGCATGGATAGATGAGTAATATGCAGTTCTGCCAGGGAGTCCCGTTTTCTCCTCCAGCCATCAAAAAGGCTCCTCAAAGCACTGCTAACCTTCAGAATACAATTGAAATGGAGACAGCTTTCCTCTCAGCACAGTCTCTGGGGAGTCTGTTTTTACAGTACTAGAAGGTTACATGACAGTAACAAAGCTGTGGATGCAAGCTGTCCTGACACTCAGGTTTTATTTGGGAAGGAAAAAGAGAGATGCCTGTTGCCAGGTTCAGCCAAAGATTATTATTCTTCATTAAAGCTGTGAGCCCTTGGAAAAACCTGGCCAGCTTGTTTTAAAAAACAAAAACAAATAAATCCTGCAAGAGCCTGATGGGAGGATAGAGTTACTTACTGTTACTTTAACATATATCCAGTGCTATGTCAAAGGAGCAGTGGGTATATTTTAAAATGACAAGGCAGATGTTAAAAATATCACAACGTTGTCCTTACCCGCTTCCTGAATCTCTCAGAGCTATACTCTCTCTCCCATCTTAAAGAAAAAAAAATCTCATCTTAGCTCCCCAATTAGTAAACTGATGTATTTATAATACCAGAAAAGACCTTCTCCTCCCTCTCATACTCATTAGCTCACTGCAGCCCTTCTTAGCAGAAGGATTTTCTAAAGACTCTTGTTAAGAGCATTAATAATAGTAATTAGAAGGTCAAGAAACCATCCTGAAACTTGACCCAAATCTTCACCCAGTGTGTAAAATGAGTGATCTCTCTCTCTTTCTCACCCTTTCACACAAAGTTAATATTTATTTCTCTGGAACTGCAGCACAATAATCCTATCCATAACAATATTAACTATGAAAACCCATTTTGTATCCCTTCCAAAATTATGCCAGCCATTTGTACTAGTGGTGGATTGTTTAGGATCACAAAAGCCAAGTTTCCAGCTGTCACATGGAAGTGTGTATTGAGACACAAGATGGGAGTTCATAGATAACACCCCAAAAGCTAGCATTTTCAAATCCCATAGAAACCTATGTCCCACATCCTGGCTAGATTACTTTGGATCCGAAACCCTGGATTTCAGAATGAGACATGGTTGAGTGTATTGAGAAATTTAAGAGCAATGCTGTCAGGAAACTGGACTTTATATATTCCAAAAAGCAAACCTTGATTTGGCATTTTATATAAGGGGCACCATTTTACTATGTATTGTATATAGTGTGACTTGAGCATCCACAGATTTTGGTATTCACAGCAGGTCCTAAAACCAAATCCCAGAGCATACCAAGGGCCTGCTGTAGTAAACACTGGATTATTCTACTGATCTCCTATATAAGTGATTGTGAAGATTTTATAAAAAAAGACATTTATCACAGATGGAGTGAGAAATGTCAGGCATCAAATGGTGGTTCAGAAAAGGAAGAGACACTAGGCATGATATTGCAAACATGTTAGAGAATGGAATGCACCAAAGAATTTCAAAAGAAAATCATCCTATGCTTTATAGATTATAGCAAATCATTTTATTATGTACATCATGAGAAATTATGGATTACTCTAAAAGAAATAATATCTGATTGAACTATGGAGAAACACAAAGGTTTCCAGTGGGCAAGTTGCAGCAAACACCAGTTGCAGGAAACTGAGCTCAAAGTGCAAAACTTTGCATTCAACTCAGCAGGAGGGAGAGTGCCTTTCACAGTGTGTTTGTGTGCCTTCAAATTGCCTGTTGATTTATGGCAACAAAATCCCTATACTTATTCATATGAAATTTCAGTGGAGACATACCATCAGAAGGGGCAACTATACCAGCAAATTCTATCCAATCCTTCCAGATTAGACATATTTATAATGACATTACCCATCTTGCAAGGAGCATAGGACAACATACAATATATTTCATGATATTTTCATGCTATCTTGTGAAATAGGCTAGGTTGTGGAACTGAGCTGCACCACACAACGCCTCTTCATCACTAGATGTACAGTCATGAAAAGGAAAGGGAAGAGTGGGTAGAGAATGCCTGCCTTTTTTATTTTATCTTTTTCAGACCAAGATTCATTAATGTTACATACTTGAAAGTGGTAATAATTTGTGGGTTGCTGTAATGTAACTGGATAAACACAGCTATTTCATGGATTTCTGCAGGCGCCTGATGTTCTTTTAGCAATGGCTGAGTATGCACAGTCTAAATGTCATGGAAAGGTTTCTGATTTATAAAAATTCATAGCCCAGGCATAATGCATTTTCCTAAGCTTGGGTGCCTTGCTCTGTAGATGCACATATGGGCAGAAATTGCAGGGCAAGGGAGAGAATACTAACCACACAAACAGAGGCCAGGGGCATTTTTCACATTTTGAATATGTTCAGGTTAGCGGTGCTCTAATTAAACTCTGATTAGTAAGTGGACTTGATCCAGGCCAATTCAGTGTTGAAAGAGGTGGTGTTTTCTTTTCCTTTGGCTGCCAGTTTATGAGAGGTAGGCAATTAAGAACTCACACACCTCTGGGTCTTGGCGGGTTTTGAAAGCCTGACTCTCATGCCAGTCAAGCCATAGAGACCCATTGTCCATTGCACAATAGCCTCCTCTAATCTCACTTCTAGCAATTATACTTTTTCTTTCTGAGCAGATTTAGAAACAAAACCTGCTTGAATAAGCATGGGGTGGGGAAAGGACTAGTCTATGGCCATGGCAGGCTGTGAAGTAAATACCACAGGTCTATGAGCATCTAATCCCATCCAAAGAGTGGGGGTTTTCTTAGTCGATTCAGTTTTTCATTTAACAAGCACTGGATAAATAAACGTTGACTGCGTCCCTACTTTGATTTAAGTGAACCTGTGAGGATCCAATTATGTTTCCAGAGAAGGGGGCAGTCAACCATTTGGGAGGGGTGCCTGTGAAGGAGTGGGCATTCTCTTTCTCAAAGCAAACACAATGCTGTTCCTTGTAATTATTACTTCACTACAAATTTACAAGCTCAGAGGTGAGCCAGGCTTTTGTTGACTGCTTAAATGCAATTATTACCTTTCTTTCACTTTCAGGTTCCCAAACTCTGGTGCCAGATGCTTTTGTTTGCAAAGCCCCAAGGTCCAAAAAAGATTCAACTGGAAATCAACACGATAGCCTTTAGTTCACTGAATGACACACAGTTGTGACTGGTCAAAGACTTTTCATTGAAGGGAACCCCAAAATATATTGCATACTTGTTTAAGAGGGAGCTACCTTGAAATGAATGCCCAAATGAATGCCCAAAGGGGGGAAAAGGTGGTTCACCCTGGACCCCTGAATCAAAAGCTAAAAGATTAGCAAATAGTTTGGCTGACTTACAATGCCTTTTAACCATGATGCATTTGTTCTCAAAAGTTCTTTCGAAAGGATGACAACATATTATTTGCCACCCACTTTCATAGATGGCAAGGGGACCCTGTCCCATCTGGGATTCAAAACCACAACAGTTTCTTCTAAGATAAAATGTTTTCCAAAATGGACCGGCTGCATTTCATCAGGATGTGAGTCTCTTTTACAGTGCACAGTAGTAGCACAATGATTCCATTTTTACTGTCATGGTTTCAGCCTATGGAATCTTGGCATTTGCAGTTTTGGGAGGGGCATTTGAAATTGCTGATCCAAGGACAAAGTCACAAGGCGCGCTCACTCACACACACAAAAAAAAAGTGTGTGAGAGAGAAAGGCCACAACTATATTGTTAACAGCTGAAAACAAGGTTGACCAAAAGCATGGGTCCAGATCCAGGCATTGACCAACCCAACTGTTGATTGATATATCCAACACTAGTTCAGTGCTGTTACGGTCTAGACCACAAGGACAATGGGGGGCAGAGGTATCCCCGCCAGGGTGTCACCCAGTGTGGGGAGGTGGGGCTTCTGGGGAGTGGGGCTTCCAGCTGGCATTTCAGCTGGGACTTTCCGGGCTGGGGTCATGTGGAAAGCAGCCCTGCAGGCCATGGAAATGGCTGCTGGCTGCTCTCTGGGACTGGAGACCCCTTCCTGAGGCCTGGAGACTCCCCCAAGACCTGGGAAAATGGCTGTGTAGCCAAGAAAAATGGTGGCACAGCGGGAAGAAATGGCAGCGTGCTGAGAAAACAGCCACCAGCTGCCTGGAGACCCCCCCAAGGCCCAGAGGCATAAGGAAATGGCCAGGCAGTCAAGAAAAATGGCAGCGCAGCCAGGAAAACTGCCACCCACCCAGGGCGGAGACCCCCAAGCAACACTGTGGGGGTGGGGTGGCGACCAGCTCTAACCTCCTCTCTTTTGTGGTGTCACCCCCTTATGGGGTGTCACCTGGTGCAGTCCGTGCACCTCCCAGTGACACTACTGCAGGGGAGAACCACTTGGCCAGTGCCCTGTGTGTCCTCTGTCACCAGAGAGTGCTGGCAAGTCAGCCATCCCTGCTTGGGTGACACCCTATCTGCACTACACCCCCAAGTTCCATAAGGGGACTCTCATAACCAATGCCTGCCATACACTGGTGAACAATTTCCTGGATCCAAGGCCCATGCAGCTGCTCTTCCATAGTTGTGACAAATGATATATTCAAACTCAAAGAAGCTGAACCAGACCAACAAGAATATAGTTCCCACCTAGCAAAAGAAAAGAGGGAAGGACGGAGGGACAAAGGCTCTAGCAGCCAGCACTCTCTTAAATCAAATTATACCTGACCAGAGTGGAAATTGCAGTAGCTTCCTCCAGGCAGGTACATCAGCCAATGAGCTTGAAGCAGGTGGAGGCTTCTTCACAAGGAGACCTCTACTGCCATGGCAAAGGAGAGGGCAGATCTCTCCTCTGCTGGCTTTACCATGGCAGCACAGTCTTCCTCATGAGAAGACCTCTGCTGCCACAGCAAAGGAGAGGGCTGAGCATGTCCTTTTGGCTGCCACTGCCCTCTCCAAATCAGTCCCCCACACACCAAGTGACAACACCAGAGGTGAAATTCAGTACCACAGTGGCCATTTTTGTGGCATGGTGGCATTTGCAGGTATTGGGGAAGCAGAATACAGACCCCAGGAGGTACAGGTGCCCCACAGATCTACTATCCTTTGATTTAACACACAAGTGGACAACTGTGGTGGGTCCAGGGGCCACAGAAAAGAACACCCTAGATGTGGTCAGAAGTCAACTTCTGATTTTGCAAAATGTTTTTTTAAACATTAAACAATCCATAGGAGTTCTGTATCCTTTTTCAAAATGGAACTACTGTTCTTAGTGACTTGCAGGAAATACTATTTATCATCTTTTGGAGTGGGGCAGAACAAGTCTAGGACATTTGGTAGGTTAAAGGAGCACAAAACCTGTTTTGGAGGCTGGATGAGGCTCCAGGGCTGCACTGTGCCCTCCCTTAATCTGGCACAACTGAAGACCTCATCATGATGCTCCAGACTTTAACCTGTATTTTCCAAGGCCTTGAGTATAGCAAGAGGTCCAGTGGTGTTGTCAGTATCCATCAAGAATACTTGCACTAGGAGAAAAAGCTGAATGTAGTAAAGTTATCAACCAAATATTGTACTAGGAACAGATTACACCAACCCTCTGCCATTTGCAATCACTGCTGTATAGCATTCCAGACACTTTTTGGAAGGTGATCCAAAGGCACCTTTTGTAGTTTTCTCTCCCCTTCAGCTAAATCAAAGTCAACAATGGATATTTGAGGAAGTGGAAAATGTGAGGGAGGGAATGGAAGGTGTGTTTGTATTGCTCAGAAAGAATATTGAAGGAAATGGTTTGAAAAATGATGTGGCAATTTGTTATATTGTTTCTCGCGCATCCTTGGCACATACCTCTACTGAGTGCTTTCACACTTCATTCTTCCACTTTCTGGTTGACATGGGACTGATATGTAAAATAACCAATACTGAATGCCTATTTAGTGGAATTGCTGGGGTGTATGGGTTAATGCCCACCAAGCCATTTCTTATGAATATATTCTCTCTTTGTGTGTGTGTTTGTGTGTGTGTGTCGATTTATGGTGACACCATGAAAAAAGGAGCTTTTAAAGCTTTATCGAAGGTGTATCTTCCTTACAACTATGGTCTCTTCTAGATTGGTCTAAGGGAAGGCAAGTTCTCATAATATAGCTGCTTGAGCTTTGCCAGTTATTGTCATCTCTGTGTCCACTCACTTCATTCTTTTGGGGGCTCTTTATAGTCATTTCTTGGATTTGCACTAGGGACCATCCAATGGGGGGGGGGAGACAAGGGCATGGTTTACTCCATGGAGTAAAGGGCAAATTTTCCCCTCTTTATTTTTTTTCCCCATAGAATTATAGTGGGATAGTGCAAAAGTATCATTTCACTGTTGCATAGGTGCACTGTAACACTTTTTTAAAAAAGATAGAAGGGAAAACATATATCAGAATTATAAAGAAGCCTATTTGAGGGTGCCCATAAAATATTGTAACTGGTACAGAAAATAGCCAGAAAATAGTCTGGGGACAACAGAATCATCATCATCATCATCATCATCATCATCATCATCATCATCATCATCAAAAATATGCAAAAGGATAACACTACAGTATATAATTATTAAACTTTGTTTTTGTTATTGTATGCCTTCAAGTCATTTCTGATTTATGACAACCCAAGGTTCTATCATGGGATTTTCTCAGGCTGAGAGGGTATAACTCACCCAAGGTCACCCAGCACATTTCCATGGCCATGTGAGGAATCAAACCAAAGTCTCCAGAGTCCTACACTCAAACCACTGCACCACGCTGGCTCTCAATAATTAAACTATCAATAACATTAAAACAATTTGAAATATTTCAGTTAAAATAATTAAAAGTGTTTTAAAACAGTATAAGATAATACACTACTCTATTAAAAACCCTTTCTTTAAAAAAAAAAAATATTCAGTTCTGTAGAGCCAATTGGATTTTTTCCTAAAACGTCTTTGCTCGCCAACAGAAGGACATTTTAGCTTCCCTAGGAAAGGAGTCTGGGAGCAGCCACAGAAGTTATTTACTTGGAAATAAATGCCAGTGTCTTAAATGAGACTTACCCCTCATGCCAACCCCTGAATCCACCACTCTACTGCCCCATGATAGTGTCAATATTTAGGTATTTAAAAAGGCAGCCCTAGTCTGCAATTCTTTCCATATGTACTTGAAAGTTAGGTTTTAGATTTCAGTGTCATTTACTTATGAGTAAACACACATATGATTGCACCATGAGCCCTTTGATTTCAATGGGATAGTTTTGTATGTGCCTATTTTGCTCTTTTGAAAAACCTTCTAAATAAGTTTGGGTCTTAGTTTATATCCATGAAATCCAGATTATGATTTTTCATTGCACATAATTTGAACGGGGGGCAACTGGGTTGCGTTTTAAGCCTGTGGCCTTGTTTGGGGCTAATACACATCCTAGCAAATTTACCTGTGTCATTCTTGTAATGTCATTGGTATGTCCAAAACTTTGTGGAGGGCATGAAACTGTAAACTGTAAATGCCGTATTTTTCGGCATATAAGACAACTTTTTAACCAGGAAAATCTGGGGTTAAAGTTGGGGGGTCATCTTATACGCTGGGTATAAGGAAAAGAAGGATGAGGAAGATAAAGATGCAAGGAGGGAAGGAGCCGGGGAGAGAAGGAGGAAGACTAGGAGGTCCTCTTTCTTTTCTCCCTGGCTTTCCCCCCTCCCCCCTTTCCTCCTTGTCCTCCTGGTCCTCCTTCTTCTCTCCACCGCTTTTCCCCCCTCCTCCCACCTTTCCTCCTCATCCTCCTCATCCTCCTGGCCAGGAGGACATGTGTGAGGTGGGGAAAGAAGCCTGGGAGAGAAAGAGGGTTTCCTTGGCAAGGTTTGTTCAGAAAGCATTTGCCATTGCTTTCCCCTGAGCCTGAGAGAGTGTGACTTCCAAGACTGTTGTTGTTGTTGTTGTTGTTGTTGTGTGCCTTCAAGTCGTTTCTGGCTTTTGGCAACTCAAAGATGAACGTATCCTGGGGTTTCCTTGGCAATGTTTGTTAAGAAAGGGTTTGCCATTGCTTTCCCTGAGGCTGAGAGAGTGTGCCTTCCTAGACTGTTGCTGTTATTGTTGTGCGCCTTCAAGTCATTTCCAACTGAGGATGACACTAAAGGCAAACCTATCATGAACCTATCATTTCTTGCCTATGTGTTTTTTCAGACAGGGTTTGCCTTTGCCACCCTCTGAGGCTGAGAGAGTGTGACTTCTAAGATTGTTGTTGTTGTATGCCTTTGAGTCATTTCCAACTTACAGCAACCCTAAGGCCTATCATGGTGTTTGCTTGGCAAGGTTTCTTCAGAGGGGCGTTTGTCATTGCTTTTTCCTGAGGCTGAGAGAGTGTCACCCAGGGGGATTCCATGGCTGAGCCAGGATTCGAACCCTGATTTCCAGAATCATACTCCGATACTCAGACAGGGTGACCAAATGCCTTCAATGCAAAGGAGGACAAGTCACTACAAAAAATGTAGGACATAAAAGAAAAAAATGTAGAGAAAGCTAAAAACACTAATATAAATGTAAATCCATGCTTCTTAGCCATGCTCAAAATGGAGGACATTTTAATGGTCAAAATGGTGACTTTTAACCTTATCATGGGGCTTTCTTGGCATGTTTCTTCAAATGGGGGTTGCCATTACCATCCACTGAGGCTGAGAGTGTGTGACATGCCCAGGGTCACTTACTTGGTTGCACATTGTACATACTCCAGAATGCATCACCTAGTATATTGGCATTCATTCCCCCCAACACTTTCTCATTTCCCCCCAGCCATCTCATAGCTGGGAGATGGAAATAATTTTTAAAGCAGCATTTAAATCTGGACTATTTTTTTAAAAAATAAGGTCCAAAACACACTGCAGAAATAAATGCTAGGGAACATGGGAGCTGTAGTTTGTTGTGTTTAGAAATGACAGTTTTCCTGATAAGTACCTGCATGTCATAATCATTTGAATTAAAATTACCATATTGAAATCAAATCTAATGGGGTTTTTTAAATTTTTATTTGGTGTGTGTTGGAAGAGGGGGTCGTCTTATACGGCGAGTATATCACAAACTCTATATTTTTGACTGGCAAAGTTGGGGGTCATCTTATATGCCCAGTCGTCTTATACGCCGGAAAATACGGTATATATTTCCTCCACCAGATTCTGCTACAACCCTTAACATTGATTCTTACGAGAAGTATGTTTTGCTTACTTTCAAAATAATCTCAATATTGTTGTTGTTGTTGTTGTTGTTGTGTCCCCTCAAGACATTTCCAATTTATGGCAACCCTAAGGTGAACCTATCATGAAGTTTTCCTGGCAAGTTTCTTCAGCGGGGGTTTGTCATTGCCATCCTCTGAGGCTGAGAGACTATGACTTGCCCAGGGTCACCCAGTGGGTCTCATGAATGTTGCAGAAGCCTAAAGTGTGGCATAGAGGTTTTAATGTTGGATTATGACCCTGGAGAACAGGATTTGAATGCCAGTCAGCCACAGAAACCCACTGAGTGGCCTTGCATGAGTTACACTCTCTCAGCCTCTGAGGAAGGCAAAGGCAAACCCCCTCTGAACAAATCTTGCCAATGAAATCTCATGATAGGGTGGTCTTAGGGTCCCCATACATTGGAAATGACTTAAAGGCAGACAACAGCAGCAAAGTTTGCTGTATGTATGTTTCACAAATTCTTCCTAGGAATCAGCTGTAAAATGAAGAAACCATTCAGAATGTTAGATGGGCTTGAGTTTTGCTATATGGGTATTTCTTGAACTCTTCCTACAAAAAGACATTTGCACCATGAAGAAGAAAGCATTTTATCTTCTCCCTGTTTTCTTTATTCTCATAAAAATAAACCCAGGGGGGAAGCAGATGGCGCAAAGGGCCATTTTGGGGGCAAGGAAGGGGAGGGGCAGCCGCACGGTGGGCGCCCCAACCCCTTCTTGAAGGCATCGTTGGAGTGCCGGCCCCTCCGCACGGCCGGTGCTCCGACAATGCCTTCCCGCCGCAGCATTCGCACACGCTGCAGCGGAAGAGTCACCGAAGGTCCGCCAGCAGCCTTTTGCGGCACACCTTCGGCAACTTGTGGAAGGAGCGCTATTTTAGCGCTCCTTCCAGGGGCAGCGAAGCTGCACCACGGGGCCGAGGTGTGGGGATACCTCAGCCCCGCGGTGCAGCTTCCTGGGGCGGCCCACAGCCACCCGTCTGCTTCCCCCCAATCTCCAATGATCTTTGCTTTCATTTTGTATTGTTGTTGTCTTCTCATCAGCTTTCAGCTAGCCAATGCTAAGAAAACTATGAATGTGTGGCAATCTTCTCCCTGTTTTCTTTATTCTCATAAAAATAAACCCAAATAAAACAACAAAAAAAAAAACCACTCCAAAATATCCAGTTAACAGTACAATCATGATGAACATGTCTTTTTTATATTCCTTTGAAGTTGTTAAAAAAAAGAAAACCCAAAACATCAATATAGCATTTATTTATTATTTATTTTATTTATTTATTTCATTTTTATGCTGCCTTTCTCCCAAAAAGGGACCCAAAGTGGCTCAATGGAGCTTACTACCATATAAGTGTGTGTAAGACAGCAGATGAAACTGATGGGTCACAAGAAAGTTCTTATAAACAAGCTTTTGCTTCCCTTCAACAGTCTCTTCATCTTGTCTTTTCTCCTACTGCAGAAGGGTTAATACTGTGCAGCTTTGAGAGTCTGCTGCTCTGAGAAGGGAAATGTATTCCCACAATGAGAAATGGCCTTCTTCGGGGGCACAGATTAATCAGCTGGGAGCTCAAGTGTGTATCTCTTTAGACTGCTGCATTTCCTCAAGTGTTTTGACTGGGTCTTTCTCAAGTTGAAGCTGGTTATTCAGTTGACCATAGGTATTTCTCTCTCCAGTTGTCTCATCTGATACTCAGCTTACCTCTTTTGACTCTCCAAAATTCAACTTCAACCCACTTACGTAATGCCAAACACAGGAATGGAGAGGCTGCAAGCAATGGGTGAGAGTGATCTTATACTCTCAAATGTAAAGTTCAGTACCTTGAGCCAAAGCAATCTACTGTGCAGTCTTTCAGCCAAATGTGGAGAGCATGTTTGTGTGATCGGAGTTTGTAATAAGAGCTGAAAGGGATCATTTATCCAGCAGAGGGCAGAGATGGAGTTTCACTGGGTGACAGTGGCCAGGAAAACTTCCAGACTCTTTTCTCCGTTGTGATATCCAAAACAAAACACTGTTGTTTCATAACGTGTGCACTCTGTTTAGGGCAATGGACAGAGCAGCAGCAGGAGTAAGGCCATTTGCTTCATGGGAAATGGTGGCAATTTAAATCCCACAAAATTCTCAATTTATTCATTAAATTACACCAAAACACACACTAGGGGCAAACTGTTGCAAAGTGACACAATCAGAAAATCTCTTTCTGGACCATATACAAAACTAGCATGTGAAGAGGAAGCATCATTTTTAAAATGATAGGGGTAGGTTCAAATACTTGATTTCCCACCTGGACTCTAAGGAGTTTATCGCATTGGCTTTACTTCCACTATAGACGTTGCCGGGGAGCCTGTTTGCAACCTGGGCTTTTCTGGACTCCTCTCTTATCTTTTAAAGAACGGGAAAATATAGAAATACCACAAAATCCAAAGTGTGGTAATACAGGCCTGAAACAGACAGGCCAAAAAAACTGTGGCACCTTTCGTACCAGAGCCATGGCGACCGCATATGCACAGCCCTAATCCAGGAAGTCACCACTGTTTTGAACCGGGCTGGCAAAAAAGCAGTATTTTACCATTCCTTTTTGGCCTGGTTCTTTTCTGATGATGTGGGTCTGGCACAGTTTCCCACTACGTTTGAGGTGTGAGTCATCTAAATGCTATGCCCTGAACATGGTGGGAAATCATGTCATTTGGCCCTTCTGTTCATACTACTGTACACTCTTAGGGGGGAAGCAGATGGCCAAAAGGGCCGTTTTGGGGGTAGGGAAGGGGAGGGGCAGCCGCACGGTGGGCGCCCCAACAACAACAACAATAATAATAATAATAATAATAATAATAATTTTTATTTATATCCCGCCCCAGGCAATCGGGGCGGCGTACATCATTATAAAATTTCAAAACAATAAATCACAATGAAATCCCATCTCTCCATCTCCCACCCACCCATCCCCCCAAAACATACTAAACAATTTAAATAAGATAATTAAAAATTTACAATTTAAAAATACATAGTTCCTGCCATTGTGGGCCTCCAAGGGCTGCAAGTTGGCAAAAACAGTCCTCCGAGGCCATAGGATGCCGTCGCTCGTCGCATGGTGCCGGCGAAAGGTGGAAACTGCCCTGCCCCTGGAGAAGGTGGAAACTGGGCGGCTTTTGAAGCTACCGCCTGCTCTCCAGGGAGGCTCGCCGACACAGCTGATGCTGGGCTCACAGGAGGGAAGGTGTTGGGCGGGATACTTGTCCTCCGCTTGTCCTCCTGGACTGCCCTGCCCCTGGAGAAGGTGGAAACTGGGTGGCTTTTGAAGCTACCGCCCGCTCTCCAGGGAGGCTCGCCGACACAGCTGATGCCGGGCTCACAGGAGGGAAGGTGTTGAGCGGGATACTCATCCTCCGCTTGTCCTCCTGGGCTGCCCTGCCCCTGGAGAAGGTGGAAACTGGGTGGCTTTTGAAGCTACCGCCCGCTCTCCAGGGAGGCTCGCCGACACAGCTGATGCCGGGCTCACAGGAGGGAAGGTGTTGGGCGGGATACTCGTCCTCCACTTGTCCTCCTGGGCTGCCCTGCCCCAGGTCGTCTTCCCCTTCCCCAGGTCGTCTTCAGAGCAGCCAGCCATCCACATGGCCGGCGCTCCAAGGAGGACCTCCCACTGCAGCGTTTGCACACGCTGCGGCGGAAGAGTCGCTGGAGGTGCGCCGCAAAAGTGCAGCCTTTTGCGGTGCACCTTCAGCGACTTGTGGAAGGAGTGCTAATTTAGCGCTCCTTCCAGGGGCAGTGAAGCTGTGCTGTGGGGCTGAGGTGTGGGGATACCTTGGTCCCGTGGCGCAGCTTCCCGTGGCGGCCCACGGCCACCCGTCTGCTTCCCCCCTAAGTATCCACTGTGGTTTGGTTCCAGAAACTTCTGTGGATATAAAAATCAATGAATGCTCAAGTCTCATTATATACAATAATAATAATAATAATAAAATTTATTTATATCCCGCACCTTTGGAACACCAATCTGGGCGGCTAACAATCTTAAAATATACCATACAATAAAACTTATAATACAAAAGATACCCCCCACCCTCCTTAAAACAGTATTAAATCAAATCAATTAAAAACATCACAAAAATTTAAAACCTAGTACCCAGATTAACTAAAGCCTGACTCGGTGCTCCTTCCATCAAGGATGGGCCACGTGAGGAGCATCGATTTGCAGGATCAGTTGTCCGAGGGGGGTAACACATCTATAAAGGATAACTAATCTGGAAAGGCCTGCCGGAAGAGATCCGTCTTGACAGCCTTTTTGAAGCTGTCTAAAGATGTTAATAGATGGATCTCGTCCGGCAGGCCGTTCCAGAGTCTGGGTGCAACAACTGAAAAAGCCCTCCGGGAGGTAGCTGCCAGCCTTGATTTTTGAGGCTGCAGCAGTTTCCTCCCGGAGGACCGAAGTGCGCGGGGAGGATTATATGGGAGAAGGCGGTCCCTGATATAGTTTGGACCCAAGCCATTTAGGGCTTTAAAGGTAATAACCAACACCTTGTACTGGGTCCGGAAACTCATAGGCAGCCAGTGGAGGGACCTCAGAACCGAAGTAATGTGGTCCCTCCGAGATGACCCTGATATAAACCTGGCCGCCATGTTCTGTACTAATTGAAGTTTCCGAACCAAGCACGAGGGTAGCCCCATGTAGAGTGCATTGCAGAAGTCGAGGCGGGAGGTTACCAACACGTGCACAACAGTCTCGAGATCCCTTACTTCCAGAAAAGGGCGCAGCTGGCGTATCAGCCGAACCTGATTAGCCATCAGGAGCGACGAGTCAAGGAGCACCCCCAGACTGCGAACACAGTCACTGGAGGAGAGTGTGACTCCATCCAGGACTGGAGGTTGCAACCCAATTCTTGGTTTCGGGGCCGCTACCGTGAGCACCTCCGTCTTGTCTGGATTCAATTTCAATCTGTTTTTCCTCATCCAGCCCATTACCGCCCCAAGACATTCATTGAGAGAAGAGATGCCATTGGAATTCGAGGCCAACGAACGAGACACGGAGAAATAGATTTGGGTGTCATCAGCGTACTGATAACACCCAGCACCATAACTCTGTATAATCTCACCCAGCGGCTTCATATAGATGTTAAATAATATCGGGGACAAAATAGCTCCCTGAGGGACCCCACAAGTGAGGTCTCTCTTACCGGAGCTACAGTCCCCGAGCAGCACCCTCTGGGACCAACCCGAGAGGAAGGACCGGAACCACTGCAAAGCAGTGCCCCCGATACCTAACCCCCTCAAGCGGTCCAGGAGGATGCCATGATCTATTGTATCAAAAGCCGCTGAGAGGTCTAGGAGCACCAACAGGGTCACACTACCCCTTCGATGCTCAGACGCAGATCGTCGGTCAAGGCAACCATGGCAGTCTCGACCCCAAAGCCTGTCCTGAAGCCGGTTTGAAATGGGTCTAGATCATCGGTTTCATCCAAGACTGCCTGGAGTTGAAGAGCAACTGCCCTCTCGATCACCTTGCTCAAAAATGGCAGCAATGACACAGGCCTATAACTCTTCATATCCAGGGGGTCCAGGGAAGGTTTTTTCAGAAGCGGCCTAACAGCCGCTTCCTTTAAACAAGATGGAACATATCCCTCCCTGAAGGATGCATTGATGATATCCGTGAGGAATCTACAAGAGTGTAGTAAAACTGTGTCCCTTATACAAAATAGCAAAATCAAGGTTTGCTTTTTGGATATTTTTTTTAATACTTTAATGCTGTGGATGGTAAAACCCATGAATACGGAGAGCCAATTGTACTGTTGTTAAGCAAACCACAGAGACACCCAAAAAAAAAAAAAAACTGTCCAAGCTTTCAAGATTTGCAACTCCTTTGTCCTGCAAGATGCTGCAGAAAACAGGCTGCTTTTTGAAGCCTCTCACCTGATGAAGGAACCTGCCACTCTTGAAGAGCTCTTGAGGATGGAGATTATCACATGGGAAAACAGGCACGAGTTACATGTACTTTGTATCTGTCTCTGACAGATCTTATCATACTGCCCTGTGCCCGGGCAGTAGGCAGCCCATATGCAACCCGGGCTTCTCCTGCAGCTTTTCCAGAATGGATACAAACCGCATGTAACCCACACCTGTTTTCCCATGTGATAATCTCCAATGATCTTTGCTTTCATTTTGTGTTGTTGTTGTTTTCTCATCAGCTTTCAGCCAGCCAATGCTAAGAGAACTATGAATGTGTGGCAATGGCTTTCTTTATCTCAGGCAATGCAGATAGCTTTTGTTTAGCAGACAGGGCAAAGGAAAACATCATAAGCTGAAACTGTTTAAATGCCTGTTAGATCCTAGCTTGCTCAACAAGCCATGGGATGTTTGCTTCTTTGTTTTTAAACCCTCTGGCTCAATTGAAGGTTAAAATCAAGCCAGTCCTTTTGCATCGGCACAAAGGACACCAAACGCGATTATTTTGGGTAAATCATTGGCCACAACTTTTATTTGTACAGGGTCTTGATACAGGGTCTTGATATCAATCAATTAAACATTTAATTAACAGTTTTCTTAAACAAGAATTTGTTCTTGACGCACGCGTACGTGTAGTTAAGCGCGAGCGCTATGGATTAGTTGCTTCTAACACAGCATGCATCAAGTCCATTAGTTTATGCAATATATAACAACAATAACTAATCCCTCACCCAACTGGATATGACATCATAAGGATTCTTATGACATCATAACATTATGACATCATCCAAGATTAAAATGACATCATACAAATTTGGTTAACCTAATGACATATACTGAATTTAGATTTTTTTTTAACCCAATTAGTATTTTCCAATTAACCTAATTACTCCCCGAGGGGGGGGGTCCCTGCCCGCCATCAAAATTTATCAATAACAATAAACCCAATAGACCCTGAACCTCAAGTTGTGACTAAATTATACATTACCAAACTGTACTTCTCACCACGAACAATTCAAACAATTCATTATGACTCCACTCCTACTAACTGTTAACCAGCATTTTACTAAAACTTTTTTAACTTGTAATTGGTAATCTTATTATTCTCAGGGAGGGTGAAAAACCCGAATTGCCACTCTGGGAAAATTCCCTCCCGGCCCCTGGAGGTGACCAGCCGAATAAGTAACATGTTTACCAATTAATTAAGGGTGGGAGGGATGGGTTGCTCATCTGCAATTCCAAAATGGCTGCCGACACGTGGCAGCGTGGGGCTAAATAGCCCCCTGAAATCTCGCTCATAGTCACACGAGATTTGAACTCTTGCTTGACCAAGGAGCAAGACTTCCGTTTGATTGGCTAAGCAGTCCGGCAAGGGCGGGCCTTCTGGTCTGCTCAGCCAATCGCGCATGGGTGCCCTTTTATGGGGCCAAAGCAACAGAAGCCCCCCCCCCCGACACGTCAGGGGAGTGTCTTTCCTGTAGGTGAGACAAAACATTCACAACACTAGAAAGGGGGATTGTGGCCCTCCAGCTATTCATGGAGTACAATTCTCACTGTACCTGGCCACTGACTATTCTGGCTGAAGCTGATAGAAACTGAATTCCAATGACATCAGTGGAGAAGGACAGATTGCCCACTCCTAGGACGTTATCACACGGGGCCCAATCCAAACAAAATCCACATGAAATCCCGACCTAATACGTATTATTGGCCCGTGTTTTCACACGACGTCGCACAGAACCCCGACAGAAAGCGGAATGATCCGAGATCTCTTGAATTTTGGTTTCTTCAGGAATTGCAATTGCGCGACGGGAATCATTTCGCATTTACCGTAGGTCTGATAACCAAATACGTATTGTGGCGCATTTCCCCGCTGTTGCCATGGTTCCAGCGAGCATTCCTCTCTCTGCGCATGTGCAGGAGGCTCATTTCGGCTACATTTACGGGTTTTTTTCTCTTGTGTGTGGACGTTCGATACACTTACTGTAAATGCGCAATGAAGGTAATGACGTATGCGGAAACAAGGGCTATTTCATGTTTATTTTCGGGATGCCTCATTTCCACTTTTATTTCCGCTTTCTGGCCCACATGTGA
Organism: Phrynosoma blainvillii; assembly: GCA_026167975.1. NCBI lineage: Eukaryota > Metazoa > Chordata > Lepidosauria > Squamata > Phrynosomatidae > Phrynosoma > Phrynosoma blainvillii. The sequence goes on from JANUYF010000002.1 coordinate 100,269,590, forward strand.
TAACGTCCCTAATTTATAACATGCCTACAAGCCTTGAGGTTCATTACTTGAGAAGATTATTTTTCTGTTTTTAACTAGTTTAATATGCAGCACTGGTAATGCTGCCATTCCAGCAAAGCAGAATTGTCAGGGCTAAGAACAAAAAAGAGGTTACATTGGATATTTATATACCGTAACTCCCAATTTATTGGTGGCAGTGTAATATATAATACAACTGCTGCTGCTGTTGTATGCCTTCATTTCATTTCTGACCTGTGGCGAACCTAAAGAGAACCTGTCATGGGGTTTCCTTGTCAAGATTCAGAAGAGGTTTGCCATTGCCTTCCCCTGAGGCTGAGAGCATGTGACCTGCCCAAGTTCACCCAGTGGGTTTTAGCTGGGAGCCAAACTATATATCAGGGGTAGGCAACCTTTCCCCTTTAAGAGCTGAGGGACTTCAGCTCCCAGAATCCCAGGAGCTATTGGCCAACATGGGACTATTGGCCAACATGGCTGAGGCTTCTGGGAGCTCAAGTCCCTCGGCCCTTAAAGGGGAAAGGTTGCCTACCCCTGCTATATATGGTCTCTAGAGTTGTAGTCCAACACTCAAACTACTATGCCACATTAGCTTTACAGAGCTTTAATATTTGATTATTGCATGCAGCACAAACAGAAGGTAGGATACATACTTGCAAAAAGGAGGGAAACTATATAAAGAAAAGAAAGTAACAAAGAAAACAGGCATTTTGAATGGGAACTGCAATAAGTTCAGATGTTTTGCTTGTTTGTTTTAAGGCTTATACTTCCTTAAACAAACACCATGTCTGTTGCTTTGTTTTTTCTTGTGGTTTGAGTTTCTTCCAACAGTTGATAAAATCAGACAGCTCATCCAGACCAACTGGGCCAGAACACACATAGCAAACACTTACTTGTTTTCCAGCCTCCCCACTGTCTTTTATACTAGGTAAGCTTATTCATTAAAATAGTATACCACAGATTTCACTCTTGTTTTCCAATGTTTTGCAATCAGAATTCTAGAGTCATTAAAAGATTTTCAAGCATGCTTTTCTTCCATCATTTAGAATCACACTAAATTGTTATTGTTATTCAGAAAATGTTTTAGTATTGTTTTAAATCTTTTTGCACTTTAAAGTAGTTCAGTGTTTATTCAATCACTTCTGGGACTTTGGCTGAAAGACAGTTTATAAATATTTTTATTAGTGAATGAATAAAATACATCCATAGTGCTACCAAATGGCACTCAATCTTCAACATTTAACATCCATAGAACCATACATATTGTACTAATTTTCACACAGATATAACAGATAGTATAAGGACAATATTAATAGCAATATATTTTTATCCACTGTGCCAAATTGAAATGAACACTGAGAGTAATACTGCTGACAACAATGGATTCCAGTAGACTGCAATCTCCAAAGGAGCTGCACTGTTAAAAATAATTTTCAAAACTTTCCAAGTAGAATAGACCAAAATTCGAAATGATGGCAGATAGAAGAAGACATGTGAGATGAAAATGAAAGGCATTTAAAAGAAGGGCAGGAACCACTTAATGACAAAATAAGAGAAATGGAAAGCAAGTGAAAAGTGGGAGACAAAAGACTGAAAATTCCACTTTTCTGAAGCAACACACAAACACCCTTTCAGATGTTCATAACACAAGTGCATGCCAGTTCATAACACAAGTGAATGGTAGAGGTCACCCACTTCGATAGTCTTTGAGGAGTGACAGGCAGTCCTTTCTTGTGTTCAGAGTAGCACACAAAGAGCCTTTCCGAGTGTCTCGAACCCGAGGTATGCTCCAAGTAGAAAGCTAAGGCTCTACGAACATCCAGTGTATGTAGTCCTTGTTCGACCTCAGTGGTCGGGTTCGGGGCCAGGGTAGGTAGCACAATGTCTTGGTTGATGTGGAAGGCAGAAACCACCTTCGGTAGAAAGGTGATATCGGTACGGAGGACCACCTTGTCCCTATGGAACCGGAGATAGGGCTGTTCCATCCTTAAGTCACATAGCTCACCAGCCCAGCGAGCTGAAGTCAAGGCCACAAGAAACACCGTCTTCCACGTCAACAGTCTTATGTCAGTAGTAGCCATTGGTTCAAAGGGCTTGGTAGACAGATAGGATAACACTAGGTCCAGGCTCCAAGCCGGGGTCAGTACCGAAGATGGTGGATGTAGATTATTGAGTCCTTTAAGGAATCTCTTAACTAAGGGATCAGAGAAAAAGGATGGTTGTCCCTCAAGCTGGTAGTGTGAACAGTGGGCGGAGAGGTAACACTTAATAGAAGTGAGGCAAAGTCCTGAGTTGGAGAGGGACAAAAGGAATTCAAGTATTGTCGGTATTGAGACACAGGATGGAGAGATCCCTTTGGTTGATAAAAAGTCTGAAAACTTTTTCCACTTGAAAGAGTAGGATCTTCTAGTGCAGGGATAAGCAACCTTTCCCCTTTAAAGGCAGAGAGACTTCAGCTCCCAGAAGCCTCAGCCATGTTGGCCAATAGTCCCATGTTGGCCAATAGCTCCTGGGATTCTGGGAGCTGAAGTCCCTCGGCCCTTAAAGGGGAAAGGTTGCCTACCCCTGTTCTAGTGGAAGGTTTTTGAGCCGCCTCAATTATTGTCTGTAGAGGAGCAGGAAGTGAACTCAAGGTAGGATTCTCCACGCTACCATAGGTAGAGAGTCCAGATCCGGATGACACACTCTGCCCCTGTGCATGGTGAAGAGGTCTGGGCGATAATCCAGGCAGCAGTAAGTCCCTCGGGACAGTTGTAGGAGCGGGGCGAACCAAGGCTGTCTCGGCCACCATGGAGTAACCAGGATGGCATCTGTCCTGTCCAGCCTCATCTTGGCGAGTACCCTGGTTATGAGTGGAAATGGAGGGAATGCGTAGAATCTCCTCCTGTACCATGCAAACTGGAAGGCATCGCCTTGAGAGGTTCGTGCTGGCATCCTGGAACAGAATTCTGTACAGTGAGTGTTGTCCTTTGTGGCAAACAGATCGATGTCTCTGGTCCCCCAGATGGAGAACAGTTGTGTTACCACTTCGGGATGGAGACTCCACTCGTGACAGGAATTGGTTGATCTGCTGAGGCTGTCGGCCAGTTCGTTCTGTTGTCCAGGAAGATGAATGGATTGGAGCAGGATGTTGTGGTTGATGCACCAATCCCAAATGCGTAGAGTGATGTTGAGCAGGGTCGAGGATTTGGTCCCTCCTTGCTTGTTGAGGTAGTACATGACGGGGGTGTTGTCCATCATGAATAGAACTACCTTGCCTGACAAGTCCATCTGGAATGCCTTGAGGGCCTTCTCCACGGTGAGCATCTCCAAGGCATTGATGTGCAGAGTCTTTTCATCTCGGGAACATGAACCCCTCACAGTCAGCCCTCGGGAGTGAGCTCCCCAGCCTTCCATCGATGCATCTGTGGTTAAAGTGATGTCCGGTTGGGGAGGAAGGAACGGTATCCCTATGCAGACATTGTCGGGATGGAGCCACCATTGCAGAGTCATGGCGACTCGTGTCAGGATTGTGAGCCACTTCGAGGGGGAGTCGCAGGTAGCATCGAACGACGATAGGAACCAAGACTGTACGGGGTCATAGACGTAGTCTTGCCCATGGTGTCACAAAAGCTGTTGAGGCCAAATGTCCCATAACTGTCTGTACCAGATGAGCCCTGACCTTCCTGTGTTTGAGGCAAACTCTGATGGAGGCGGTGAGGGCTGTGAATCTGTCTTCCAGAAGGAAGGCCTTCTCCAGTTCGGAGTCCAGTATCGCCCCGATAAACTTGACTCGTCTGGACGGAGTGAGGTTTGACTTTTCCTCATTGACTTTCAGTCCAAGAGAATGTAACAGTCCGAGGGCGAACTGGATGTTGTCCTGGAGCTTTTCTCAGGACGGTACAGTGAAGAGCCAGTCATCCAGGTACGGGGAGACTGTGATCCCCTTGCGATGAAGATAGGCAGCAACCGGGGCCATGCATTTGGTAAATACCCTCGGTGCTGATGACAGTCCGAACGGGATAACTTTGTATTGATAATAGTCAGTTCCGACTGTGAAGACCAGGAACCTGCGGTGGTCCTCTTGGATGCTGATGTGGAAATAAGCGTCTTTGAGATCCACCGTGGCAAACCAGTGATCTTTCTGCAAAAGGGGTAAAATAGAAGACAAAGTTGTCATACGAAAGCATTGATATGTAACAAAGGAATTCAATGCTCTTAAGTCTAAAATAGGCCTAAGGCCAGAGTCCTTCTTAGTCACAATAAAATATCATGAGAAGAAGCAGTGTCGAGCCCGAGAAGCAGGGACAGGTTCGATAGCTCCTTTTTCAATCAAGGCGCGCACTTCGTCGAGTAAGGTGTCAGAAGGGTTTGTGATGACAATAGCTCCACTTAGTGGGAGCTCTTCAAATTCCAGGGCATAACCCTTTCTAACAATGTCAAGTACCCAGGAATCGGAAGTGATGGTGGCCCAGGTGTCATAAAAGGGCCTAAGTCTGTCATCAAATTTTAGGTTGATGGAATGCACAGCAACAGATCATTGTCTTCTTTTGTTGTCAAATGGCCTTTTACGGAAAGCCTATCTCGGTTGATGTTGTTGCTGCCTTCAGCCAGAGGATGAAGAAGAGTGGGAAGGTTGCCTCCTGCGAGGCTGGTTTTGCGGCTGGAAATTGTCCTGCTGGAAAGGGCGCTGATTTGGGGGGGTACCAAGATCTTGGTTGGTAGAATCCAAAACGGCGTCTTGAGGATTGTGGTAGTTGTATGGCATGCTTGTGGGCAGCAGTTTTCATTTTATATTTCAAATTTAATTTCTCATCAGTTTCATTGTGAAAGAGACCTGACTGATCAAATGGTAGGTCTTCGATGGTTGCTTTGGCCCGAGCCGTGAGGTTGGCCGCATGCAGCCATGCATGTCGTCATAGAGAAATTGCATTGAGGAGGGTTTTAGATGAACAGTCGGTCAAATTTCGGGCACAAACAATTTGTTGTGCTCCCACTGCATGAGCCTCTCGCTGAAAAGCAATTGCATACGGCTTATGTTCTTCAGGTAGGTGTTCCAAAATTGGGCCAAGCTTTTCCATTAGATGCTGGGAGTATGCACCCATACATCCCACGTAATTGGCCACCTTGAGTCCCAGGATCGAGGTGGAGTAAGATTTCTTGGCAAGCATATCATTTTTTCTCCCTCCTTATCTGCCGGGGAAGTGGAGGACTTAGAAGTCGATATGTATTGGGCCCCTTCAACAATGTCTGAATTCTGGTGGGGGTGATTCATCATCTAGTTAGGTTTAGGGTCAGCGATGCGATATAAATTGTCCATGCATCTCGAAGTGGTCGAGGTAGAAGTTGGCACCTCCCAAGATCTCTTCAAAATTTTGGTGAGAGACGGCATGTACGGAATAGCTGGTCTATCTATGACCCTGCTCTGAGCTCGCTTCTCAAGCTGGCCAGAAGCTTTTTCTTCCTCGGGCTGGGTGATTTTAAGATCTAGAGCACATGCCATTCAGAGGACCTGATCTGCAAAGGCGCGTGCGTCGTCCGATGGAGGACTGCATGTTCAGAGGCGGTCTAGCCTGACTAGGGGACCAGCCCAGATCTGCTTCAGAGTCATCCTCCGGGGCCGATGAAAAGGAACGGTATGATGTGCTGGATTCAGGGGAAGAGGGGCGACAGATATTTTTGTGCTCACCTCTTGACCATTGGTATCTAGTTGTAGGCGAACGAGTAGGAGATGGGGAGCGATGACACTTGGTTGGAGAAGAATGGTGATGGGTAGAATGATGTCTTCATGGTGTTGAGGGTGAGGAAGATATGTCCCCTCGCTTTCGGTAAGCCCAAGACTGATGACAGCGTCGAGAAGGTCGAGGCGATGGAGAAGGTGAAGGCGAATCAGAAGGAAGGGGGCTACTGAGTAGCAGGAAGGACTGGAAGCGATGGCAGTGGAGAATGGAGGGGCTGCTGTGTAGCAGGAGAGGTGTGATGTCACTGAACTGACAAGGGAAGGGGCTGCTGTATAGCAGGAAGGAGTTGACGTCTTTGTTCTTCCATGTAATGTAGCTGGTCCGGTTGGACCAGAAAGAGATAACGGTTGGAGGCCTCGTGATAGACGAGAGGATACTTTAGGATCCATGGATCCAAGACCGGTTTGGTCACGGGTTGGTATTGTTTCCATCCAGTATCAGAATGAGGGGACGGTCTATCATTGGATCCGGAGCTCCTACGGGCCAGAGAAGGATAAACAACAGGAGGCGGTATGGAGCGTGGTGTTGTGGCTGGAGGTTGTTGCATTTCAGCCTCAGATTCGGTATCAATGCAGACCATCGTAGTGGTGGGTTTCAAACCCGACGGGCCGGTAGGAGTCGGAACAGGCACTGTAGACCGTGGAGGAGCGGAATGGGACGACAGTGAGGTTTTGGATTTTTCCCCAGATTTTGAGTGTCTCCTCGGTGGTGTGGACTGCTCCCCTTCAAGAGAAAGAGCAGGGGACACAGAACGGGCTTTTTTGGAGGACAGAGAAGTCTCCTTGATGGTCTCCAAGTGTTTGCACTTGGAGGACCTCTTTCCAACCCTTTACTCAGGGCTCACACTCTCTCCGTGCCTGGACGGTCTTTTAGATCTCTCCCTGGACCTTTCCCTTTGTCGAGGGAGGTCCGAGGAAGATTTAGAAATGGCTACCGAAGCCAAGGCCATGGCCGGTGCAGCAGACTGCAAGGCCTTTTCCCACAATGCTGCCCTCAGCCTGACCATTCTTTTTTTGAGCGCTTGGGGAGTCATCTTCCTGCACAACTTGCAGGTTTTTGGATTATGGGTGTCTCCAAGACAAAAGACACATTCCTCGTGCTGGTCCAAGGTCGGGAATTTGGAGTTGCAGGAGATGCAATGCTTGAAAGACGCCATGGTCATCAAATCCAAAACGAGAAGCGAAGTCGAAGTCATCAAATGGTCCAAGTCAAATCTATCAAAGCCGTGAATAGTCCAAATCAACAAGGTAGAGTCGCAATCCAAGAGTAGTCAGCCAAAAACGTGATCAAAACCGTTAATCGAGTAAACTGCCCAGTAGCGAGGTTCCTTGCTAGCTGCAAAAGCAGCAGACGAAAGGAACTGAGGAGCAAGCAGGAACGTGGGGCCTATATAGAGGTGGGTGGAGCTACCGCCAAAAAGTTGCAATCCAACTTCTGCCTAGTGATTCCAGAAGGTTCCGAGCTGGCTGCGCATGCACAGATAAAACCCATTTGTGTGATTCGCAGAGACATTCCGAGAACACAGTGTGATAAGCTTAAGAGTTCCTTTTATTTCTGGTTCTTCATCCAAATTTTAAAGAAACTATCCAAACTGCTGAACTTATCTGGGGGACAGAGTTCATCACCTTGGATTGCTCTCTTAAAATCTGGTCAAAAACCTAGAACAGGTAGGGCTTGTCTACATGGCACAAATAAAATGGCTTCACCCCATCCTGCCAGTGACCTGTCTTCATGATGTAGGGTAAAATCCCTGATTCACATGCAAACCATCTTCATAGCATAGGATCCACACCAAATCTACACCATAAATTGGTTGAAAATAGCTATTTGCTCTGGATTTGCAGGAAAACCCGAAGCACTCCGTAGTAATGCTGGATGGATGTCTACACATGTGGGTCACTTCCTCTGTAGTCACAATGAGGTGTTCAGCCATATGATTGATGCTGGGTGCTTTGTTTCTGACCTCAAAGAGCATGACTTGCTCCAGCAGCAGCAACACCAGATGACAGCAGGGGCACATGTGTAGACCACTGCCCAGCATTGCTACAGAGTGTGGAGGTAATGGGGGAAGCTAGGGAACTCTGGTGCCAGAACACTTCAGACAATTACATGATTATGCTAAAGCTCAGCTATACAATTTATATAGTTTACAAGGCTGGAGAGGTTTGATTGCAGACAATTATATGTCCACGTAAAAGTTTATTATACATTTTATGTTATATATTTGTTCTGTTTTTTTATGCTGGCCTTTGGCTGTAATAAAGATATGTATGTATACAGACATATGAGTGCCCATCCTGTACTAAGAAAGATGTTGATTAGCCTCACTTGAAACTGGGATGGAATTTTCTGGCACTACAATACAGAGGAATCTGTTGACAATCTTAAATCCTCTCACTTCCCACAATCTGTCACTAGAAAGCTCTCATTCTCACACTTTTCCTGTATCAAACAGGTGAGGTCATGCTGAAAAGGATTTTTTTTTCTTCTTCTTTGATGAGGCTGAATAAACCTCTCCCACAACAGCATGGGCTTCCTAAACAAAGGATTAAGCAGAAGTGGAAGGAAAGTTAAGCCTTGTTCTGCCACTCATCATTTGCATCATAGGAAAGCAAAAGAGATGGTTTATTTAAACTAAATCCTTTGCTAGCTGTATACTTTTCTAGAATCTAGAAGGAATCATCATGGGCTTTCAGACTAGTGATCACAGAACACCTTGTTGAATGCCCATTTGTGTATGACATTCTTTGCTTATCATAAAGAGTTCACGTCAATTCCTTGAGGTGTTTGATTAAAGCTACTTCTGCAGTCTTCTAATAAGAAATACAAAAATGAAGGTAGCCACGTTGATCCTTAAGAGCAACAATGGGGGGGAGGAAGTAAAATCAACAGCTGAGTGATTCCTTTATTAGGACCAACAACAACTGCACAATTATATGCATGTTTTTTGAGTTCTCCAGAACTCTTTATTGAACTAGGTGGTTTAAAAAAAAATGGAAGTGGTTTCTTGTCAGACTCAATCCCAATATGGAGAGGGACAGTTTGAGGAGCCACCGACAGCCATGACATCTAACAATGGCTGCTGTGATGAAGACAAAATGGTGGATCCCCATTTCTAGAAATACAAGGTTGGTAGCAACACAAGGCATCTGCATCTTGATAAGTAAGGAGCCTGCTATCTTGGCTTGGCAATATTTGTTCCAATCCAAAAATCACCTATGGCCTTATCTTGGGCAGCTTAGAAGGAACAATCGCACCACTAAATTAAAACTGAGGGATGTGTATTACAAGCAATGAGTAATGTTTTAAATGAATAGAATGAACTACTTCATATTGTATGTTTCATTTTGCTGAATATGCCTCTTTGGAAAGAAATTTGAAATAAGCCAAACAGCCTTCTTCAACCTGTACTATTCAGATATGGTGGCCTACAACTACCACTATCCCCATACTACCATTGTGGCTGAGGAGGAGGGGAGTTGTGGCCCAGCAAATCTGGAAGGTGCCAGATTGGGACATTCATGTGTCGGACCTCCCAACCTATCACCTTCCAGGTTTGTTGGGCCACAAACAGGAATCTTTCAGACTACTCTGAGGTTTGGTACCATTTCAAGTGAGAGAGTTGTTGATGTTGATACCTTTCAGTGTCTACCAGCTAGGTTCTTGTCTCATTTTGTCTAAGGATGGACCTGGTCCTGCTTGGCAAGGACAGAAGGACCTGTGAGCCTTGACATATATTCAGGTCTACACACTGCTGTCTCTCCTTGGCTTAGAAGCATAGAATCATAAAGTTGGAAGGAACCACAAGGGGCCTTCTAGACAAATCCCTTGGCATGCAACAGTACACAATAAAGGAGTTCCCAAAGCATGTTAGATTAAAAGCAAAACATTCTCATTCACAAGAAGAAGACTGCCTAATATGTGCTGCAGAGCACACTAGAGTAGTGCTATCTCATCATTTACCCTTGATTCATTACTATACTTTCCCCAAAGTTTGGGAACTACTGAGTAAAACCCTGCAAACCCAAATGAACACCTTTCATTGGATGATGGTTCCTGGCAATATGCAGAATCTGGTGTGTCAGTTAATGAGATGTGTTGCCATTTCCATTCTCATGAACTGTGGATGATAAGAAACAGCTCTATATTTTGAACAACATGCCCTTGGAGAGTAAAAAGCAAATGACACATTCCCAATATTTCAATATGTATGAGTAATTATGGGAGTTACTTCACTTTGGTTTAATGGTAGCCACATGGTAAATTTCCCTCTGATTGCACTATGGCACTCAGCCACCATCTGCTTGCACAAGACAATTGTTGGATGAAAGGCTTGCTAACCAACATTAAGTTCCACAGGAAATAGTGTGACTGACTCAGAACTCACACTCTAAGCACTGATTTTTGAGTCACCACAAAACTTGTGTTTCCAAAATAGAATGAAGACTTCTGGAACAAATCATTTATGGAGGAGATATTCAGCTGGAGTCAAAACATTCATATTGCTTAAAGAACAAAAATCAATGCTTGAGGCTTTGCTTCACCACTGGTTTACAATGCTGAGATGTAGGACAAGATGGTGGCATCTCCCCAATCCACAAAAGCTAAGTGGACTGGCAGTTGAGTTTTACCTCAATACCATCAATGGAAAAGTAGCCTCCATGGTGGTTGAGGCATCAAGATAGTTTAGGGACCTCAGGGCACATCGTATGGTATATACAGAGGGAAACTGCTGCCTGAGATATTTACCTCACTGTTCCTCATGGTAGATGCTGTTTTGCTTTATATAGTACAATACTGGTATAGAGCTTTTCATTAGAGCCCTGGATCTCTATTTTAGCTGAAGAGAGCGGGGAGTCCTGTGGAATGTGGCTTGGTTCAGTCGGGCAATATCTTTTCTCCCCTCCAGATATTTAAGGCAAGGCAGCTATATCTCTGAACATTTCACAGATGAAAACCAGGACATGTATGGCCAAGTAAAATCAGACTGCAGTCAGGATGACAAAAATGATTAATGAGGAAGAACACATAAGCTAGGAAATAGGAGAGATGTTTGCTTTTGCCTGAGCCTACTGGGAAGGGCAAGATTCTGCTTCCTCCTCACCTCCCCCTCCTGCTGGGTCAACTGAATACAAATTACTTTTGCATTTTAAACATAGTTGCAGAAACTGAAGTAAGCTGGGGGCAAAAGGGGTGGAGGAGAGAGAAACTGGGACATTTTAAAAGCAATTGAAAAACTGGGACAGCAGAGCATTAACCAGGACTGTGCTTGCCACATTAGAACAGTTGGAGGGTAAGGAACAGCTAGAGGTATACCTCTATAAGACATAAAGTAAGTTGTTTTGGCCTACCACATGACACATGCAGCTCTGTCCTCCACCAAATGGGAATATTCAAGAAGATCTGGAGGAACGGTGAAAACATTTCCCCACTACCCTTTAGCATCTGTCACATGAAGTGATTACCTCTTCAGCCTAATAATAAGGCTGTTCCAGAGTCCAGTAATTCTTCTACTACTATTGCCTTTGTTGCTCTTGTTTTCTTTTAAAAAATCTTTCAGACTCCAGCTGTAGTTTAAGGGAAAGGTCAAAACAATTCTGAACCTCCAGTTCATAGATTATACAACTGGAAATGAGCCAGTTGGTCATCTGAGATAGCATGGGGAGCACAGTCTCATTATCTTAAAAGTTCAGCAGACCCATCTGCTGGTTTATTTAAACTGGTTTATTTTAATCCTGTCCATCTGACAGCCAGAATACCCTTGCTGAATGCTATACGCCAGACGGTGCTCTTATCTTTGCACTTTGAGCAATTGGGGAGGAAAAAAAAAACCTGGAAGGGGCAATTTAATGCAATCGACACCTTAATGGACTTGTTGCTTAAATTAGGCAAGGTGAAATGTGCTCCTACTGCCTTGTTAATTGTATTACATACCATCATAGCAGTAAATTAATATTCTCCTGGTACACAAATGTTTTCTCCAACTTGCACTCTCCATTCTTGTGCTTCTGTATTTGCAATCTTAAATGGACCTATCAACTATGCAAACTGTTTTGGGTAGGGGGTGTAAAGTATTCACTTAGTAATTTCTTAGTAATTTCTAATGCTACTCCCTGACATTCAAAGAACAACCCAGGATCTGGAAACTGCAAACACAGAAATATCAGCTTCAGGGTGAGTCAAATATTCCTCTCGTAAGGGAGAAGCTAATGGCAAAAACATGTCTCTTTCTTGTGGTGAGACAGAAAAGTCCAAATTTGCTCATCTATGCAATGTAGCAGTTGGACCCATTGTAACACATTCAGATGAACCTCCCTCTGTTAAAAGCATCAGATACTGGAAAGAGCTTTTTAAATAAATGAGATTTCTTCAAACAAAATATTTTCTTCTCTTTCAGATAAGGTGCTGTTATTTTTTGAGAAAAGAATCACAGCATTACTTTGATGTTGTGAGATTTGGCTCCATCCATTACCACTTCTGAAGACAATCCAACTTCCTTTTTCATGTGTAGGATTTGGATTGAGTAATCAAGTTCTTGTTTGGTTTGGATGTTACTTTTTAATTCAGAACTAAAGGGGAAAACAACAATGAGAATATCCAGAGAAAGTCAAAAAAGGCATCCAAGACAAGAGGGCTAAATGAAATCAAGGCTTCCAACAAGTGTTCTGCAACATTTTACCATATCTCCCCCAAGAATGGGAAGAGATAAAACCAGAGATCAACTTAAATATGAAGTCCATTGTTTGTTTATTTTACACAGAAAATGTTCTGATGCAGCAAGTTAGAGTAAAGGATTCTGTTTTCCAAACTATGCTATGAGTGACTACAAGCCTTCACACAAATCCATCAAAAGTGACTCATATTCAACTGTAGTCAGGATCCAGTTGAGTTGGTCCACTGATGGAACTACTTCCAACAGCAGAACCCAGAAGCTGGTAATTCCCCTTCCCCAGTTCAGGTTCCCATACACCCTGAAAACTACTCCACAGAGCTGGAAAAGGACCAGGTTTTAGGATGGTGTGGAGGCCCGTGGCAAGTAAAAGAAACTGCCAGTATACTAGGGGCTGGCCACTAACATACTCCATAGGTGTAACTGAAATATGCCATACTTTTTTATAATAGCATTTCTAGCCACAAACCAGTGAATGATAAAATCCTAAATATGGAGTTATTTATCATATGGATGCTCATCTCAAGTTGGAGATTACACAGTCACCTTGAACTTTGAGCTAGTACCTAAGGAAAAAAACTCATTTGAGATTCCTGAAGAAGAAGAAAGGAGATTGTGCAAAGTAAAATATACACTGTTCTTCAGTGACAGCCTACATCTAGCATGTGCTTGGAGTTTTGTCATTTTCATAGAAACTGAGCTGCTGACTGGATAAGATCTATTTGAGTTTATAGATCTGCGGATGAAGGGGGGAAGCAGACAGGCGGCACGGGGCCGCCCCATGAAGCTGCACCGCGGGGCCGAGGTATCCGCACACCTCGGCCCCGCAGCGCAGCTTTGCCACCCCTGGAAGGAGCGCTAAAATAGCGCTCCTTCCACAAGTCACCGAAGGTGCGCCGCAAAAGGCTGCTGGCGCACCTTCAGCGACTCTTCCGCCGCAGCGTGTGTGGACGCTGCGGCGGGAAGGCATCCTCGGAGCGCCGGACGTGCGGAGGGTCCGGCACTCCGACGATGTCTTGGGGAAGGGGTTGGGGTGCCCACCGTGTGGCTGCCCCTCCCCTTCCTTGCCCCGAAAATGGCGCTTTGCGCCGTCTGCTTCCCCCCATAGATAAACTTTCTATCAGTCTTCTTTCCCTGTTCATGTGTGTAAAACCTGGTTGAAGTGAAGTAACAACATGTTAAACTTGTTTTGTAAGATTAGAATAAAAGTGTTTTCTGGCTTTACATCTGACTTATCTGAGACTCATACCACCAATCAAGATTGCTTTGTGTTCATTTCTTGTCACTGAGACTGAATACCATTTGTAGAAAAGTCCTAGTATCCTGTGCTTTGTCTTCCCTCTGCAGACTGACTGCTATCACTCAGAATCTGCAACTGGGCTTATTACAAATTTCCTCTTATTTGTGACAAAACAAGCTAATTGGTGGGAAGATACTTGCTTATTTATTTATTTAAGATTCCACCTGAACTTCAAGGCTTCAAAGCTGTTCACAGGATGATGGGGGAAATACACAAATTGCAGTCTTGTTGGCATTAGTCATCCATATATCTTTGTACATATCAGATCCATGGCCAGAACTTTGAACTATGATCTAGATTAATCCTGTTCACAGTTACATCACATCCTGACTATGCATAAGATATCAAAAATAAATTTTATTTGATCAAGAGCCATATTGGCATAAGTTAGGATAACATGATCCTCTTTAGCTCACTCCAGGTATACACTTTTGCATTTGTGAACAGATCTGTGAGAATGCACAGGACTATCTCTGCCCCATCAGTGATGTTTTGTGCATCAGCAATACTCCCAAAGCAAATTGTAATTAGTTGAGAGGGTGAGCTGTATCTTTAATTAATTAAATATAATTTATTTTATTCAAATCAGTGGAACAACTCAATTGGATCCAATATGATAAAAACAGGATACCTGTTCTTTCCCACTTCATTCTCCACTTCACCACTTAATTCATACAACAGCCCTGAGACAAGCTAGTTTGACAGCAGAATTAAGATTAAAACTTGGCTCTCCCAAATCTAGGGTTGCCAGATCTCCGGATCTGGCCCTGACTCTCCAGTATTTATGAGTCATATCCAGATGAGAGTGCACATCCATCGGTTGTTGTAGGCTCAGCTCTGGGCAAGAAGAAAGGACTGTGTTGAAATTTCAATCTGTATATTTACCTAGTTTCCCTTTTCTCTCCCTGTCATTGTAGTAGCAGGACTTACCCTCTACTCTGCTCTGCATCCACATTTTGGATGAAGTAAGTGGGCTAGATTAAACGGTCCTTACCCAATCTACCTAAGAACATGGGAGGAATAATACTTTCATTTCACCTTGATCTCTCTCTTAATTTCCAAATGGGAAAATGTGTATGTGTGTGTGGTTTTTTTTTTAATAACAAGTTGTAAGCAACTGTAATTGATACTTAATGCCTAACATTCAATGACATCACCAGGTGCCATCCCTAGGTCTCAAGTTTTGACCCAGAGACTTCAGGGCCTGGGAAAGTCCTGAACAGGTGAAACACAGATCCAGTGCCCTGACCAAGGGGTAAGCAACTATGGTAAAGAGCAGTAAAGTCCAATTTCCTGCTCTAAGTCATGGTTTTGACAGCCTTTTTATATATGTGTGTATTAAGCAGTGCAACGGAAGCAGCGTAATGGGGCCATGGAAGGTGTTTATAAGGAGAATTGCCATCCTTGGAGAGAGAGTTCAGCCTTTTGTGCCAGAACAGGGGGAGTCTGGATATTTTCAGAGCTACAAAAACAATCTTGGGGCAGGATTTGACTCCAGAGTCTCACTGTGCCCACCCCAGCTCTATCCACTACACCACACTGTCTCTAAGTTTGACAAATTCTAGACCCATGTTAGAAATCCTACATGTGAGAAAAGTTTCCCCCTTCAGAAAATGGATTATACATTGCCTCCAGAGTATTTGGCCTTGGGCATCACCAAAAGAGCATAGCTAGTCCCACTTATCCCTGTGGGATCCTCACATGTTCAGAAGTGAACACCTAAAGAGGAATTACCACAAGAGAATGCTAGTTACCCAACTAAAGCAAAAGTTCAACATTGATTTAAATAAGAAAGCTGATCTATTCAGGCTGTTTAAGCAGGCTTTCCATGGCTAAGCAGGAAATGTTTTTATTTAGATGTGCATTTTATTTTTTTTTACATTTTGTATGGCTTTCAAATGATTTTGTACTGTTTAATGTGGGGAATTTTAATTGTTTTAAAATTTTTATTGTTAATGTTTTTAATTTGTTATTTCTGGAAGCCACCTTGGGTCCCTCTCTGGCAGAAAGCTGGCAAATAAATGAAGTAAATAAAATAAAATAAAGACTTTAAAATTACAGTTTTTCCAAAGTCACTGTAACTAATTTGCAGTAGTTTAAAGACAGAGGAAAGAGTGTGTGTGAAAGAGAAAGAGTTTCCCATTCCTTTTTTTTTTTTTTTTAAAAACCTCTTTAAAGTTCAAAATATCCAGGAGGATCAACAGAGAACGTTTGTGTTAGTCATGATCTTTCTTTGGATAACTTATTCCTAAAACAGTGGAAGTTTTGATGTCTTACATGCTCTCAGCAGGAATTGGCACCATGATGCAAGAGATTAGTGGAGCTTCAGTGACAAAGAAACATAAACCAAAGGGAATTGAAAGAAAACAACTATTCTTATCCAGATCATCTCACTGTTAATTGTCTCAGCTCTTTATACCTTATTGTAAACAAACATATTTCAAAAGTATGAATTAAAGAGGCTGTTAAATGTACGCAGTCCATTCAACAGCAATTGCTACTTTACAATTAGCTTCTTAAAGTGATTAAGTAACACCTGGTTTCTTAGTAATAAAGATTTTAGAGAGCCAATCGTTCCCTCCTTGGCTCTAGGCATCCCCTGCCATGTTTTAGATGGTTTGTCCAAGGCCAGAGAGTTGACACATGATCAAAATGACAAGGGAGGTAAATGATATTGACAGCAGAGTGTGGGATAGATTTGATAGGACAAAGGAGAGATGAAGACAAGAGAAGAAAGTAACTTTTGCAAGTGACATTGCGAGAGTGAACCACAGTATTTGCTGAGGGTACAGAGAGTGAAGCAGTGTTAAATAGCTATACTACACACTGGAATTGCTGTTTCCATCTTAAGAAATCATCCCTTTGTCTTTCATACAGTTCTCTGCTCAAGAACTCTTGTGCAGTAGCTCAGGGAAGTGGACTAGAACTATATGGCAGAGAATTCTAAGTACTTCAGCAAACTCAAGATCCTTTAAATGGATCCATGATGGTTAAAGTTGTATCAAACTGTGTAGTGTAGGCACACTCAAAGAGAAACATGTTTGGGACAACTGAGAAAAAGGGAGAATGAGATGTTAAATATAAACTCAAGTTCACACACTTGTTCACCAATTGACAGCAAGGGTATATAGAGGCCTTCAGACAAATGATATGAAATTAATGTCTAGGCTTTCTTGAGAATGACACAATACCAAAGCATCCAAGCTGAATGCCAGCAAAGTGGTTTGGAGATATGCAAACTGGAAGGAGTGGAAATGATCTAAAACAGACAAGTAGAGTGTTAATTTGAATACATTTTAAAACAACAAGAATAAGGCTTTGAGTTCAAGAATCTCCTTAGTTTAACTAAAACAGCAACTCACTGTTTAATACCTGATATCTTATGTCTTGTAGACAGAGGCTAGTGCCAGATCTCCTATGTGTCTGCCCCTTTGGTACAGATCGGTGCAACGCCATTATTACAAAAATTTCACCTTATTATGAAGGCCTAATTGCTGCCTTGCTTAATTCATTGCGTTACAATATTTGTGATTGTGTTCACTGTGAAGAATGATAAAGAAAGAAAGAAAGATGGTGAAAGGAGGGAACGATTAGCTCTCTAAAATCACTGATCTGCTGAAGCACTGAGGGCCTTTGCAGACTGCCAGAAATAGTGCACATTAAATTGAGGCACTGCCCTGGCTCAGTGCTAGGGAATCATGGGAATTGTAATTTATTATGGCACCAGAGCTCTCTGACAGAGAAGGCTCAATGTCTCAGAAAAAAATACAATTCCCATGACTCCCTAGCACTGAGCCAGGACAGTGCCTCAATTTAATGTGCACTATTTCTGGCAGTCTGCAAAGGCCCAAAGTCAGCCCTTCAACAATGCATCACCTGCCCCGAGGTTACCCTAAATGGGAATGGAGCAACCACACTAGGGGGAGTAAATGCAGCTTTTCTGAGGCTGTATTGAAGCCCCAGAAACCACACCACCAGCCCCAAGGATGCTGCAAAGGGAGACAGAACAACCGCATGGGCCGGCAGCTGCTACTTTAATATTATTATTATTATTATTATTATTATTATTATTATTCTCTCAAACGCATGTGCATTTGCACAGGAACACATCTCTGCACACACCTGCACACTTGTGCAAGAAAATATCCCTGTGCACCTGCACAGGACCTGTTATAGTGTGCTATACAATCTGTCATTTTCTCTGGTCAAAGTGCACCTGTACACGACCTGTCATATACCCACAGATCATGCAAGGATTCACTGACCTCCGCTTCCCCCCAAGGAGTGGGTGCAGTAGACAGGTGCCACTGTCTGATTGTGCGACCCTTGCAGCGAAGGAACGAGTTAGTCAACTGAAAACACACCTACTCTGTCATACTCCATAAAACATGTCCTACACCAGGGGTAGGCAGCCTAAGGCCCGGGGCCTGGATGTGCCCCCCCGAAGGCCTTTGGACCGGCCCCAGGGCGGTCCTGCCACCACCGCCACCACCACCGCCCACCATGATGATATTGATTATTGTTGTTATTACTTGTTCTTGGGGTTTTCTTGGCAAAATCTCCACAGGGGTTTTGCCATCATGGCTTTTCTGGGGCTGAGACAGTGTGCATGCATCCCTGCTTGTTTGTAGGCCTGACTTCTAGTCGTTTCCATGATGATAATGATTATTATTGTTATTACTTTTTCTTGGGGTTTTCTTGGCAAAATCTCCACTGGGGTTTTGCCATGGCTTTTCTGGGGCTGAGGGAGTGTGCATGCACATTTTTTTAATTGTTTATTTATTTATTTATTAGTGCTTCAGACCCCCAATTGTCTGAGGGACAGCAACCCGGCCACCGGCTCAAAAAGGTTGCCTACCCCTGTCCTACACAGATCAGGGGGGAGGGGAGAGGTACATGCAAGGGAGGTTTGTGTGGACAAACTTGATACATGCAGCTGGTGGTCATGCAAGGGACATGGTCAACTGGACACATGGACAAACATTACTCCAGAAGCCACCACCACCACCCCATCATGCCAGGAAGTGGTGTGCAGGTCTTATGTACATCTGCACACCTGCACAGAAGAGGTCACAAAGCCTCTTTCATGAAAGTTACTGTGCATGCTGACAGCAAGTGTACAGCAACAGAATGCATTTATTGTCATAACAGAGGACAGTTGAGAGGGCGCATGCGTAGGGTTACAATTATGGTTAGGGTTCTAATATTCAAGCTCACCTGCACCAGTGCACCCACACCTGGAAGCATAGGGCACTTTAAATTAAAGCCTGCATCATAGGGCGCATGCTCTGGATCGCCAAATCAATTTCTGCTGCACATGCGGGGGTGCATTTATACAGCTGTTTTCTGGTGCACCAGTGTCGCTGCATACAGACGCACATGCGAAGGTGTGCATCTTCGCCAAAGGAGCAGAATAAAGCGGCTCCTTTTTGGAGCAGTTTTTTTCAGCATACGACAGCTAGAGGGCGCTTTCCTGGCTACTTTTAGGCATGCATCATCTAAACGCCATGCCTGCAAGTCACCCTCAAAGCAGCTCTTTTTGCCCATCTGCATAGTCCCTTTGTATACATGAACAAAGGGGGCCCTGTTTCTGGAATTGTTCCAGGGCCCCAAATACCTTAATCCAGCCTTGGGTGTAAAATGCAAGTGGAAATGAAATTGTCACCTCACTTTCAAATTTGCAGGGACTAGAAGGTACAAGTTTTGGCTGCAGGGTAAAATGCATAGCACTCCTCTGCACAGCCCATTTGACAGCTTATTTTCCAAGTTCACCTAGAATGGCACTATTTTTTTTTTCCAAAAGAGGATATACAGTATTGTGCTCATTTTCTTATTTTTGCATGCTTGTTCTTGTTGTTCTTTTTTCCAGTACTGAAACTCAAAGCATATTACAATACAATACAGTGCAGTGCAGTGCAGTGCAATGCAATGCAACACAATACCTTTTAAAATTATTTAAAATAGGACTGATTCAGTTCAAAGGCAAGCAATTAATATCTGGGTCCAGTTCAATCTAAATCTATCCAGGCCAGGTCTGACTTGATTTGGGACCTCAAATCCCAAATCAAAATTCAAACATTTGGATTGCCACTGATTTCCCATTGATGTGCATTGGATCTGGAATTGGAATAAATTGAAATCTAAAATTGCTATGCTATTTTCATATGTGAAATAAAACAACCAGGTCAGGCACGTCTTGTGTAAGTAAACAAAAACATTTTGAAGCTTTTTGAGACTAATAATAATAATAATAATTTTTATTTATAGCTACTTGAAGACTTCTTCCAAAATGGATCCAGGATTTGTTTTTTTCTTTTGCGAATCTCCATTTTTCATATATTTTTTATTTGGACCAAATTTTCAGATGTATGTTTCTTTAAATGCTGGGATAGCTTGAAACAGGTGCTTGGAAGTCCTTGCCACTTCTCAGCTAATCTGGATTCTATCTGGGATCACTTGCCATCACCTTCTGGCCACCTGAGTATCCAAGTCATGATGGTGATTGAACCAGATAATCAGAGTTAACATCAACAATTCACTTAAGCATTCTTAAGTATTAGAATGTCACACTATTTACATGGGAAATTAAACAAGCTCTTTGGTACCCTTTTAGGCTGGTTATTATATATATTCATAGATATATAAACATAGGATCCCCTTTGGGGAAAATACAGACACATCAATGTGTGGGTACTTAGCTACATTACATACATCACATGTAAGGTTTCTTGTATTCAGTACATTTCATTATGTGGTCTTTCATCAGGGCATTTCATTATTGCCCTTTCATCAGGGCATTTCAGACAGATTTAACCTCTCTGTTCAGATATTAACAGGTACTGTAATAATCAACACATGTAAAACATGACCCTTCTGAAGTATTTAACAGAGCCTTTTATCCCACATCATCATCATGTTCTTCCTATAGTTTCTCACAGTGTTTATTAGGGCATTATACAGACATTTCATAGAGACCTTTAGATGTATAGAATTCTGTTCCTTGTATCATATCCATAACCATCTTAACAATACAACTTAGCCAATTATCAATTCATGTATACATTCTCATGTGTTTGAGGAACTATATAACTCTTAACAGGGTTCTGTGAATACACAGGCATTCAAGGCTTCCATTACAAGTATAACATGACATAGATCTCTTTTTATACCTTAGAATAACCTTACCTGTATTTTTCAGCATCTTGGGACAGTTTATCAGCCCATCATTTCATCAGGAACAGCACAGCTGTTGGTCAAACAGTCCTCTTTGAGTAGTGGAGAAACACCGGTAGTGGTAAGATTTTCTAACTCTTTTTAACCTCTCCATACAGCCACTCAACTTTTTCACTGTCCAATCAAAATTGTGGTTTTTTTTCCTATATATCAAGTACACTAAAGGTTTTTACCTAATGTTCATGGTGCACTTAAAAGTATTTAATGCCTGTCATCTAGTCATCTAGTGCCCTACTAGCAGGGTTTATTCTCATTAAAACTAGGTTATGTGTCCGTTACTTGATTACAGTTGCACAGGAGTTTGTCTTATCTTATTTACATTCCAGGGAGTATCTGGCATTTTTCTCAGACTGAAGCCAGTTTCCCAATGATTCTGAATGATACAGAGTGCATCTTCACTGTAGAAATAATGCAGTTTGACACTACCATGTTTCCCCGAAAATAAGACACTATCTTATATTTATTTTTCCTCAGGAAGACACAGTACAGCTTATTTTCAGGGGATGTCTTATTTGTTCTGACTTTGCCCTGATGCCATCTGCCGATCCATAGGGCACGGAGCATCAGGGCTCTCTCTTGGTGCAGTGTTCATACACGCTGTGCCAAAAGGGCACAAAAGAGGCGGGGTGGTGGCTCAAAGGTCAGCTTTTTGCCACCCCCAAAAGGAGCAGCACTTTGAGCCACTCTTTTGGGGGTAGCAAAAAGCAGGATCAGGGCTGCAACCCTGTGAGCTGTGGCGGCAGCTCTTTTCTGGGCTGCCCCGGGAGCTTTGCAGCTGCAGCTCAAAGGACAGTTCTTTGCCACTCCCAAAAGGAGCAGTCCTTTAATCTGCTCCTTTTGGGGGCAGCAAAGATGAGGATCCTGGCCGCGCCCCTTTGAGCCATGACTGCAGCTTTTTTCTGGACTGCTCCTGGGAGCAGTGGATCCACCACTCCCAGGGGCAGCCCAGAAAAGAGCCACAACTGTGGCTCAAAGGCTGGCTCTTTGCCACCCCCAAAAGGAGTGGCCCTTTGAGCCGCTCTTTTGGGGGCGGCAAAGAGGAGGATCGGGGCCGCTGCCCTTTGAGCCCTGATCCGCCGCTCCCAGGGGTGGCCCAGAATAGTCGCCCCATCTGTACCAGTCTTATGTCTTTTTTCGGGGTATGGCTTATATCGCGCAAATGCCTACAAATCCTGCTACAGCTTATTTTATGGGTATGTCTTATTTTCGGGGAAACACAGTACTTTAAATGATGTAAGTGCTTTGTAAAATGCTTTGTTAACTGAGGTATGCCTGTTGCATTGTTCTTAACTGCTGTCAAGTCAAGTCAACTTCAACTTTTGGTGACCCTATGAACAGGAGACCTCCAAGTCATGCTATCAGGTCTTGCAGACTTAGAGCAATGGCTTTCTTGATTGAGTCCATCCATCTGCAATCTTCCTCCATCTTCCTCTTTCCTAGTGCCTTCTAACTTACCCTGCATTATTGTCTTTTCTAGTGTGTTATATCTTCTCATGATACGGCCAAAATATGATAGTCTTGTTTTAGTCATCTTGGCTTTTACGGAGAGTTCAGGCTTGATTTTTATAGGACTCAGTTATTTATAGTTTTGGTAGTCCAACAAATCCGCAAAACTCTTTTCCAACACTACGTCTCAAATGAATTGATTTTCTTCCTTCCTATCAGCCCTCTTCACTGTACAACCTCAATTCAGTATTCAGTAATATATCTTTAAATTTCAGGATCTTGTCTAGTTCCACCATAAAATCCCTTCCTATGCCCAGACTATATCTACAATGCAGAATTAATGCATTTTCACACCATTTTAACTGCCATGGCTTAATGCTATGGAATGCTGGGATTTGTAGCTTTATGAGGTATTTAGCCTTCTTTCTCAGAGAGCTGTGGTGCCACAACAATCTACAAATCCCAAGATTCCATAGGATGGAGATATATGATCATTAAAGCAGTGTCTGCAGTGTGGCAGCAGCCCTGGTCTTCTAATTTCTTGATTGCAGGCTTCATTCTGATTAATGTCTGAGCCAAGTTATGGAAAATCTTGAACAATTTCAGAATCTTCATCATCTGCTTTAAAGTTATATAAAACAACTGTGGTTAAAAAAATTGTTTTCTTAATGTTCAGCTGTAAACCTGCCTGTGCACTTTCTTCCTTGACTTTCTTCAATAATTGTTCCAAGTCTTTGCTATTTTCTGCTAGTAGTGTGATGTCATCTGCATACCTTAAACTGTTGATGTCCCTCCTTCTTCCAAGTCAAATCCTGCTTTATGTATGATATGTTCAGTGTACAAGTTAAATAGTTGATAAAACACAACCTTGCCATGCTAATTGAAAACCTTTGGAAACATTTCAGATATTTTTCTACATTAACCAAAAAATAGAAGTGTAGCATAGGGCAGAATGAACCAGTGAAATTAAGACAGCAGCGTGGAACCTGCAACATTCCAGATGTTGTTGGGCTGTATGTCCCATGAGCCTGAACCTATATGAACAGTGAATGGTGATGGGGTTATAGCCTTGGGTCCTGCACAAGAAAAAAGGCATGCTATAAACCAAATAAATAAATTAATATAAATAGCTCAGGAATAGCTGAAGGAACATCAATGTTACATCTCTACAACAGAAAACAGAACTGGATCAATTCATCGTTGATCCTTGTTTTTATTGCACAAGACAGAACAGGTTCCTTGACATTAGCCTGATGGTGTACTGCAGCTTTTTAAGATTTACTCTTTCCTTATAAAGCTTTAAAAAAACTTAACACATCTAATTCACATAACGCAGCTGTAATGCTGAAAAACAGGTCTTTCTATAGAGCCCATTTTCATAAAAGTACAAGCTAAAAACCCTGTTTTAAGATGAATGCACAACAGACTGTGATCATAGGTAACAGATAGCAAAAGTACTGGAAACACATAGATTGGTTTGCTTGTCAGTTGGTGAAATTCATCATGGAACACAGAAAGGACTATGAATCCTTGGCAAAGGAAATGATGTGCATTTTGAGCAAAGCAAAGAGAAAGGGTTAAAGAGAACTGCATTACTGTACTTCTGTGCAGGCCCTATTGCGGACTGTGGGCCGCCCCGAGCTGTGCTTGGGTGGTCTGGTGGTACAAATTCTTATGCAGGGATCTATTCGAGGCATCTAGCAGCATGATTTATGCAGCTGTCAAGCAGCCCTCATCAGCACAAGTGAATTGTGGGCACCATCAACTAACGCAAACTCCAAACTCTGTCATAGTGTCTAAGGCAAAAGAAAAACAGCCCAAGGTACCACCCACTCATCTTCTCAGTTCTTAAATGACAAGTTCCCTCTAAAGAAAAAAATCCTGCATACAGCTGCTTTCATGAGACCACACTTACACAGACCCTACTGTCTAATCACAGACAGCCCATGAAAAGCTCACTTTTAGAGACTGCACAGGAGCACGGAGGAGAACAGGGAAGACTGGCAAAACTCCACCAAAAGTGAACACAGCAGCATTAATGGCAATTATATATATATATATATATATATATATATATATATATATATGCTCAAAACTGATACAAGACCAAATTACTGATACAAGACCAAATTGATCTTTATTTCTCAAGAAATAATGCAAACAGTTCTCTCCAGTGGTGTCATTCAAAATAATTAACTGGTTCTATTTTTTTTTATTATTATTTCTTTGCCAAAATGTGTACATGTTAATTAATCATTCTAAATTGTTGTGTGATTCACTACTGGAGAAATGTGCATAGACATTCAGTTGCCTGCAGCAGTGGGACTGTGCAGGACTGTGCACTCAACTGATGGCCCTCTCTCTGTCTCTGTCATCCTCCCTGGCTCTCCTTTGTTTTGTTTTGTTTTTGCCTGCCATTTCTTCCCTATGGGGGCTGCATGGAAGGCAATGACTGACTTCCTCTTCTTCTCTTCCTTAGCCTTCGTCTGTGGCATGCAATGCTGTGGCAGAGCTGGGGGTGGCCAGGAAAGCTTTTGGCTTGCTGTGCCTGGTGCTGTTGCCAGAGAGGGTGGCTGGAAATCAATCCAAGTGTGTGCCAGTCAAAGAGGGAGGGCGCTGGAAATCTTTTCATTTTCTGTCCCCACAAGAAGCAGTTTGGTGACCTCAAGAGTTTTTTAACAAGTGGTTTGCAAACAGGCTGAATGACAACACTGGTTCCTTCACAATCAGGGCTACAACTCTACTTTTTCAAATGGCTGAAATACACATCTGGTTACATATAGCAGTGGTAGGAATCTGTGGCCCTTCAGATGCTTTTTAGCCAATAGCTACCATTAGCCCAGGCTGTAAAAGAAGCTTCAGTCAATGGGCAAAGACATTGGGGGGGAGTGATAGGAAAATTGTGGTAGGCTTTGGGCAATTAAGCTGCCTGCTGTGAAAGAAGCTTTCAAGAAGTGGGTGCTCTTCTTGCTTTTTGTGATGTGTTTTAAAATGTGTGTTTAATCTGTTTTTATTAGGTTTGTTTTATTTGATTTTATAATTGTTACTAACATAAAGAGCCATTCTTTGGGAGAAAGACAAAACATAAAACCAATAAACAAATACATCTCTTGCAACTGTTGCCCATGAAATCTGGAGTTGATGTGACTTGCTGTACAACAATACCTGGACAGACATGTATTCCTCACTCCGTCATGTAGCCTCAGTACTTCTACTAGCACATAATGGGCACTTTCAAACAGCACAGTTATAGCTCTATGATCCCACTTTAATTGCTATGGCAACATCCTATGGAATCCTGAGGCTTGCAGTTTGGATAGGGTAGGGACACTTATAGAATTCTTAGCCTGAGAGCTTCTCTAGTCTTTCACCAAACTACAAACCCCTGAATGCCATATGATACAGCCATGGCAGTGATAGTGGCATTAAAATGCTATAATTGTGGAGTGTGAAAGGATCCCAGATCCTGGCCACATCACAAAAACAACAGTACCATTCCCACCCACCTACCATGGCCATGTCTTTTAACATCTTCAGTGGAAATCCCTTCCTGCTAGACACACATTCATTCAGCCCCCCTACTTACTCACGTGCACATATGGAGAAGGTCTAGAGTAGGGGTAGGCAACCTTTCCCCTTTAAGGGCCGAGGGACTTCAGCTCCCAGAATCCCAGGAGCTATTGGCCAACATGGGACTATTGGCCAACATGGCTGAGGCTTCTGGGAGCTGAAGTCCCTCGGCCCTTAAAGGGGAAAGGTTGCCTACCCCTGGTCTAGAGTGTATAATACTATGTCAGTTGAACATGCACATCATGATAAGGAAATATTTCTATCACATTTGTTGGTGTTACAGGCACGGTGACCGTGAAGCTGTAGCATGTAGGGGCAGAGGTAACCTGTAGATTTTTTCTCATGATCTCTTTCAACAAGAAGTCAGAGTGCCATGTGACCCTCCCCTTTAGATTCCAACTATGGTGTCAGAGGTAAAGTTCTGTCTCCTGCAGGGCTGGAGAATTTTGAAGTCTCTAGATCAGGTATCTGATAGCCCCAGCCAGCCTGAATGCTGAGGCATAATGTCAATTGCAGTGCAGCAGCATTTTGAGGACCACCACTTTCCCAGTCCAGGATCCCTTTCACACTCCACAGTGGTATTCCTATGATTCCACTTTAACTGACATGGTAGCATCCTCAAGATTCCTGAGATCTGTAATTTAGGGGAGGGTAGACTTCCCAGTTGAATGTGAAAATAGGAGGAAGGAATATCAACAAGATATGTTGATGACACCATAGTACTAGCAGAAAGCCTCACAGGCTTGGAACACCAACTAAGGAAGATCCAAGAAGAAAGTGCAAAGGCAGGCTTAATGTTGAATATAAACAAAACAAAAATAATGACCATCGAGGACCTTCACAAGCTCAACCTAGACAATGAAGAAATAGAAATAGTAAAAGAATTTCCATACCTGGGGTCAAACATTGATAGAAATGGGAACTCTAGTCAGGAAATCAGAAGAAGACTAAGAATGGGGAGGGTGGCTATGAAAGAACTAGAAAAGATTCTAAAATACAAAGATGTGCAACTCAGAACAAAAGTTAGAATCATACAAGCCATTGTATTCCCTATATCAGCCCTGGTGGTGCAGTGGTTAAATTCCTGTACTGCAGCCACTCACTCATAGACCACAAGGTTGCGAGTTCAATACCAGCCAGGGCTGAGGCTCGACTCAGGCCTGCATCCTTCCGAGGTCGCTAAAATGAGTACCCAGCTTGTTGGGGGGCAATCAGCTCACAGTTGTAAACCGCTTAGACATCCCATAGCGCGGTATGAAGCAGTATATAAATAAAGCTACTTTGCTTTATTACCATGTATGGACGTGACAGCTGGACAGTTAAGAAAGATGATAGGAAGAAAATCAATGTATCTGAGATGTGGTGCTGGAGAATCCCATGGACAGCCAAAAGGACAAACAAATGGGTCCTAGAGCAGATCAAGCCGGAAACCTTCCTGGAAGCCAAGATGACCAAACTAAGGCTGTCATACTTTGGACACATCGTGAGAAGGGAGGACTCTTTGTAAAAGACAATAATGCTGGGAAAGGTGGAGGAAAATAGGAAGAGAGGAAAGCCACATGCCAGATGGATGAACTCTGTTAAGGAGGTCATGGGTATTAAGGGGTTGCAGAAATTAAGCAGAGTAGTGGAGGACAGGGGGTCATGAAGATGTCTCTTCCATAGGGTCATCATGAGTCAAGATTAACTCAAGAGCAGTTAACAACAAACAAACAACAAAAAGATTTCCCAGCCAGAAAACCCTCGTGCCTCAACAAACAACAAGTGTCAGGATGTTGCAGTGGCAGTTTGATTTAATAACTTTTTAAGGGGTGGGTGGGAATTTGATTTTATTGCTGTATGTATATTTTATTGTTGTTAGCCGCCCCGATTGATCCCAAAGGGGCGGAAAAATAAATGTTGTTATTATTATTATTATTATTATTATTATTATTTATCAGGAATTAATCATAACATTGTGCAGTCACCTTCCCTCCCCCTTCCCTCAGCCCCATGGAACTTGGCAGCTGTCTTGTGTGAGAAATGTGGGATGGTGTTCAAGAGGTTAAAGAATAGCCTCTTGCATTCCATCTAAAAAGGATATGTGTAAGCTTTACGCATGTATGTCACTAACAGAATTTCAGCCAATAAGTGCTGGAGAGGTGACCTTGGGCATATCACATACTCTCAGCCTCAGGGGGAGGCAATGGCAAACCTCCTTTGAACAAATCTTGCCAAGAAAACCCCATGATAGGGTTGTCTTAGGATCGACATAAGTCGGAAACAACTTAGAGGCACACAACAACAACAACAACAATAACAAATATGCATCAGAAGCAGCACTAAGCCAATGAATTGGCAAAGCTGTCTAGAAACTGAGTGGGCATTATAATGAAGAACTGGTAGGGTCCAACCTTTTCATGTTCTCTTGGTTCCAAATAAGAAGACCAAGATTTCAAAGAAGGGAATTGACCAGCTCACTTTAGGGCTAAGAAATTAAAGCTTGTTAAATGTCCTCCTCCAAACAGTTATGAAGCTGAGTAAGGACTGTTAGGGAGGAACATCTGAAACTTGAATAGAAAAATTACGGTCCAAAACACACTGCAGAAATAATCCAGTTTGAGACCACGTTAACTGCTAGGGAATCCTGGGAACTGTAATTTATTGTGACATCAGAACTCTCTGACAAGAGAAGTCTAAATGTCTCACAAAACTAGTTCCCAGAATTCCCTAGCATTGAGACAGGATAGTTAAAGTGTTCTCAAACTGGATTATTTCTGCAGTGTGTTTTGGATCTATGTAGTCTTTTTGTCACAATTTCCATCTTGTTTCAGAGCCAACAAAATGCCATGCCCAAGATTATTTCATTTTTGGTTCTAGATGTACATAAAAATAAAACTACTTATTGAGGAAACTATTTCTGCAGAGTATCACTTATCTTAAATAACACGACATCTGTCCTGAATTCAAGCCTAGTTCGGGCTGCATCTAGGTTCTATTGCATGTCTTTTCCCCCCCCAGACCACCATCTGGGTACATCCTCACTCCAATATGGGTCCCAAGATGTGCTCTGGTGGCCATTTTTCTAAATCGGATTTGGAAAAATGGCTGCTGGAGCATGTCTTGTGACGCGCATTGGAGTGGAGATGTATTCAGATGGTGGTTTGGGGGGGAAAGATGTGTGATAGAACCCAGATGCAGCCTGAATTAGTCTTCAGTTCAGAAGAAGTAAGTCACATTATTTAGGATGAGTGATAAATCTAAATTTCAAATGTCTGGGTAGCTGAGATGTATTCCATTAAAAAGGAGGAGAAAGGAGGGAGAGGAAAGGAGGGAAGAAGTACTAAGGTGGTAGTGAAAGAAAAGAAAATGAAGAAGAAGTAGAAGAAATTTCTAAAGTATTTCAGTATCTTGACTTTCCCCAAACTGATGTTCAGGAAAAAAAACAACCAGAAAACTGGATGGTCTGGTTTCTTTTATCTGTTTTCTACTGGCTTGCTTGCTTGCTTCCCACAGTATTGAACTCAAATGACAGAACACATTTTCTAGCAAAAAAATTCATAATTAAAATGTACCAGAAGCATATTTTAGATTATAATCTATATTAAAACATCTTTTTTGGGTTGTCAGAGAGGATAAATAAAGGAGACAGACAAAGGAGACAGATCTCCTTGATTTGCACAAAGTGAAAAACAATCTTTCTGTTAAGTATACTTTGTACCTCAAAGGTGTCTCTGCAAAAGTGTTTTATGAGTTGATGCAAACACAAAAGCATCCACAGAATGCCAGAAATATGTAAGGCTTCAAATGCTGTGCTTTGGGAGCAGTTGAAGACTTCAGTGTGTTGATCATTTTGAGCCACAAGGCCTTTATGAAAAATAATGTCACAGTTAATTGAAAACATTATTTTTATACGAGTAGGTTTTTCCTTATATTTAATTACACTGTATGCTCTTTCATTTAAATATTATAATTACAGATACACATACACAGATAAACATAAGCACATGTCCACATATTTCCTGGCACTAGACTTCAGGCTCATAGTGGATTCAGTTCATAAATTTCTCTCATATGGCACATAGGCCCAGTCCAGACTGCCAGCTATGTTTAGTGCTATGCACTACAGTCCTTAAACCTTGAAACAGGAGCTCTGTACAAACAGTACACCTTAGCAGTGCCGCCATTGTGAGCATGAGAGTTCCATCTGGTCAGCTCTTTGCTTCTATGCAGAAATGTATTTGGTACATGCATTCCCATCCCCACCATCATATTAGCTTCATTCCACAATAAGGTTCTTTTCATGTGATAGGCAATTGCTAAAGGCAATGAAAATAGACTGCCCCCCCCAAAAAAAGAAACATGGAACCATAATCAAGAGACATTGTTCCACGCTTTGGCAAGATTACTCCCAGAATTCCCGTAACTAAATTCTAGTGCAACTTTTCATTTATGTTAGTATAACTTACTAGGCACTAGATCCTATCTGATTTTGGAAGCTAAGCAGGGTCAGCCCTGGTTAATACTTGGATGGAAAACTGCCAAGGAATCATAGGTTCTATAAGGTATGTTTCAGAGGAAGGAGCTGGCAAAACCATCTCTGAGTATTTCCTTGCCTAAGAAAACCCTAGAAAATTCATGGGATTGCCATAATTTGACAGGGGGCTTGAAGGCACACACACACACAATAAATGTCCCCTTTTCAATGTAAATGTAATTAACATTTTTCCATTTCTTAGTGCATATGTAACATAACAGCACTTTTTCAGATCCAGACAGTGTAAATGTTGCTGTTGGCTGCTGCATTTGTTGCTGTAATTTTCAGATTTTTAAAAAATAACCAGACAACATCTCTGTTATCCCAGAGCACCCAGCAGCAATTCCAGCACTAACAGCAAAATTTTATTCACACTGAAAGGGCAATTTTTCAAAAATTCCAAGGTATCGGACAGGAAAAGCCACTCAAAAGGACTTGTATGATTCAATATTTGCAATTTGCTCTGGATTACTTGGCCATTCCTCCTCCTCTTCACTGAATGGGATGATGGAAGCACTGGCAGTTCCTTCCAGTATTTACAATTATATGCATTTGCCTGATGTACAAATACATAAAATTATTAGCATTATCTATTTGCAGCAACAAATATTTAGGGGAAAGTTATTAGAACCTGAAGGCGGAGGCTCAGCATCTCAGGCTAGATCCACACCTGCAAAGTATTTTGTCCTTACCTTGATCCCGCTCCTGTTTGAACACACAATGTTCCTCCAGTTTTGAAGTAAAAGCCCTTCTTTTAGACACCTGGAAGCTTTAACATGATCTTTTTACCCTTTTTACATTGCTGTTTCCTGGGAAAACAGTTTTTTGAAATGTGTACCCTGCATCCCAAATCAGGATCAGGGTAGAATCAGCAGGTGGGGTGGTTGGAGGGTAGGACATGTTGGTGGGTGGTTACCTAGGCCAGGTGGTCATCTGATCATTAATACTACATAAAGTTATCTCCCTTGTTTGTATCCATATCCAGCAAGCTCAGTGTCACTATTTTTTTATGTTCAGTGTTTATATGTGGATATCCACATATCTGCATACAAAGCATAGCATACCTTCTCAAATCAGCACATGAACTCACCTATGGCTTCACTTTAAAGTTATGGCAGATGTTCTTTTGAGTTGAGGAAAGAGGAGAGAGATATTTCATTGAGCAGGGAAGAAACTAATCTTTTTCAGTAAGGCAAAAATTGATAGGAACAGTGTGATTTCTATTTCAATCCCACAATAAGAGATAGTGAATGTGTGTGAAGATGATTACATTTTATTATGAGTACACCATTACAGAGGGCTGAGGGAACACATTTGAGGGCTCAGATAACTGCCCAGGTATGGTCCTGGTAAGTTCCCAGGTATACACACCATCCTATGAGAGGGCAGGTGGGTGCAAGAATGGTGGGAAAACAAGAAAGGCTATTGGTTTATATGGATATCCACATGCATAGCAGGAAAAAAGAAACCAACACCCGTTGAAGTCATGTCATCCAAAATAATATGATGCAGTGAACACATAAACATGGTAGAAATGCCCTGTTGTACCGAGGTGATTTCGGAAGAGGGGACTACGTGGCTGTCAAAATCAGTTTGTGTTGAGATTAAAACAGGTGAATGTGACATTAACTAAGTCAAAATGGGGCAGGACATTGTGCAGTGGAACTGTGGCATAGTCCTCATGTAAATCCATCCTCAGTTATAGTTCTCTCATTTTGACAGCCTTAGAGCAGCCAGCTATTTCTAAATTACAAATGTGTACTTTTCAGCATAAGCCAGAAATCTGAAGCTGCAAAAAAAAATTTTTTTGATTACAACTCTTGGAATACCTCTACCAACATCTATCACTGGCCACACTGACTTGGAGGTTCTGACAAAGGGGGCTATAAGTTTATAAAGGTGATTGATTTTGTTTTGTTCATGTAACACCAAGAAAGCATAATTTTATCTTATTGAAGGTAAACAAACAAACAAATGAACTAATAAAATGAATCCTCTAGAGTAGACTGTCAATTGTTGGTCTGGAATACTTGTGGTCTCTTTCTATAATTATGTTCCAGAACAGATTTTATTTAAGTTCCAAGCCACATGTAGTGGTGTTACTCAAATCACAAAGAGAGCAGCACCTTTACACTCAATGTGGATGGAAAGGGGAAAGTTCAGTCATCTTTTCTATGCATATACCTCAAATCACAGGACATCTTCCCCTGTTGCTTTCCTGTTTATGACATAGCAATGCTTTATTTTGAAACATTTTATTTTGGAGCTGGGTGTATTATGACATAAAAAGGAGAGTGTACCATTCCAGAAATGATTTCAGTTCATCTTGCAGCATTAACAAGCTCCTTTCCTTACAGGCATGCAGAAACAGCTACACAATCCTATGCATGCTGATTGAAAAGTGAGTCCCATTCAATGAGGTTTACTTTCTGATATACATATAGCAGCAGCAGGCCACCTGCAACCCTCCAGCAGGGTTGCTCTAGGATGTGATGCAAGGACAGTATATGCACACACGCAAACATCCACTCCATGTACAAAGACGAGCTAGATTAGCAGTTGAATCTTATCTTAGAAATGAACACACCAGAGGGCTTAAGAAATGCCGGTTGTGTAACAGATACACTTCTGTCCATTCCCATTCCCTCAGCATCTGCTGCCTGGGGCAAGCTAATGGCAGAGCAGCCTTTGCCCTCCAGATACTTCTGTACTGAACCTCTCAAAATCACTCACCACTGATTATGCAGGCCAGTACTGATGGGAACTGCAATCCAATAACATCTGGAAAGCCACATAGTTATCTATCCTGGTGTATAGGATAATTCTCCTGTTTCAAGCAACAAACAAGTGTTTCCAACTACCTTCTCCTGGGTCCCTGCTTCTTTCACAGATGCCTACTTCTTGCCTTCATGAAATGAGTGAGTGAAGGGTTACCTGCCACAGACAAAAAGTAATGGGAA
The DNA here is from genome assembly GCA_026167975.1 of Phrynosoma blainvillii. NCBI lineage: Eukaryota > Metazoa > Chordata > Lepidosauria > Squamata > Phrynosomatidae > Phrynosoma > Phrynosoma blainvillii. The sequence goes on from JANUYF010000002.1 coordinate 100,303,020, forward strand.
TAACTCTGTGTGCCAGGCTACTCATAAAACCAGCAAAAATAATGATTTTTATTTTAAATTGGCAACAACCCCAGCTGTAATCCAGTTCCTAGGACTCCAGATGGCAACAGTACCAAGGTGTACTGTTCTGTGAAAGCTCTTGTTGGCAGTGGTTAAGCAGGGTGGGGGAGTTGCTGTTTAAACAGGCATGGGCAGAATTGAGATTTGTGGGAGCTCTTTTGTTTTTATAATACCCCAAGGTCCACCAGTCAGAGCCAAGTGCAAAATAAAGCATCACTTAGGGAGATTAAAGAAGCAGGATGTCAACAGAATATAGGTTCAATCCTGGACCTGGTTTTCAGAACCAGAACTGATTTCATGGTGCTTTTATACAGCTGGCTTCTCACTCGAGCTCTATTCGCTTAAGCAATAAAATTTAGAAAAAAGGAAAGAGGGAAAGTTTTTCCTTGTTGCTATTGTTACATAATTGGGTGTTGGAAAGCCTTGCTGGGATAGTGCAAGTCATCCAACTACATTTGATATATATTTTTAAATTTAAAAACAATTGTTGTGTTCTTTTTTCGCCTGAGAGGTCTTGCCAGGCAAAGGGCAATCCTGAAGCCACCAAGGTCTGCCCAACATTACTACTATGCCATCCACTTTTGACCCACAGTGGTGGCAACCCACCTCCCACACTTTGACATTAAAACAAAATTTGCTGAGAGTGTAATTTGGCTTTAAAATGAGGCATGTGCTCCCTAATGGCCCTTGTTTAAAAATAGAAGTGCATATTTGTTGCAGCCACCGCCATGCAAACTTGGTGGCACAGCAGCAACCGTGGTGGTGGAGAATAGTGGAACCCACAGATTGAGCCAAGGGGCCCATAAATTGCATATTATCCACTCCTGCCATGCAAGAGCAAGGGTGCATGAGTATGTGGGTGTAATTAAAAAGCAAACCAACAGCACTTGTAAGCTTGTCCCAAGTTTTCATATATTTTTTCAGTTCTGTATGTTAATAACTTCACTATATATATACATATACATATACACATGTGTGTGAGAGAGAGATTGAGAACAGTATATTGAAAATTCACAACCATTTTAACCATGTATCTTTTTTTAAAAAAATTAACCAAATGGTTTATAACATAAACATGTGGAATTTGTTTTTAAATGTCTTTTCCTGAGTTCTCTCCACCCTGATTTTTGAATCTTGTTAAGCATTTTTCCTCCCATAAGTTTTTGGGATGTTTTATTTCAATTCCAAAAAAGGATTTTTCAAAGACAGAGTTGATATGTCTTCCATTTTAACACACATACAGAGCAGAAGTAGGAAATTTGTAGCCCTCCAAATGTTGTTGGACTGCAATTCCCATTGGCCTTAGCCACTATAGTCAATGATGATGCGGTCCAACAACTTCTGAAGGGCTGTATTTTTTCATACTCATACCACAGAGCTTTTTTTTCTTTTTAAAAAGAAAAACAGGTCCCTTTAAAAGAGAGAGAGAGAGACTATTTAATGTAACAAACTAGTACACCCTATGTTTTCACTGATTACCTTTATTTTTAAATTTGTTCTCTACTTTTTGGTTTTCTTTTTGTCCCTCATTTGAAGAGAAAATGTTAAACACCAGAGCATGATTTCAAATACCAGAGCATGAGGAATTGAAAGGCAGTTTCACAAAAGCACAAATGAGCCTGCCTAAAGAATGTACATACATGTATTCTTGCACATGTTCCTGGAGTTATTTTTATCCTTCTCATTGTATATCAAAGAGCTACATGGAATAGATTCAAAACAAAAAACTGGGAAATGAATTTGTATAGGCTTCTACAAAAAGAAAAAAAGGTGTAATAATCTATGTCAATCCAAAATATAAAACAGATGTACTGTTCAAAGATAAAAATGGACAATATATAAGCTTGGTGGTAAAGATATGTGACACAAAACATCTAATAGTAAGAGTATATGCACCACTAGAAAAAAAAAGACAGCTTTTATCAAAAATTAACAGAGATAATATCAGAATACAGCCATGAGAAGATATTGTTCATGGGAGATTGGAACAGGGTGATCTCCCCAGAAATGGACATAAAATCAGAAAATAAAATAAAAAAAGACACAATGAAAATTACCAAAGGCATTTGGAAATCTACTAGAAACTCTCTCGCTGGTTGAGGTATAAATACAGAGGTTCAAAAGATTACACATATTATTCTGAGAGGCATCAGTCTTTATCAAGGATAGACATGTTCCTGGCTTCTAAACTTCTTTGTAAGGATCTCATCAAGATGCACACAATTCCAAGAACAATATCAGACCATAATCCGCAAGAGTTGACATTAAAAGAAAGACCAAGAGAGTATAGCTGGAGATTAATAAGAACTTATTACAAAAAGAAGTGATTCAGAAAGCAAGGAAAATGCTAGAACTATATTTTGAAGAAAATCTGGAGAAGGGAACAGATATAATAACAGTATGGGAGGCATCCAAGACAGTGATGTGTGAGTTCTTTATTCAGCAAAATCATGTGATGCAGACAAAAAGAAAAGAAAAATTGGACAAGATATCCAAAAGGTTAGATGACAAAGAAAAAGAAATACAAGAAGACCCATCAAATAAAATAATTATGAAAGAAATCAAAATGCTCAAAAAACAAATTGCAATGGATGAGGCCACAGAAATACAAAACAAGGTAAGATTCGCAAAACAAACAAACAAACAAACATATTTTGAATGATCAGGAATAAATCACCAAGGTAGTTGGCACACAAAGTAAGAAAATTAAAAGAACGTAATAACATTACTGAAATTAAGGAGGGTTCGAAGAAGGTGACAGATCAGGTAAAAATAAAAATTCAAAATTATTATACTAAGATTTACAAAGAAACCCAAATATCAGATAACAAAATAAAAGAATTTTTTTTTTGGGGGGGGGGGAACAATCTACAGACACTCTCAGAACACCAACAAATATTAAATGATCCTATAACAACAACAGAAATAATAGAGGCTATTAGAAGAAGTTAAAAGGTAAAGGCGCTGGACCAGATGGCTTCACTGCAAGCTATTGTAAAATATTTGAAGAACAACTGATACATCCATTAAAACAAACAATAAATGCAATAAAAGAAGGTCTATTTTCAGAAACATGGAAACAAGCAAATAAAACAATAATACTGAAAGAGAAGTGAAATGCAACTAAGGTGAAGAATTATCATCCAATATCACTACTGAAAATATTGATCACAGTATTGGCAGATAGATTAAAAAGAGTGCTCAAAGACTTGATTCATACAGATCAGACAGGATTCCTGCCTCAAAGACATCTTAGAGAAAATACCTGTAATGTCCTAGATATAATTTAGTTTTTTGAAAGACATAATGAAAAAAAGCTTGCATTTATTTTTGTCGATTTAGAGAAGACATTTGACAATATAGGATGGTCAACGTTGTTTGCAGTGATGGAAAAAATAGATATTGGATCTAATTATACAAACTGGATAAAAGCAATATACAGAGAACGGAGAGCAAAATTAATAATAAATTGTGAGAAATCAGAAGAGATCCAGATATCTAAGGGAACTCATCAAGGATGCCCGGTCTCACCTTTGCTTTTTATTTTAGTTTTAGAAACACTCAATAATAGAATAAGATCTGAAACTAAAATACAAGGAATAAAGATTAAAAAGGTTGAGATTAAATTGAGGGTATTTGCAGATGACATAGTATTTACTTTAGAAAAACCAGCAGACAGCATAAATCCATAAACAACGTTATTACCAGAATTTGAGACCATCTCTGGATTAAAAATTAATACAGACAAGATAATAATAATAATAACAAAAATATGAGTAAGCTGGAAGAACAGAAGCTAGAAGAATTATCTGGATTCAAAACAGGAGGAAAAGTCAAATATCTAGGCATCAGTTTAACAAACAAATCTTTTCCAAAATATTTACAAAGAAACATGGAGAGAAATAAAGAAAGATCTTGAAAAATGGAATAAATTACACCTGCCCTTTTTAGGAAGAATTGCATTGATACAAATAAGTGTACTTCCTAAAATATTATTTTTATTCCAAACAATCCCAATTATCCACAATGAAAAACCATTTTGACAATGGCAAAGGGATATCTCCAGGTTTATTTGGTCAGGAAAAAGACCAAGAATAAGAGTGAAAACATTGTATGATGATAAAGAAGGGGGGGGAACTATGATTGCCTAATCTAAAATTGTATTATTTTGCTTGCTGTTTAGTATGGATTAGAGAATGGAATACACTTGAAAATGAAGAGATGTTAGCCTAAGAAGGGAAAAATCTAAGACTCAGGTGGCATGGGTATTTGATTTATGGGAAAGAAAAGGTCAATAAAGAAAGTGTGAATCATCCAAAACTCAAACCACTAAATCACACTGGAGTGTTATTTAGGAACAAAGCCATGTCTGTATTTGCAGCCTCCTATGCCTCTCCAACTCTGAATCAGAGACAGAAGGCAAAGGTTTGCTGTCATTCTATTCTTGTACCCAGCAAAGATAGAGTGGAACATAAAAGTAACCACTCATGCAGTGGTGGATGGTGGCTCCCATTGCCATGGGGACAGTGAATCTACATCAGGTCTTAGCCCAACCATTAAATAAGCTGTCCAAGCTTCTGAACCTATTTGGAGGTTAGGGCTGAACACCTTGGACAGCTCCTTTAAAGTCTAATCTAAAACCCAGAGCAAAGTCACTGTCCCACAGACATGGAGACTACCAGTAATTATTGGTGCCAGATTCTTAGGGAAACAAATGGCTCACTAAATTCTGGTTCTCTTTCCTAGAGTGAAAGAAAGATGAGCAGGATTAGGGCATATAACTGATTCCCACAGCCAGATTTCTGCATGTGGAGCCCATTCAATGGTGCAGTTAGATAAGATTAGATTATGGAACTACTTGGTCTTGGAAGGTGTCTATGTGCTTTCAAGTCACCTGCTGGCTTATGGTGACCCCATGAACTTGGTAGGGTTTTCCTAGGCAAGGAATAGTCAGAGGTGGTTTTGTCAGTTCCTTCCTCTAAAATATAGCCTGCAGCACCTGGCATTTGTTGGTGGTTTCTCATCCAAGTATTAATCAGGGCTGACTCTGCTTGGCTTCCAAAATCAGATGGGATCTGGTGCCTTTAGGCCATTTAGAAGGTGCCCCTTCTTTAAATAAGTGTATCATTCCACTTATTTCAAAATGTAGAATGCCAGCCCTGCCTGCTGTACTGAATGGGGCCCTGGATTTCAGCTCCTAAAACCTCCCTAATGCCATCACAATAATTATTCCAAGTTAGGCAAAAATGCTGTTTATTGTTCAGGGTATGGAGCAGGCAGGGGCTAGTGTCATCCCCAAAACACAGCTGATCTTTTTCTAAGACCATATCCATGCATTAAGGTGTGTGTGTTAATAAGGGAGTAGCCATAGCATGCTATTTTTCAATCTCATGACACTGGGAAGTTAACACAACAGAAAGAATGCTCCTGTAAATTCATTCCCATTCCATGTTAAATGTGTCCATATACATGAATAAAGACTTGTAATCAAAAATATAACATAAGAATTTGCACTGATTAATTCAGACTCTTGTAGATTTCTTGTTGGCAATTGTTTTACTTGCAATCAAAAATACAGAAACCAGAGAGCTTTATTGATAGAACAATAATACTGTTGGCCTTCCGTATCCAAGGATTCCTTAACCATAGAATTAACCATCCACAGTTTGAAAAATGTTAATATATATATATATATATATATATATATATATATACACATTCTAAAAAGCAGACCTTGATTTTGTCATTTTATATAAGGGACACCATTTTACTACAGCATTGTATTTAATGGGATTTGAGCATCCATGGATTTTGGTATCCATGGAGGGCCCTGGAGCCAAACCCCAGCAGATACCAAGGGCCCACTGCAGTATGGAAGTGCTTGATATTTATAGGACCCTGGAGACCTGGGTTCGATTTCCACTTCGTCCATGAAATCCACTGGGTGACCTTGAACAAGTCACATGCTCTCAGCCTCAGTGGTAGACAATGGCAAACATACTCTGAACAAATCTTGCCAAGAAACCCCCATGATAGGTTCACCTTAGGGTCACCACAAGCTGGAAATGACTTGAAGACACACAGCAATGACTACAACAATATAGTATGGAAGAGCTTCATATTTATAGGACAATGTATAATATAGAACTTCAAATCAGCACCCCATGTGGATACCTGGGGCCTATTTTAATCACCAGTTGCTTTCCCATAATGTTTTGAGGAGGGGTCTTTGAGCATATTCTGTAATCTGGGAAACAAGTTACAGAAGAGAAAGATTCATGAAATATCATTTTTGCTGGCCTGTTCTATGCCAGGATCCTGGAAGCGATATTGTTGTTACATGTAGAAAAGTGGTGCGTTGAGGAAAAGACTATACTGGCATGTTTCTTTTCTACGTGCAGAACTTTCATGCATATCATCCTCTATGTTGGGTCAAAAATGGTAGCTTCTAAGAAGAGCTGCACTACATGGCTGTCACACTTATGTACCAGATTTTAATTGGCCAAGACAAGAAACTATGATGGTGCAGAGATACAGAAATGACTGTGCAGAGGCACCATTGCATCCTTCCAGTCAGGCAATTCAGATGTTTGATCTGGAAGAAAAAAATGGTAGTAAAGATTAATGGCCCTGAGAAGAAGAGAGGAGAGGACTGGATGGTGTAGATTTCTTAATAAAGTTTTCACTGTACCAAATAGATTCCTTGTACAGCAGGGGTCGGCAACCTACGGCCCGCGGGCCGGAAAAGGCCCCATTCGCCGGACTTACCGGCCCAGGCCGTTGGTTGCCGCCGTTGCCGCCACCGCGCGCCACCGCGCACCGCTGTCCGGGCGCGTTTTTGGCCGCGCGCTTGCTGCGGCCGCCATTTTGGATGTCAAAATGGCGGCCGTGGCGCGTTTGCGCATGCGCAACTTTTGCGCATGTGCAAACGCATCACGGCCGCCAATTTGACATCCAAAATGGCGGCCGCGACATGCACCGTGGCAGCTGCGGCCGCGAGTGCTACGGCGGCAGCCGCCGCGTGTGCAGGGGGGGTCGCACGCGGCGGAGGAGGGTACTAGATGGCAAGCTGCCCTAATAATTCCTAACCAACAGAGGGCCTCTGCAGACAGGCCCTTTGTGGCGTGTTGAAGGAAGGGAAGGGGAGGGGCAGCCACACGCCAGCCGCCCCAACCCCTCCCCGAAGACGTCCTGACACCATGTGCCCTTACGCATGGCGCGTGGCATCAGGACATCCTCCCGGCGTAGCGTCCTCTATGATTCTATGATTCATTTTTCTTATCATGTTATTTTTTCATGTTTGTCTGTGGTATAGACAAACACACACATTCTCTTTCATTATTTTAGATTGCTGTTGTTACATTTATCATTCTGCCTTTCCTCTAATGAGCTCAAGGCAGTGTATGTGGATTATCTCCTGCCCTTTTAACCTCATACCAACTCTGTGATATAGAAGCTTAGTGCATTCTTAAATAATACAACTTACCTGATCTGGTTTACAATTTAAAGCAGGCAGCATCCTGATATTATCAGAAGGATTTAGCCACCAAAATTGCTGCCTGGGTCCATCCCGGGTCCATCCGCGCTCCCAAGGGCGCTCAGTGCACTTCTTTTCGAAGCCAGGAGTTTTCCAGCTTAAGAAAATGGCTGCCAGTGGCCCTGGGAGCAAGGATGGACCCAGGCGGTGATTTTGGTGGCTAAATCCTTCTGATAATATCAGGATTCTGCCTGCTTTAAATGTTAAACCGGATCAGCTAAGTCGTATTATTTAAGAATGCAATAAGCTTCATAAATTAGGCTGCAAGAGAAAGTGTCCCAGAGCTGCATGGGTGGTGAATTGAACCTATGGTTTCTGCTACGCTACAGAAGAAGTGGGAAGATGTGGGAAGAGCTGCTAATACTTTTGCAATGTAGGTCTAATCTAAAGTGCAGAATTAATGCAGTTTGATGCCACTTTAACTGTCATGGCTCCATCCTATGGAATCCAGGCATTTATAGTTTCTTGTCACACCAAAGCTCTCTGACAGAGAAGGCTAAATATCTTACAAAACCACAAATCCCAGAATTCCATAGCATTGAGCCATGGCAGTTAAAGCAGTGGCAAACTGCATTATTTCTGCAGTGCAGATTAGATCTATGTTGCAAAGGTATTAGCAGCTCCTCCCATGCCTTCCCCAGTATTCTACAAACACAACATCTAGTGTAACTTCGTTCTGATTTTTGTAACCTACATGTAACAGCAATTTGATAAAAGAGCTGTAAAGTCTGGAACAAACACAAGTCGAGAAAAGGTTGCAGTTTAGCAATATGTTAAAGGCCATTTCTATGTCTTCTATATTGCTAACTCTAAAACACAAATACCACCTATGGGACTAAAACAGGTATGGAATGTTTCAAGGATGCTTGAGTATGAATTCCCAATATATGTATGTTGACCACAACATTGTGGTTCTCACTCCACAGGGGCACTTATGTTGTCATGTTAATTTATATACACCTTTGTAGGGAATCCTCCTCCCCATCTGACCCCATCCCCATTTCTACTCTCACCAATGGCTCTGAATACTTTTCTGCATGCTGTTAGCTTTTTGGAATTGGTAATAAGTTATGTCAAGCTGTCACAAATTCAAGGGATGTGACGAGCCTTTGGAAAACTCCTGCGACTTTGGATGTTAAAGTTCATGGTTTGTGCATGAAGATTGTGAATCCCAGTCCAGGGAGAAGGAAGGGGGCAGGACAAAGGGCTTGTCACATACATCACACACATGCTGAGTTGCTGGAAACAAGATTGCAGAAGGTTAGGGGAGTTATCATAGCCAATTTGAAGGCTGCCTCTTGTTCCTCATGAGTTTCTCATGAGCTGCCCTTGTTCTGGAAACATGCAGCAACTGCTGCATGATTCTCTTTGCAAATGTACTCAGAGATAGTTTCACAGGGGGAGAGAAATCACAAAAGTTTCTGCAAATGTTCTCATATGTGTTTATGTGCTCAGCAAATCTGTTAAAAGAACAAATTCAAGGGTAATTCTGAACTGAAGTTCCAGTGTGTATTTTGCCAAAGTGAATGAGGTTAAAAAGTAACCAGAAGACTCCTCATGGAGGAGGGGGAACAACTTTTTTTTTTGTCCCTGAGGCTTCTATGCAAAGATTGATACTGGCTGAGGTTGTATCTGAGAGCCAGTGTGGTGTAATGGTTTGAGACTAGAGCTCTGGAGAGCAGGGTTCAAATCCACACTCAGCCACAGAATCCCATTGGGTGACCTTGAGAGAGTCACACTCTCTCAGCCCCAGGAAACCCTGTAACAGGTTTGCCGTAGGGTCATCATAAGTCTGAAATGACTTGAAAGCACACAACAACAACAACAATAAGTGGTGATGGTCAGGTATGGTATCCCCTTGGCCCCTCATTTTGTCAGTGGGTTCCTCAAGACAGGCCAAAAGCCTCAGAATTTGCTGGTGGTTATAGCTGTAGTTATCAGGGTTTTTCCCTCTCTCATATCCACACCACACTCTTTCTATCATGGTATTTTTCTTGTGAATTTCTGGTATTTGCTGCAATTTTTTAAACCCACTACAGAGTGTGTGTGCTGTCACAGGAGTTTCCAGTATAAATATAATAATCTGTATCCATTCTCTTGGTTCCTCCTGCTGTACGTTTGGTCAGTCCCACTGGTGACATTTGGACTGGGGATATAACTTTTACCACAGAAGTTTTTCATTCGCCTTCATCTTAATAATAATAATAATAATAATAATAATAATAATAATAATAATGTTTTATTTATAGCCCGCCTCTCTGCCCAACAATTGAGGCGGGTTACACAAGTTAATTTTTTTTTCTCTTCTCTTTACATTTCTGGTTACCCTTTGTTTTAGCACTTGGTATAGCCCTTTAGATTGAATTATCATTATTTTTTTAAAAAATGTATAAAACAGAGAAGATGGATACTGAAGGAGGAGTGGTGAAGTGCTGCTGAGTGTCTGGTGGGGATGGAAGAAAACCAGGCCCACAACAAAGCTTAACCAAAAATGAAATGTGCAGATTGCAGATAGCTACAAGCAGCAACAAACAAGAACCAAACCCCTAAAATATTTAGGACATGACTGGATGTGGGGGAGAAACTACTACTGTAAGACATGAAATCCTGAAACAGAACCCCTGATGTTTCCTGGAACCATTGGGCACTCTGTTTCCCACATGAACACACAAACACAGAGAAAACCTTTTGCTACCTCATTCCCACACACCCAAGCAAAAAGCCCTGTACTTCCCAACACAGCATCCCCACCTCACCCCCTAGCTGCACTCCTCGCTCCCTGTCATGCACACACATTGTTGAAGGCAAAGTAGAGAATCCTTCACTTTACAAAATCTGTTATTTGTGAGACAAACTGGATATTACAGCATAAATGGGAATAGTGTAGCTTGACCAACCCACAAAGATAGTTCCAGTGGCCCCCTGGAGCCCTCCAAAATCCTGAAACTTCCCATCACCAACCAGAGAATTGCACCTTCAGAAGGCACCAAGGGGTATAATATTCAGCTAAAAGAAGGCATAAGGCCCTGTTTCACCTTCATTTTTTTAAAGATCTCTTCAAACTGATTTTCACACACACACACACATACACACATATTTTAAATTCCCACCCACCTCTAAGTGCAAGAGGCAGGTGGAATTATTTTTTTTCTGATTTCCACTGATGGAAGTGAAGAGAAAAACAAGAATGGCCTTGCATGTGCTAACCCAAAAATACTTTTGGTTACAAATCAGTAACCAAACAACCAAATGTTGCAATATTCATTTCTTTAAGAGTGATGCCAAGTTTTTCATGCTCCACACAATCAAAGCTTTTGCTATAATTTATAAAGCACAGGCTGATTTCCTTTTGAAATTCTTTGTCACACAGCATTATCCCACATATGCTTGCAAGATGATCCTCAGTGCCTCTTCCTTTTCTGAACCCAGTTTGGACATCTGGTATTTCTTGCTCCATATATGGTAAACATCTTTGCTGTAAAATCTTGAGCCTCAACTTGCTTGCATGTGAAATTAATGTGGTTACTGAAGACCCTGGCGCCCCCTTTCTTGGAAACTGAAATGTATATTGACCATTTCCAATCTGTGGGCCATTTTTTTGTTTTGTTTTGTTTTTCATATTTGTTGAAAGGTTTTAGTTAGAACTGGAGTAGATTGTAGATTGAAGCAGCTCTATTGGTATGCCATCTGTTCCTGGTGATTTATTTCTCTGAAGTGCTCCAAGTGCAGCTTCACTTTCTAAAATTGTAGTTTCATCTTCATAGGTTTTTTTCCTTGAATGAATTTGTCATCTTTTCATCTCTTTTATATAGTTCTTTGGTGTATTGTTTCAATCATCTTTTTATTTCTACTTGGTCATGCAATGTGTTCCCCTGCTAGTCATAGGTCATCTCCACTCTTGATTTAAATTTTCCCTCTGGTTTCTTGGATCTTGTGGAAAAGGTCTTTTGTTCTTCCTTTTTTTGTTGTCACCTTCTACTTCTCTGCATTGATGTAATAGTTCTCTTTGTCCCTGCACACAAGTCATTGAACAGCTGCATTCAGGGTTCTCACTCTATTTTTGTCATCTTTTACTTTTGCTTCTCATCTATCCTTAACTGCTTGAAGAGTTTCAACAGTCACCCATTGAGGCTTCTCTTTCTTCTTGGCTACAGGTAGTGTCTTTTTCAATGTCCCTAGTAGTTAGCTTTATGGAATTTTCCCAGCACATGTACTTTGTAGGTGTGACTTGACAACCTTGACAAACTGTGTTGAGATGTAAAAACTTGTGGCTCAGGGCTCCCATTCTTCTCAGATTCTGGTCAAGGTGGAAAACAGAAATACATGTCTTTCCCTAAACAATTTAGAATCCTTGAATTCACCAGCCCCAGTCTTCTAATTTCTCCTAGAGTTACAAGGAAAGAAAAGTTCCTTTCTGAAGCATTTCTATCAACATGAAAAATTCATTGTATTTCACCCAGGATCTGAATTTTTCCATGGTATTACTCTGTCCAGGATACTGATCCAAAGACAGTGTTGGTCCCTAACAAATAGTGGCAGGCAAAAGGTCTTACTGGTGGCCAGTCTTATCATTTAGCAGGATGAGTCTCAGGATAATATCACATTACACTGCTATAGAACTATTATTCCACTTTAACACTATGGTTGCATCCTATGGAATCTTGGGATTGGCAGTTTAGGGAAGGACATTTAGAATTATCAGCCAGAGAGCTCTTAGGCCTCACTGACCTACAAATCCCAGAACTTTACAGTAGGCAGACATAGCAGACAAAGTGGAATAATAGTTCTGGAACAATATAGTGTGAGAGTGTCATCACAAAGCAAGTGCAGGTTATGGCTGCTACAGTGCTTTGGCTGTTCCTTCTGAGCACCCTAGTCATTCCTTTCTGTTGAAGGACAGAGCTTTGTCACATGGCCTATCTTATTTCCCACAATTTACCTGAATGCTATTCCATTGCCAGTATTAAACTGGCAATCCAGTCAACTTCTGGATATAGAATCAGGATGGGATCTGATCTTGTTCTTTGTCTCAAGCTGCAAAATTCTTGGGCTGGCCATGGCTTTTTCTGGTGCTGTGTTTAGTTCCATGTCTTGTGAATAAATATGATGTCTGCTATTCTGTTGATTTGGCCAACTCATCTGGTTCTGATTTAGCTTCATCTCCTCAATGCAGGCTGGATAGCATTAGCCCAAAGATTTCCATTAGACCATATGTTTTGTAAGTAGAGTGAAAGTGTCTAGTTTCTTGATGTCACTGTATGTATATCATCTGAGAAAAATATCTCCGGCACATAGCACAGCAATGACATGAATTCAACAGAGAGTTCACTAGCTCTAAGCTTTTTTTTCTTTTTTTTTTTCTTTTTCTGCTGACGGGGGGGGGGGCAAGATGGAAGAAAATGTGGCTTAGCTGAAGAATGTCCTGAAAGAATGTGAAAAAGGATTTAAACAAAGGAAAGTTTGTTCTCGTTATACTAACTGTGTCAGGCTGTTTTTCTTTGGTAGAACAATTTAAGCAAACAAGGGATGAGCAGGGTGCCAAAACTGGATTGTTGCTGTTGTTTTCACAAAGAAAATGCCTCAAGAACCTCTTCAAAACTACTGCTACAACTGGTTTTAATATAGTGCAGTTGGTTAGTGTGGAATGATGGAGGCTTTCCATCAAAGATGGCTCACGCTGCCACAAAAACGCAGATCCTCAAATTATTTTAAGTAATGCTGTTCCTGATTCACCAACTCTAACAGCTGGAAGAAATACCACAATTGTCCTAGTTTAATTGAAAACCACAAGAACTCGGAGCCAATTCATACGTTATGCTTTGGCAAAGCTTTTGCAAATACTGGAATCCCTTGTCATGTGCCTGCTTATATGGGGAGCAGCAATTGCACAAAAATTGTTCCCTCTAGTGCTTTATTTTGAATTAATTGTCCCAAAGCAAATGCTGCAGTCATTGTGGGCCTCGGCAGACGGCTTAAAAAGCCGTCCTCGGCGCAGGGAAGGGGAGGGGCAGCCGCACACTCAGCACCCCTTCCTCCTCCCGAGGTCGTCCTTGGAGCCGCCGGCCCTCCGCACGGCCGGCCCTCCGAAGACAACCTCCCGCTGCAGCGTCCAGACACGCTGCGGCGGAAGGGTTGCCAAAAGTGTGGCGCAAGCTTTTGCGGCGCACTTTCGGCAACATATGAAAGGAGCGCTATTTTAGCGCTCCTTTCTTGGGGCGCCGGCGGTGCGCCGTGGGATCGAGGCATGAGGATGCCTCAGTCCCGCGGCGCACCTTCCCAGGGCAGCCCACGGCTTAGCACACTGAGCAGATGCAGGCTTAGCATTGCTTAGAGTAGACCCATCAAAATCAATGAGATTTAGGTCTCATTAATTTCAATGGATCTACACTAGCCAGGACATTATGAACTCTGCTTCCAACCCATGATGTTTTACTTGATGGGGTTTAGACCCAGTGGTTGATTTCAATTTGGAATAGAAACAATTGGACAGTCCAGCTGTTCAATAGCCTATAATCCATCAAGAAATCTCCTGATACTAGAAATTCAGGGGAAGCTTTCTTTAACCTCTCAGGTTGCCTCTAGATTGGAAAACATGTCTGGGAGAGACATTGGCAGAGTTTCTGTAAAACCTGTGAACAAGTAGTCATCAATATTATTAAATCTAGACTAGTTTGCTATAATGTATCTGGGTCCTATCAGTGGAGATTGTTTGGCAATTTCACATAGTGAAGAATGAAGCAGCAAATGTTTTGACTAGGCCTAGGTTTTGCTTTGATGTCATTCTCCAGAATGGTGAGATTATTACCTTTCCAGATTGATATGGTTGATCCTCAGGACAGGTAGCACTGTCTCCTATCACAGCCCTGATTTACTCATCCATTTAGAACAGTGGTGGAAATCAAGTGGCCTTCCAGCTGTCGTTTGATTGCAGTTCCCAGCATTATTCACTACTGATATGGATGGATGAATCAGCCCTGGTGGCGCAGTGGTTAAATGCCTGTACTGCAGCCACTCACTCATAGACCACAAGGTTGCGTGTTCAATACCAGCCAGGGCTGAGGCTCGACTCAGGCCTGCATCCTTCCGAGGTCGCTAAAATGAGTACCCAGCTTGTTGGGGGGCAATCAGCTCACAGTTGTAAACCGCTTAGACATCCCATAGCGTGATATGAAGCGGTATATAAATAAGCTGCTTTTGATATATGGATGTTGGGACTTGGAGTCTAACAACATCTGGAAGGCTATATGATTCCACCTCTGGTTAGCTGCTCAAGGGAGGTTGTTTCCCAGACTCCATATGGAGGGGGGGAAGCATGTAATAACATGTGGACACCATCACTCAAAGGTGAAACAACCAGGAATTCCACTTCACCAAGGTTTATTGGCTCCAAAAGATTACATCAGGAAAGCCTTCACTTTCTACCCTGCCTTCTGCCATGAAGTCAGAATAGTGATATGTCTTTCTGAGGTACCTCCATTGGGTTGACAGAATGAAGGCTGGAGAGGGTTTGTGTCATTTTAATAATTGTGTGGAAGAGGGAATTTCAGCAGGTGTGACTGAGAGGGGATGCAGACGGGTGGCCCTGGGCCGCCCCGGGAAGTGGAGGATCGATGCCGAGGCTGCCGGACGCCTCGGCGCCAATCCTACCTTTTATCGCCTCGGAAAGGAGCAGCAAAATGCCACTCCTTTCAGAGCTGGCAAAAAGGGTACCTTAAGAGCTGGCACGCAGCTCTTTAGTGCCCCTTCCAGCGCAGCGTGTCAAAAGGCTGCGTCGAAAGGATGTCCTGATGCAGTGCGCCATGCGTAACAACGTGTGGTTTCAGGAAGTCTTCAGGGAGGGGTTGAGGTGGCTGGCGTGTAGCTGCCCCTCCCCATCCCTGCCTCCAGGATGGCCCAAAGGGCCCGTCTGTAGAGGCCCTTAGGTCATGCAACCACATAACAAGCAACATCTGCTAAAATTTCCTCTTCTGCACAACCAGTAAAGGTACAACTTTAGGTATAGCAGAAAAGCTTACCTGCTGAATTTCTGTCTTTCATGATAAAGTAGGAGTGGGCAAAGTGCAGCCTTGGGGCTGTATCCAACCCCCAAAGCTAGTTTTATGAAGCTTGCCTCCTCCAGACTTCTCAGGTCAATGTTTTCTGGCAAGAGGAAGAAGAAGATCACCTCTCCTAAAAGTTTCTCAAAAAGGGAAAATGCTTTTGTAGGCTATTACATCATTTAGCATAAAAATGCCTTTTTTCAAAACCAGGAATAGATTTGTTGCTGCTTCTAGGGTTTAGAGTTCTGTTTTTTGTTTTGTTTTGTTTTGTTTTCCCAGAATTTTTGACCATCTGTGCAGCCTGCAGAGGGTCCCAGGGACAGAAATCTGGCTCCCAGATGCCATCATTGCCTCTCCCCATGCTAAAGGTAGAAAGACTCTGTACATCAGAGTACATTGCCAACATTTGCTACCATGGACTACTAACTACTGCTACCTAACAAGCTACTGTTAGCCAATTCTTCTTGGTTTCCCACCTGCTAAGGCAGACCTGATTATGATGATGTCTGGCCCAGAGATTTAAGCAAAATGGTTACTCCCCAGTGCTAGGAATCCATAATGTTTCCTAGCATAAACAGTTCAAAAGTACTGAAGGCAAAGGGGTATTTTTATTCCCTGACTCTGCTGAGAATCATTCTGACAACCAAGCACTGTAAATGAAAGAAGCAAACAAACCAGCAGCTTATGACTGTCAATAGTAGAAACTATATACAGATCAAAAGTTTACTTGAAGCTTCAGATGGTTCTATGAAAGATGCTGTACTGAGGGAGCATGTTTCTGAAGATTCATAAATCAGTTTGGCCTATTCTAAAATATAACATTCTCAATAACAACTATTCAGAAATCACTTGGGTGATTTATTTGTTTGTTCCAAATGATCTTGTTTGTCCTTAACAGGGGTTGGATCCAAGACACCAGCTTACATCTACACATCCAGACTATACTGAAAAAATGAAAAGACAGTTACTTGTATTTCTCTACAGTAAATTCACCATTCACAAGCCTGGCTGTTGATTGTATAGTGGTCCCTTTCCCAAACTTAGGGCCATGCTGGCAGGGGAATTCTGGGAGTTACTCCAAAAAGTAACTTTTTCAAGCTCTTTCTTGTGTTATGTTGTAGAAGTAGAGAGACAAGGAAACAATGTGGAGGCCTAGGCCAGCAGAGGAATGGATGATATCAGGTAGTAAGGAGTACACATTTCCAGATCTCATGATCTTTCAACTGCACAAATCCTATTAAACACTCTGAATTGACCCTGTAGACATGTAAAAAGTTGGGGGGGGGGGGGGAGATTCAGTTCTGAGTTTGCTATTTTTAAATTTATGCCATGAGATGAACTGTTGTAATGCTCAGTGGCATCACTTAGGTAGGTATCACCCGGTGTAGGAGGAGCAAACTTCCTTGGCCTCCCCACCCCACCTGGCCAGACTGCCCCCTCAGGTCTTCAGAGTCCCACATGTTGGGACCATAGTTATTCTGAACTTGTCACCTCATCACCATTCCCACGAATTTTGTATTTCTATTGCTATTCACACCCACACCTCCTCATTCATGGCTATGTATCTTTTCTTATCTTGTTTGTTTGTTCATAGGCACTTCACTCCATGCATCTGATGAAGCAGACTCAGGGCCTTTATAGACTGCCAGAAATAATGCAGCTTCAGGCCACTTTAACTGTCCTGGCTCAGTACTAAGGAATCATGGGAACTGTAGTTTATTGTGGCACCAGACCTCTCTGACAGAGAAGGCTCAATGTCCCAGAAAAAAAAATACAATTCCCATGATTCCCTAGCACTGAGACAGGGCAGTTAAAGTGGTCTCAAGCTGGATTATTTCTGGCAGTCTGTAAAGGCCCTCAGTCTATGAAATCTTATGCTCCAAATTTCTTTCTCTCTGTTACTCTCAAAGGTGCTACAATATCTCTTTGCATGAAAGTTACATGCAATGTACTTACTTGGATCTCATCTGTAGACCAATTCATGTTTTCCAAATCCATTTTGGATGGTATGGATTCTGTCTACAGGTGCCTATATATGTTATTGCTTCAGGCCTTTGTTGTTATTGTTGTTGTGGTTGTTGTGTGCCTTCAATCATTTCTGATTTATAGCAACCCTAAGGTGAACCAATTAAGATGTTTTCTTGGCAAGTTTCTTCTGAAGGAGTTTGCCACTTCCATCCTCTAAGGATGAGAGAAAGTGACTTCCCAAGGTCACCCAGTGGATTTATATGGCTGACCTGGGATTCAAACCCTGGTCTCCAGACTCACTGTCATAGGAGATTGTCACATGGGGAAAAGGAGGGGAATGAAGCAGATTGTTCTCATCCTTATGCCATCCTTATCACGTCACACTTATCCCATCCTTGTCCCATCAGTCAAGTGGAATGGTCCCGTCACTTTGTATTAATGGGAGTTTCCATTAATACAAAATGACATGGCAATTCCACTTGACTGATGGGAGAAGGACGGGATAAGCATGACATTGTTTGGTACTCTTTGAATGACCATGAGATAAGGATGGCATAAGGATGGGATAATGACAGAATAAGCGTGACATCATCTGATAATCTTCATGCGATAAGGATGGAAGCAATCCGCTTTGCTCCCCTCCTTTCCTCTATAGTCCAATGCTCAAACACTACACCATGGTGACCTTCTTTTCAGGCCTGAACTAGTCTCAGATTTTCAAGGATGAAACATGGATGTCAGCTGGATGAGCCTATGCTTTCACCATGCAGCCTCTTTCTCCAGGACATAGAGGATATGGAACATTTTAACAAATTTCTTGCCAAAACTTTCCAAGCAACTATACTTGGGAGTTTCAATGTAGAAATGTAGAAACTTTGCACCTCCATCTTTAATCATGCAACTCTATGAAAAGTAATTTAACGATGAATGAGTAGACATAGGCTGGGATCGTGCCTTATATGTATCTAAGTTCCCTTATGGAACTGGCTGGACCTTTTTGAGTAATGTAGAATGGCTATATCCAGTTCAAGCTTGCAGAAGCAGAGTTGTACTTGCAGTGTCATTAGACATGACTGAAAATTGAGTATAGTTGTCCATTATGCATGATTGTACTCATGCACATGTGTGTTGCACATTGGTGTCGACTGATGCACAAGCAGACACAGAAAAACGCATGCACATTTGTATGTATATTTTATTGTACTACATTGCAATTCACTAATGAGTCAGTATTACGCAATTTCTGTATAACTCGATGAGTGAATGCTCCATCTCCTCGATGTAGGATCACAATCATACATCCAAAAAAGTCTTCTTTGAAGAAATCCATGTGAAGTAGGGTGCAGTGGCTTAAGTGGTTAAGACGCTGACTCTGTTGACTGCAAGATCGGCAGCTCCCATTACTAGTCCCACCTTCTGCCAACCTAGCAGTTCGAAAGTATTCAAATGTAAGTAGATAAATAGGTACCACTTCAATGGGAAGGTAAACAGCCTTCTGTGCAATCATGCTGGCCACATGATCACAGAGTAGTCTCTGACAAGGCTGGCTCTTTATGGCATGGCCAGACATGAGTTGACAACCTTGTCGAGGCGGAATATCTTTATCCTTACATTTAAGATGCTCAAACAGGCTATTTCCTTGTGGGAACAAAGGGATGGCTGAAATAGTCAAACTTGCTATAGAGATGGTGCAATGTTAGGAATGGGCAAATTTACATATTTTAGTTTTATCACATTTCTCATTCCCTGTGAGTTTGTTTTGGCCTACTTTTCATTTGCAGCAAAGTCTTAAAAACTGTATAGATTTTTATTTGCATTTTTCATTTTTTTTATTTTGCAAGGTTTTCTCTTAATACAATACATTGTTGTCAGCATTTTCATCTAATTTACACATTACTGTATGTTTACTTTTTCTTAATGCATGCATTTTCCTCACTATTTTTGCACTGTGAACCAGACAGTAGAATTCTGAAAAGTGCAGATTTATTTTAAAATTAGTTACACAGGGTACACAAAAGGACTTGGAGGGCTGTATGGACCCCATGGATCATACTTGGCTCACCCCAATATAAGTTGTTTCACCATGCTTTTTTCTTTTTAATAAGAACTGCAATGTGAGAGGAATATGAATATTTGTTGTTCCTGGGGCAATAAAATTTACCACCTCACACTCATGGAGATGGGAATGCTGAGTGAGGAGAAAAAAGATTCTGTTTCTAATTTTAAATGTTAAGTCTAAAAATGGCAATGCACACATCTAAAATGACAGATATCTAAAATCTTAAGTACAGATTTATGCACACAAATACCCTCTAGTCTATGCATAAATTCAACCAGTATAGACTTGGTGAATTCAGATAAAAATGCAGACTTGATGAATTTCACTTGTGTCTATACAAGGGGTACAAAAGGAAGGAGTGTGTGTGTGTATATACACACAGATTTTGCTCCTCTCTTCTGCTCACTTCCCCCAGTAAACTTCTAGAGGCAACGCTCCTAAAAAATTAAAGACAAACAACCTTCATCAGGTACTCTGAACATAAACAGAAAATTGCTTTGACCCTTAACATTGATTTCAGCTGCTGTTGTCTAATATAATTTCACTAGGATGACTATGTTTTACACTAATTAGCTAAAAAGTTAGGACACTAATCCACTAACAGTGAAATACTCCTAGGAGATGTAAAAAGGCAAAGAAAGTAGTCAGACTTTTTCTGACTCATGGCAGAAGAATGTACCTCACTCCTTTACTATATTCACTTCCTATGCTTCAGTGTGCTCAACTGCTCTCCATGCTTTCCATCCAACATCATTCACTCAGTGGGAATTTTCCTAACCATCATTTTGTTATTGTTGTTGTTGTTGTTGTTAATTGCCTTCATTTCAGTTTTGTCCCATGGCGACCCTATGGATCTCCAGGCCCCCCTGTTCTCTACTGCTCTGCCCAGCTCCTGCAAACTCATGTTCGTAGTCTCTTTAATAAAGTCCATCCATCTAATATGTGGCCTTCCTCTCTTCCTACTTCTCCACCTTTCCTAACATTATTGTCTTTTCCAACAATTCATGCCTTCTCATGATGTGTCCAAAGTCTTGGGCTTCTAGGGATATCTCTGGCTTGATCTGCTCTAGGACCCACTTACTTGTTTGTCCTTTTGGCTATCCATGGGATCCTCAGCACTCTTCTCCAGCACCACATCTCAAATGCATTGATTTTCCTCCTATCTTCTTTCTCGACTGCCCAGCTCTCACATCCATACATGGCAATAGGGAATACGATGGCTTGTATGATTCCGACTTTTGTGCTGAGTTGTATGTCTTTGCATTTTGGATTTTTTCTCATTCTTTCATAGCTGCCCTCCCCATTCTTAATCTTCTCCTGATTTTCTGGCTGCAATCCCCGTTCTGATCAATGTTTGATCCCAGATATGAGAGCTCTTTTACTATTTCTATTTCCTCATTGTCTAGTTTGAATGTGTGTAAGTTCTCTGTGGTCATTATTTTTGTTTTTTTTTATGTTTGACAATAAGCCTGCCTTTGCACTTTCTTCTTTGATCTTCCTTCATAGTTGTTCCAGGTCTGTGAGGTTTTCTGCTAGTATTATGATGTCATCAGCATATCTCAGATTATTGATATTTCTTCCTCCTATTTTCACTTCTCCATTTTCCATGTCCAAGCCTGCTTTCCTTACCATATGTTCTGCATATAGGTTGAATAGGTACTCTCACACAAGTTCTTGTGTCTCCCCAGTCTTGCAGAGGAAGGGTAAATCTCTTCCTCTAACTGTGTCTGTTTCACTAATGGAGACACACAATTGAACACTTTACCTTGAAGAGTCATATTTCATTGGTGCAAGTCTCACAGATCACAAGTATTTCATATCATCATTGACTTCATAGTTTTTGTGGTCAGTTTATCACCTGTTGGCCAACCCCCTGGTGATGAACCTCACTGTTATTATCTATGATAATCCTCAGACAGCAGACCTGAAACTTTGCCAAGCTTGAGCCTTCCCATCTTTGGCTACTATAGCTTTCAAGTTCACTTCTACACCATGATGAGATGACAGAATGGAACAGCTGGATACAATCCAAAGTTATTTATCATTTATCATCAGCTACTGAGTAGATTCATTTAGGCCTCACTGCAGTTAACAAAGTTCACCATTTGTAAAGTGCATTAATTTCTACTACGCTTTCCCAAAGGACATTCCCAGAGGATGGTGTGATTAATAATTGTACAGAAAATTTGTCTGTGTTTAGAACAGTGACTGAAAAATTATTTCTAACCTAATGCAAGCAGAGATGAAGATTAGAACACATGTTTCAGGCCATCATCATCATCATCTTTATATCTCACCCAACTGAGAGTCAAGGCAGCTTACAAATGAACAGTAATATTAATTTAAAACATACAAAAAGGTCAATATTAATATAGAATTCAATTATTGATAACTTTGAAAACAATATAAAATATACAATTAAATATAAAAAGCATGTTAAAGCCATACAATTTACAGCCGCAGCATGAAAGCCTTTCCTTTTAAAACAGTCTATGCCAGTGGTTCTTAACCTTGTTGGAGGTACTGACCCCCACCAGTTTCATATGTACATTCACTGGACCAGGGGTAGGCAACCTTTTTGAGACCTGGGCCGGTCTCCCGTTGCCCAGGTCTCAGCTGGGCCAGGGGGGGGGGAATGGCGGCGCGCGCGCTCACGCGCGCGCACGCACACTCACGTCGCCGCGCTTGCCCTCCCCCTGCACGCGCGGCTGCCATTTTTGTAGTCCAAATCGTGGCCGTGACGTCACGGCCGCGATTTGGACTACAAAAATGGAGGCCGCGCATGCGTCGTGGCCGCTGAGGCTGCAAGCGCCCCGGCGGCGGCGGCGGCGTGTTCGGGGGGGTCGTGCGCGGAGGAGGAGGGTACCCTCTTCCTCCACGCATGACCCCCCCGAACACGCCGCCGCCGCCGCCGCCGCCGGGGCGCTTGCAGCCTCAGCGGCCACGACGCATACGCGGCCTCCATTTTTGTAGTCCAAAATCGCGGCTGTGATGTCACAGCCGCGATTTTGGACTACAAAAATGGCGGCTGCGCATGCGTCGTGGCCGCTGAGGCCGCAACCGCCGCGGCGGCGGTGGCGGTGTGTTCGGGGGGGTCGTGCGCGGAGGAGGAGGGTACCCTCTTCCTCCACGCATGACCCCCCCGAACACGCCGCCGCCGCCGCCGCCGGGGCGCTTGCAGCCTCAGCGGCCACGACGCATGCGCGGCCTCCATTTTTGTAGTCCAAATCGCGGCCGTGACATCACGGCCGCGATTTGGACTACAAAAATGGCGGCCGCGTATGCGCCGTGGCCGCTGAGGCTGCATCCGCCGCGGCGGCGGTGGCGGCGTGTTCCGGGGGTTGTGCGCGGAGGAAGAGGGTACTCCCTTCCGCCGCGCACAACCCCCCCCGCATATGCCGCCGCCGCCGCGGTTGCAGCCTCAGCATCCACGGCGCATGTGCGGCCGCCATTTTGGTAGTCCAAATCGCAGCCGTGACGTAACGGCCGCGATTTGGACTACCAAAATGGCGGCCGCACATTCGCCGTGGACGCTGCGGCCTACGGCGACGGCTGCCGCGTGTGCGGGAGGGGTCGCACGTGGCGGAGGAGGGTAACCCTGCACACGCGGTAACCCTGCACACGCGGCCGCCGACGTAGCGCTCGTGACAGCAGCCGCCATTTTGGATGTCAAAATGGCGGCTGCGACGCGTTTGCGCATGCACGAACGCGTCGCGGCCGCCATTTTGACATCCAAAATGGCGGCTGCAGCAAGCGCGCGGCCAAAAACGTGCGCGGGCGGCGGCGCGCGGCGGCGGCAACGGCGGCAACCAACGGCCTGGGTCGGTAAGTCCGGCTAACGGGGCCGTTTCCGGCCCGCGGGCCGTAGGTTGCCGACCCCTGCACTGGACCTTATCAAACGCTGGCCACGAAGCAAAGAAAAAGCAAAGACTAACCGAAGTAGGAATAAATTCGGTTCCATAGCGAAACGAAGGGAATATCGCCCTTTTGGCCATTTCGCAATTAATACCAAGGCTCCCTTCTCTCCCGTCACAAAAAGCCGGGAGGAAAGGCAGCCATGGGAACCGGGGAGGAGGAGGAGGGCTGGAGGACTGGAGAAGGGAAGGCAGCCCATGGAGAGAGAGAGATCGCCTCCCTCTTCCCTCTTCCCTCTTCCTCTCCTCCTCTTCTTTCCAATCCGGTTTGCCTTTTGCCAAGGCAATCCCTCCCCCTCGCTGGGATTTTCGCCCTGCCCACCAATTTGCAATGAATGCGAAGGCTCCCTAGGTACTTCCTCTACAAACCGAATGTCAAAATCTCCCTACTCCTTACGGATTAGCTCCGTATTCTGCCGAGTTCTGGGGCAGCGTCGTGTGTAAACACGGAGGAACAATACGGATTAGCTCCATGTTCTGGGGCAGCGTCGTGTGTAAACACGGGGGAATAATATGTATTAGCTGTGGATGCCCTTTGGATTAGCTCTGCTTCAGACCCCATGTGATAAGGGCCACTGAACCCTTCTTGCGATTCTTACGCATTCACCGAACCCTTCTACCACCAATACAGACAGACCGTCAGTGCCATCCGGTGAGGGGAGTGGGCCACCGCGCTGTCAATCACTCCACACAGCCAATCAGAGGGCCACTTCTATCGGTGGAGGCGGGGCAAGCTGGTTTGGTTGGATGGGGCACATAAATATAAAACGTATACAGGTTATCACCTACAGCCAATGATGGACGAGCGGGGCATGTCATCACGAATCATATGAATCGGATGTGTGTCTTGACTTCCGCTGAACCCACGAGACTGACTCACCGAACCCCTGGTGTTCGATTGAACCCAGGTTAAGAACCACTGGTCTATGCTCAAAATCTTATGCATAAGCTATTATTTGTGCCTCCTCTTGATAGAGTAAAACCTGCAGCACCACTCAAAAAAGAATATAAAAGCAGACTATAAAATACAGAAAGCACTCCAGTGTCCAAATACAACTGAAGCCATATGTGTATCAAGCATTATGATATGAAGGTGCAAATTTTCCAGTTTTGGTGGCCTCGGCTCTAGGCAAGAAGAAAAGACTGTACTCCAGCTCCGGTAGTACAGCAGCAGCTTGCTACAATTTTCAAGGCTTAATTCATTTGTTGTTACAACTTGCAAAGACTCTCTGGGGGCTTATGTATTTATTTAGTTAGCTTTCTCCTTCCCTCTCACCCATGGTAGTGCCAAGGCTCACCCTCTGCTCTGCATCCATATCTGGCCAATGGGTTTCCATGACTGAGTGGAGATTCAAACCCTGCCCTCCAGAGTTGCAGTCTTAATGTTTAAACCACTACACCACACTGGTTCTCAGGGTAAAATAAACTACCCAGACTTCTTGGAAACATGTCAGTTTTTTAAAAGGCTCAGTGAAAGAGGAATGTTCCTAAAGTTTCAAGAATGATTTCTGAAGTATTATGAATTGTTGCACATAGATGCTTCTCCCAAAGAATGGAAACTACTGCTAAGAAAACTGCATATACATGCAACTGAGAATATGATTCCTTTCAATAATCTGCACAGTCCTCTGCGAATTAAGGTGAATTCCTCCATATCCAATCCCTTATTGTTTTTGTTAACTGCCTTCAAGTCAACTTTGACTTATGGTGACCTTATGCATGAGAGATCTTCAAGTCACTCTGCTATCAACATGCTTATTCAGGTCTTCCAGATTCAGGGCCATGGCTTCCTCAATTGAGTCTATCCATCTCTAGTGGGATCTACCTCTTTTACTACTGCCAGCTAGTGAGTCATGTCTTCTCATTATATGTCCAAAGTACAACAGTCTCAGTTTAGTCATCTTGGCTTGAATTGTAGAAGACTGAATTCTCAAGCTTGATTTGCTCTAAGACCCACTTATTGGTCATTTTGGCAGACCACAATATTCTCCTACACCACATTTCAAATAAGTTGATTTTCTTCCTAGCAGCTTGCTTCACTGTTTAGCTTTCACAACTGTACATGGAAATGGGAAATACAATGGCATAGATGATTCTAACAGGAGTAAATGATATATTGTTATATTTCAGGATCTTGTCTATTTCCTTCATAGCTGCCCATCCATGTCATAGTCTTCCTTTGATTTCTTGACTGCAGACTCCATTCTGATTAATGACTGTGTCATGGTATGAGAAATCTTGAACTGTTTCAATGTCTGCATCTGCTTTAAAGTTATGAAAATAATCTGTGATCATCATTTTTGTTTTTTCTAATGTTCACCTGTAAACCTGCCTTTGCATTTTCTTCCTTGACTTTCTTTGGTAATCATTCCAATTTTTTACTGTTTTCTGCTAGGAGTACAATTGCCCCTCCATTTTTGCAGACTTGAAGTGTGTGTCCCTTGCTCGTTCATCAGTGGCAAAAGGGGACAAAATGGGGTGAGTGCCCATGGCACATAGCTGCCCACGGGCCTATGGGGCTTGAATATCTGCAGTTTTCCATTTTCGCTGGGGGGGGGGGTACAGAACAGGCAACTGTATGTTGTCAGCTGCATACCTTAAGCTATTGATGTTCCTCCTACAATTTTCATACTTACTTCCTCTAAGTCTAACCCTACTTTATGTATGATATGTTCAGTGTACAAGTTAAATAGAAAGGTTGATAAAACACAGCAGTGCCTGACCCCTTTGCCATTTGGAAACTATTATATTTCCTAGTATTCTGTCCTGAGGGTAGCATCTTGTCCTGACTATAGATACACATCGGGACGATCAAATGTGACAGCACAGCACACTCATTTCTTTAAGAGTGGTCCAAAGTTGTTTATAGTCTACATAATCAAAGGCTTTGCTATAATCTATAAAGCACAGACTGGTTTTCTTTCTTCTGACCATTCCTCTCTTCAATTTTGGGGGGTTATTTTTATATGTGGACATTATGAGACACCTTTTATGCATACAGTACTTACTATTCTCACAGCTTTGAGAGGTTTAGCATGGAAACAGACATACTTTTGGTGAAGTTGGGCTTACATGCTGGATATCCTTCTCTGGAATTTCCTTATGGGATCTTAGGGGTGAGGTTTCCTGAGAACATTTTCAGCTCAGGGAGCCAACAGTCCTGCCTCTCTCCTAAGTAATGGGGGAGCCACACAGTGCTTGATGTATATATGAGATCCCATTGCCTGAATTCTCTTGGTTGTCCCAACTAGACGTATTAATAGCTGAATTCTGAGTCACCACTTCTATAAATCTCATTGACAACAGGATTCAGGTCCATATTTGCATTCCATGGTTCAATCTCCATGGGCAAACTCAGAGGTGGGTTTCCACACTAGTAGGATATCTGATACCCAGGCACAAGCTATGTCCTATGTTAAGCCAAAACTTAGCAGCTGCAATCAACAGAGCTGCAGCCATACTCCTACACAAGCCAAATGTTGTTTGCTTTCACCTTTCATGTAGTCTACCAACACTCATCATTAGAGCTGCAAACAGGCAAAGAATGAAAGCTATTATTTTGCATTCAAGTATTATGTTTTAGCCCCATTAAAACATCCTTGAAACCCCAGTGATGCCAAACCACAAGCACATGCTTTCAGCAGCTCATCTCCAGATATCTCACATACAGAGAGATCCCAGAACAGAGTTCCTGGGCGTACACCATTTCATATGGAAAATGTGGGAGAGCAAGCCTTTTTAAATTTATGTTCAAATAAATTATGCGTTCGCTGACATTGTATGATAATTATTTGATATTTCTGATTTGTTGCCTTCTTTGTATTAATATATATTTCATTATTTTGTAGAATGTACACCATCAGCAGGCTTTTAAATCTATTTTTATCTATTTTATTGACTGTATGTACAGCGCTGTGTAAATCTACAGCGCTATATAAATAAACTGTAATAATAATAATAATAATAATAATAATAATAATATGTTCCATGGCAATGTGAAGACTTCTTACATTTAGAAGAGCAGCATATTAGGGCTGGGGCTGTGGCAGAAATAATTTTCTACCATTCTAATTTTTAATTGACATTTTTTCAGGTGCAGAATAACACCACACACCCAGCTGAGCACACCCACCACACACCCACTTTGCTTATGGAGGTTATTCTGATGCTTGTTCAGAACCCTTGTGTAATTCTGCTAGTCTTACCAAAAGTATTTTATTGGTTTTGCTTCCTTCACTATTTGGTCAACATTTTTTTTCTACAGAAATCTCCAAATTCACCTCAAATTTCTCTTTCCATCAGTTGTGAGCAACATGTGGTCCTGTAGATGTTGTTTGACTCACCAGAGGCTTGTGAGACAGGACAAACCATCCTACCACTGTGGGATGAGCTGCTGCTCCTCCTTGGATCATGAACTGCTAGTATTGGAATGGAACTCTTAGCATTCCTGATCATTTGGCTAGTGCTACTAGGAGTTGCTATCCAATTATTATCTGGAGGACCACAAGTTGCCACCCCTTTTCATTAGGTGAAACATTGGGGCAACATTTACTGGTCCTTGGTCCATTGCCTGAAGCCATACAGTGGCTGCTAACCTGTCATGTATTCTCTATTTGTCCTGATTTGGCAGGAATAGTCCCAAGTAGTCTTCTGCTGTCTCATTTTTTCAGGTGCTTTGAAAATGCCATTTCTCTCTCCTTCTCACATTTTTCCTCTTTGGCCTTACTTCAGCTGTTGCAATCAAAGTTCAAAAGTATTGCACTTTACAAACTTGGGCGGGGAGGAGAGAAAGGATCTTGCTCTTTTCTCTAGACCCAGACAAAAGCAAATTTCTGCAGCCTCTCCTGGCTTGTGTGTTCTTCCTAATTCATAACTTTTGCCATCTTGACCACATTCTACTTGGCCATGTGTCCTGATTTTCATCAGTGAAACATGGAATTTCAAACTTGCATAGTTTAGCTGGTAAGCTGAAAATTCGCATAGAATGAGAGGATGGAATGGTGAAGAACCAGGTGGGGTTAAAATCTTTAAAAGTCTTTTATGCTGCTGCTCCTCATTGCATTGCAGATAAGTACATATGGAGAAGAGACAGATAAGATGAATAGATGGGTCATCAGTAGCACTACTGATGGGTCATCAGTAGCACCCACTAAAGAATGGATTTTCTGCCACCTAGTGGAAGCAAGTATTGCTTTAAAAAAAAAATAAAACCAGTCCTCATCCTATTTCTTGCTTTGGAGGCTTTGTTTCTCCCCATCTCTCAAATGATGTCTCCAGAAATCACCGGTAATTGGAGTGTAATGGTTTATTCAAATCCTCTACTAAACCATTTCTTCAGTGCAGTGAAACAGACAGCTTCCTTTCAGTTACTGGCTAGGAATAGAGCTGTTAATATCAATTAATTTCATGACATTTTGGCATTTCTTTGGTGTAAATGAGTGCAGTTTGCTTACTTACTTGTATTATCCTAAATTTGGTTAATCCCAAACAGAATAGATCCACTGAACCAAATGTTGAATGGTGAGTCAACATGTAGGTAAATACCACTGAATCAAACAGTCAACTGTGCTTGGGACTAACAATAGGATTCAGGGCATTATACTAATTAAGGTCCTACTTTCAAAGGGGGTTATTTCAGCCTTTTTCAGTTCTGAAAAAGAAGAGCAAGAAATATGATTCCCATTCACAATGTGGCAGCAATGTATACAGTAATTGTGGGCAAGAACATTCAGCCATTTCACATCCTGTCAAAATTACAGAACTTCATGTAAAAAGCAACATGGAAGATTGAGTCATGTGTGAAATTTTTGTGATAAGATATTTGAGAAGGGTGTCTAAGGTATAACCTGTGCACATGACAGAGGCATGTTATCACCTAAACCAGGGATGGCAAGTGTATGGGAGCCAATTTCCACCAATCCCTCTGCAGATCCCCACTATTATCCCCAACAGCATGTCAATATTATTTCCATTTTCATCCATGTCCTTTTTCCCCCCAAAATGGCAAACAGAAGTGATATGGCATCACTTCTGGTCAACATTTTGGGAAAGAAACAGATGAAAACTGAAATATTTGGCATGGATTGATTCCAGAAGGAAGGCTGGAGTGCCTGTTAGTGTTGCCAGAGTGAAAACAGAGGACAGATCCTGTACCTTTAATGGCTGTGTAGAAAAGGGGATTTCAGCAGAAGTTGTTTTTTACCTGGTTGCGTGATAAGCAACACATTGCTGAAATTCCCACTTCTACACAACTCTCAAAGATCCAGGAGTCCTCCCCAGTTTTCACTCTGGCCACCTTAGCTGCTTGTGTGAGGCTTTTTGTGCATTTTCATGTATTTGGTTTTCAGGCCAAAATTGCATCATTTTTTAAATGGGAATTCAAGGGCTTTGAAGGAAGGAAGGACTTCGGGAGCAGTCAAAGAGAGATCTCATGGACTGTATAATGCACAGAGACCACACTTTCCCTACCCCTAAGCTTAATGTATGATAGGATGAACATATTGTGCAGCTAGGAATCCTGTGTGCCAGGCAGCCAGGCTTCACAGTGGTTTCTCCCCTGCTGGAAAATACCTATCTGGTGTTCAGTAATGTCTCTTCTATAGTACCCCAGAGAGGATTGTACAGGGGCACTGTTGCTGAGCTTATCATGGAATGCCCAGCAGCTGGGCATCTCAAAGACAACAAGCCTAATAACAGCCTCTGTAGTTTATTGAACTGTAAGGGCATGCTAGTTCATGTGAAGCCATGTGCAAGAGACAGCTTTATAAGAGGAAACCAGGGTCAGTGAAACCTGAACTTTCTGAGCTAGAATGCTGTAAAACATGCACACAGAAAGCCATTCATTAAGATGAGAAATAACACAAGCAATGTAATACCGAAGCTTTGGTTAACACGTGGAACACCAATCTTACCAAGGCTATCGACACGATCGCTCCCAAGCGTCCTTTCCAGCCCACTCCGAATCGCAAGCCGTGGTATACTGAAGAGCTTAGAAGGATGAAGCGGGTTGGACAACGACTAGAGTGCGAATGGTGGAAGACTCGTCTCCTATCCGACAGAACTCGCCTTAGGAAGCATCTTGACTCCTATAGGGAGGCTTTACGTGCAGCGCAGAAATCTTTCTGTTCTGCACGTATTGCGTCTGCAGAGTCCCACCCGGCAGAGCTGTTCAGGGTGGTGGGGGATTTGATGCAGATACTTCCTGCGCCGAACCCTCTACTTAACCTGATGACAGCCTGCTGTGAGGCATTTAATATCTACTTTGCAGATAAAATCTCTCGGATAAGAGCCGACTTGGACACCAGTATTCCAGCAGAATCTGTAAATGAGATGTCCAGTAACTCCGTTGATGGCATTTTACTGGATCAATTTCAATTTGTGAGTACCGAGGACGTGGACAAGTTGCTCGGAAGGATGAGGAAGACGACTTGCCCCCTCGATCCTTGTCCATCATGGCTGGTCGTCCAGGGTGGGGACGCGTTGAGATTGTTCCTTCGAGACACAATCAACGCGTCCCTCAGGGAAGGAAGTATACCATCTTGTTTAAAAGAGGCGGCAGTTAGGCCACTCTTAAAAAAGCCTTCCCTGGATCCCCTGGACAGAAACAACTATAGACCAGTCTCCTTGCTGCCATTTCTAAGCAAGGTGATCAAGAGGGCAGTTGCTTCCCAGCTTCAAGCTATCTTGGATGAAACCGATTATCTCGATCCATTTCAAACCGGCTTTAGGACGGGATTTGGAGTTGAGACTGCCTTGGTTGCTCTGACCGATGATCTCCGCTTGAGCACCGACAGGGGAAGTGTGACCCTGCTGGTGCTCTTGGACCTCTCAGCGGCCTTTGACACTATAGATCATGCCATCCTCTTGGA
This sequence comes from Phrynosoma blainvillii, assembly GCA_026167975.1. Lineage (NCBI taxonomy): Eukaryota > Metazoa > Chordata > Lepidosauria > Squamata > Phrynosomatidae > Phrynosoma > Phrynosoma blainvillii. The sequence goes on from JANUYF010000002.1 coordinate 100,334,465, forward strand.
TCGGCTGAGAGAGTTAGGAATTGGAGGCACTGCTCTGCGGTGGTTCCGTTCCTTCCTCTCTGGCAGATCCCAGAGGGTGAGGCTCGAGGACAGTTGCTCTTCTAAAATAGAGCTTAATTGTGGCGTCCCCCAGGGCGCCATCCTGTCTCCGATGTTATTTAATATTTATATGAAGCCGCTGGGAGAGATCATTCGGAGGCATGGAGCGCGGTGTCTTCAGCACGCTGATGACACCCAGATTTATTTCTCCATGACCAAATCATCGTCTCAGACCTCTGACGGCGTCTCTCCTCTCAATGACTGTCTTAGAGCAGTAATGGATTGGATGAGGAAAAACAAATTGAGGCTGAATCCAGACAAAACGGAGGTGCTCACGGTTACAGGTCCGAATCCGGGCCTGGGATTACAGCCCCCAGTCCTGGATGGGGTCACACTCTCCTCCAAGGACTGTGTGTGCAGTCTGGGGGTACTCCTTGACTCGTCGCTTCACATGACTAGTCAGGTGAACGCGACAGTCAGGAGTGCCTGCTATCAGCTTCGGCTGATACGCCAGTTGCGCCCATTCCTGGATAAGAAAGACCTGGAAACCGTTGTGCACGCACTGGTAACCTCACGCCTGGATTACTGCAACGCACTCTACATGGGGCTACCCTTGTGCCTAACTCGGAAACTTCAGTTGGTACAAAATATGGCAGCCAGATTAATTACCGGCACATCTAAGAGGGAGCACATTACACCTGTGCTCAAATCCCTCCACTGGCTGCCAATTAGTTTCCGAGTGCAGTACAAGGTGTTGGTTTTGACCTTTAAAGCCCTACATGGCTTGGGTCCAACTTATCTTGGGACCGCCTCTCCCCATATGAGCCCTCTCGTGCCCTTCGGTCAGCCGGGAAAAACCTACTCCAACAACTGAAATCCAAATCTAAACAGACCTCGCAGAGGGCATTCTCTATCATTGCCCCTAAACTATGGAATGGCCTGCCGGACGAGATCCGTCTCATCACAACACTCACTGCTTTTAAGAAATCAGTTAAGACAGATCTCTTCCGGCAGGCCTTCCCAGATTGATCCTCTTAGAGGAATGAACACCGAATCTCCTCCCTATGCTCTCTGTTGTCCTGCCACCATTATTTTATAACTTTGTTTTCATTTTATTAATTTCTTGTTTTAAATCTTTTAAGTTTAATTCTGTCTTAAGGGGTGGGAGGGATGGGGGGAGGGATTGGGATATCAGAATGTATTTTAACTATTGTATTTTAATTGCTGTGAGCCGCCCCGATTGCTATGCAGAGGGGCGGGATAGAAATAAAATTTATTATTATTATTATTATTATTATTATTATTATTAAAACCAATTGCCAGGGAATAAGATACACTGAACTCAACAAGACATAATCCTGAGGAGTTATATATACAATTGCACTGTTCTTCATTCAATAAATGCCCTATAAAAACAAAATACAATCAGCCCTCCACATTTGCAGCTTTGACTTTTGCAGATTTGATTATTTGTGGGTTTGATCAATATGTTTTCTCTAGGAATCTCTATGTCCTCCAGCACAACTCTGCCAGCAGTTAACCATAAAGTTGTACTGAAGAATCTAGATGTTCCTAGAGAAAACACTTCTCTAGAGGCATTTGTAGGTCCTCCAGTATGATTCTATGATCAGCTTCTGGCAGATGTTGACCCTAGAGTTGCACTGGAGGACCTAGAGATTCCTAGAGAGGTGTTTTCTCAGATAAAAAGAATAGTGCTTTTTTATTTGCTATTTTTCCACATTCACGGGGCTCCTTCAGCCCTAACCCCAGCAAATGTGGAGGGACCGCTGTGTTTTTAGCTCCTTTTAAGGAGCAGGTGCATTGTCTAGAAACATCAATTATTTGAGAACTACAGACCGGTGGAAGGTCACAGATACTATGATGTCCTAAGTACCTAAGGCAGGGACCGGCAACCTACGGCCCAGGGGCCGGTTTAGGCCCCGGGCTCCGGACTTACCGGCCCCGGCCGGAGGTTGCTGCGCGCTGCCGCCGCTGCCAGAGTGCGTTTCTGGGTGCGCTTGCGGCGATCGCCATTTTGAAAGTCAAAATGGCGGTCGCGCCACGTTTGCGCATGCGCGGTACTCTTGCGCATGCGCAAATGTGTTGCGTCTGCCATTTTGACTCCCAAAATGGCGGCCGTGACATGCGCTGTGGCGGCTGGAGCCGCGCGCGCTACGGCGGCGACCGCAGTAGCGATCGCGGCGGCTGTGTGTCCGGGGGGGTCGCGCGCGGCGGCGGCGGCGCCATTTTCTCCCCCCTTGGCCCAGCCGCGACCTGGGAGATGGCAGACCGGCCCAGGTAAGAAAAAGGTTGCCTGTCGCTGACCTAAGGTGTCATTTCAGAGGAATAAACATATTTCCTAATGTGAGAATTGAGATGTTAGATGTGGAGTGAAGTCACATTAAAAGTAGTATCTAACTATTGCCTTGGGGAAACCTTTTCAGGTGGGATAGTTTCAAATTCAAGATCCATGGCTACTAACATGTAATGTATGAAGACACAGAGTATTCTAGGCAGGGTTCCGCAAATGTGGTCACTAGGTCACTGTAAGTGCCTATGAATCTCTTCTTAGGAGTTTATCACACGGGGGGCAAACTGCAAAAATGCCATGCAGAAACGGGAGTTAAAAACAGGAAAAAAACGCAAAAGCGGGTACCGTATTTTCCAGCGTATGAGACGACTTTTTAACCCCAAAAAAATCTCAAAAGTCGGGGGTCATCTTATATACCAGGAAGAGAGGAAACCCTTCCCTCAGCCTGGCCACCATTTTGTCTCCCTCATTATCACCAAAATATATAGAGAGTATCTTTTCCCTGCACCCCTCTAAATGTCTATGCACCAAGTTCATTCATATATATGTGTGTGCTTGCGTGTGTATGTATGTATATCTGATGGGGGGGAAGTGAAGCCAAAAGCCGCCCCAAGTTGCAAAGCCCCAGAGAAGTAAGCACACGTGTTGGAGGAAGGTGAGCGTATGGCTCTTGTAGAAATAAGGGGCGTGTGGCTTGTGTATGTGTGTGTATATGCGTTGTTGCTGGGCTGTTGCTGGGCTGAGGGAAGGCAGCAGATTCCCCTCAGTGTGGCTGCTGAATGCGGGGAAAATGGAATAGACTGTGGAACTGAGCAACCGCCTTGGCTGCACGCGCTGCCTTGCCTTGCCTTGCTTCCCTTTCCTTTGCTTTCCCTTTCCCCTGCTTTGCTGCCACTGCCGCCGGGAGGTGGGCCTTACTTGTGTGTCTTCAGCCTCCCTTTGCAAAGCTCCAGGAGCCTGGGGAGGCCATCAGCGAAGGCCGCTTTGGCTTCTTCCTCCGCTTCCCCCCCTTTTTTTTTTTTTTTTTGCAACCGGGGTGGAAGAGGACTTCCGTGCATGCTTGGTTGCTTTGCAGCTGCGAACGCCTGCTAGGGGTGGTGCAAACTTTTAGAGGCACTTTTCCAGCGATGGGAGAGAAGTATGTCTGGGGAAGTCGGGGCTTCCTTCAGTCCCCCCCCCCTTCTGTCCAAGGCCGCATCTACACTGTAGAAATAATCCACTTTTAACTGCCATGGCTACATGCTATGGAATTCTGGAAAGTGTAGTTTGTTGTCTCACCAGAGCGGAGCTCAAGAAGCTGGTTGCCTTTGAGAGGGTGACGTGGAGGTTATAAAATAATGGCGACCTTGTAGATGAGGCATTTCCAAGCCCTCCTTTCCTCCTTCACTCAGGTCCTGCAAATTCATACTTGTGGCCCTCCTTAATTCAGAGTGATCAAATGTCCTCACCATAAAGGAGGACAAGACACCGCAAAATATAGGACATCCAAGAAAAATATAGGATATTACCAAATAAAAGCTAAAAGCACTCCTACAAATATCAGTTCACCCTTCATAGCCATGCTCAAAATGGAGGACATTTTGGAATTCCTCTTAGCCAGAAGGTTGAAATGGAGGACACATTCTGGAAAAAGAGGATGACTGGTATGTGGTCTTCCTCTCTTTCCACCTCCTTCTTCTACCTTTCCTAGCATTATTGCTTTTTGCCTTTTTATGATGTGGCCAAAGTAGGACAGCCTCAATTTGAGCATCTTGGCTGAGGATCTTGGAGCTGATGGGGCTTATTAAATTAATATACCATATTTTCCAGCATATAAGAGGGGTATATATGCAAGTATATCCAAAAGTCTATATTTTAACTGTAAAAGTTGGGGGTCATCTTATACATCCAGTTGTCTTATACGCCAGAAAATACGGTAGTTTTTCACACACTACGAGGTTCATTTGACATTAACCCAAACAAAAAGTAGACAAAACCTGTCCATTTTTACTTTCAGGATTTTCCAAAAGTAAAAAGGACCAGGTTTTGTCTAGTTCCCATTCAGGTTAATGTTACGCTAATTCTCAGGCTAACGTTATCTGAAAAAACAACCCCCTTTTGTATTGTTGTTTTTTCTACTTTCTGTTTGGGTTAACCCTGAACATCGTCTGAAAAACTACCCACTTTTGCAGGGGTTTTTTTTTTTTCAGTTTAAATCCAGTTTCTGCATGGGATCCATCCCGTGTGATAAACTCTTTAGTAGTTTCAATTATGAATAAATTTCTGCCCTAGAAGTGCAGGACCATCGGAGATGAACTTCAAGCTGAGGGTGTCCTGGGCTGCATTGGAACCCCCATTCCCTGGAAGTTGCAACAGTTCTGCCAATATTTGACAATTGTCAACAAGGTTTGACAATCACCACCTCAGGAGGCATCTGCACTAGCTTTCTGTGGTGCATGAGGGAGCCAGAGTGCCCAGTTACATCATAGAGCCATGCAAACTTATGGGTAGAATGTCTATTTCTGTTCCTGCATGAAGGAGGAAAGGGTTTTTGTGTGTTTGGTGGCAACACATTTGAGTAGTGCACTTAAACAGCAAACTTAAGTCACCTGGGGAGCTAAAATTGCCTGGGGACTGCATAGGGTCTGTGTAGCGTACCTCTGTTGTACCAAAAATCACAGCATGGTAATATCTGTTCTACTTCACTCACTCCAAAATGTGATAAGCCAAGCCTGCTGCATTTGGGATCCTTCCTGCTGATTCCTCTGCCCCAGAGTAATGCCTTGACAACAGTACTCCTTCCAGCATAACATGGAGACACCCCAAGTCAGTAAGAATGCAGAGGCTGGAAACTATTTTTTTTTAACTGCACCTTCCAGAATCCCCCAGTGGCTTGGTAAATTGAAGGATTCTAGGAATTATATTCCAAAATAGGTCCAAATCCTGTTGACCAATTTCAGCAAGAGTAATTTTATTGAATCATTTGCTGTATGATGTAACAACACATAAGTAAATCAAATTAATTCAGTGAGTCTACTCTAACCATGAGTAACTAGGATTTAAGCAATAGTAAAGTTTCCCAGCCATGGATTCATGCCATTTCCCTGAGTCTGTCAACCTGATATCAGAGTAGAGGCTGACCTCCCTCTTAACATCCCTTTGTGGCAGAGGAGGAGGAGAGTGGAGTACAACTACAATGTCTGTCCATCAAAGCCATTTCACATTTGTGGACATCTGATCATGATAGCTAATGATGTCCACAACCTAAACAAGACACAAGACCCCATGAAACATTTTATACTGTTCCAAGTAATTTTCTGATGTTCCTTCTACATTCCATTTGTGTGAAGCCCAGCGCTGGAGGCTAAGAAGCTACCAGGCAAATAAGAATGGACAAATATCTCAGGTTTAATTTTAGTTGGTTTCCCATTTGTCAAGTTCATTCTATCCCATTTCTGCATCAGTTTGTCAATTTATTTAAGGTGTACACCTTAAGATGCATGTACATTTAAGGTGTACATCTTAAGATGCGTGCACATTGTCATGTACAATTCTCCTAATAAATACATTTGTGTAGATACTTTTACTAATAAGTATTGTGCCAAGGGTTGCCCCTAATTGAATGCATTTTTGTGCATACTTTCCGCAATATATGCATGTTTGTGTTTTTGAACCCATTTTCATTTTTCACAGATGAAGATTGGGATACATGTGTTCATGCAACATAGCAACGTCAGAATGTGGACAAGATGGCAAAAGTTATTAATGCATAAGAACACATAAGCTAGGAGAGGCTGCAGCAGTTTTCTTTTGCCGCAGTCTACAGGGAAAGGCAAGGCTTCACCCCTTCCTCTTCACTTATCTCCTCTCCTTCCCTTTCTGTTGAGTTAACTGAGTACAAACTGTTTTTGTGCTTTGAACTCAGTTTTCAGCAATTGAAATAAGGTGAGGTCAAAGGTAGGAGGAGGAGGAAAGAAAGACATCTTAAATGCAGCTGAAAAAGTGAGATAGCAGAGGATTAATCTGGACTGTCCCTAGCAAATCAGGATAGTTGGAGGGTGTGCATTTTTAAAAAAAATAAGTGTATTACACTGACTGACTGAGAAAAGCAAGAATGTTGATGCATAACTAAGAAGGGCTCAGGAACTGTGAATATTTTAAAATCCCAACCCAAAGGAGTTTTGATCCTTTCCCTACATACTGATACACCAAAACACATACAATGCATGCAAATATTTGAACTGCCTTTCTGGGCCTCATCAAGGCTCATCCAGTGTAGCATTCTGTCTTCAACACTGAGAAATTTCAAGGGTTTCTTTTTGAACTCCAGCTCCCAGAATTACTTGGCCCACATGGCCAAGTAATCAAGCCATATTCATCTCCTTAGCAATATTTTCAAAGCTTTGTTTACAGTGGAATATCCATGGAGCTTGTAAACGGAGCAAGGCATCTGACCAGTTGCTTGGCTTTTTATGCTGATGTTTTCTCTTGTTGAGCTTATTTCAGCTTAAAAGGGATGGATATTTGCTAAATGCTTTCGCAGCTCAGTTTTTTTGAGCACCCAATGTTCTGCTGTTTTTTCGCTTTGATCTGTAACGTTGAGCTGGCACTTTCACACAGGCAGGATTTTCCAGAGCAATGGTCAAAACCTGATGTAATTCAGTGTCCTCCTAAAAGGGTTGTAAATGGCTTTTCAGGACTCCCAAGGAAGAAACTGGATCCATTTTGCTTTCCTGTGTTATAATCCCATACTAGAAACCTATAGATAAAAGATCAGTTAGTCAGCTAACATCAATAATGAAGTCAATGAAGACAACTTCCCCTTCGCTTCCTGGGCCTAAAACAACCCAGGGGGTCAAAAACATGGCAAAATTGCTCTTCACAAGGGACAATCCTCCGTCAAAAAGAGTTCAAATCTCCCCCCACAATTTGGGTGGGTGTTGGGGACCCTGGGGTCCTACTTCTGGTGTAGACATTTCCAAACTAGACAACATAAGCTTTAACTCAGTTTAAGGATTTTATCACACCAACCAGTTGTCCCACCACAATTGCTTGAGTTTAAGAATGGAAGCATACCAGTTTGGGATGCATTCTTATCACACGTTTCCCAATAGCACATTGGCAATCTATGGTTGTGTGATCTGTTTTCTGCGCTGCCAAACATCCCCTTTGGGAGGAAGGGAGGATGAGTAATTACGGCTCCCAACCATCTCCCAAAGCCAGCTGCTGTGTGAATGTGCTGCTCTTTCCCACTCTTGAAGTGGGGACCTGCTGTATGGACATTCACACAGCAGCTTCATGCTTTGGAAGGAAGAAGGGCCAAGAAATCCTGACTGCCAACCACCTCCTGAAACTGGCTGCTATGTGAATGCGCACACAGAAGCCAGTTCGGGAAGCTGTTGTCAGCGTGATCGCTGTGAGGAGGAGAGGAGAGAGGAGCAGAATCATGCCCACTCACATGATATGACTGCCTGAGAAGCAGAATTACAGCAGAAGGGATTTATTGCACATAGGCAGAAATGGAATACCAGCAAGATGGAGAGCCTGTTGATGGGTTCTGCCCATCGATGAAAAGGTACACTATAGTAATTAATTGAATGGAAGGTAACCACGGGTTGTATATGAGGCTGTGTGATAAAATACTGGCCAAATATGCTTTTACCCTGTTAAAATTCTGCTTTTTAGTTTTGTGTGGTAAAGTCTTAAGACAACTTCTTGTAATGCATCAGCATAGTTCAAATCCTAAGCCTAAGAGCACAGTTGTTGAGATGCAGCGAAGATGCAGATTGGAATGTTGGAAATTTTTGCAAATAATTTTAGCCCAGTTTCATTATTGTTTTTTCCCTCCTTTTCTGAAGTAGGAACCAGAAAATGAAGGGCCTTTGCAGACTGCCAGAAATAGTGCAAATTGAGTCCACTTTCAAGGTTAGGGTTAGTGCTAGGGAATCATGGGAATTGTGTTTGTTTTTTTCTGAGACATTGAGTCTTCTTTGTCAGAGAGCTCTGGTGCCACAATAAAATACAGTTCCCATGATTCCCTAACCCTAACCCTAACCCTTAAAGTGGACTCAATTTGCACTATTTCTGGCAGTCTGCAAAGGCCCAAAGTTATCTCCACAGTGCTGTGCAGTTGCCAACCTTTCAGACCTGGGGAAATTCCTTTTTTTTTTTTTTTTTTTGGACTACACCTGCCAGAATCCCCCAGCTGGAATTTTCCCAAGGTCTGGACAACCAAAGGTCTAGATGACCAATGGACATGTTGGCTGAGAGACTGTGGGAGTGGTAGTCCAAAAAAAAAAAAAAAAAAAGGAAATTTTCCTGGTTCTGCCCACCTGGCATTGGAACCAATACAGGCTGCCATCAGCTACAACATATTCACAGGTACCGACAAGTATGAATAACTCATGCTTATATCTTGAAAACAAATTAAGCCAAACAATGTTGACATCCTTTTGCAAACTTCCTGGAGGCAGTCAATTTGTTTTTTGCACTCTTGACTGGCACAAGTACAGCACTATGCCTGGATTAACTAATTTATTTTAGTACAAGTTTTTGTGGGTTTTTATCAGCTTCTTCAGATGCACTGCCTGATTAATTCTTTTTCATAATATTAGCATCAGATCATTACAACTCATTTTAATCAAATGCTCAATTATTGGAGTGGGGCAATTTTGTAACAGAATTATTAAAACTAAATGAGTGTTATCAGTTTTATAGAGAAGTAGCTGTGTTACTTTGTTGTTGTTGTGTGCCTTTCAGACTTATGGTGACCCTAAGGCAACCCTCTCATGGGTTTTGTGGGGGGTTTTTGGCACAATTTGTTCAGGGGATGCCTTTGCCTCCCTCTGAGGTTGAGAGAATGTGACTTGCCTAAGGTCACCCAGTGGATTTCTATGACTGAGTGGGGATTCGAACCCTGGTCTCCAGAGTCATAGGGGCAAAACAGACAGCCCTGAAAGTCTGGCTCTACACTGCCCCTTTGAGCGCTGGATCAGGGCTGGAGCAACTGCACACCGCAGCCCCAATCTGGCATTTTTCTGGCCCCAAAAGAAGTTGCAAAATGCTGCTTCTTTCTGGGGTGGAAAAAAGGCACCCTTTCTGCCACGTTGGTGGCTTTTCAGCATTTCTGTGGCACAGCAAGTGTAAACGCCATGCCACCAGAACACTGTGACACTACCAGCTATGTGGTCAGTGGGGCGCCATGACTCTGGCAGTCTCAGGCCATATGTTGTGTATACACCACACCCCCATGCCACTCCGAAGCTGGTGTTTTTTGCCAGTCTGCTTTGCCCCATAGTCATATAACAACAGGCACACAGCAACAACAGAGTAACACAGCTACTTCTCTATAGAACTGATAATGATGAAATGGTTTTCTAAAGTAATTCCCTTCGAGTCTGGCTCAATAGATCTAAAAGGTGTAGCTCAGGAGTTCATGGCTTCCATGACAGCCATGGGCCTTTCCCAATTAATCTCGGGTCTAACACATTGTGCTGGTAATACACTCGATGTGGTCTTTAGTATGGATCAGGAACATCCGTAGGCTGAGGTAATCCAGACTTTCGCCCTGTCATGGACGAATCATTTTCTGGTCAAGGTGGGACTGAAGGCTACTATCCATATTCCTCTCGGGGGTGGAAGACCCATTAAAATGGTCCTCCCTCGAAGGTTGATGGAACCAAAAAGGTTCCAGGAAGGCTTGGAGGGTTATATGGTTGGGAACGACGGCGATTCTGTTGAAGCCTTGGTTCATACTTGGAATAACGACCTTACCAGGGCTATAAACATTATCGCTCCCGAGCATCCTTTTCAACCTGCTTCAAATAAAAACCCTTGGTACACGGAACATCTTCGCCAAATGAAGCAGGCTGTACAACAACTAGAGCGCAGCTGGTGGAAACATCGATGTTTATCTGATAAGACACGTCATAGGATCATGTTGGATTCCTATCGAGTGGCAATAGATGCAGCAAAGAATTCTTTCTATGCTGCATGTATTGCATCTGCAAAGTCTCATCCAGCAGAACTGTTCAGGGTGGCTAAAGAATTAACTCAATTACCTCCCACCTTGAACCCATTATTGGAACCAACTAAAGCCTGCTGTGATGCTTTTAATGACTTTTTTGTAGATAAAATCTCTCAGATAAGGGCTGATCTGGATGCGGGCATTATAACAGAACCAACAAGAGAGATGTCCAGAGACTCTGTGGACTGTGTTACACTGGATCATTTCGAGTTTGTTAATACTGATGAAGTGGACAAACTTCTTGGAAGTGTAAGGAGGACAACATGCCCTCTTGATCTTTGCCCATCATGGCTGACAGTCCAGGGAGGAGATGCAGTAAAAACATTATTACAACTCATCATTAATGCATCCCTCAGGGAAGGGAAATTTCCATCTAATTTGAAACTAGCGGTGGTTAAACCACTCTTGAAAATACCCTCCCTTGATCCCCTGGTGAAAAATAATTATAGGCCAGTCTCCCTTCTACCATTCTTGGGTAAGGTGATCGAGAGAGCAGTTGCCCTCCGACTCCAAGTTGTCTTGGAAGAAGCTGATTATCTGGACCCATTTCAAACCGGCTTCAGGGCAGGATATGGAGTTGAGACTGCCATGGTCGCCTTAGTCAATGATCTCCGTCTGGGCATAGACAGGGGAAGTGTGGCCCTGTTGGTGCTCTTCGACATCTCAGTGGCATTCGATACCATAGACCATGGTATCCTTCTGAAATGCTTGAGGGAGTTAGGTATTGGGGGCACTGCTCTTCAATGGTTCCGGTCCTACCTCTCGGGCAGATTCCAGATGGTGATGCTGGGGGATAGCGGCTCTTCGAAAAGAGAACTGACATCTGGCGTCCCTCAGGGTGCCATTTTATCTCCCATGCTGTTTAACATTTACATGAAGCTGCTGGGAGAGATCATCTGGAGACATGGGGTGCGATGTTATCAGTACGCTGATGACACCCAACTTTACTTCTCTATGTCTCCATCTGCTGCAGTGACAAAGGATGGTATTACTTCTCTTGATGCCTATCTTGAATCAGTAATGGGCTGGATGAGGGAAAACAAACTCAAGCTGAATCCAGAGAAAACAGAGGTACTCGTGATAGGTACCCCAAGTCCGTGAAAGGAGCTTTGCCATCCAGTCCTGGACAGAGTCACACTTCCCCTAAAGGACAAAGTATGCAGTTTGGGAGTACTCCTGGATTCATCTTTACAGTTGTCATCTCAAGTGGATGAAATGGCCAGGAGTGCTTGGTATCAACTTCCGTTGATCTGCCAGCTGCGTCCCTACCTGGACCGAAAGGACCTTGAAGCAGTAGTACTTGCCCGGGTAATCTCTCATTTGAATTTCTGTAATGCGCTCTACATGGGGCTACCTCTGTACCACATTCGGAAGCTCCAATTGGTTCAAAATGTGGCAGCCAGATTGGTCACCAGAACATCTAGGTTGGACCATATAACGCCTATATTAAAATCTCTTCACTGGCTGCTGATTAGTTTGTGGGCGCAGTACTCTCTCTCTCTCTCTCTCTCTGGCTTTTCTTCGCAAACAAAGATTCAGGAAGGACTCATCCCACGCTTTTTGCAAGCACGCTGATGACTAAAAAGGCCAATCCAAGGTAAACAAGTCTGGTTGCAGAAAGCACAGCAGAAGATCTCCTTGGATGATGTTTCCGGGTTGTGATTCTTTCTGCGTTGTCGTTTCTCTTCGAGACTTGTTCGGCGTGACTTCTCAAATAAGGCTGCAGCATTGTGGATAGTGCGTCTCCATGCCTCCCAATGTGAGGCCAGGGTGGACCATTGTTGGTGATCAATTTGGCCGAGCCTGAGATGTTGTTTCAGGGAGTCCTTGTATCGCTTTTTTGGAGCGCCCCTCTTACGCTGACCCATGGCGAGTTCACCGTAGAGTACTATTTTTGGGAGGCGATGGTCCTCCATCCTAGAAACGTGCCCTGCCCAGCGCAGCTGCGTTTTCAATAGCATGGCTTCAATGCTGGTGATCCCTGCTTGCTCAAGGACAGCAACATTTGTCACATAGTCAGTCCAGTGTATATTTAGGATTGTGCGTATACAGTGCTGATGAAAGCGTTCGAGGAGTCATAAGTGTTGGCAATAGGTGGCCCATGTTTCAGACCCGTAAAGGAGAATAGACAGTACAATTGCTCTATACACACTGATTTTTGTGCTTCGCCTCAGGTGTTTGTTACTCCAGACTCTTTTGTAAAGTCTTCCAAATGCACTGTATGCCTTTGCTAATCTGTGATCAATCTTTTTGTCAATCTTGGCGTCTGAGGAGATGATGCTTCCCAGGTAGGTGAACTACAAAGTGTTGGTTATTACCTTTAAAGCCCTACATGGCTTGGGACGAATTACTTGAAGGAACGCCTCTCCCCACATAATCCGCCCCACACTCTCAGAACATCTGGGAAGAAGTTATTAGAACACCATAACCACGACTTCCCAAAAATCGTTTATGATCGCAGCTCCCAGGTTGTGGAACAGCCTGCTGGGGGAGATCCGTCTTATTACTACTCTAGAAGCCTTCAAGAAGGCACTTAAGACGGAGCTCTTTTGGCAGGCCTATCCATCTGATCCTCCAGATTTTTAGACTCTGACAATGATCAGCTATTTTATTTTATTTTATCCTATTTTATTTTATTTTCATTTATTTTATTATATTGTATTCTATTCTCTTAATCTATTATTATTGGTCTGATTTTTATTACTTTATTGTTTATATTTTGTACATTGTATTCATTTTATTGTGTAATCCCGCCTCAATCCGTAAGGAGAGATGGGAAATAGAATTATTATTATTATTATTATTATTATTATTAAAATTACCAAACTCCAATAACTGAGCATTTGATTTAAAAGAAGTTGTAATGATCTGATGGAGATATTCAAACCACTATACCATGCTGGCTCTCTGTGTTACTTTTGCCGAAACTTGGTTTTCCTAGGAGAAGACTACTTCCCCATAACTGGCAATTTGTGAAGTGGACTGAGAAAACAGTAACAGTTGAGGGGCACTTCTTATGAAATTCTTTGTACTTCATTCTAATGTCCAAGTATAGATTCCAGGTTCATTTATCTGTAAATCCATGTGCATTTGCATCAGTTATGAAAAGCATACATATGTAAAATTATGCCTTCTACTTCCAAACAGATGAAGATTTGATCATTTTCTGATACCTAGTCACTATTGAGGGAGTTAGGATTGCCAGATATACCCTATTGCCAGGAATGCCATCTATTTGAAGGTTGGAAACCTTTTCCTTCTATATGGATTGAACAAAATGCAAATATTTTGGGATGCAGATCCTTTATAAAGAGAGAAATGCATGTGGCATGTAATTTATTAATGTGGACAATATGTCAATTTTACAGAGAAAGACATGGTTCAAGTAACTGAAATCATTACTTTAACTTGGCAATTAGACAGAGCACAAACTTGAATAGCTACTTCCTGTCAACCCTGCCTGTCATGAATTCCAGCTGTTTCATATTGCTATTTTGAAAACCTGGTAACATTTGTGTGTGTGTCATCTACACACTAATATATCCCTCAGATCTATGGTGGGATACATATTTATTTTGTGTTCAGACATCAGAACCCAAAGTACAAATTATTTATAAGAAGCACCAGTTAGGATACATCTATGTATGACTCTTCAATCAATGAAATATAGGGGGTGTGCAGATGGGTGGCTCTGGGCTGCCCTGGGAAATGGCGGATCAGGGCCATGGCTACCCCACACCGTGGCCCCGATCCTCCCTTTTGCCACCCTGAAAAGAGCGGCAAAATGCCGCTCCTTTTAGAGGCGGCAAAAGGCCGCCCTAAGAGCCAGCACACAGCTCTTCCTTGCCCTTTCTGGCGCAGCGCATCAGAAGGCTGTGCCAGAAGGGCATCTTTATGTCACGCGCCGTGCGTAATGGCACGCAGCATCAGGACGGCGTTGGTGTGGGTGTCAGTGTCAGTGCTACCCCAACTGTACCTCCAGGCCAGCCCTTTGGGCCGGTCTGCAGAGGCCCATAGTTACCTAGGTTTGGTTATGAACAAAACTTGGAAATTGCCAGATTCCCCCAGCCAACATGGTCATCTACAAATCACAGTGTCCATTTATTATTAGGGTATGAATAATACCCTAACAAGAACAACAACAACAAGGATACCCTAACACATTCTAGTTAGCTGGAAAAGGCATATTCACTCTGGGAAACTCGCCTTTAAAACTATGTGAGATCCATAACTTGAAAGAAAAAATTAATTTGGAAAGAATCAGACTCTTAACTTTCCCACAAATGGAAACACCTGCATGCAGAAACACCTACCTGGAACAGTAATGGGCACTCCACTTACCCAATAACTGAAACCAAAAATAACTTCTGGGCTAACTCATAAACAATAAAGAATGCTGCACCAATTCATTGGCCTAAACTAAACTAATAAACTACAGTAAACTGAATTTTTTTAAAAAAAAAAAAAAAAAGGGGGGGGGGAAGGAAAGGAAAAACAAAGAGGAAGAGAAAAGGTGAAAGCAGATAAAAGGTTCATAAGTCATTATTCTATATAATTATTAATTTCTTGAACACCAAGGGCTTCTCATCAGAGAATGAAATAACATAAGTAAATTTAAAATAACAATAATAATGAAGGTTCTGTGGGAGTGATGGTTGTCATTATTTGTCTGTTTCCCTTCTGTGGTGATGGTGATGATGATGATGATACAGCTGATATAAGCAATAAAACAATATTAAATGTCAAGATTTGTGTTTTGGGGAGGTGTTTTTGTTGATAATCCGCCCAATCCAGTCCTATATACATTTGTCCCAGTTTGGTGGAAGAGAATTATGGCAACCCTACATGGAGCTGATCAAAAGCTGCCCCCTTCACAGCCCTTATGGGTCAAGGAATGATATAGTGGGCGCCGCACAGGAAGGAGCGGCTATGCCAGACCTGAAACACATTTACATTTAACTTGATCCCTTTGGACTCTTTAGAATTTAAGCATATGCTTATGTTTAAGCAAATGCTAAGATGATTTAGTATCACTGATGGATTTACACACATGATTAACTCCTTCATTGAATTAGTACACCAGTTTGTCAAGGGTACAGTGGTGTTTATATTGTCAAAGCAGGCATGCTGTAAAACATGATATATGTTTATGCAGAAAAAAAAGTATTTCTGAAGGTTATCTCTCTCTCTCTCTTAATGTTGTTTCTTCCACTGTATTATGACAAAAGTTTGATGCAAGATATCATACAAGTATTTTTGGTATATGACTTGTACTTTTCTAATGTTTAATTTTACCAGTTCCATGCATCTATTATTTTGTCTCTTGTCTGGGTGTTTTTAAAAAGTTGAACAATGGGAAGCAATTTAGCAAACTTTTCTGCCAAGAGTTCAAAATCTGGAATGCAACTTTCTTAAAGGCTTTTAAAAGAAGACTTTCTACTGATCATTCATGTTGACATTTGGTTCTCTTATAGAACTTTAATAGACCATAAAGTTCTAATTTTTGTCTTCAAAAGGTAAAAAAAAAAATCTTTGTGAAGCTTAGAGTTTGACGAGTTAGGCCTAACAATTTTTGTTTTATTACCTTCTTATTTTCTTTAAATGACTACATGCCTCCAATGGAATCTGAGGCTTGCTTGGAGTCATTCACTTCAACTTGGGACTTTTTGTTTTCTTCCTGAAAAGTATTTCTTTGAAACTCAAGAGTGCAGGCGCTCTGCATACAGGTATTGATTTTAAAAATCCAGAAGTTGTCAAAATTACTTATTAGGCTATAACTCCCCGAATTTCCCAGCCCACTACCCATGCTGGCTCTTCTGGGAGTTGCATTCCAAAAAATTAACTTTAACAAGCTCTCGGGGGGAAAAGCCTATTCTGTACCTTCCAAACAAAGGGACAGAACAATCCTATCCTTCATTACACTAAAGAAGGGAAGTTTCTTGCTGTTAGTTGCTGTCAAGTCAACTTCAACTTATGTTACCCCTATGAATGAGAGACCTCCAAGTCAAAAGCCCTGGTCAGCTCTCGCAAAATCAGGGCTGTGGCTTACTTGATTGAGTCTATCCACCAGTAATGCAGTCTTCCTTTTCTCCTACCGCCTACTACCTTCTCAAGCATTATTACTAATGAGTCATGTATTCTCATGATATGTCCAAAGTACAACAGTCTCAGTTTAGCTGTAAATATGGTAGATGTAGACATGACGTTATACACAGCAGTGCAGTGTGTTTTTTTTCTGCCAGGAAGGAGGTAGGTATATTCTGTATATATTCAAATTAGGAAGGGAAAATATAAAACACAAATAAAAATAACACTAAAATGATTGTGGCACTGGGAAACACTGCCCATCTACTTGGTCTTAATTAGAGTCAAAACTGGTAATGGTGCTTATATGCAACAAGGCATAGAGGGAACAAACAATCCCTACGTCCCATCAGTCCTACACTTTGCTTCTGGTACCTCTATCACACTGGGAAACATGAACCAAAGACACTCCAAAAAGTAGATGTTGGCTGCATCCACATTGCAGCAATAATCCAGTTTGACACTGCTTTAACTGCCCTGGCTAAATGCTATGGAATTCTGGGAACTGTAGTTTATAGTGGCACCAGAGCTCTGCACAACAAACTACAATTCCCATAATCCCATAGCATTGAGCCAGGGCAGTTAAAGCGGTGTCAAACTGGATTATTGCTGCAGTACAGTGTGGATGCAGCCAAAGTCATGATAGTGTGCTCCATGTCGTCTAAGGCAAAGGCTTCAGTACTGATTTCCATTAAACAGTTGTCAGCATCTGAAGTGCCCTGGATGTGATTGTGGACACCAAATCCAAGAGCAGCTCTGCTAGATCCAACCACTTAATTCAACATCCTGTTTCTACCAATGGTAGCTATAATCAGAGCATACGATCCCATGTGGTTCTACCATATGAAGGCACTAGGCTGGGATGGTTGCTGCAGACATCTCACCTCTAATGCCATTTTCAGATTATGGAAAAACACATGCAGAAATACCAGAAACAATATACATATAGTCCTTTTAGCCTTACTGTGGGGCCTTTCACACTACACAATTATAGCATTATAATTCCACTTTTGCTGCCATGGTAACATTCCATGGAATCCTGGAGCTTGTAGTTTGTTGAGACACTAGAACTATCTCTGTCTTTCTGAGGTTTCGTACACATGCCTCTCCCTAAACTGCAAATCCATAGGATATTACCATGGCAATTAAAGTGAAATCATACCACTATAAGTCTCCTGTCCTCTGAATAATAGTTCATGATGTCTCTGTTGTCTTCATTTTACTAACAGGAAATCAAGGTTGAAGATTGGACTCATCCCAAAGCACCTAGAGTATGCTTTGGAAAGAAGTTCAAACAAATATATCCCAATACAGGGTACTAAAACCCAGAAAACCAGTGGAACATGCTTGTCTTCTGTCTGCACTCTGCAAATGTGTATTCAGCCTTCAATATAATTCTGAATTCAACACCCTATCAATGACATCATTAGTGATTTGATGGATATGGGTCTCATCTTTCAATGATGAGTTAAATAAAAATGGCTGGCGTGTGTTGGCATTGTCATTTTTATATGAGCATTGCTAGTGTCCAATCCACCTAACAGAAAACTGTGTTCTCTTTCTGACATCTTTAAACTGGAATAAGATTAAACAGGCATAATTCAGTGACTACTCAGCAGTGGTTAAATGTGCTTGTAGCTAATTAAGAAAACCTGGATTCATTCCAGGTATGGATTATGCAAAGCAACATCTGTTGCTGGTGCTTCTGTTGTTAAATAACTGAGATCTCAAAAATCATTCCCTTGGGTTTATGAGCTTTCCCAACCACTGTTAGCTCTGGGGTTTCAGAAAATTGGCTGGCATTAAGCAAAACTGTCAACTCCAATGTTTCTATTATCGTTATTAACTGATGGTCAATAGTTAAATCAATACTTGTCATATAATCATAGCCCAGCATGGTATTCTAGATGTGATTGTGGCCAACAAATCACAGAGCAGGTCTGCTGGATCCAAACAATTCAGCAGTCTGTTTCCACCAACGATAATTGTAGTCTACCAGAACCCCATGCCATTCTACCATAAGATTCATATGTGAAAGGGACAACACCTGACCATATTGTTTGACACTGAGCTGTCCTTCAGTGTCAATTTTCCAAAATTCAAGCATTTTTTGACAAGATCCTATTCACACAGAATTATAGCATTATGAATAGAGCAAGCTAGAATGTAATGTATGGGAAGACAAAAAGTGGAGGAAAAAAAGAATAAGTTTCAAAGAATGAAAAATGGTAATAGAAAGTCAACAAAATTATATAGCAAACTGTTAATGAATGGAAAGGAAGTTGGAATGAAAGAAGGTGTGAGAAGCAGGTGCAGAAGGTGAAAGTAGGTGATAGAAAGTAAAAGTGAATGTGAGATGGTAAGAGCAAGTAGGTAAGGTAAAAGTAAGAAAGAGAGGAGGTTGTGAAGATGGATAGAAGAAATGAAAAAGGAGATAGTAGAAGGAGTGCAAGTTGAAAAATGGAGAGATAGGAGGAGGAATGGAAGGTTTGAAGAACGGAAGTAATAAAGAGACAGAGAACGTAAGAGAAAGGACAGAATGAATGTTAATGGGATAACATTCTACATCACTAACAGCTACTAGGGGAAACCAATGTTAAGTAATGAACAGAAGTATGAAATGAAATGAAGATACGAAATGAAAAGAATTTATATAACCAATATATATTTTATATGTTCGTTCTTTTTTCTTTAATTCCCTTATTTTTTTTCTTTTTCTTTCCTTTATTATACTGTTAGCATGATTGTTTGTATGACTGCACGATTGTTGTTTATTATGAAGTTGGAATGTGGATGATGTATTATATGTGATTTTTTTTATTAATAAAAAATTATTAAAAAAAAAAAGAAAAGAATTATAGCATTATGATTCCACTTTAATTGCCATGGTTTCATCCCATGAAATCCTAGGATTTTGGGAAGCATATTTAGAACTGTGAAGTCGTAGGCTTTCATGGCCGGCATCCATAGTTTTTTGTGGGTTTTTCGGGCTCTTTGGCCATGTTCGAGAAGAGTTTCATTCTGATATTTCGCCAGCACAAACGTCAGAAAGAAATTCTTCTAGAACATGGCCACACAGCCTGAAAAACCCACAAAAAACTATATTTAGAATTCTCAGCCAGAGAGTTCTAGTGCCTGACCAAACTACAAACCCCAGGACTCCATAGGATGCAGCCATGGTAGTTAAAATAGACTCATACTATAATTCTGTAGGGTGAAAGGGCCCAAGGGCTGCTGCCATCTGTAATGAGCAGAGTTTTGGCAAAATACTATTTTTTGGACTTGGTCATGTGCAGACCAGGGGATTCAAGGAAGTGTAGTGTGAAAAAGGGAATTTAGCCAGGCTTTGGCTATTCCAGTTATGGGAGTATGGGCTCAGTAAATCATGGAGGAAGAATTTCTCATTGTTTAAGTGCTGGCTCATGCTGCCTATTGTGCTTTTGCTGTTGTGATTGTTGAGGTGGACAAGAGGAGAGTGTGTTTTGTACCAGGAGCAATTTCTTGTCACATTCTTAATCCTTTTTAAAAGGAATTAAAAAGCAATGATTTAGCTGCTTTCAAGAAACAAGAATGAGTTACTTTTTGTAACAAACTGTAACTACTATAATAACAAGTAACTGAACCTGGACGACTTAGAACTATGAAATTAAGGAATTTAAAAAAAAACCCAACATCTGAAACTCGGGGCCTCGGCAGACGGCTTATTGAGCCGTCTTGGAGGCCCGGAAGAGGAGGAGCAACCGCACATGCGGCGCTCCTTCCTCTTCCTGAGGTCGCCCTCAGAGCTGCTGGCCCTCCGCACGGCCGGCGCTTCCGGGGCAACCTCCCACCGCAGCGACCACACGCGCTGCAGCAGAAAAGGCAGGGAAAATGCGCCCTATGCTTTTAGGGCGCACTTTCCCTGTCTTGTGGAAGGAGCGCTATTTTTGCGCTCCTTCCAGGGACGCTGCAGGAGCGCCGGGGTGCGGAGGCTGCGGTCCCGCGGCGCTCCGTCCAGCGGCGTCTCCGGCGCCTCCGTCTGCTTCCCCCCTCTATGTTGAAAAAGTCAGGAAACTTCCTGGGTGACCTTGGACCAGGGGTAGGCAACCTTTCCCCTTTAAGGGCCGAGGGAGTTCACCTCCCAGAATCCCAGGAGCTATTGGCCAACATGGGACTATTGGCCAACATGGCTGAGGCTTCTGGGAGCTGAAATCCCTCAGCCCTTAAAGGGGAAAGGTTGCCTACCCCTGCCTGGACCATTTTCTCTCTCTCTCTCTCTCTCTCTCTCTCTCTCTCTTTCTCAACTTATTGTCCTGATCAAACTGTTGTGGGGGCATTTGTGCAGCCCTTCTTAATGGAAGGACAGAATAAAAAGGTATTAAATAACAAGAAGAATTTCACAGCAGTTAGAAGCTCAATGAAGTCCTTTGAAATTTTGATTTTTCTTTAAAATCTGAAAACCAACAAAAAAAATAGCGTACCCAATGTTTTAGATTCCCCCAAAGAGCTCAGTTTTGGCTGCCTTGTCATCCTCCCACTGCATGGACAACCTTGACATCATCCTTTCTCATCCATGCTTTCTTCACATATCCCTCCTTCCTTCCCAGAATCCAGACCATTTATATATTTCTCTCTTTCTCTTCCCCTAACCCATGTATAAAGTATGGCTGCAGAAAACAACAGCTTTGGATAGACCATGCTTTCAAAAGAATTTTTTGGCAAACAAGGTAGAAAATGTTCTGGTCTAAATCATATCCTGGCAACAGCCTCACTCTAGTTTGTAATCTTGAACAATTCCAGGCAAACATAACCATGGAGAATCAATTCCCTAATGAATCATTGGCAGTCCTCCTTCTATACATATTTTACAGAAACCTTCACTGTTACTTATGCTTTCCATGGTATCCGTTCCACTTTTGCTTGCAAGTCTGGCAATCTACAGTAGAAAGCAGATGCTAATTTTTAGGGTTTCTATTAAATTTAAGGATTACTGGATAGGTGGGTACATAGGTAGTAGATAATATATTTACTTCCTTCAAATTTATCCATTTAACTGGATAAGATATCTGACAGCCTGCCCTACAAATTCTTAAAACCAACTCCTGTCACTTCTTTGGCTGATTATGGATGTGAGATTTGCATTTTATAAAATTGAGAGCCAGGATGGTGTAGCACTTTGAGCATTGGATTATGAAGACCAGGGTTTGAAACCCCTCTCAGACATGGAAACCTAGGGCCTAAGCAGACTGCCAGAAATAGTGCACATTAAATTGAGGCACTGCCCTGGCTCAGTGATAGGGAATCATGGGAACTGTAATTTATTGTGGCACCAGAGCTCTCTCACAGAGAAGGCTCAATGTCCCAGAAAAAAAATACAGTTCCCATGATTCCCTAGCACTGAGCCAGGGCAGTGCCTCAATTTAATGTGCACTATTTCTGGCAGTCTGCTTAGGCCACTAGTGAGCGGCCTTGGGCAAGTCACATTCTCTGAGCCTCAGAGGAAGGCAAAATGCAAACCCCCTCTAAACAAATCTCGAAACAAAACAAAAACCTGTAATGGGTTCCCTTAGAGTTGCTACAAGTTGGAAATGACTTGAAGGCATGCAACAATTCTTTTGAAAGTAAATAAAGTTGTGAAAGGCTTAAAACAGAGATCATCTGGTGGTGACAGAGCTTCCCCACCTCCAGACTAAGGAGTTATTTATTGGGATACTAACCTCCCTATGAGACAAATTAAAAATAAGACTTGCTCAGTCCTTTGAAGCAAGTTAGATGGACACATTGCAATTTGCCCATGGTCAACCAGTGAACTTAATGGCTGAACAAGAATTTGAACCCAACTCTTCCTGGGTATCAACTGCAATAGTACAGCAGCTACACCCCATTAGCTCTCAATTGACAAAGGATTGATGGGGGCATGACAACAGGATTATTTCCCAGCCATTTCTATGTTTGAGTCACAATAAAGTTAGTAATGACTCATTAATAAGTAGCAGCTAATGAAGTTACTATGTATTGCTAATAAGTATGGGTGTGGAATGCAAAATAACAGGGCATGAAATCAGCAGTTTTTGCCATTACACATCTTGAGAATTTGACCAGGATGGGAAAGCTCTTTAAGCTTCACCGATGTCTAAAATAGCAACATAATCCGATATATATTTTCCACCTGGGGGAATAACAAAAATGCCTTTCCAAATAGTTTTTCTTACCACAGTTATTATGAAGGGTTAAAATATATGGATTTAGTGAAGGGTTAACAAGATGATTCTTTGTGATAAACCCCAACTATGAAACTTATAGGCAACCACTAGATTTCATCTCAAACCCTGCCAAACCCACAAATTGTACGTGGGTTTCATTTGAAGCCATGAACCAGCTCTGGCTTGCTTGAAATTAGTCCTAATATAACTGAAAACATTGCTAAAACTTTATGTAACCTTTCAAAAAACCTATTCTGAGTTTTGTATTACTTACAAAACTTAAAGGCTTATATCCTCCACGTGGTTTGGCTTTTGCTAGCCACATTTTCTAGTAATACAAATGGGGTGGATGAGTTTGTCACATTCACCATCTCCCATGTTTTGCATTTTTAAAAAGTTCTTTCCATGGGATTTATAAATTTTCCATTTTTTTATTTTTTATTTTTTATTTTTATTTTTATTTTAACAAGCCAAACAAAATTTGCAGACTAGGGTACAGCTCTTCCCAGGATGGTGATGGTCATTGGGGGGGGAGGGGGAATACTTATCTAATGGGTGGGAATGTGGTGGTAACCCCTTTCAGCACCACAAACATGGTTGAATACAGAGTTGGGTTACCAGATAATGACTATCTCAGGCATTGAAATTTCATGGAAAGAATCAAAGACTATGACACAGTATTTTGTAGTGTCACAGGGAGTGGGCCCTGGTAATATCTTTAAACATGATACATTAAGCATCAATTACAGCTGCACAGAATCATTAAAAGAAAAATCATAAAGTAATGCAAAATCACAAGTAAGGCAAATAGATAAATACACACATCTATACCTACACTCACACACTCTTTTCAATCTGGCACTCTCACCCTGAGATTCCTCCCCTGTACCCTGAAGAATGGAGAAGAGGGTCCAGGTCCTGAGATCTAGAGACATTAATACATAAGGACCTAAATCCATTATCTGTCCCGAGTAGACCCACTGAACCTTTGGAAATTTGGTAAGTCAACATATATGTACATTGGATTGATTCAATTGGTCTATTCTATTTAGGATGAATAATTGACTTTAGGTCTCAGACCTTTTATAGCTGAGCACAGAAAGCCATCTGCATGAATGGGTGAATCTGTCAGTTTCATTTTTTCATTTTTTCCATGGAAATTATAAAGAACTGTTTGATTCTGGAGGAGTTCTTATGAGAAAAAAATTAACCAAATGAAATTCTCACCCACCCCAACACAGAGCACTGAAGAGGAGGATTTCTTTTGTGTGTCTGATAAGGAAGTGGAACCCAAGTATTACGCTTTCTTATTCAGAGCAGAAAAGAAAAGCCAAAACAAGTACAGCATCAAGGAAGAACAAACAATATTTTACGTAGCAACTTAAGGTTGTAGTCCTTAAGTAGCACACTCATTTGGGTGTAAGTCTTATTTGAACTCACCCCCTAAGCAGACGGCTTAAAGGGCCGTCTTGGGGGCAGGGAAGGGGAGGGGCAGCTGCACGATCGGCGCCCCAACCCCTTCCCCAGGTCGTCCTCGGAGCAGCCGGCCCTCCGCACGGCCGGCGCTCCGGCGCTCCGAGGAGGACCTCCCACTGCAGCATTTGCACGCACTGCGGCGGAAGAGTCGGCGAAGGTGCACCGCAGCCTTCATCAACTTGTGAAAGGAGTGCCAATTTAGCGCTCCTTTCAGGGGCGGTGAAGCTGCGCCGCGGGGCCGAGGCGTGGGGATGCCTCGGTCCCGCGGTGCAGCTTCCTGGGGCGGCCCATGGCCGCCTGTCTGCTTCTCCCATATGTGATCTCTGTAAATAATAGGATTGTACTTTCAAGGGTCTGGATGATGGCTCAGTTTCTGACAATAACAATGATTTTGCAATGACCTCTGGACCAGAACTCAAGAAAATTCCTTTTTGGGTTAGAACTCCCAAATCACTTAACCAGCACAGCCATATTGGCTGACAGATTCTGGGAGTGGTAGCATGTCTTGGGTTGCAACTTTTCTAAACTGGAAGTTGGCTTTCTACAATGGACCAAGTCCAGGCATCAACACCCTTTTGAGCTCTATTCTGTCCTCCCTAAAAGCGCCTCATACTTCCAAAACAAATAACTACTAGTACCAATTTAGTTCTCCACGCTTTCCTTTTAGATTCAGAAAACTCTTTATTCTTCCCCTTGATTTTTGCACATGTAAAATTCTTGCCCAAGATCTTATGAAGTTTCCCTCCATAAGATTTCTCTAATGATGATTAATTTAATGTGCATTGATGAACACCATTTAATATCACTGCTCATAATCTATTTAATTTCTGCTTCTGCTCCCAGATACATACTAAATAAAACAGGCCAATCCTATTGTCCTACTGTGCTTGGAGTTGCTATGCTCCAGCATTGACAGAATGAATGGAGGGTTGTTAGAAAGGGTTTTAGGCACCCAAGAAAGGGACAAAGTGTCCTTGTTGTAGTGTCCTGCGGGAGACATAGTGTTTGGTGACCAGTGGAGTCACAGGTAACCAGAAGGGTTATAAGATACAAAAGTTTAATAAAGGTTCTGAGAGAACAAAGGGGGGATGCAGATGGGCGGCCCTGGGCCACCCCAGGAAGCAGAGCATCGGGGCCGCTGTTACCACACACAGTGGCCCTGATTCTCCCATTTGCCGCCTCTAAAAGGGCGGCAAAATGCCGCTCCTATTAGAGGCGGCAAAAGGCCTCCCCAAGAGCCAGCGCACAGCTCTTCTCTGCCTCTTCCAGCGTAGCGCGTGAAGACACTGCACCTGGAGGATGTCCTGACGCCACGCGCCATGCGTAATAGCACGTGGCATCAGGACATCTTCGGGGAGGGGTTGGGTGGCCGGCGTGTGGCTGCCTCTCCTCTTCCCTGCCTCCAACACTTCGCAAAGGGTCCGTCTGCAGAGGCCCTTAGTCTGTAAGGGGTCATATACAAAGCTATAAAGAAACAATTACAAAGACAAAGTAAAGAAATTGTTAAACTGTATAATTAATAAAGTAGTCATACACTGTATCCATTGTGAACACCATCCACTAAAAGAGATATTGTATTCAGCCTGACCTATAAATAAATTTATTACTTTGTTTCAACAAGCAGCTGTCTGAAGTGATTTCAAAACACATTAAAAATGCTACCAACATTGAGAAGGGGACTGTACAGACCGGCCAAAAGGGACAGCCTAGGGGTGGAGTGGAGGTTTGGTAACAACATACCACCCACCCTCACTTCACCCCGATGCCGCCATCATGACACCCACCCAAACAGATGGCGGTGGGGTCAGGGCACTCCCTTGGTGCAGTGTTCACACACGCTGTGCCACAGGAGCACCGAAAAGCCACTGCTGCCTTGGCAAAGGCAGCTTTTTTCCTCTCTAAATAGGAGCTGCAAAGTACCAGATCGGGGCCACAGTGTGCGGTTGTCGCAGCCCCAATCCAGCAAGGAAAGGGGCAGCAGGATACTGTCCTTTAGGGGCTGTCTGTTCAGCCCCGAAACTCTTATAGGTTTGGGACACATTAGATAGTGGGTGTGTGGCTGTTAAGAATAGTAGGTTTCAAGCTGGGGGGAAAATTGAAACCCAGAGCGGGGGCATCTAAAGAGAGTTATAGTGCAGAAAACACTTAAGAGAGTCCCGGGTTTGAGTCTCACAGTGAAGAGATTGGTGGGATAGTGAACATCATCTTCACATAATCAATGACAGCGATGGCATACATTAAAAAAGGAGTGAAAGGTTTAAAGAAATTTTGGCAGTGCCACGCTGTCACCGTCACAGCCTTTCATCTGTCTAGCTCCTTCAACCAATCCAGTTATCTCTTTCCCATGCTCTCTAGGGTGATTATCAGTGCCTGCTGTTTCTCTATTCCATGTACCACCATGTACTCCACCACTGCATGTCTTATTATTATTCCACTAAGTTGGATCCCTCCTACTTGGTGGGACCATTGGCAAGATAGGGATCCTCCATCCTGATGAGAGCATTGCAGTGAAGAAATTATTGCATGTCCTTTATTGTGAAGACAATGGAACCGAGTTACAAAGGCAGTCATTTCTGACTACTTGCCTGCTATGTTAAAGAACAGTTGTTGTTGATGTTGTTATTAGCTGCCCTTGAGTTGGTTCTGACTCATGGCGACCCTGTGGATGATATATATCTAAGAATCCTTATCTTCCACTGCCTTGCCCAGATCCTTCAAGTCCTTCCCCATAACCCCCCTGACTGAGTCTATCCATCTGGTCTTCCTCTCTTTCTTCTACCCTCTACCTTTTCTAGCATTATTGTTTTTTCCAGTAATCCATGCCTTCTCATTATGTGGCCAAAGTACAATAGTCTCAACCTGATCATCTTTGCTTCCAAGGAGAGCCCTGGTCTGATCTGTTCAAGAACGCATTTGTTTGTCTTCTTGGCTGTCCATGGTATCCTAAGTACTCTTCTCCAGCCCCACATTTCAAATGAGTTGATTTTCTTTCTGTCTGCTTTCTTCACTTTCCAGCTCTTACATTCATACATGGTAATTGGGAATATGATGGCCTGAACGATTCTGACTCAGTTGTATGTCTTTGCTCTTCTGTATCTTTTCCAGTTCTGTCATAGCTGCTCTTCCCATTCTTAATTGTCTTCTTATTTCTTGACTACAGTCTCCATTTTGGTCAATGTTTGAGCCTAGATATGGGAATTCTTTAACTATTTTAGTTTCCTCATTGTCTAGATTGAATTTGTGTATTTCTTCTGTGATCATTATTTTTCCTTTTTTTATGTTCAGCATCAGACCTGCCTTTGCACTTTTATCTTTGACCTTTCTTATTAACTGTTCCAATTCCTGAACATTTTCTGCTAATATTATCGTAATATTATAAATAATAAAATATTATAAAAAATATAATATTTATAATATTATCAAGAACAGAGAGAAAGCTAAATTAATCCAAAATTTGTACTCATGAGGTCACTGTGGCATGGATTCTGAAGGCAACAGCAGTAGTAGAAAAGAGGACAGGTTGCTTACCTGTAACTGTAGTTCTTCAAGTGGTCATCTGTAAAGTCACACAACTGGGGGTATTCATGTGCCTACACAGAACACCTTTAGAACCTTCTGCAATAGCTATGCTAGATTTTTGGTGGCAAATCCACCCATCAATTATATCCCTCAGTGTTCCTGCTCATTTACTTCAGTTCCAAAGGACACCAAATAGCAGCATCCCATAACCAAATAAAACAGGATGCACATGAGGGGAGGATGAGTTTGTGTGACTTCACAGATGACCACTCATAGAACTACCTTCGTCTTGGGGAGCTTGCCATTTTTGAAAAGCCACAGGATAAGCATGAATGGGATCTGGGCTGTGTATGGGTTGCACTCGCCCAGCTGCACTATAGTGTGATAACACCCCTTTTAAAATTGGCCTTCCGGTTGGTATGGCCTTCCGGTTGGTATGGCATCCCTTTGAGGAGTCCTCCATAACGCCTCTGAAGGACTCCTCCGACATCGTGGCCATAGGTCCCTTGGAAGATCGAAAAAGGGGATCTAAAGTATTCCCATGGTATTGGGAATCCGGACGTCCCAATTAAAACCCCGAATTGCCGCTCAGAAGCCTTGGATTCCCTGTAGGATTTTATCCACAGCGAGACTAAGAGGCAAGGAGCGACTAAGGAGAGGAGAGAACGCAGCCGCGATGCAGAATCTTCTTATTGAAGAATAGGACGCCACCAATTTTATTTTATCATCGTTATATCTGCACTCCAATGCAGTGTGAGTAAAAAACTTTGGGAAAATAGGATGCTAGATACATACTTGGGTGCTTTACTTCTCAAATCGTGGCCATCTGGAGTGGAATAGGACTTTAAAAAGCGTTTTGACTGTATTCAGAAAGAGTCTACAGTGTTACGATTTAAAAGATAAGGCTATGTTTTTCGTTTTTCTTTTTTCTTTTTTGTGTTTAAGAAATACCCCATTCTCCCTATGAACTTTTTGGATGTTTGGATTAAAATTGAACACGACTGTATCCCATCGGGGATAAGTTGGTTTAAATACAATGTGATAAGCTCCTATGTCACTTCTCCATATACTAAGTTTGAGAATGCATAAGTGAAATTAAAGCAATCCTCCATGCACCCAAGAAGAGAGAAAAGCAGAAAGACTGATTCATCTCCACCTCCATGATGACTATTGCTAAAGTCATGTGCATAGAAAGAAAAACCTTGATGGGCTGCTTTCCAAGTGTGGTTCAAGCATTCCTTTGCATGTGCAATTTGAAGCTGTCAAAAACTAATTAAATAATTACATGGTTGTTCCCGCAGCTGTGCACATTCTTCATTACCAAAAGCTTGTAGTGTGAGGCATTCTCCTGTTTAGGGGTTTCAAAATATTGGTAATGGAAGGTGTCCTGTCAGTGCATGTTCAGCTGCAGCCAGAGAAAGCAAAAAAGGAAAGGCAACCTTTTTTCAGTCGGCATCTGTCATTCACTGAGGTAGACACCCTTATGTATAAAATTCCTACTTTTGGGAGAATTGACAAATTAAGACGACAGACTACCCAAAGGAGTATAGGAAATTATGCCATCTGCAAACTGTCATCTAGCAGCCTTTCCACAGGGCTGTGAAAGTGGGAGAGATGGAAAGCAGGGCCATCTCATCTACCAGCCTGAAAAGTGAACTCTCTGTTGGTTTTTATTCTCCCCCACTGTCATCCAGCAACCTTTCCACCAGACTGAGGGACCTCAGAACATAAAGGATTTGTGTGTCAGTTTTCTTGTTTCCCTTTTCCCTCCCCATTCCATCTTCCTTTTACATCTTATCCTTTTTTGACTGAAAGCCTGAAGGCAGGGATGGTCTTGCCTTTCTTTCTTTATCCATAAGCTGCTCTGAGAGGCTTACCAGCTAGAGTGGGGCATTAACGTTATGGTATA
The DNA here is from genome assembly GCA_026167975.1 of Phrynosoma blainvillii. Classification (NCBI taxonomy): domain Eukaryota; kingdom Metazoa; phylum Chordata; class Lepidosauria; order Squamata; family Phrynosomatidae; genus Phrynosoma; species Phrynosoma blainvillii. The sequence continues at coordinate 100,363,990 of JANUYF010000002.1, forward strand.
ATTAATTAATTATACAACAATTATAGACTCCCAAAGCAATGTGTAATTTAAAAAATTAAAATATTATTTAAAAACAGGTTTTAAGATGCTTAAAAGTCCATTAATTTAATTCATCATGACTAGGGGAAAAAACTACCTCAGGAACAAAAGGACTCCCATGTCAGGAGCTCCATTCTGATCTTCTCACACCCACATTTAAGGCTGTGTTTGCATGGGGCAAATAACACATCCTTTTACACATCATCATGGCAATCAGTCCAGACAATGCAGGGCCCAGTTCTGGTATGAACTGCCATGATGATGTATTTTAAAGGAATTTTTAAAAATCACCTTTTGCTTCTCAGATCTTCCCAGAAAATCTGGAGCCCTCTGGAGAGATGTGGGGCAGCTGCTACACAATGTCCCTCTGTGCCACCTGCCACCGCTGGCATGAGTCGCTCCCTCTGAGGTCAGAACAAAGTGCCCAGCCATGTGATTGATGGCAGTCTCATTTTTTACTCCCAAGGGAGTGATTCATGCCAGTGGCAGCAGTGCTGGGTGGCACAGCAGGACACACATGTGAACAGCTGCCCAGCCTCATTCCAGAGTGCCCAGGTAATAGGGGGAAGTCTGGAGTATCCTGGCCCATGTGGCTGTGGCCTAAGACTATGAATTTAGCCTGATGATGTTTACTCCACTACCCACAGTTTCATGAAGAGCTTTTGAGCAAAGCAGCCCCACTCTCCATGTCTTGTTTCCTTTACAGGTGAAGCAAAGGGCATAACTATACATTCTGTGCAGTTCATAGCATATAGCTCCATCTGGTTTCTTCTTCTTTAATACTGAGTATGGGAGGAGGAGGGTTTCATCAGGAGCACACTCCACAGCAATGTGGAGGGGAGGATTGATCTTTCCCAGTCACAATCTCGACAAAAACCTCCTCCTTCCAAAACATGAGAGCTTTGATTCTAAGCCGAACTGCTACATAGGTAAGTGGTTTCACTGGGATTGCTTCATTGGGGTTAAGCCCTCCCCCTGGACGTTATCACACCAGGGGTCTCAAAGCAGCAAGAAAAGCAGCGATGGCGCAGGGATGATGCAGGGATGATGAAAGAGGAATTACAAAGAGCTGGAATGATGGCGCGATGGCGCAGGGATGATGCAGGGATGGGCGGGGTTTGCTGCGACGTCGTCTGATCACAGGGGCAAAGGATCCAGAATGATGCAGCGATGGGAAGGGATGGGGCTGCTTTAGACCCCGTGTGATAACGTCCCCTGACTTGCTGCAGTCTGACTGGAAATCCAGACACACTTTTACAAGTGGCAATGAAGAATACAAGCACACTATACATTTAATGCAAGGTAATGTTAGACCCAAGAGTCAACATGGTGTAGAGGTTTGAACATTGGATTACAATTCTGGAGACCAAGGTTCGAATCCCACCTTGGCCATGGAAACCCACTGTGTGACCTTGGGCAAGTCACACTGTCACAGCCTCAGAGAAAGAGGCAAACCCCCTCTGACAAATCTTTGCAAAGAAAAACTTATGATAGGTTCACCTTAGGGTTAACATAAGTCAGAAACAACTTGAAGGCACACAGATAATAATGTTAGGCCCATAGACAAGACACTCGTCTAAAAGATGAGAAGATTTTTACAGATGTTCATACAGAATCATTGGAATCCCAGACAAGATATTCTATAAATTACACAACACCTATTGTAGTTAGCTATATTTATATTTAAACAAAAAGGTACATGTATTTGATGATTGGTCAACATTTGTACAAAGCTATACACATGTTAACACCTGTGCTGAAAGAACTGTCATGAGTACTAATGACAAAGCCTTTCTCAAGATCTTGTGGGTGACATAGAAAGCCCTGAGTACCTCAGGACCAGGATAACTAGCAGACCACTTTCTCCTATACGTACACACTTAACTGCTGAGATCATGTAGGGATGCCTTATTTGTTTTTCTACATCCAACAGAATGACGTCTGGCAACATTATAATAGGAGGGCTTCTGAGCAGCAGCACCTAATCTTTGGAATTCTCTTCCCCGAGAGGTCTGAGAGGTAAAAACAGTGTTTGTTTTTAAATGCCTGCTGAAAACATACATATCTGTATTTTCCCTGGTAATTATTTTCACTGCTCTTTCTTGTATTGACTGCCAGTGGTTTAAGTATATTTGAAATACTTGATTAGACTTTTTAAAGGTGTTTAGCAACACACACAGCTTGTTTCTAGCTCGTTTTATTATTACTTCCCTGTATATAGCAGTTCCTCTGAAACAGTGTGGTGTAGTGGTCTGAGTGCTGGACAGGGTGACCTTGGGCAAGTCACATTCTCTTTGCCTCAGATGAAGATAATGCCAAAAAACCCCTCAGTGATAGGTTCAGAAACAATTTGAAGGCACACAACATCATCATCAATGACAACAACAGTGATCTCAAAATATCAAACAGCATACAAATGTTATAAATAAATAATACTATTGAATGGTTATGATTTTACAGTGTCAAACTGTATGACCTTATTCAGCTTACTCAGACCTAAGTCCCACTGAGTTCAGTGAGAGTCACTCCCATATCTACACGCAGTTGGTGTCAAAAATTGCAGTCAAATTCGCTGAATTGATGCAAAGTCTTTTCTGAGTCCTCCTTGGCTATTTTGGGTAACTTGTTTCCACCTTGGATGATTTCTGGCTCTTCTGCTTTGGAAACAAGCTTCACATTAGCCAGGCCTGACATATTACTGACAGACACAGAAATAAAAGAACAGATTCAGTCTTGTGCACACAGGCCAAAGCAACCAGGTTTCCTGCTTTTTCCACAGCATGAGATCTGCCCAAGGGCGGGAAAGAAGCAGTACATCCTTTTAATTTCTGCCACTAGTTGACAGGAAGCCACACTGGCAAGTCCCCTGAGTGCATCTTTTAAATCAACACATCCTGAGCTATTGGCACTGCTGCTCAAATTATGCAGCAAAACTAATGCTCAAGCCACAAGTTAACCCCAGTCCCTCAAAGTAAGCATTTTAACATGGGAAAGAGCCAACAGGAGGCATAGCATTAGCTGCAGAAGACTGAGCAATATAGCCAGTCATTAAGTGGCAATTAGACTTAATAAGACTTTGGGGACAAATTGAATTTTTATAGATTTTCCTTTCCCTTATCATAATGTCTCAGCACAGGTATAATTGCCTGTTTGGTTAGCACATTAGAAACAGAGACAAAGGCTAAAACTAAACATATTTTGCAAGACGTAATTGTAAGAACATTTATGAACAAACTCTCAACAATGCAAGTGTATAATTCAGAGATATAGGACATTTTCACACGGGGCTTTTGGAGGACGCTAGCCGGCCTCCGTCCGGCCCCACTCTGGCAAAATGTCAAATTTTTCACACGACGTCGCAGCAAGCCCCGCCCCTTCCGGTGCCATCCCCGGCGCTAGTCAGCGTCAGTCCGGGGCTTGCTGCGCTTGTTCACATGACGTCGCAGCAAGCCCCGCCCCCTTTAGCTCTAACTCCGGCATCAGCGCCGGAGTTGTAGTTCCTTTTTTTAAAAGGAATTAGGTCGCTGCCGCCGGAGCCATTCCGGAGTGAGAGGAAGGCTCCGTTCCGGAATGGCTCCAGGCGGATGGGACGTTTGTGTATGAAAACGTCCATAGTCCTGTTAGTCTGGAATATCAGTATACAAAGGGATGTTGTAGCACCTTAAGGAGGTTATCAGATGGGGGGGGATTGGGGAAGAAAGGGGCATATTCCTGGCAAAGTCATGATGTCATGCTTATCCAGGACAACCCATGAAGATCCAGGAATACTCCAGCAACAAACCATGACTGGAAGTCCGTGACTGGAAGTCCTGTGAATGGTTTGTTGCTGGAGTATTCCTGCAACCCCTTAATACCCGTGACCTCCTTAACAGAGTCCATCTATCTAGCATGTGGCCTTCCTCTCTTCCTACCTCTCCCCACCTTCCCCAACATTATTGTTTTTTTCCAGAGAGTCCCTACTTCTCATGATATGTCTGAAGTACGACAGTCTCAGTTTGGTCATCTTGGCTTTCAGGGAGGTTTCTGGTTTGATCTGCCCTAGGACCCACTTGTTTGTCCTTTTGGCTGTCTATGGGATCCTCAGCACTCTTCACCAGCACCACGTCTCAAATGCATTGATTTTCTTCCTATCATCTTTCTTAACAGTCCAGCTCTCACATCCATACATGGTAATAGGGAATACATTGGCTTGTATGAGTCTTACTTTTGTTTGTGGTTATATTCTTTGCATTTTTGAATCTCTTCTAGTTCTTTCATAGCCACCCTTCCCATTCTTAGTCTTTTTCTGATTTCCTGACTACTGTCCCCATTTCTATCAATGTTTGATCCCAGGTATAGGAATTATTTTACTATTTCTAGTTCATATTCAGCTGGGGAGAGGGAAACATGATTTACTCCATTTTCTTTTTTTATTTGTACTTTTATTTCCTCCTTGAAGGTTTACTTCACCTTTCCCTATAGCCTTAATCCAGTTAATACTACTGAACAGAATACACCCATTGCTTTAATGTGATTTGCATTAAATGCTGATTTGCTATTCAGCGGTTGATTCATAGTTAGGATTTGGTTAGGACGCCTAAATCCTTTTTCCCCCAGTGATCAGAATTCATATTTTATCCAATCCATTCCATTATCCTTTTGGAACATTTGATGTTTCTGTACCATGGAAACCTTAGAAAACAGCCCAGACAATGTTTACAAAGGCCAATGAAGAGCTTAATGCCACCCACTCCCACAAACATCCTGTACTGAACTATTTTGGGAGTGGCCACTTATGCATCCCTCCCAACTCACTCCCTAAAAAAGACAAGGACAAAAATGTGCTTAAAATTAACACATACTAATAGAGACAAATTTAGGGGGGGGGGGGGAATCTCTAAAATTTAAATAGAAATTCATTTCGCCACAGTGGGGGTAACTGTGGCCAGTACTTCTCTGTGCCTGTTCAGCCTCCTGTTAGTGCTAAGGACTGAGGGGTATATTCAAGGCCATTGCTCTCCCTTCTTATGATCTTTGAATCGGACAGGCCTTCAGAAAGAGAATTGTTTGGTGATAACTGTTCAAAGAAAGCTGTTCTCTGTAAACCAGAACACAGGATATTTATGTATGTCCCTTCTCATCTTTCAGCTGCAAAATGGCAGCTATTCAATGCTTCAGTCCTTCCTGGTCCATTATATGGCAACAGGGACTCAATTTCCTGCTGGGGATGCTGCATTTCTTTTTGTAGAGGTACAGGGTATTATGGGAGGTAGTGAATGCTTCTTTCTGCCGTGTCCATAAAGTGACATACTCTAGCATCATCCTAGATAGGACCAACATATGTATTCTGGCCTATATGTTTCCAAGTACTTCTTAAAATGGAAGTTCAGACACTATACCCTGCTGCCATTTCCCTTCCACTCTGTTTTTAAGGTTGGGTTATGTATCAGTGAGAAGGAAAGGGCGCAGTGAAAGCAGTACAGGATTAGAAATTGTCTGAATCATAGAGAATTTTCCTGTTATAGATTTTTAAAGCCTGTGCTCAAAGTCAAACAAAGTAAAGATAATACAAGGCCATTTTTATTCTTTTCCTCAACCCTGCTGGGAATCAGCTCAGCACAACTGCATGTTTATTTTTTAAGGTTGAATTCTTTTCTTAATTATATTCCTGGATTTTTTTTATTATAAAAAGTAGGAACTAGTGGGAACTTAGCATTTCAGCTTCACAGTAATCTAATAGTGTCATAACTTCACCCCTTAATGGGGTGATACAAATATAGGGGGGAAGCAGACGGCTTAAAGAGCCGTTTTGGGGGCAGGGAAGGGGAGGGGCAGCCGCACGGTGGGCGCCCCAACCCCTTCCCCAGGTCGTCCTCGGAGCAGCCGGCCCTCCACACGGCCGGCGCTCCAAGGAGGATCTCCCGCTGCAGCGTCCATACACGCTGCAGCGGAAGAGTCGCAGAAGGTGCACCGGCAGCCTTTTGCAGAGCACCTTCGGTGACTTGTGGAAGGAGCGCCAATTTAGCGCTCCTTTCAGGGGCGGCGAAGCTGCGCCGCAGGGCCGAGGTGTGGGGATACCTCGGCCCCGCGGCGCAGCTTCCCGGGGTGGCCCACGGCCGCCCGTCTGCTTCCCCCATAGTAAACTTGTTTTCCAAGTGGAGCTACAATTCAGTGTTTCTAATCAAATATGTTGGTTGGTGTGAGCAAATTGGGAAGATAAATGGATCAAATAAAGAGGGTTGCATTAAGATTAAAAGTACAAATGGTTTAGAACAGTTTTTCTCAATCTACCTGATGTGGCAGACTGGCAATTATTATTTTCCTAATATGTCAGGGACCAATATTATATCTGCCATTGGCTACAACTATTTTTACAACTCTTTCTTTCTTTCTTTCTTTCTTTCTTTCTTTCCTGGGAACTTGCCATGGACTAGCAGCTTATGACTTTGAACCAGCACTATTTTGCAGACCACCATTTTGCACTGGTCTAGAAGAGGACTGCAGAAGTTGCAGTCCATGAAAGCTAACAAATCCATCAAGTTTTGTGTATTGTGGTGGCCTGACATGTGTCTGACAACCTGTCTTTTTAATACAGATTCAGGTAGGAAGCAAAAATAGATTTACTGAGCTCCTGATGCACTGGGTTTGCTTTGGAGGGTCTTAAATTGTATGCGTCCTGCAACTGCAGTATTAGCAGGCCTTTAACATACAAGAGTTCCTATTGTCTCCTTTCCTTTCAAGTGGAATGGAACACTACAGGCTCTTCCAATGAATCATTTTCTGTCACAAGATTATTTTTGGAAATAATGCTTTGGAAAACACTGTACAATTTGTTATTCACATAAACTTCATCAGGAAACATCTGTTGAGACCAGCTAGCCTGCAGTAACATATGTGGTAATGCATGTTGTTATTCCCAGCCATCACCAAAAAAAAGCAAGAACATTGAAGAACAAGCTGCTTTTGAGTGTGGAGGTGTTCTCTTGTTCCATGTGATTTTGCAAAGGGCTCCACAACACATTTATTGGATTTATCTTAAAACACATATCTGACAGCTTTTCTCCTCAGAGTGCTACATGGTTTACTTCAAGTTAAGTATTCAAAAATTAAAAACATCCCTCCGTTTGCTATTTGCCATCAAGTCAACTTCGACTTATGGCAACTTATGAATGAAAAACCTCCAAGAGCACAGTCACCAACTGGTCTTGCAAAGTCAGAGCTATGTTTTCCTTGACCAAATCAATCCATTTGTAGTGTAGTCTTCCTCTTTTCCTCCTGCCTTCCAGTATACTGAGCCTTATCATCTTTTCCAGTGAGTCATGTCGTCTCATGATATATTTCTCCATCACATAAACAGTCAGTTTACTGTTCCAACCTGAGCTCCCATGGCTCCTTTGTATTTCCTCCCTCCTTGGGTGCAAACAGAATCCTTCTTAAGCTGAATTACATGCAATAATGTTACCTCTTCCTTCCTTTAAGTGGCTGCCATTCTCATTGTTTGAATTGGGAGTGCATGCAATAATGTTACCTCTTCCTTCCTTTAAGCTGCTACCATTATGATTGTTTTTCCCCCTTTTCTTCTTCTCGAACCCCTACATAATATTAAGATTGACAAATTCAAAATCCCCCCCCTTTTATTTTTTTGGCTTGGAGGGACCCCTGATGTCGTATCTACATTGTAACCAATTTGTTGTTGTTGTTGTTGTTGTTGTTGTATGCCTTCAAGTTGTTTCTGACTTATGGTAATCCTAAAGCAAATTTATTGCAGGTTTTTCTAGGGCTGAGTGTGTGTCCTCGCCAAAGGTCACCCAGTGGATTTCCATGGCTGAGCAGGGAATCGAACCCTCATCTCCAGAGTCATAGTTCTGTGCTGAAACCACTACACCATACCGGTTCTGAACTTGTACATGCTGGCAAAACAGATGTAGGGAAGTAATGCAAATATTCCCCATGAATGCAGGGAAGCTCTTCATCTTTTTAAAATGATGCTAGTTCAGACTGTAATCCTATATAATTTATGTGGGAGTAAGCCCCACCGAACTGAGTGGGTGTTACCTCTGTACAGACAGGCACTGAACTCTATTGTTAAAGATATAAACTGTTAGTATGGCCATCTGGGAGCCCAATTCCAGTCAACTTGTTGAATACATTTATAGCTTTTGTGGTAATATTTAATTCAATTTCTTTCTCTAATCTCCCACACCGAGGGTGAGGCAGTTTCTAGTTATCTTGTTTGTGACTCAGAGTAACAATTTCAAAGCCATGTAAGTAAATATAAAACTTTGACGACATCAATTTTTTGTCACGTTTCCGAAGAACTTGTTCCGCATTGCAGCTAACGATACTAAAGACTGTCTTTCTGGTGGTGTAAAAACCTTGGTAGAATGTAATGTGCCAGTGCCTTGCCCAGATTACAGTTGAATCAACAACATAATGCCAGATCACTGTAATAAAACCTGTCATCAGGAAATGTATGCCAGGAAAGGCCTAGGACAGGGGTAAGCAACCTAAGGCCCGGGGTCGGATGTGCCCCCCCCCCCGAGGCCTTTGGACCGGTCCCAGGCTGATCCTGCCACCGCCACCGCCGCCGCCTGCCATGATTATTATTATTATTATTATTATTATTATTGTTGTTGTTGTTATTGTTCTTGGGGTTTTCTTGGCAAAATCTCCACAGGGGGTTTTGCCATGGCTTTTCTGGGGCTGAGAGAGTGTGCATGCATATATATATATATATATATATATATTTTAAAAAAAAAATTTAATTCGTAATTTTTATTTATTTATTTATTTATTTATTTATGGTGCTTCGGCCCCCCAATTGTCTGAGGGACAGCAACCCGGCCCCCAGCTCAAAAAGGTTGCCTACCCGTGACATAAGGCATAACACCATCGGCAGAAAGAAAAGAGCCTGGAAAAAGTTGGAGTTAGAGCTCCCAAGAATCCCCAGCTGAGCACAGCCACTAGCCATGCTGGCTGGAGAATTCTGATAGTTGTACTCCTAGTCTTCAAACTCTGGGAGATGCAACACATAGCAATCAAAAGCATTAAAAAGTGGAGACAAGATGAAGCTACCAGTAAAAATGCCCACCGAAGGCCTTCCAAAATAGAAAAGTCTTTATCAGCTTTGGGAAGATTGTGAGTGAGGGACCTTGGAATTTCCTCTATTAGTATATAAGAAACATTTTATAGGGGGGTTGCAGACTGCCAGAAATAGTGTGAATTCAGTCCACTTTTAGGGTTAGGGTTAGTGCTAGGGAATCATGGGAACTGTTATTTTTCTGAGACATTGAGCCTTCTCTGTCAGACAACTCTGATGCCACAATAAAATACAGTTCCCATGGTTCCCTAACTCTAACCCTAACCCTAAAGGTGGACTGAATTCACACTATTTCTGGCAGTCTGCAACCCCCCATAGTTACCTTCAAGGTGGATTTTTAAGACTATATGCAGAGGTATTTGGACAGATATGAATGGTCTGCAAAATCTAGTAACATCACAGTACTGTAATTGGCTTGTACACAAGCACAGAGGGGCTGCGTCTACACTGTGTGTGACCCAGAGCTGTCTTTCTGTCTCCCCACTCCACCCTGAATGCACTAGAGGAATGCTCCTTCTGATATAATCCAGAGGAAAAAGGGAGATATGCCCCCAAGTGCTCAGTGTTATTGTTTTTTAATTTGGAAAGAACTCAACAGCTCTAGAAATTTCTGCATTTAGATTTAATATTGGTATGTATAAGATTTAATCAGTATACAAAAATTATACTGTATTATGTTTTATATAGGTATTGTTACTGTATATACTCATGTACAAGCTGACCTCATTTATAAGTCGAGGGTTTTAGGGCCAAAATAATGGCCCGTAGATAAGTCAAGAGTAGAATTTAGGAGACAGAAGGTTTTAAGATCATGTTGGAAGGGGGGGGGGAGAAACTGCATCAGTGGAAATGCAAAGAGGAGGAAGATGAAAAGAAAAGGTTTTAAGATCAGATTGAAAGTGGAGGGGAAATGCAAGGAGGAAAAGGAGCAAAGGTTTAGAGATTGGATTGAGAAGGAAATCACCACACACATACTCTTTCAGAAATCACTACCAAGGCATGGAGAGTGAGGCATCAAGGCTGCTTTTTAAAGGACTTTTATGAGCAATATTACTGTTTGTTGTTGTTGTTAACTGCCCTCCAGTTGATCTCAACCCATGGTGACTGTGTTGACCCATGTATAAGTAGACCCCAGATTTTAGGGTCAATTTCTGGGCATACAATTTTCAACTTATAGTCAAGTATATACGCAGGGGTAGGCAAACTGTCCCCTTTAAGGGCCGAGGGACTTCAGCTCCCAGAATCCCAGACTATTGGCCAACATCCTAGACTATTGGCCAACATGGCTGAGGCTTCTGGGAGCTGAAGTCCCTCGGCCCTTAAAGGGGACAGTTTGCCTATATAATTATCTTTTGTCCTTTTAATTTTGAATTTTACAGTTCTATTTCTACTAGTTTTCAAGTTTTATGTATTATTTATTTATTTATATCCCACTTCCCCTTGCCCTTCCAAAATTGAGATTCAAAGTGGCTTATGCAGTCCCTGGAGAAGGGAATTAAAATATATACATAGGCTGAAATGTGTTGGTTCCTTTCCAAAGTAAAAGATGAAAACAATAATCCACTGAGCCCTTAGAGAAATATCTCCCCTTTCACCTGTGGATTTCATTGGGTGCTTTCCTCTATTTGGCTCTTTTCCTTCTGAGATGATGCCTCATACAAAACATGTATGCATTATCTAAAAGTAAAAACACTGTGCTTCCTGATTCAAAACTATTGTTTTTACTGATAGGCTCCTGAAACGCATTCTGATTATTCAATTTAAAATTATTTCATTGGGCTGTAGCCCTCGTTCACAGGGACTAAATTATAAGGGACATAACATACAGAGTTTTTGTAAAGTGTGTAGCTAATGGAAGACTCACAAAAATTAAGCTGCAGCTGACAAAGGTGTGGATACTTAATTATTGCTTTTATTATTATTTTGCTGTGGGGTACTATTTTGTCCCAGTTACACATGAGCTGCTACCGACAGACCTAAGCACACTTGGGTCCCTTTCACACTACATAATTAAAGCACTGTGGTTCTCCTTTAATTCAGCTGCAGCACCCCAATTGTGGAATGCCTTCGCTTGGAGGCCTGAGTGACAGGTGCCAATGTTTATTTCTTTTCAGTACCAGGTGAAGACATGGCTTTTTATTAGCCTTTGTGTCCTAATTTGCTTTTATACAATAACATGGTTTGAACTTTTTTAGCCTTTCTATGGGCCTTTACAGACTGCCAAAAATAATGCAGCTTGAGGCCACGTTAACTGTCCTGGCTCAGTGCTAAGGAATCATGGGAACTGTAGTTTATTGTGGCACCAGAGCTCTCTGACAGAGAAGGCTCAATGTCTCAGAAAAAACTACAGTTCCCATGATTCCCTAGCACTGAGTCAGGACAGTTAAAGTGGTCTCAAGCTGCATTATTTCTGGCAGTCTTTAAAGGCACAAAGTTCTTGACTTGCTTACATTCTTTGATATGTTTTTATCTTGCTTAAATTATTTATTGATAGCAATTTAGCATTCTTCAAAATGCATATAATGTTTTATCTCTTTGCTGCCCTGATATCCCATGGTAGGATTAAAAAAAATTAATTACAGCACATCCATGCCATCCACGGGATTGCCGTATGCGGCTTTGAGCGTACGTATACAGCAAGCCTGGGAGAACAAAATGTGCCCGTGCCCATGGCGTACACACCACACTGCACACAGGAGAGTGTGCCCATTTGTTTGAATGGGGCTTAAGCATATGTATTTTTCCCCTTTTGCGGGGGGTGGGGGTCAAGAACGGATCCTCCACATATGGGAAGGGCCCACTGTAATAAAATAAATAAATAACAGTAATGGCTCCATTCTATGGGTCTGTAAGCTGTTGAGGTCCTAGATATCTCTGGCAGAGAATTCTAAATACCTCCCCCAAAATTAAAAATCCCAGAATTTCATAGAATTGAAACATGGCTGTTAAAAGTGGAATTACAGTACAGCACTGCAGTTGTGTAGTGTGAAAGGACCTTTATATACAAAACTGTACTGTTGACTGGGTCATATGAGTCACACTTCCAAGAAAACATCTGAAGGATTGCTCTGCATGTCCCACTCATAGCATGAGGACTTAGGTTAGTCACAACTAACTTTTTTTTTTGTCATGACCAACTGTAGCAGGATTGGCGGGGGGGGGGAAACGTCTATCAGTAGCATGATGTTGTACTTCTGGGGTAATTAACCATGGGCCTATACGCATGTGCCAAAAAAAAAACATCCCCCCCCCCCGCCTTGTGTTGTCCTGTTGGGACCATGCAGGCTATTAGCCCTGGGCTGAGATCAGTCAGTCCAGATACGGTGGTCCCAGGGGCCAAAGGAGATTTAATCCAGTCCAAAAAGACCAGTTATTTGCCTCAGTTTCCAGTAAACCCCATGGCAACAGCCAGCAGACCAGACAGCCTTGTGCATCCCTTTCCTGCAGTCGCCATTACGTCTATCCCGAAGGCTCCTGTCCGGGAAAGCAGCCAACACAGTAGCCGATAAGAACAATGTCAGGCTCGAGCACAAAAGCAGTTGCAAAGTACAGTACCAGTCCAAATGTTCCAAGAAGCCAAAACAGGGATTTGAGAGTCCACAAAGCAAATAAATGAATACAGTCCGAGGTCCAGGGTTCCAGCAAGCAGGTCATCCAATCCAGTCCAAAGGTCATGACTTCCAAGTCAGTCCAAAGTCAGTCAGGGAGTCAAGAGTCCAAAGCTTCCTCCGGCAAACTCAGATAAACTCTGACAAAGAGCTCGGCTTCACCCACTTGTTTATATGGCCCAGCTCCCACTCACAGCTGTTTGGACTTAGCTGCGCATTTGTCATATAACCTGAGAGAATGCTGGAGGCATGCTCTTTCTGACCTTCTCTGACTAAAGGTAGGTACCTCCGTGTCCTGCTCTTCTATATCTCCCAGGCCTGGAACCTCTGCTGGGGGGAGGCTAGGCTGCTGAGGTAGGGGCTGTGGTTCAGTGGGTCCCACAGAGCTAAGTCCAGGTTCAGCTAAGTCCACTGGAGCTGGTAGAGCCACACTAGAACCTGGCTCAGCATCCTCATCCTCTGAGTCCTCCATGTCCTCCACCTGGCTGGCCCTGACAGCTCCCATCATGGTCTCTGACATCACAGGGGGACACCTGGTCATGTGGGTGTAACCAGGCACCTTACATGGCAGGAGCCTTCAGGACAGAGACAACAGGGGTGGCAGGCATGAGGCATGCAGCAGCTGTAGGGCCATGATGTGGCAGTGGGCAGGCATGTAAACACTCACATCCATGCCAGCCCACATCCATGCTAGCATGGAGACTGACCCAAGTCAGACCCAAGGGCAAGATACTGTGGGCTTGGCCTGTGCTATCCTGGCCATCTGCTCAGGTCCCATATCCCAGTTTTCTTGCAGAAAGGTAATATACAGTGGGTTGAATTTTTGGGTTGTATAAAATGACACAATCTGTTACAACAGTACTAATTAACAGTTGCCTTATATAAACATTTGATATAATTTTATCCTTAACTTGCTCACTCCCCAGTTGTGTACTCTTTATGGAAAACTGAGTCAGGCTAGCTCTGCTGTATTTTTAATACGTTGTGTTTATTTAGCTTACCATATTTTTTGAGAAATTAGATAGCCTGGCAACGGGCAAAAAAAAATTCAACCCAAGGCCTGTAAAACTGTCTAGCAAAATAAAACAGCAATAAACTATTATATCTACTTTACACATATGTGCTTATGTCAGATGGGTGGATGGAATTATTACTTAAGGTTTTCCAGAACAGCTGCAGCTTCCCATAAATGTGCTGCCTGCTGTAAGAAAAGGAGAGGTATGTTTTGAAGGCAGAACATATATCAGAAATTCTATTAGAAATCATCGCTATTGAAACTGATGTCTCTACCATGGCATGTATCCAGTGCCACTCCCTCTAGTGAGACATTTATCTCTGTCCAAAGCTTGGAAGGTTATTTTTTAAAAATATATGTGTGGGTTTTCTTACTTGTTACAACATCTCAAAAATTTGTTGCCACTGAGTTTTTTAGGAAAAAAGTACCTTCTCGTATTTCATAGGGCTTTTGCAGACTGCCAGAAATAGTGCAAATTGAGTCCACTTTAAGGGTTAGGGTTAGTGCTGGGGAATCATGGGAATTTTTTTTTTCCTGAGACATTGAGTCTTCTCTGTCAGAGAGCTCTGGTGCCACAATAAAATACAGTTCCCATGATTCCCTAACCCTAACCCTAACCCTTAAAGTGGACTCAGTTTGCACTATTTGTGGCAGTCTGCAAAGGCCAATAGTAAAAAAAGGTAAAGGTAAAGGTATTCCCTGTTGACAAGGATGTCCGACCATAGGTGGCAGTGCTCATCTCCATTACTAGAGCCAGTGTTGTCAGAGACTACTCTGTGATCATGTGGCCAGCATGATTGCAAGAACGCTCTTTACTTTCCCACTGAAGTGGCACCTATTTATCTACTTGCATTTGCATGCTTTTGAACTGCTAGGTTGGCAGAAGCTGGGACTAGTGACAGGAGCTCACCCCATCATCCAGGACCCGGGCCTCGAACTGCCAACCTGCCAATTTTGCAATCAACAAAGTCAGCATCTTAACCACTTAAACCACTGCATATAATAATAATAATAATAATAATAATAATAATAATAATAATAATAATGTTACATAGTAACATTACATTATTTACTTGCTAGGCAGTGGGCTGTTACAGAATGATGTGAAAATGACAGGAAACCTGGAAAATTTAACTAAAAATGCCATTTGAAGGTAAATGTTAAAACTAACTAGAAAACATTGTTCAATGCCTATAAAAAGACAGACCAACAGAAATAGCATCACCACCTATTACATTACTTTTTAAATGTAATTTCATTCCATTCCATTTCCAATAGAATAAACTTGTTCTAGGTAACTTGTACCTGTTGGTCATTACTGTCAAGTGAGACCTGTATCTTGCATACTGGTAAATTACTTAAATTCCAGGGAAGATACATGATTATCAGTGGTATTAAACCATATACTTGTAAGTATATAGCAATTTACTTATCCATAATGATTATTCCATAATGATTATCCCAGTATAGTGGGTCAAATTCTTGCCCTGTATGATACAATTTGTTACAACAACACCAATTAACTGTGGATTCCAGTATAAACATGGGCTTCTGACTGCTAGATGAAGACTATGGCCATTGCAATCCAGGAGGTCAGATACAGGATGACAAATAAGTTCCATACAATTTTCCTGATTTTCTATTGTCATTGCCCTGCAGAATAGGGCTACCAGCTTTTATGTTTCCACAGGGCCCGTTTTCTCATTACAGATTTCAGAAAAGAAAGAAAAGCCAACAAACTCATGAGCTTAAATTGCCAAGTAGAATCCCAGCCAGTCAGCAAGACATCACAGTCCTGTTTCAAACACTCAGCCAAGCAATAACTCAACTATTATAGAGCTTGTAATAAGAGATAATAGCAACCAATTAGCTCCTTATGTGACCATTCAATTTAATGTAAATAAAGGAAACCCACAGTCCCCGCTGCCTGGTATCTCTGCTCCTGGTGGATGCCCTAGTACGCAGATTCTTCCTCAGTGTGACTATGTATTCCAACCATCAAATGATTCCTTAAATAAAATATTATAAATTCACACAATCAGCATATGTATAAATTCTTTCACTGTACTATAGCCTGGTTCCATTAATATATTAATATTAATATTAATTGCAATGTACGGTACTGTACATTAGAGCTTTAAATGATTACGGTACTATAATGAACCCCCCCAAAGAAACTTGCCAAGAAAACCCTGTGATAGGTTCACCGCAGGGTCACCATAAGTCTAAAACGACTTGAAGGCAAAACAATACACACACACACACAAATGACACATTATAATATCCATTATATTAATCATGAAATTCAAAATGAAGAGTGATAGGAAAGCAGCATAAAGATGAAAGAATTATTCCCCCCTCCCCCATACACACAGCATGAATTAACTTTTTGCAGTTGTAGAGAATTGTGATTCAAAACCTTGGTACATAGGCTGCTGGAGCAGCAAAACAACAGAATCAGCCACCCATTAATTAAAACCCACATATTTTCCAACTCATAAATCTTCATAATTGATTTTAGCTATGACACTGAATAGCAGAAGAGCATGCAGACTTCACATGTGAAGAAAACACACTGCATGGAAGTAACCTCTGAAGGAATATGTGTGAATCCCCCATTTGGATTAAATATGTGAAGAGGTGTTATACAAATAATTTGATATGTGTACAAGTGGCGGGAACTTGTGGCCAAGGCAGATTCCAGTCATGTTTATATGTTGCTCTTGAAGCACATGAGAAATGAATGCACTACCTACCTGAATATTCCTATGAGTGCATTTTCTGTAGCAATTTTGCTATGTCTAATGTTGAAAGTGCCACTTCACAAAATAATGTGCATATTTCCTTCAGAAATACTCCTTAGCACAACCAATTTCTTTTTTTTTAATGCATTCTTTTTAATCTGCTGCCATCTAGTGAGAATTACTAGGTATCTTTTAAATATTACTGTTCTAAACTAGACATATAAGTTTAACTTTGGATCAATAAAATTTACCAATATATTTTTAATCAGTTATTGGTTTACTGTGAGTTGGCAAGAATACAAAGAGATCAGTAACTCTCAACACCGTTGTATACTGTTTTAAGAACGTTTTACTAGAAAATAAACTTGATGGTTAATCTGTTATATGTGTGGAAGATCATACAAGGGAGGAGGACAGAAAAAGAGAAGCTAACATAAAGAAAGAAAGAAAGAAAGAAAGAAAGAAAGAAAGAAAGAAAAGCAATGTTAACATTCTAGTCTTTTCAAATGTTTAAAATGTTTCCTATGTATCACCTCCCTATAATCCATATAAGAGCCCAGTAAACTAAATCAATATTATAACTAAAATACTGCACAGCAAAGAACTGCATGAGGTGTACATTTTCTTTTTCTCATCTAATCATGGTAGAGTGACTGTGTGTCAGTGATGTGGCAGCCACATGAAAAATAGGTTCGCTGTACCTTTCATGGTTGTGCAGAAGAAGAAATTTCTGAGGTGGAGTTTGCGTAATAAGCAATACCTGCCAAAATTCCACCTTCTACTCAGAAAAACTCTTGCTTTTCACCTCTTCTGTGAAAGGTGGGAAAGGGAATCAGACTGTGCAGAAAAGGCTTTAGTCATGCAAATGAACATTCTGACCAATTGATGACAGCTCTTTTTATGATAAATAGCTACTATTGTGCTCCAGTTTGCATATTTGAATGGTAAAATGCAAGTCCATCCACCTATCCTGTTCACAGATATAATATTTTCTAAATTCTGAAGCCATGGAGGGAAAATAGTTTTGTCCATGGGATTTTGGAGAAAAAGTGAAATTGGGTGGACACTGAAGAATAAGAAACCTATTTTCATATTAAACTTATTTTACTGCTTTAGCAATAAAAACTGCTTCATTCACACTTTGGGTAGCATATGCAATTGTACTACTTAGTATATTTAGGAATTTTTAAAATATAAAAACCTTAATTTTGTACAAGGAAAATGAAGTCATATGTGAAGTCGAAGGCTTTCACAGCTGGCATCTATAGTTTTTTTTTGGGGGGGGGGGGGGGGCCTAGGGGCTATGAAGATGCCAGCCACAGCTGCTGGCAAAACGTCAGGAATAATCTCTTCTAGAACATGGCCTCATAGCCTGAAAAACCCACAAAAACTATGAAGTCATATAGTTGGAAGGGATCCCAAGGTTCATCTAAGGAAGCTGGGTGTCTTTAGCCTGGAGAAAAGAAGGCTAAGAGATGATATGATAGCCCTGTTTAAATATTTGAGGGGATGTCATCTAAGGGACCTGGGTGTCTTTAGCCTGGAAAAGAGAAGGTTAAGAAATGATATGATAGCCCTGTTTAAATATTTGAGGGGATGTCATACTGAAGATGGAGCAATGGATGCAAACTGCAGGAAAAGAGACTCCACCTAAACATTAGGAAGAACTTCCTGACAGTAAGAACTGTTCAACAGTGGAACACATTCTCTCAGAGAGTAGTGGAGTCTCCTTCTGTGGAGATTTTTAAACAGAGGCGGGATGGCTATGTGTCAGGGGTGCTTTGATTATGTATTCCTTCATAGCAAAGGATTGGACTTGGTGGCCCTTGAGGTCTCTTCCAACTCTATGATTCTAATCCAACCCACTCACCCACCCTGCCAATTCACAGCTAAAGCATCCCTGAAAGGGAACCATCCAACCAAAAATTTCCAACAGAGGAGAGTTCACACCACCTGAACCAGTCTATTCCATTGCCAAAGGCTTTTACTATCAGGAATCATAGAATCATAGAGTTGGAAGAGACTACAAGGCCCATCCAGTCCAACCCCCTGCCATGCAGAAAATCACAATCAAACCATCCAGCCTCTGTTTAAAGACCTCCAAAGAAGGAGACTCCACCACACTCCAAGGGAGTGTGTTCCACTGTTGAACAGATCTTCCTAATGCATCTTCTCTCTTTAATTTGCATACATTGTTTCAGATCCTATCATGTAGAAAAGCATTTCCAATTATGACAACCCTTCTGCTACAGTGGGCCCTTGATATCCGCTGGGGTTTAGTTCCAGGACCCTCCGTGGTGTCCCTTACATAAAATGGCAAAATCAAGGCTTGCTTTTTGGAATTTATATTTTCAAAAATATTTTCAAGCCATGGATAATTGACCATGGATAGGGTCAAGATTGCTGTCATATCACATTTTAGTCTGCTCTTCTTTATGTTTAACATATCTATCCCCTTCAACTGTTCCTTATATGGTTTTGTTTCCAGACCCGTTGAAGTTTTGGAAATATATAAGCTTATCGCATGTCACTTACAAAAACAGGAACAGAACGGAAGGGAACGGAACAGAACAGGGCAAAAACACATTTTACTGGACAGAACGCCACTGATGCCGCCGGGAGTCCCCAAGGCGTTCCCCAGCCATTCCTGGTAGCCGATTTTGAAGAACAATTTTGAACCGTCCTTCAAAAAGCAGCTGCCAGGAATGGCTGGGGAACGCCTTGGGGACTCCCGGCAGCATCAGTGGCATTCTCATGTCCAGTAAAATGCATTTTTGCCCTGTTCTATTCCATTCCTTTCCGTTCTCACTCCTTAAGTGCTGTGCGATAAGCTTAATAATCTCTGCTAGAGAGACAGCAATACCATATCTTCCCTAAGCATGTATAAAGTTGGCCCTCCCTATCCATGGGTTCTGCATTCAAAATTCAACCATCCATGGCTTTAGAATATGTCTTACATACAATTCTTTATATAGTGAGCTTCCTGGAATTTCGAGTGACTAAAACCTCACCTTAAAGAGCATTTAACTTGTTCCAGTAAAGATCCAACAGCCCCTAAAAGAATGGGAAAAAGCACACAGACAAAAAAAAAAATGGGCATGAGGAAACACATAGCAAAACCTGGCAAAACTCAAGGTTTTTAAAATCAGTCTTGAAGAACCCATAAAGCATTCACGCATAATAATAATAATAATAATAATAATAATAATAAAAATTATTTATACCTCGCCCCTCTGTTAAAAACAATCGGGGCAGCTTACCACAGTTTAAAATTACATCAAAAATTAGAGACTAAAAGCCCCAAAACCCCACCCTCCTCCCCCTTTAAAAAAATATTAAATTGCATATCTTAAAAATCGACATAAATCTCAAGAAGAATTAAGATAATTAAAAAAATTCAAACAAACAAAGCCATGGGCAAGCCAGAAAACTAAAAGCAGTAGGGAGGCACAACTCCTAAGGCCGGGAATCTATTCTGGAAAGGCCTGCCGGAAGAGATCCGTCTTCACAGCCTCTTTAAAGCCGTTTAGCATTGTAATTTGATGGATCTCGTCCAGCAAGCCATTCCATAATCTGGGGGCGATTACCAAGAATTTCCTCTGGGAGGTTGCTGACAGCCTAGATTTTACTGACTGGAGCAAATTCCTCCCAGAGGACCGGAGTGCACAGGGAGGATTATATGGGAGGAGGTGGTCCCGAAGATAGGTTGGACCCAAGCCATTTAGGGCTTTAAAGGTGATAACGAATACCTCATACTGGGCCTGGAAACTAATAGGCAGCCAGTGGAAAGACTTTAATACCGGAGTTATGTGGTCTCTCCTAGATGTTCCCGAGACCACTCTGGCTGCCATATTTTGTAGTTGAAATTTCCAGACCAAGCACGAGGGTAGCCCCATGTAGAGCACATTACAGAAATCCAGACGGAAGGTTACCAGCGAGTGCACCACAGTCTCAAGGCCCCTTACTTTCAGGAAAGGGCGCAGCTGGACTGTCACATTTACCTGATTAGTCATCAGGAGCAACAAGTTAAGAAGCACCCCCAGAGTGCGAACACAGTCCTTTACAGAGAGTGTGACCCTGTCCAGGAATGGAGGTTGCAACCCAATTCCTGGTTTCGGGGCCGCTACTGTTAGCACCTCCATTTTGTCTGGATTCAGTCTCAATCTCTTTTTGCTCAATCAGCCCATTACTGCCTTAAGACATTCATTGAGAGGAGAGATGCCATCGGGAGTCGAGGCCAACGATCGAGACATGGAGAAATAGATCTGGGTGTCATCAGTGTACTGATAACACCCAGCTCCATGACTCCAAATGATCTCACCCAGCAGCTTCATATAGATGTTAAACAGCATCGGGGACAAAATGGTGCCTTGAGGGACGCCACATGTGAGCTCCTTTTTTGCGGAGCAACTGTCTCCGAGCATCATCCTCTGGGACCTGCCCGAGAGGAAGGAACAGAAACACTGGAGCGCAGTGCCTCCGATTCCTAACCCACTCAGGCGATCCAAGAGGATGCTATGATCTCTATCGTATCAAAAGCTGCTGAGAGGTCTAAGAGCACCAACAGGGTCACACTACCTCTGTCGATGCTCAGATGCAGGTCATCGGCCAAGGCAACCATGGCAGTCTCAACTCCAAATCCTGTCCTAAAGCCAGTTTGAAACATTACAAATGAGAAAACATTACATTAGAGATAGTATGTGTCTTCTGTTTTTCCCCCACAGTTTTTCCATTAGAAAAATGGAAAATTTGACCTTAGGAGAAATCAAAAAAGTAAACAAACAAAAAATTATCCCCTGACATTTTTCATTTCCTGCTCCTAAGCCTTCATATTTCTAATCCTACTCATGCATGATTTGATAGTAAACATATTGAAAAAGTAAATTATAAACACACCTAGAGCAATAATGATGCTTTGAATGCATTTTTGGCAATTATATCAAAGGAGACACTGCCACATCCTGGAAGTGCAATTAGTTTTTTTTAAATCAACCACAGTATGAGGCATAGCATAATTCTTATTATTGCTTGTGCCAGCCTGGCCTAGTTTTCACCTGGGTGTGGTGAAGTGTCACAGAGACCTGCATTTTGAAGGCATTATTATGATATTACTACCTGCATGTGTAGACAGGGAAGGTACAAACATTTCAGAGAATCAGAAAGCCATCAGGCAATCCCATCAAAACAGCCATTTCAGCTAGAGAACTGTATTGTTTCTACTTCAGACTCTCCCTTGACCAAAGATATTATTTGTTTTAGCATGCCAAAATGGCTCATTTGTTGAACACAATGTAAACATTACTAAAGTTGGGGCATTCCTTCTGGAAGGGAGGAGCTGCCATTTTGATTCATCTGAACCTACATTCTTATCTTTCCAGTTTTATATGAGTCATATTTTCTTCGGGACCGCTTACCAGTGCACTTAAGCACTCCCTAAACAGATTACAATGTGTATGCCAATTGCCCCCAACAAGCTGGGTACGGTACTCATTTTAGCAACCTCAAAAGGATGCAAGCCTGAGTCAACCCTGAGCCCCTGGCTGGGATTGAACTCACAACTTTGTGGTTTGTGAGTGGCTGTAGTACAGGCATTTAACCACTGTGTCACCAGGGCTCCTAGTGAACTGTGCTTGTGACCTCACTAAAATGAGTGCCACTTATTCTACATTTGTGACAGATTACAGCCACCATGTGAGCCAATGTGGTATAGTGCTTTGAGTATTGGACTACAACTCTGGAGACCAGGTGGCGCAGTGGTTAAATGCCTGTACTGCAGCCACTCACTCATAGACCACAAGGTTGCGAGTTCAGGGCTCAGGCTAGACTCAGGCCTGCATCCTTCCAAGGTCGCTGTTGGGGGGCAATGAGCTTACAGTTGTAAACCACTTAGACATCCCATAGCGCGATATGAAGCGGTATATAAATGAAGCTGCTTTGCTTTGAATCCCCACTCAGCCATGGAAACCCACTGGGTGACCCAGGGCAAGTCACATTCTCTCAGCCTCAGAGGAAGGCAAACCTTATTTGAACAAATTGTGTAAAGAAAACCCTATGATAGGTTAGACCTAGGGCCTATACAGACTGCCAGAAATAATCCATCTTGAGACCACTTTAACTGTCCTGGCTCAGTGCTAGGGAATCATGGGAATTGTATTTTTTTTTTCCTGAGGCATTGAGCCTTCTCTGTCAGTGAGCGCTGGTGCTACAATAAACTACCATTCCCATGATTCCCTAGCACTGAGCCAGGACAATTAAAGTGGTCTCAAGCTGGATTATTTCTGGCTGTCTGTGTGTAGGCCCTTAGAGTCATTATTATCGCACTATACTTTTAAAGCACTGCTATTGCACTTTAACTGCTCTGGCTGCCTCCTGTTGCATTCTGGGATTTGCAGTTTAAGGAGGGGCATTTAGAATATTCATCCAGAGAGCTCTTAGGCCTCAATGAACTACAAACCCCAGAATGCCACAGGAGGCAGACAGGGCAATAAAAGTGGAATAGCAGCACTATAAGATTGGTGAGGTAATGTGGAACAATAACGATAACCACAGTATGTAAAAATTCAACACTCAATAAAGCCTATACCAATGATTTTTTTTTGGGGGGGGGGCAGGAGAAGGATCAGGGCGTCCAGGTCTCGCCCCCCTTCCTCCGTTGGAGAACCACAAAGGAAAAAGACTCTTGCAGGGGTCTTCCAGGTCCTGACGAACTACCATTCCCATCATGCCTCACAACGGGGCACAACCAAGCCCTCACGAGCCTGGCTAAAACTTCCTGCCGCTTAGCATGATGGGAATGGTAGTTCGTCAGCTCCTGGAGGGCCGTAGGTTTCCCTAACCGTGCGAGTCTAGTACTGTACTATCATGGCCGAGTCCAGGACTAGAGAGAGAGAAACAGAGCGGAGCATGCGCTCTGGGGTTTCTTTTGCCTCTGGCGTCATGGCGCCCGCCGTTCGTGAGGTAAACACAAAGTGCCGGATGGAGTTGTGGAAGAGGCGGAGAGAGGCGGAGGCGGAGCCTGGAGGAAGAGAGGAAAGAAGGAAGGAAACGAAAGAGAAGGAGGGAGAGAGGGAGGCCAGCTCAGACGGTTTTGTCTGACCGGGGTCACTACTGCCGCGATGGCGCGAGGCCAGTGAGAGAGGGCGCGAGGGCGGTTAAATCGGTTACAGAGTGAGTTCGTGCCCCTCCCTCTCTTCTTTTCTCTGCCTTCCCCCCCCCGCCCTCGGAGGGGAGGGGAGGGGAGGGGTGGGGTGTTGGGGGGGTTCCGAGGAGAAAGGTGGGCCCAGGCGGACCCCCCTGAGGCTGTGCGGAGGGGAAGGAGGCAAGAGGCCTCAGAGGCACCCCGGAAGCTGCCCTCCTCCAGCCTCCTCCCATAGTAGCTTGGGCCAGGCAGCAAGGGGAGGCCCACCCAACACGCCGAGCCCTTCTTCACCCTGGCTTCTGCCTCGTTGACCTTTTTAACCCTCCGTTGCGTTCAAACATGCCACCAAACTGGGGCTGTGGTGTTTTTGTTTTGTTTTTAAAGTGCTTTGTTGTTGTTGTTGTTCTTCCATTTTTCTTGAGAGGGGTTTTTGCCTTTGCCATCTTCTGAGGCTGAGAGAGTGTGGCTTGCCCAAGGTCACCCAGTAGGTTTCATGGCTGAGACTCAGAGAAATTTATCATGGGTTTCCTTGGTAGGTTTCTTCAGAGAGCTGGGTATGCCTTTGCCATCTTCAGAGGCTGAGAAAGTGTGTCTTGCCTAAGGTCACCCACTGGGTTTTTGTGCTGGAGCAGGGAATTGAATCCTGGTCTCCGGAGTGGTATTCCAACACTTAAACCACTACACTTGCCTACCTTTAATTTTTCCCTTTATAATGAGGGGCTATATATCTGTGTGAAGAACTCCATGTACACCAGATTTAGAAAGCCTAAAGTTCTATTTACTAGTCCCAACTAGAGCAGACACATTGAAACAGTGAAATTTCTATTTATTTTGCCCATACAGTATTTGGTGCTGATGGTTATTTAGGCCACGGCTTTTCTCTGGTTAGAGAGCCACTGTGGCATAGTAGTTTGAGCGTTGGACTCACAACCAGGGTTCAATTCTCATCTTGGCTGTCGGTGACCATGGGCAAGTCACATGCTCTCAGCTTCAGGGCAGGCAAAGACAAACTTCCTCTTAACAAATTTTGTTTAAAAAAAAAAAACATGATAGGATCAATGACTTAAAGACGCATAACAACAAATTAATACATTGCCAGCACATTGGTATGTTTATTTATCTGTTGCATGGGGCTGTATTTCTTTGTAAATCTTCAGGATTGCAGCCGTTGGCAGCTAAGCATCTTTGTATTCATAACTAGTAAAAAGCCACCAAGAAGAAGGAATGAAGGCATAAATAACAATAAGAAATGCTCTCAACTGCTATTTCCTTCCCATTGGGATTTACTATTGTGTTTGTAGCAGTTTTCTTGATCTAGGTGAGACTGAGGTCCAAAACACACTACAGAAATAATCCAGTTTGAAACCGCTTTAACTGCCCTGGCAATGCTAGGGAATTCTGGCAACTGTAATTTTGTGAGACATTTAAGCCGCCTCTGTCAGAGCTCTGGTGCCACAACAAACTACAATTCCCAGGATTCCCTAGCAATGAGCTAGGGCAGTCAAAGTGGTCTCGAACTGGGTTATTTATGCAGTATGTATTGGACCCAAGTTCCTATTTTTATCAAGACAATAACCCCAGTATTACCTTAGCACTTCCTCCCCTCTCATTATCTAAGTCAGCTTCCCAAGCTGGTGTTTTCCAAATATTTTGGATCTAACTGCTCTGCTGTGTAGGGCTGATGGGAATTGTTGTCCAGAACTTTGGGAAGGCACCAGTTTGGAAATGCTCTGTAGGTTATATCTTGATCTGTAAATGTTCCTGTGTACATTGTATGCAAAGTGAGTTACTTGATAAGTGATTGTATATAGGTGATGTACCTTCAGCTCCTTAAGAGTTAAAATCATATACTAGGTTTTAAATAGAAATCTTTCACAGTTGGGTACAGTGATTGATTTATGCTTTTGCCTGGTTGTTGTCTACTTTCATTTCCACTTCATTCTCTTTCATTTTGCCACTGTATCCTTTTTGAATCCAGGCTCTAAAGGTATTGTATGTTAAAGGCTTGTTTCTTGTCAGATGAAGTTATCAAACAGATAGTCATGTTAGTCTGTTTCAGCATAAAATTGAGAAGCAGGCAGGGATGAAGGGACTCCAGCAGCACCTTTGAGACTAATTGGTTTGGTGTTCTCTGTGTTTTTGTGAATATAAGTTATTTCTGAAGTGTGCCTCTGAAGAAATGAATTGATAGCCAGGAAAGCTCATGATAAATAAGCCTTTTAGTTTCAAAGGTGCTGCTGGATTCCTTCATTCTCCTCTTTTCAATTTTGTCAGATTGAGTGGTGATAATCAGTCTTATCCATATGTAATCTTAAATTACAGGGGTTTGAAACTGATGCTACTTCTCTTCTCCAGCATATGTGTCAGCTGTGTTCTGAGAACCAATCCTTCTCCCTTTGGACATAAGACTGAACAAGTTGAATGGTTTAAGTATCTAGGGGTCACCTTTCAATCATCTGGTGCCTCGATGTTCCGCCAAACTGCTGTCACCCAGTCAGCATCTAATACCACTAAACCCCTAGTTCATTTCTTTTATACAGTTGGCCCTCCATATCCACGGATTTTTTTTATCCATGGAGTCAGCCATCCACAGTTTGAACCTATTCCAAAAAGATATAAATTCCAAGAAGCAGACCTCAATTTTTATATTTTATATAAGGGGTACCATTTCACTACACCACTATCTTTAATGGGACTTGAGCATCCACGGATTTTGGTATTCACAGGGGGTCCTGGAACCTAACCCCAGTGGATACCAAGGGTCTACTGTACTAATGGTGGCCAGTTTTTTCCTACTTCATTTAGGGTATTCAAGACGAAGGTGTTTCCACAACTACTCAATATCAATGTGGCACATCAATATGGATTTCAGGTTTCTCTACAATATTGTAACAGGTTCTCTCAGCTTCTCTTTGGAAATTGTTAGAGGTACCTAATTGTGTGATATGAGCTGTTTTATAGCTTGAAGTTGGTTGTCCCTCAGTGGAATTCACTGCTTTAAGGCACTGGCTGAATATTTTTTTTTAATGGAGGCCTTGAGTCTGGCTATCCATTCCTTGTGCTGAAAGACATTTATAATTCCCTTTCATTAGGTCTAAAAACATTGAAGAAAAGTTGCAGAGATTGTGCTTCTCAGATAATTTTCTTGCTATTCAGAACTTGATCAGGGCACAGCTGACCCTGGCTTGTCATATTAAAGATACTGGCGTACAATATTTTATATCCACTGCCTGCACAACCTGTTCTATAAGTTTAGGACTATAGTTCAGTCCTAAGTGGGAGGCATATTATTTCTTCCTGCATCCACAAAAACACAGTTTAATGTAATCCCATCTGCTGCATTAGAGGGTCAATATCAGAGTCAATATCCCTATAAGGATCATGTTTGCTCTTATGGAGAGGATTTTGCTGCATCCGCACTGCAGAAATAATGGAGTTTGACAGTATTTTAACTGTCATGGTTGAGTGCTATGGAATTTTGGGAATTGTAGTTCTGTGAGACATCTAGCCTTTTCTGTCAGAAAGCTCTGCTGCCACAACAAAGTACAAATCCCAGAATCCCAGAGCATTGAGCCATGACAGTTAGTGGTATCAGACTGCTTTATATCTGCAGTGTGGATGCAACCTATAACTCATGTCCTTTTCTCTTGTACTTTTTATAAGGATGAATGATTGAGATTAATTACACCTCTCCTGTCTAAGTTCCCAGAAAGATCTCAGTACTGGTACTTGGTATACTTGCTCGGTGATTTTGATAAAAGCATAACAGAAGCAGTTGCAAAGTTTGTCTTTTCTGGTGCTAAAATGAGTAAGATTTTGACTGACACACGTATAACAAATTGATCTGTCCAATGGCTAAAATGCTACCTATCCTATAGTGCTGATTTTATAGCTTTTAATTAACATATTTCTATTACATGTGAATTATGGCATGTTAGTGGTTTGTGATAATAACAAAGGGGGACATTGGAAATCATTTATTCTTTCAAGAAATTGTTATATTAAAACTTGTTTTTTTATCATTGTGTTACATACCAACTAACATTGAGTAAATGGTATTTTGTATTATAAGCTGTATGACAGTAAGCACCTTTAATACAAATGTATTTTATTGTATTGTTTTAATATGTACTTAATGTATTGCCTAATGATCTGCTGACAATTACAAAGGATTTTGTTGTTGGATATGCCTGTGTTAATATGAAAGTCAAGTCTAAGAGGTGAGATCTACAATTTTAAATAGATACAAAGTGTTGCTTCCATGTGACCAACCCCCTATTTAGTGTATTAGTCTTTATACCTCAGTGTTTTCATTGGATGTTGCATATGTTTTAAGTAATGATTGGAATGATAAAGATTGTGGAATGGTAGTTGTGTATATTCACACCCCTCAAAGAAGCTCGGTAGTTTTCCTTCAGCATCTCTTCTATTCCTGTTTCTACTACATAAACTACATTAGATGGTCAGAATATTTGAGACAAACTTCATTCTATCTTGGTGATATCCTTCTGTCACTAACCCATTGCTGTTTTAACATACCTGTATTATGCTGTCTAGAAGAAGTAAAGATTTTTTGTGTTTTGCTGGTGCAGAGTTAATACCTTGCCTGAAGCATCAGTAAGTTTCCTTAGTGGCAATTTGATTCAAAATCTCATATGCTCATACTCAGAATTACCCTCTCCATGACTGGCACCTTTCCAATCATATTATTAAAATATCCTTCTTCTCCTAATTCCACAGGGGAGGAGTGAATGGCAAATATGATGGGAGATGCTGCAAAACCATGCTTTGCCAGACGTAATAAAGAGCGGGGAATTTTAAATGAGGAAGATTTCCAGAAGTATGCTGTACGTCATGATTACCAGTTAATGGATGATTACGGAAATGGATACACCAACAAGATGGACATAGGACTTGAGAAGAGGAAGGGTGCCCTGGTTCATTGTGGAACAAGTCCCAGAAAGGGAGCACATGGTGCTTTGAGTAATACAATTTCAACTAAAAATATTGTTTACAGTCAAGGGACAAGAATAACTGATACCTCAAAAGACCAAATTAAGAAATGGGTATCTGACAACCATCATGCTAATTCAGACAGTTGGAGAGAATATAGATCTACAGCCAGGATTCCTATGATTATCAGGCCACAGAAGGATTCTTCACATGAATATGAGAGCCTAGGAAACAGAAATGGAAGACGGCAGCTGCAGGGAGACCTAACAAGTGAAGATATGTCAGATAGGAAAGGAAATTCAGGTAAAAGAATCTATAATTTTTACCAGTTGTCTTTAGATCATTTTCCGTCATGTTCAGCAGCTTGCATGTCTTTTAGGTTATCATACCGAGCATAGGAAGACTATGGTCTGAGGACTACATGAAGTCCATCCCCATTTTAACAGCACATCCAGCCCACAGATCCCCATTTTTTAAAATAATAATAATAATGGGTGAATCTCCTAGTGCTTGGAAACATTGGAAACAACAAAGATGACATTTAAACTCTTCCAAACACACATTTTGTAAGTCAAAATTGACTGAAAACCCTAACATGTAAACTTATAGTGGATGTCTGGCCTCAAGCTGATTTTCAGCTGAAAATCAGGAGTTGTGGCCAGGCTTTGGTGTGGAAACTGGCCTCTGCTGGAGTTTCCCACACCTGCCATAGTCTTAAGGTTGTTCCCAGGGGTCCTTTAATTTTGGGAGATGTTAGGCTTGCATATTTAACTCAATATTCCTGTTAGTTTATGAAACAATATACATTATTAAAACTACTGGAGAAAGTTTAGATTGGTTGATAGTACCCCAGTCCTCCCTCTAGTTTTTAGATTTTCTGGCAGAAGTGGCGTTTCTTTGCATTGGTTATATGAATATCCTGTATGAGCAGCTTTCTTTCTCCCCCCACCCAATATCTTTATGAAGGTTACCAGACAGGGCTGGAAAAAGATTCTGATTTGTAAGTAGCAAACCCAGTGTTTAAGAATCACAGATTTGAAAGCCCTCATCCTTACATAGCACTATATACAAAAGCAGAGGTGCCAGTATCAGAACTGTGTGAGCAAGATCTGATAGGAAGTTCTGCTGTACATGTCCTACAAAACTAGAAATATGCAGGAGCAATATGGTAATGCTTTTGCACAGCTGCCAGTCATTTCAATAGGGGGTGTATTTTGGTGAATTGTTTTCTAAGTGCAGTGGGCTCTTGGTATCTGCAGAGGTTTGGTTCTAGGACTGCCTGTGGATACCAAAATCCATAGATGCTTCAGTTCCATTAAATACAGTGGGTAGTAAAATGGTGTCCCTTAAATAAAATGGCAAAATCAAGGTTTGCGTTTTGGAATCTATGCTATATATATGTATACACACACACACACACACAAACACACGGCCTACTGTATCCGTGGACTGTTTAAAATATATATATATTTCAAACAGTCCATGAATACAGTGGGCCAACTGTATCTGAAATACTTTGAAGACCTGTGATTTCGTCATTAGGTCTAGTTCTACCACTGAGGCAGATTGCAGACCATTCATTCCTAGTTGCTATGGCCTGTAAATCATCTGGTGGCCATCCTTTTAATGATTAGCTTTTTCATACTAAACTAGCTTGTTCCATAGAAGATAGACACACAGTTAAGATATACAAGCTTAATGGTAATGAGTAGAATTTGTTAAAGTAATTCAAATGAGCAGCATTAAAAAGGACACAATATAGATCATTGAATCTTAGAGTTGGAAGAGACCACAAGGGCCATCCAGTCCATACAGGAACTCAAAATCAAAGCAGCCCCAACAGATGGCCATCCAGCTTCTGTTTAAAGACCTCCAAAGAAGGAGACTCCACCACACTCTGAGGGAGTGTGTTCCACTGTCCCAACAGCACTCACTGTCAGGAAGTTCCTCCTGATGTTGAAGTGGAATCTCTTTTCTTGTAGCTTGCATCTTTTGTTCCAGGTCCTGTTCTCTGGAGCAGCAGAAAACAAGCTAGTTCCCTCCTCAATATGACATCCCTTCAAATATTTAAACAGGGCTATCATATCAACTCTTAACCATCTCTTCACCAGGCTAAACATAACCAGTTCCCTAAGTCGTTCCTTATAGGGCATGGTTTACAGATCCTTCACCATTTTAGTTGCCCTCCTTTGGACACACTCCAGTTTTTCAACATCCTTTTTGAATTGTGGTGCCCAGAACTGGACACAGTATTCCAGTTGGGACCTGACCAAAGCGGAATACAGTGGCACTATTACTTCCCTTGATCTAGATACTATACTTCTATTGATACAGCCTAAAATCACATTGGCATTTTTAGTTGCTGCATCACACTGTTGACTCATGTTCAGCCTGTGATCTACTAGGACTCCTAGATCCCTTTCACATGTAGTCTCTCATTAAGCCAGGTGTCCTCCATCTTATATCTATGCATTTCATTTTTTTGCCCTAGGTGCAGTACCTTATATTTCTCCATGCTGAAATTCATTTTGTTAGCTTTGGCCCAGCTTTCTAACCTATTAAGATCATTTTGAATTTTCATCCTGTCCTCTGGGATATTAGCTATTCCTCCTAATTTGGTATCATCTGCAAATATGATAATGATGTTGAATATCACTGGGCCCAAGACAGAACCCTATGGCACCCCACTGGTCACTTCTCTCCAGAATGAAGAGGAGCCATTGCTGAACACCCTTTGGGTTCAGTCAGTCAACCCAATTACTAATCCACCTAACAGTTGTATTGTCTAGGCCACATTTTACTATCTTGTTTGCAAGAATATCATGGGGGAACTTGTCAAAAGCCCTACTGGAATCAAGATATGCTATGCCTACTGCATTCCCTTTATCTACCAAGCTGGAAATTTTATCCAAAAAAAGAGATCAGATTAGTCTGGCATGACTTGTTTTTGAGAAACCCATGTTGACTTTTAGTGATTCTGGCATTCCCTTCTAACTGTTCACAGACTCTCTGTTTAATGAGCTTTTATAGGATCTTTCCTAGTATTGATGTCAGACTAACTGGTTGATAGTTTTTCCCCTCTATTTTCCCCTTTTTGAAGATGGGGACAAGGTTTGCCTTCCTCCAGTCTGCTGGGACCTCTCCTATTCTCCAGGAGTTTTCAAAGTTTATTGCCAGTGGCTCTGAGATTACATTTGCCACTTCTTTTAATATCCTTGAATGTAGTTCATCTGGTCCTGGAGACTTAAATTAATTTAGGTTAACCAGGTGTTCCTGTACTACCTCTTTACATATTCTGTGCTGCATTTCCCCTTTTGTGTCCTCTGCTCGATTTTCTCAGGTTGAGCACCCTTTTCCTTTTGTGAAAAGACTGAGGCAAATAAGGTGTTGGGTAATTCTGCCTTTGTTTCTGTCCCCTTTTAGAATTTCTCCATCTTCTCTGTGCAGTGGCCCTACCATTTCATTCTTCTTTCTTTTGCTATGGACATACCCCCAAAAAGCTCTTTTTATTGTTCTTAACCCTTCTAGCAAGCCTGAGCTCATTCTGCACTTTGGCTTTCCTGACTTTACCCCTACATGTGCCAGCTATTTGTTTGAATTCCTCTTTAGTGATTTTGCCCCTTTTCCATTTCTTATACATCTCCTGTTTAAAACTTAGTTCAGTTGAAAGTTCTTTTGTCATATAACCTGGTTTCTTGAGACACCTCCCATTTTTCCTCCTCATTGGAACAGTCTGAGATTGTGCCTTCAGTATCTCCCTTTTGAGAAACTCCCATCCATTCTGAACTCCCTTCTCCTTTAGTCTTCCTGACCATGGAATCACTCCCAGTGTTTTGCTAAGTTTATTGAAATCAGCTCTCCTAAGTCTAGAATGAGTGCCTGACTATGCCTGGCTTCTCCTTTCCACTGTACAAGAAACTCCAGGAGAGATGTTTAGTGGGGGATGTTAAAAGGAAAAGGGGGGGGGGGCGTATTTTATCATATTAAAACAAGCAAAACCCCATGGCTTTGTTGCTTCTGTTGGCTTGCCAGTTATCTTAATGCAGCTGGGTTGTTATCGCTTTCTTCCACAATGGTAATGCACCAATATTTGAAAAAGTTCCAAAGAAGTGTGTTTAAGAAGGTAAAAGCTAACAGATACTACTTAAACCTTACAGACCTCTGCACATTTACTTTAGAGTAAGTCCTGTAAGTTCCATTAAGTACAATGAGACCTCTGGATAAATGTCCATAGGACTGTGCAGCACATTTATTTATATTTGGTGGTCGGGGGGGGGGGTTGTATGTGTATACTGTTACATTCCGTGTTTGGGGAGGAATTGTGTGTCTCCAGAATTTTTACTCCACAGTTTTCAACTCCTTCATAAATGTCTGTAGTGTACGTCATCACTCAGGGTTTCTTTGAGTTTTGTTTTGTTAAGCTGAGGAAATGCAGCAAGTTCATAATTGTTAATTTGTGAAGTGTACACTTTTCTAATATCTGTTTAAAAGAAATGAAGAAGCCTAGGAGGTCAAAGAGATCAAGAAGAACGAGAAAAAAAGAGAATGATCAAGATGATGAAATTGATGGTCCAGTTATAGATGAGTCTCTACTGACAGCAAAAGAATTGCTAGGACTGCAGCAGGCTGAAGAACGACTCAAACAAGACTGCATTTACAGGCTGAGGAAGGTAGTATTTATGAAAGTATTTTTGCTATTGTTGTTGAATATGTGTCTTGAGACTAAAAACATCTGCTAGCACTATCCTAGTAAGGGAGAAAAGCAACAAAAAAGCATTTGGAAAAGCATAGCAGAATGTTTAGAGTTGATGCGGACCGGCACTATAGACTGGCCTGGGGGAGTTGGAGCGGGGCTGGCTGCCCCAACGTTGTCCTGATGCCGTCCTGACACTGCGTGCCTGTCTGCACAGCGCACGACGTCAGGACGCTCTCCTGGCACAGCGTGTATACACGCTGCGCCAAAAGAGCTGCAGTGGCGGCTCAAAAGGCAGACTTTTGCCGCTCTTTTGGGGATGGCAAAAAGGAGGATCAGGGCTGTGGCATGTGGTTGCTGCAGTCCCGATCTGCCACTCCCAGGGCGGCCCAGAGCCGCCCCAAATGGGCCATCTGCATTGGCCCTTAGTCTCAGAATATCAAATATAATTTCATCATATTTGAAAGCTATTCTGAAGAAGATAGTACTTCTTGTTATGACCAGCATTAATAGTTCTGGATAATTACCTGCAAATAGTTGCTTTGTTGAAAGTTGCAGGAGTACAACAGACAAAGTTGTTGTGTCAAGTTAAAATTTGAAGTTTTCAACATAAATCAAATGGCTAACAAATAGAAAAACTACAGTTGTCCCTCCACATTTGCAGATTTGACTTTTGTGGATTTGATTATTCACAGATTTGCTTAATATGTTCTCTCTAGGAATATCTAGATCCTCTGGCCTAACTCTGTGGTCAACTTTAAGCAAAAGTCACACTGAAGGACCCAGAGATTCCTAGATAGGACACTCCACTAGGCATTTGTAGCTCCTTCAGACCAATTCCATGGTCAATGTCTGACAAATGTTGACCACAGAGTTTCACTGGAAGACCAAGAGATTCCTAGAGAGCTGTTATCTCAGGTAAAAACATAGTGTTTTTGTTATTTGTAGTTTTTCTGCATTCACAGTGAGGGACACTGTAATGAGCAAATCACTTAACTGAATGCTGCGCTCAGTTAGTTGCCATTATTCTTGTAGGTTTCCTACCCCATCTCTCATTTTCCTATGTTAACCTTTCCTAACCTGATGCTCTCTATTGAAGGACTTCAGGTTGAGGAATGCTGTTCTGTCTGATGAAGAGAACTGATAAGGCAAAGGACTGTTGAGCCAAGACTGTTTTTTGTTTTGTTTTGTTTTGTTTTTGTGTTAGTATACTGAGGCAGCCACTCGGGACAGTGAGATAGCACCAGCGCAGCTGTATTAGTATAACTAGTCTAGGCAAAGACCACACATACCTGTCTAAACAATTTGGCTTGTTGTGAACAAATGTGCTTCTGTGTGCTGGTCAATCACTCTGTGGCATGTTATGTGGTTAAACAAATCATGTCCCTCCTTTCATTGGTTTGCTTTTTCTGATGTCTGAACTCAGCCGGACTCAATTTCTGGTTTATCTCTCCCCTGACAAGCCAGAGAAATAATCCTAGAATAAACCATAGAGGAGAGACATGACAGAGTGCTGAGGCCTGCTGAGTTTGGACATCATGATCAACCAGTACAGCCTTACTGTTTGCAATGGAAATTACCATCTTTGCTGCTCATCAGCAATTTTATTTATTTATTTATTTATTTATATCCTGCCTTTCTCCCGATATAGGGATTCAGTGCAGCTAAAACAAATTTAAAATAGTACAAGTTAACAACAATACAAAAACATTAAAATTGTAGATAATGAAGTTTTTTTAAAAAAGTAAAAAGTTAAAAACACTACACATTAAAAATATTAAAATGTATTAAAAGCTATATACAAACCTTGACATTATTTAAAAGCCCAACCCTTGTCAGTTTAAAAAAGTCTGATGGCAAAAAATAATGTTACTACCTGCTGCCAAAAGGAAAGCAGAATTGAGGCCATTCTGACCTCGCTAGGGAGGGAATTCTAAAGGAGCATCCACTGAGAAGACCTTTCCCTTTTCCTGCCAAATGAGCCTGAGAAGGTGGTGGGACAGAAAGAAGAGCCTCTCTGGATGATCTTAGTGCTCTAATGGGCTCATATAGGAAGATATGGGCCTTCAAATAACCTGGATCCAATTGATTTAGGGCTTTATAGGTCACAACCAGCACCTTGAGTTGTGTTGGAAACAGATCAGCAATCCATGGAGCTGTTACAACAAGAGAATAGTGTGCTTCCTGTAGCCAGCCCTACCTGGCTACAGCTTTTTGAGCCAGTTGAAGTTTCTGAGCTCTTTTCATAGGCAGCCACATAGAGTGCATTACAGTAACCCAAACAGGATATGACCAAGGCATTTAAGCAAAGGCAGCCTGACTTGGATAATGGGTATTCGAGTTCAGAAATATCTCAAGTAGCAAGTTGTCACTGGGTTTGGGTTTGTCTTCCTTTGGGGACAGGATGGGCTTTATTTATTTATTTTTAACTTTCAGATTCCTACATCTCTATAGAATCATCCAAGTGTTCAGAAACTTCTTCCAAATTTGGGGATTGCATTATTTTACTACCAAAGTAATAGATACGTAACCACTTAGGTTTATTTCTAGTACGTAAGAGTGTGACCTGCAGCAAAAAGATGCATCATGTCTGAATGCCCCAGTAGTGTACTTGTTTGGGATGGCAGCCAACTGTGCTTCTCTGCTGGAAATCAATTTACTTTTTCCCCTTTGATTTTTTTATTTTCTTTTTCAAGGTGATAGTCAGTACTACATGGCTACTGAGGTGATAGTCAGTACTACATGGCTACTGAGATCCCCAGTCTCCAGACTTTTTTTTTTCTTGGTGGGAAGGCATTGTCTAATTTTTTAATGGTTTTTAAAGATCATTTTTAGTAATTCTACAAATCTCAAGGTTTTTCTGAGTATGTTGATCTCTTCCTCTTGTTTCTAAGTGCTATTGTCTTGACTCCATTTCTGATGGCAAAAGGGTACTGAATTTGCTATTAAAGAGGATTTACAGATCAGCCCACTCCCTCTTGTCCCTGATTTCTTCCAAGTGTGTTGCACTGCAGCTCTTACCAAACCCATGGCATTGCTGGCTGGGGATAATGGAAGCTGTGGTCCAACACAGCTGGAGTACAACAGGTTGGGGAAGGTTTCTTTAGATAAATCAACTGAAAATAGGATTCTAATCAGTTTTGGCTGCTAAATTATCTGGGTTTTTTTCTGTTTCCTTTTAGGATTACTCTATCAGCTCAAAGTGTTTTTAAATTATTCTAGATAACATCTTAAGTAAATGAGCTGTCAGTGGGTCAGGGTCACTCTTGGCAAAAAATATTGTGAAACAGTGATTTTACTACACTTGATCTTAGCCAAAAGGCCGAGAAGCGATTGAAACAGTGATTTTAATATATTGCCTTCTCCTTAGCGACCACGATGCTACCCAACAGCCAAATATACTTGCAAATTATGTGACACTTTGATTGAATCTGTGGCATTTGCTCATAAGCATATAAAAGAAAAAAGACACAAGAAAAACATAAAGGTGAGTAAATAGCAAATTGTAACTATAGCTTCTTGTTAATGTTAGTGCTTTATCAAGAAAACTCAGAATATCAAGTGCCACAGCATAGTAGCTGATCAGCAGCAGCTTCTACAACTGGACATAAAGGCTCAGTATTCTGCATTCCACAGTTCTGTGTTCTAGGCCAGGATACTCTGTGTTGCTTCCTGAGAAGTGGAGCAGCCAGATGATCTAGCTCAGGGGTAGGCAACCTCAGGCCCGGGGACCAGATGCGGGCCCCCGAGGCCTTTGGACCGGCCCCAGGCCAGTCCTCCCCCCCCGCTGCCCGCCATGATGATATTGGTTATTGTTGTTGTTATTGTTCTTGGGGTTTTCTTGGCGAAACCTCCACAGGGGTTTTGCCATGGCTTTTCTGGGACTGAGAGAGTGTGCATGCATACATATATATTTTTTTATATTATTTATGGTGCTTTGGCCCCCCAATTGTCTGAGGGACAGCAACCCGGCCCCCGGCTCAAAAAGGTTGCCTACCCCTGATCTAGCTTCTCCATCTTCTTGACCTTCCACTCTCTAACCCAGGGACCGGCAACCTTTTTGAGACCTGGGCCGGTCTCCGCTAGCCCAGGTCTCGGCTGGGCCAAGGGGGGGGATGGCGGCGCGCGCGCACCCCCTCCGCTAACGTACGCGCGCGCCCCACCATGAGTCCCCTTACCTTACCGAGCCAGGCGGACCCCTGCTGCCGCCACCTCTGGCTCCTCCTCCTCCGCCGCCTCTGGCTCCGCCTCCGCCGCCTCCTCCTCTGCCGCCGCCGCCACTGGCTCCTCATCCTCCTCCACCGCCACCGCCTCTGCCTCCTCCTCCTCCTCCGCGACCGCCGCTTCCGCTACTGCCGCTGAGCCCGCTTTTGGCAGAGCGGGACGCGCCCGGCATTTTGGTATCCAAAATGCCGGTCGCGTTGCGTTTGCGCATGCGCAGGATTTGCACGTGCGCAAACGCGACGCGGCCGGCATTTTTTTCTCCAAAATAGCGGTCGCGTCGCGTTTGCACACGCGCAAATCCTGCGCATGCGCAAACGTGTCGCGGCCGCCATTTTGGAGGAAAAAATGCCGGCCACGGCGCGCGCAGTCGCACGCCGACCAAAACAGGCGGCGGCAGCAGGGGTCTGCCTGGGCCTGCAAGTCCGGCGTCCTGGGCCGGAACCGGCCCGGGGGGCGTAGGTTGCCGACCCCTGCTCTAACCTAAGCCCTTTTATTGTTACCCAAAGGTCTGCTGCCAAAATTATTTGTCAGTCTTGTTGCTGAGATCATAGTATGCCCTATAAAAGAGATACAGTAGTAGTCTGGTCTAGGGAGTCAATTAAACACACATCAATTCATCAGGCAAAATGTCTTCCAGAAAATCTGTTGACTTTGACTTACAGCAATGCTGTGAATTAGAGACCTTGGAGTCACTCTATCATCAACCATGCTGCTCGGGTTTTGCAGACTCAGAGAAGTGACTTTTTTGAGTCTTCCATCTGGAATGTGGTCTTCCTCTTTTCCCACAGACTTCTACCTTGCTAAGCATTATTGTCTTTTTCTAGAGCAGGGGTTGGCAACGTTAACTTACCTGGGGCCGGTTGCTGGTCCCCAGGTCTTCCACCGGGCCGGGGGGGGTGGCACTTGTGCTCATGTGCGCGCACCCCCACCACCACTGCCACTGCTGCACGTGTCGCCGCCGTTCTGCGGGCCATAGGTTGCCGACCCCTGTCCTAGAGAATACAATGCAGCAAAGGTGAAAGGTTCAGACCTTCAGACAGTTATGAATGATTATGCTTTGAAGGAGTAAAGGTCATGAGCAGGACCATATTGAGGTATGACAGCAGAAAGAGAGAAAGGGGCAAGATTGTGGAAGGCTTTGAAGAAAGATGTAGATCCAGTGGGTTTCTACTGGATTTAGGAGTGGACAGAAAATCAGTGTAAAGATTTGAAAATGCATTCTGAATGAGGCCTTACCCATTTTTTCATAGCTTTGACTCTCTTTGAAGTCCTACTTTTTGTAGATGTTTGGCTTACAGATTTGATCATAATTGCTTGTGCTTGTTTCCTTTCTACCCTATGGTGACTTTTATATTTTATGTGTAAATGAAGTAAAGAGCTGAATATTGGGACTTGAATAACTTGCCATGCATATTGGTGTCACAGTATTACTAGCAGCAATAGTCATACATTATATGTAATTTTACTCTTTCTTTCTCTTGTACAGAAGAAAGATGTTCTGTCATTACATATTAATTTCTGTACATTAGTGATATTTTAGCTCTTCTGGCCTGGGTGTGGTTCCATAAAGACATTTCCATACCTCCCTCAAGGATCCTTTGCTCCATCCCCATTACCAATGCTTTCCTTCCAAAATTTGTCCTCCAAATGACCCATCACAGTTCTCAAATCTGTAGGGCAGGGGTCAGCAACCCGTGCACCGCCGCTTACTGGCCCCCACCGCCTCCTCTGCACGTTTTGGCCGCTGCGTGCATCGTGGAGGCAGTGGCGGCGGTCGCGGTGTGCGTAGCGGCGGCGGCATGCGCGGTGGTGAGGCGCGCGCGCCGCCACCCCCCCCCCCCCCCCCCGGCCCACTGGAAGGGACCACCAGAAGGGACCGGCCCCAGGTAAAAAAAGGTTGCCAACCCCTGCTGTAGGGAGTTAGATGTAACATTTGTTATGTTTTTCCCCTCCCCAGAGGAAGTGACTTTAGTTTGGCCCCTCTGGGCTTAAAACAGCATGGGGGGAAGGAACTGACAGAATTGCTTCCCACATCCTTTGGAGCAGAGGTGGGAAACTGTGCAAGACTAGGGGCTGCATTAGGACTCCAGGAGATGTTGGAGGGCCACATTCCCACCTTACCTGCTTCTGGAGGGGGGACATCCCCCACAAATACCCTCTAGGGAACATGGAGACATGTTTTGACTCCTTCCTAGGCCCCTAGAGGACATTTTAGGGCAAAAGGGTTTTTTGAAATTTATTGCAACATATCATTTTGACTCCTGGAGGACCCATGGGAGCTCCAAACATGGTGAAAATGCTCTCTAGACCTCCCAGAGATCATTTTTGGGCATTTCAGAGCAAAAACAATTGTGTGTGTGTGGGAAATATAATCCCCTTGGGCACCACAAAAATTGCCTTAGTGGGCTACATTTGGCCCTCAGGCCATATTTTGCCAAGCCCTCCCTTAGAACGTACAAATGGCTTTTTTGAGGGGTGGTGTGTGCATCCCTGTAAGGCAGGGACAGGCAACCTTTCCCCTTTAAGGGCCAAGGGACTTCAGCTCCCAGAAGCCTCAGCCATGTTGGCCAATAGTCCCATGTTGGCCAATAGTTCCTGGGATTCTGGGAGCTGAAGTCCCTCAACCCTTAAAGGGGAAAGGTTGCCTACCCCTGCTGTAAGGTGTGGTGGTAAACCTCTGACAGTTGCTCACTTTGTTTTTTGCTAGTAAGAGGACATACATTTTACATTGTTTTCTGAAATGCATTTTCTTGTGTTTTTCCAACCTGTATAATATAAGGGTATTCTACGATTTTAAAAAAATCTGCGTATCAGAGTGTCTTTGCATAAATTGTTAAAATAGCTCTGAGAAAATATACTTAGATTTCCTCCTCTGTTTATTTCCAAAGGAAAAACAAGAGCAGCAACTTCTTACTGCGCTACCTCCACCAGCACCTTTACAAATTGAAGCTATTGGGATTGCCATTGAGAAAGTAGTGCAAGAGTTTGGGTTAAATAATGAAGATTTGGAACAAAGGCTTGGAATT
The DNA here is from genome assembly GCA_026167975.1 of Phrynosoma blainvillii. Taxonomy (NCBI): domain Eukaryota; kingdom Metazoa; phylum Chordata; class Lepidosauria; order Squamata; family Phrynosomatidae; genus Phrynosoma; species Phrynosoma blainvillii. The sequence goes on from JANUYF010000002.1 coordinate 100,404,509, forward strand.
AAAACTACAATGGAAAATGTATTGCATGAGAAATTACCAGGTAATGATTAGTTGTGGGAGTTTTCTACAGAGTTTTATTTAAATACCGGTAATCTTTAACTAATTTCAGTTAGTATTTTCATTGTCTCTCGCTTAACAAAGTATGGCCTTGAAGTAGCAAAGTGGATGAACTGCTAAAAAAGAGCCAATATAACAGCTGAGAATAAGTGGAGTAGTTACTAAATCATGATTCACTGTTCATATTCAATTTCCTAATATTTATGGAACATAGACTAGCTACTAAGTGATCTTGGGAATAGACCATCTTCTAATTCCTAATGCTGAACTAGACTAGTAGTGCAGAGAACACAGGATTCCCCCTGCACATTATGCAATTTGAATTAAAATTTCCCATTTTTCTTTACTGTAGATTGTTCTCTAAGACTATATGGCTCTTCCTGTAGCAGATTTGGTTTCAAAAACTCAGATGTAAATCTCGATATTCAGTTTCCCGCCAGTGTACGTATGACCTTTTTCTTCAAGAAATATTGAATACATAGGGTGTTTTGCTTTTTTGTTGTTGTTTTTTTTGTCAGCTTATATGTTTTAGATCTTTTGTATCACCCATAATGGCATTCATGACAGCAGCTTTAGGAAAATTATCCATTTGTGGAATTTGCAAAAGCAAAGAAAATAGAGTGTACTCTGCTTACATAACAAAAATGTGCATAAATGTGCATATAAATCCTCTTAAGTTACAATTAGTGTGAAGTAACATTTTTATGAGATTTTCCCTTTTAATATGACTATTAGAAGAAAATTATCTTATATCAAAACCTATATTTGAAAAGTCTTATTTAAAATGTACCTTATCTAAAATGTTAATTAAATGAGATTAACATTCATACATTGTGATTTTTAAAAGTCAACAACTAATAGAGTCAGCTTTGGGAAATTTTCTGACCTCAGTGAAAATTTCTATATACCGAAAGTGACAGTCAAGAGTACCATTATGATTAAGGACAAAAGGTTGAATAAGATGTACATTTTTTAACTTCTTGACTCCAATGAGAATTTCACTGTCCTCTTAAATGAGGCCAGTTTACTTGACAATAAGAGTACACAATGTCTGCTATACCTCAATGGGTATACATTATATTGCCTGGGATTTACCAAAAGTACCACAGTAAGCTACAAAAGTACCACAGTAATCAATTTGTTCGTACATTTTGGTTTTTTATTTATTTATTTGAAAAAAACCACAGAAACAAACAAGAACCCTGTGGCAAGTAGCTGATGTTTAGGGAAAGGTTTTACAATTGTCTGCATGTCTGTGCTGCAGAATGCCTACATTGTCAGTTAGTTCTGTGTGGATTCTGTTCCAGAACCTCCATGAGGGTACAAAATGTCCCTTTCTAGTGAATGAGGTTGAATAAGCAAGTGAAATGCCATGAAGTTTTATACTTCTGTAGAATTTGAAATACTTAATTCATTAAGATCTTTAAAAATTCTATAGCTTTCGTTCTGCTCTTTTTCATAGATGTCTCAACCAGATGTTCTCTTAATTGTGCAAGAGAGCCTGAAGAATAGTGGTAAGGCATATTTATTCATATCTGTGCTTAGCCACTTTTTCACTCACACAAAATTAAGAGTGGAATAACACTGCAGAAAAACCAGGTGGCGGTGGGTGATGGGCCAGAAGGAATGCAGAGCATAGATACAGAGTTTCCCCTCTATGATAGAAAAGGCTTCTATGAGTAATGGAAACAACTTGAATCAAATGAAGGTTCCCTGTTTATTTGAAGGGGATCAGACAATAATTTTTACCAGTTCATCCTTCCTCCTCTAGCACAACCTCAGACACTGGTTCAGATTTCCCTGCTCTCAAAAACAGACAGACTTTCAGGGTCCAGGGAGAGATAAAAGTTGGCCAACCCTCCCCCCCCCCCCCCACAAAAAAACCTCCTCTCCTCCCTTCTCCTTGTGCAGTGTGGAGCATCCAGTTCACAGGGTTTTGTTTTTCCTAGCTGTGCCAGCCTTATGTAATGTCTAATGATTGATGTAATTGTCACTCAGCACATAACTGTAAGAGGCAGGGGTTAGTGTTATGATGAAAGGGATAACTAGAGGTGCTGAGTTTGAATGATGCAACTGGGGCAGTAATGGCTGGTGTGTATTTTTATCAAGCTGTAGTTCATTGAGTATTTGAATCAATAGCCTTGAAAAAGAAAGTATAATGGATCCACATTATTAATGCAACTTTTCATGAAGTATTGTTGTGGGAGGAATTACAGGTGTCCCTCACTTAATGAAGTCAGTGTATTTCTGGGCTGTACTTCTTTAACAGAAAATCTGGTACTAGAGGTAGAAATAACATGGAAAGAATAGGGACAAGTTCCTACACCACATAAAAGAAGAGCAGTTCCATGTTTAAGCAAACCTTTTATTTAAAATTGACAATATGCACATGTGAAATGAAACTGTCAGGTCAAGTAAGCCTTACATCAGTAAAGAAAAACATTTTAAACCTTCTAGAGACCACCTGAAGGCTTATTCCAGGGGTAGGCAACCTTTCCCCTTTAAGGGCCGAGGGACTTTAGCTCCCAGAAGCCTCAGCCATGTTGGCCAGTAGTCTCATGTTGGCCGATAGCTCTTGGGATTCTGGGAGCTGAAGTCCCTCGGCCCTTAAAGGGGAAAGGTTGCCTACCCCTGGCTTATTCCAAAATGCATCCAGATATTACCTTTTCTTTCAGCTGCTTCTACTTTTATATTATTTCCATTTTGGTCAAACTTACAGATGCTTCTTTAGCATACTGGTGAGGCAGACATATCATCTCTCCCCATTTCTCTGTGTTTTGCTGTTCACATACTCAGTAAGGGCTTCTGGAGACAGCTGGTGTTTATTTTGCCTGTTGCACACTTGGCTGAAGTAGGAACCAATTGCTACTGTACAGCTAGAACCAATTCCATTCTTTCCCCAGTTCAAAACTATTGCATTGCTTAATGACAACACACTGCTGCAACTGAACACTGAAAGTCTGCATTTTTCCAGCCCCCCTTTACCATCCTCTCAATACTGATGCTGTAAAATATGTCCAGGCAAACAGACAATGAAGAGAAGGGGAGGTGTTGGGCTGGTGTAAAAAGGAGTTTCTTTGTCAGAAGCTTTGTCTACTGAGGTACGTCTGTATTGGGAAAATATTTATTCAGTTTGATTGTGCCCTAGGTGCTAGCACTGATCTGTTAGCATTGGGAAGTGCAACACCTCTGCAATATGCACCTTCTAATTGGCCATTGAAAATTCCAGCCCTCTCAAATGTTAATGTTTCTTCATGCATGTAGATGGGATCTGAGGGGAAGGCTACAATGGTCAAGGTGTGAGGGAAGACAAACCAGAGTACATCTGATTTCTCTATAGCAAGATTGCCCATATCAACTTATGATTGCTGGTTTGGTTATCTATAGCCAGCTTTGTAGGTTGCTCCGTATTGTAGCAAGAAGGCATGTGCAAATTTATCACATGCAAATTTTTATTCTGGAATGATTTCCTGGTTTCACAGTCAATATCACAAATACTGATTATAATTGCTATAATGTCTATAAACTTGCATTAAAATAGATAAATCCACTGTAATGCATTATATCCATTTGTTTAAGAATCTTGAAAAGGGCAGAACAGTGAAAAATACCAAAAAAATAAATAAGCAACAGTAAAGCAATGAAAAGATCAGGAAATCATCTGTTTGCTCGATTGTAAGGCAGGGCAAGGCATCATTTTCTGAAATGATTCTTCCGCTGTTTTAAAGGTGTGGTAAACAAAAATTGCAATCAGTCAGGTCATTCAACAATTCAAAAACTGAATGTGGATATAGAAAATGATACAAAAATTATTCCCAAGCCTTTACTTGTCACAATTCTTGGGGCTATGTGGCCTAGCCTCATTTCTGAATGAACATGTTAATTTACATGTCTTTAAAAAAAACTGGATGGCTCTCCTTTTAAGACTGGGAATAAATGGGACATATTATACCTTAGAAGAAAGAAAGTTATATTTATGGAAACTTCAAAGACATCAGCTTAGATAATTATCCATTGTATGGTATAATATGCCCTATATTTAGTATCTGGGATCTGTCAGAAAATCTAATATTTACCTGTTTGCTTGAGACTTTAAAATGGAATATACAAAAGAAGATCTAATTATTGTGACTGAACAAGAACAATTTTAAGGCCTTTGTCAGTGTTATAGATGTGATAAATAAGGCACATGGGTTTGTGTAGTTGAGCATGGTGGCATTTTTGTTGTTTGTTCTTTTTTTTCACCACTTGAACATTTCTTTTAGTTTTGAATTTTCAAAATCTAAAAATGGTTTAAAGTGACCATCTGAAGTTCATAGGTGGCTGAGATAGTGACACCTTTGCTTTCTGATGATTCAGTGTACACAGATTTTGTTTCATGCACAAAATTATTAAAAAATACTATGTATAAAATTACCTTCAGTATAAGGTTTATACGAAGACTTGGGTCTCATCTCCAAGATATCTCAGTATGCATATGCAAATATTCTAAAATCCAAAATCCCAAACGTTTCAGGTCCAAGCATTTTGGATAATGGAGACTCAATTTGTAGGTTCAAATGGCAGTTCTGTAGTTAAATGAAAACGACAGCCCTGTGAACCTTTGTTTAAAGCACAGGCAAAGGAGTAAAGGGGTTTCCTTTAATTTTCTCTATGTGAGAGATGTTACGTGTGTCTTTTATTCAATACCATGATTAATGTGGCTTTCTCTTTCCCCCCATAGAATCTTTTATTGATGTTGATGCAGATTTCCATTCTAGAGTGCCTGTGGTGGTGTGCAAAGAAAATCAAAGGTCTCAGTCAGCAAATTTGTGTGTTCTTACAATGTATAGCCATGTAAATTATGCATTTCCACACCTGTGCTAGCATCTGTACTAAGTAACTCAAAAGAGAGAGAGAAGAATGATTATCAATAACCAGCCAGTTTAAACATTGGCTAATCAAATGCTCCTAGGAAGCCTTCAAGTTGGACATGAGGGCAATAGCATTCTTTTGTTCATGTCTCTCAGAAACTAGTATACAAAGGCAAGCTGTCTTTCGTACTGGAGAGGAATATATCCATCATGACTAGGACCTGATGATCTGTTAGAAATGTAGTAGTAGTTGTGGTAGTATTTAATCCTTACTAATGCTAGGAGTAACAAATTACATTATCAGTCGTATGCCATCATAATAAGTGTATGCATCTGCTATAGCTTTAAATTTACATATAGTAGTAAAACAACCATAAAGCAGTGTCAGATAAAGGTATTGCTTCCATGTGACAGTGGTCTCGTGAACATGTATATCCCTCCTTATTTGATCACAACCACTGCCCCGCCTACTATTTCTGTGATTGTTATGGATTTCTTTTAATTATATGTTTTAGCTATCTTGTTTTAATTGTTAAAATTGTTTAGTTCTTTTTTAAGGGGTGGGAGGGTTGTGTGATTTGGGATTCTATTTTAAAGTTGTATGTTGTTTTAAATTGTTGTAAGCCACCTCGATTGCTTGGCAGAGGGATGGGATATAAATAAAATTTGTTGTTATTATTATTATTATTATTATATTATTATCCAGTTTGAGCCAAAAAAAATTTACCCAGCAAACGGGGATCCCAGCCCAACAATAGTCGGAATAGCTATCTCAAATTTTAAATTATTATAATGCATTGAGCAGAACAAATCATCCCATTGCTGCTACTGAACAGAGTAGCCACATATCTGCTCACCCTCCCTGTATCCCTAAATAACATGAAAGGACATATATAGTTTGCAGTGTGATTATATGAATTGTGTAGCATCATACTTACTTCTAGCATGTATTGCTTTGCAAAGAGAAGGAGGAAACACAGAATTGCTTTTTTTGGCAGTAGTCACTCATTTCCAGTCATGAAAATTTCCATCCTTAGTTTGCTTTATTTGGTGGAGGAAGAAAAAGTTTTAATTTCTATCTTTATCTTTTTAGTGGCCTTGTTTGTAGAGTAAGCGCAGGGAATGAAAATGCTTGCCTAACAACAAATCACTTGGCTACACTAGGGAAACTGGAACCTCATCTTGTGTCCCTAGTTACTGCCTTCAGACACTGGGCTAAGGTAAGTCTGATTCTAGTAGCAAAACATTAAGTATCCATATTTATACATGGATAGTGACTGAATAGTGAAGCATTGTATAGGCTTGGGTTATGACTAATTTGCATTATACTTTATGGATAAAATTGCTTTGGTGCTGAAGATAGTGAAGGTCCAGTGGATATAGCTTTGGCCTTGGCTTAGCCATTTAAAATTGATATTTTTAAAAATTATACAGATAATGTGAACAAGATCTATGGTGAGTTACGACCCACCTTGTGTGCCTTACTGTGATGCCTTCTGCCAGCTCTGTGAGGTCAGGATAGTGGTGAGGCATTCCTAACTCCCCAATCTTTACATTGTGCCAGGATCAGCTGCAAGTGAGAGGGTAAGTCAGGGCAGGATCAGATTCTCCCCTGCTCTCAAGTTTTTATGTAATCAAGCCTGTGGAGGAGGGTGAGTCTGTGCAGAAACAAGTCCTAAAGAACCACTCACTATGCCAGATAACCTAATAGGGGACTCTCACAGTTTCCCATGATTGGTAAGACCAGCATCCTCCATGACTGGATTGCAGATTTTTTTACTGCTGTAGTAGGCAATCTCCTCCTAGTACAGAACAGAGGCTCACACCACTTTTCGGAATTTCTCTGGCGGGTGAAGGAGCAAGACACACTGGGGCTCATGAGATTAGAAGCCAAACCCAGGGGGAGAGCCTGCTGAAGGACTTTTCCTCAAGCTGCTCCTCCTCTTCCTGATAAAACCTTTGCATCCTGAGTTAGTTCCTAGCTCTCCTTTATTTCTCTGCCCTTGCTTCTTCCTGCAGCAGTCTTCCAAGGCTGGGACAAATCCAGCACCCCGCTAGCTGTGTATTCTGTAGCATCTCTCTGCAGTTAAGTGACTGATCCAATGTATAGCTGTTAACATTCTCATAATTACTGGTCAACAGCAGCCAGCAGCCTTCCCAGTTTGGCAAAAGAAGCAGGGGGGAAAAGCTGGTAGGTCAGCAGTCTCATACCCCTTCACACTGATCCTTGCCCTTCCTAGCTCATAAAAGTGATGTACTGATGACAATATCTCTGTTTAAAAAACAAAACCCTTCCCAAGATGGATAATTTCCTCTGAGTCTTCAATATTCTTATCTAAGGTGCTGGAACATGTGGTGCCATCTCAGTCCCAGGGTTTTCTGGATGAGATATATGATCAGGTTTGATTATGGGACTCGGACTGTTTTAATTGGATTGGTAGATGATCTGTGCCAAGACCAGAATTGGAAACCAGTTGGTTCTCCTTAAGGCATCTTGGTGACATTCTGAGTGATTTGGCTGGTATGGGACATAGTTGGTCTATTTTAGAGTGGATCTAGTCCATCTTGGTACAATTTAGAATTTGGTCCTCTTTGACAGCGTTACCATTGGCTTGTGATGTATCTCAGGATTCCATCTAGTCCACCATGCCATGTCACATGTACTTGAAACTGCTGGGAAAATTGGTTGAGAATTTGGGATTTCAGAAACACCAGAATGCTTATGACTCCCGATATTTTCTTTCCTTTCCATTTAAATCCAAGGAAACTCTTCTAGTTCTCAAACAGTGTATGATGTTGGTAAGGAACAGCAGAAAGGTAAAAACGAATTAAACTTGAAGCTCATTCTAGGCAAGATGTATGAGTGCTCATAATCAGTTGAAAGGCAAATCAAGAAATAGGAATCTTTCCTCTTGGAGTCGAAGGTTTGTATGGTATGGATGTTTCTGAATTCAGTGCTGAACCAGGATATCCATGTTTTCCAATGACTACAAGTATACTTTCAGAGTTAAAGCTAGCGCACCAACTGCTCCTCTTCCTGCATTTGTTGGATCTATTGGATTGGCACATGCCTTAATTATATCCTATGGGGACTACTATAATGTGTTCTACATGGGGTTATCTTTCGGAAATATTCAGAAACTTAAGCTGGTTCAGCTGTGGCCAGACTGTTGACCTGGCATGGCTGCAGAGAGCATGTTGCCTTCCTTGTTAAAGTAGCTTCATTGACTACTAACTTGATTTCCAGGTATAATTAAGAGTGCCAGTTGTGAATTATATAAAGCTCTACAAAACCTGGACAAGTTGCCAGACTGTATTCTCCCATATGAGCTTGGTCAGATTTTAAGAGGCCCTTCCCTTGCTTCACTATTGTCAGAGACACATTTAGCAGGAGCATGTGAGAAAGCCTTCTCAAGAGCTGTGGCTAGGCTTTGGAGCTCTATGTTGAAGGGGCCTAGGTTTGTTCCATTATTGTTGTTCTTTTCCTGACAGATAAATACATTTTTATTCATGTGGCTTTTGGCTCCTAAGCCACTTTGAGGTATATTTGTCGCGAAAGAATGAATTTTAATTTTAATTATGGCATTAAAGTAAAAAAAAAAAAAACCACATTTTCCAGCGTATAAGACGACTTTTTAACCAGGAAAATCTGGAGTTAAAGTTGGGGTCATCACCGGGTATAAGGAGGATGAGGATGAGGAAGATAGAAGTGCGAGGCGAGAAGGAGCCAGGGGGAGAAGGAGGAGGACTAGGAGGTCCTCCTTCTTCTCTCCACCGCTTTTTCCCCCTCCTCCCACCTTTTCTCCTCGTCCTCCTCCCCTTCCTTCTCTCCACTGCTTCCCCCCCTCCTCCCACACTGCACCATTACTTAGTATACAATGCTGGTTTAGTTGTGCGGAATTGCTCTCTTCTGTGTCCCTACAGCTCAAGCAACAGTTGTAGAATCAGTAGTACTTTGAAATGGCGTTACTACCTCAGTAGTACTTTGAAATGGTGTTCTGTATGGTCAGTTTAAAGTAGCTGCAAAGGAATATTTTAATGGTTGTTTTCTTCTCCCCCCTTCTCTATCTTTGTAGCTATGTTGTGCAGATCGTCCTGAAGAAGGCGGCTTACCCCCTTACGTGTTTGCTCTAATGGTTATTTTCTTTCTGCAACAGAGGAAAGAGCCTTTCCTGCCAGTTTATTTAGGATCATGGGTACGTGGATGTATTGCATGGAATGTTTTAAGGATTTAAAAGATGTTTTGAATTCTTTTGCTCCCTCTTGGGTAAATCCAAGGTATGGTATTCTTAATCTTCTAGTGAAGAGAAGGAAACAGTCAGTCTTAACAGGGAATGCATTTAGATATTCCTTCAAAGTATGACTCACAGGATCAGAAAAGAGACACAGGCTTCAGTGTTGTATCTTACCTCCCCTCTCCTCCCTTGTGTACGCAGTTTTGAAACATTACTTTCCAGTGTGACAAAGCATAGTTTGAAATGGTGCCTCAGCCAGCAAAGGATTTTTAAGGCAGTCCTTGAAAACTATAGAATCCTATAAGCTCTGCAGGCATAGTTACCCTGATGGTAGAGGCATAGACAGTGACAGGAAGAGGAGGAAGGAAGGAAGAAAGAAAGAAAGAAAGAAAGAAAGAAAGAAAGAAAGAAGACAATTAGAAGAAAAGGTTGTTGTGATGTGATGAGAGAAAGACCTTTTTGGCTAGAAGCTGCATATATTGTTTGGCTTCCAGAGGGTCCATGAAACCAAGACAGTGCAGGAGGTTTGCCTTGGACATTTGCCTATCCCATCTAAATGAAGCTGGAAGTGAACTGTTGGTCACTTTTGATTTTCCATCATTATTGTACAATCATGGGGCTGATGCAAGCCACAGTGGGTCCTGGGATTAAAAAAAAAATGCCCCCTTGGCCCTCCAACATTTGCCATACCTACAGTAGATACCATGTGGACTTTGAAAAAGAGTTGTGCAAAGTTCTTTACCAAAGGTTCTTGGGAGAGTTTAGAAGTCATAACGCTAAGATGAAAGATCCTTTTAAGACCCATTAGTTAAATGATCAGTTAGTGGAGGGTAGAAACGTCTTAAGTGCTCATGATGAAAGAGAGTAAACAGTGACACTGATGCTCTATAACTTTGTTGACTTTTTTGCCAATGATGCTCTTTGTGAACAGTGAGGTTTTTTAGATGACACCATAGGATATAAGGTCTATTATTCAGTTGCCTTAAAGAATATGGAAATACTCATAGTCTAATCCAACTGTTCTATTCCAACAAGTAGCAAATATTGCTTGTAATATCTTTGAGGTGGGGGAGGTAGTGGGAATGCCGTTGGACAGTGAGTTGGCTTTATACTTTTCCTTTTGTGAACGATAGTGCTCTTTTTATCCACAAAAGAGGTTCTGCTGACAGAAGCCAGGCATATCAACCAGTGATATTTATCAGTTTCCCCAAGCATCACCTTCTACTGTTTGGGAGGAGTCCCCTAGTCCTCTGAAGCAGATTTTCAGAGAGGGAGAAAAGGGAACTGACAAAAGCCACACCTAGATTTTCCAGCAGGAATGAAATGTAAATCAAAGATCACATTTCCTTCTTTAACACTGATTTTTCTGCCTTAATTTATTACTTCATCTCCATTGCTATAGATTGGTGGATTTTCATTGAACAAATTAGTGAACTTTAATCTAAAAGAAGTTGAGAATGACACTGTGGTCTGGGAATACAGTCCTGCTATTGATGACCCCGGTTCTTCAAAGGAAACTTCTAAGAGGGGCAAGGTATAATACTATGTTAATTTGGAGGGAGGTAATATTTAAAATATACTTTTATTAAAAAAAAATGCTTTGCTTGTAAAATGTAATTTGTGATGTACATACTTTAGAGTATTATAGGATTCCATTAGCTGAGGGCAGGAGAGATTGACACTGTTATTGATGTCAGTGAAGCTTGATACATCCTGCAATATGCCATCAGTTCTGTGGACATGCACAGGAGAACTGAAGAATCAGAGTCCCTGTCTAAGCAAAAATAAAGCATTACACTTGTCCCTCCATTTTCGTGGACTTCGAGTCCACAGTCTCAGTCCTTCACAGACCGGCAAGTGGAAAGAGTCAAGCCTATGGGGCTTGAATATTTGCAAATTTCCATTTTCGGAGGAGGGCCTGAAACAGATCCCCCGCGAAAATGGAGGGATGACTGTAATTGTACCTGAACTGCAATAACATGGGTACATATGTAATCCAGTTTTAAGATAAAAGCTTGAGTCAATTCCTTAATGTTTTGTGTACATACTTGTCCCAGTTAGTTTAGACCAGGGGTAGGCAACTTGTCCCCTTTAAGGGCTGAGGGACTTCAGCTCCCAGAAGCCTCAGCCATGTTGGCCAATAATCCCATGTTGGCCAATAGCTCCTGGGATTCTGGGAGCTGAAGTCCTTCGGCCCTTAAAGGGGACAGGTTGCCTACCCCTGGTTTAGACTCATTGAAAAAGGACTTATTAGTTAGAATTGCATAAACTCCAATGATTTCAGTGGGTTTACTCTAGCTGGGATTTATACTGGATTTAGGTTTTCTCTGGGAGTAAGTCCCATTGCATTCACTGGGGCTCACTTGTAAATTATATGCCAATCAATTAGACAAGGCCAAGGTCAGTTTTCAGAGGCAGAACTACAAAGCACAATTGGCGTCTTGGGCAAAATAAGATAAAATAGGTGCCCTCACTTATTTGCTGCTTCTTATGGCCACCACATGCCAGGGTTAGAAAGCTCAGTGCTGAGCAGCTCACAGGTGTAATCCTTAAGTGTTGGTACACTGCAGGATGCAAGCAGGTGTTCATAAAATTTGGCTTTTCAGAAATTTCTTTTCCCAGAAAGAGAATTTACCAGTAAAGGAACAGTTCAAGTTATGTGTTAGTGACATGTTGTTCCAAGAAGACTTTGGTTCTCTCATCAAGTTAAAATCTCCCCATGGTATAATTTACTTAAACACCTTCCAGGCCCAGAGGACTACTATTTAAAACTGAAGTTTTGTTTAAGAAGGAAGGTAACATTAGCTAGGTTCCAGCTAATGCCCTCCACAATTTTGGACAGCAGATTAGCTAAACTCCCTTAGCAATTATGCTACTATTTACTTTGCTGGCAGGCAAAAACATTTTTCTTTAAGCAGGCTTTTAATATATAGCTGTGCCCAGGAGGTTTTTGTTTTTTTAATTGAGGAAGTGTTTTGTTTTTGTTTTTTAACTTTTGTACATTTTAAAATATTTTTTTATTGTTCTGATAGTGACAGTTTTAATTGTTTTTAAAATTCCATTGGTAGATTTTAATTGATTTCCTTCTGTGAGCCACCTTGAATAGAGTTCCATTCTGGGAGAAAGGCAGCATATAAACAAAACAAAACAATACTGTTGTTGTGGTTTGGATCAAGTTGATGACCTTCCTTACTATTTGTTTAGTTGTCCTTTGTCACAGGGAATCAACAGAAAATACCTTATGGGCTTGCTGTGTATTAAAAATAATTGGTCCACCTGCCAAATAACAGAATTTTTGCTTTTTTATAAATTCTAGAAGAGTTGTAAATTTCTTAATGGCACTAGTGAAAGCCTGTCTACGTTATTATAAGATACTCCCAAAAGTCTGTTTGAGTATTTTAATTGTTACTAATGAGCCTAGTAGGTGTTCATAAAAAGAAAGGGAGTTGGAAATAATACATTATATTTTAACTTTGTCATTTGCTATTTGTGTAACCTCTTTGATGTTACATGTTAATAACCTTTGGTTATAAGCAATTAAACTTTAAATTGAAGTGACATACATAAAAATTGTGCCATTAGTTACAAAACTCTTAGCTTGTGTGTGTAATAATGCTGCATTGAGGACAATGTAGAGTACTCTCTTTCAATTTACTCTATGACTTCAGCTGGTACATTTAAAGCCTTGTTAAAACTGTCATAGTAATATATTTTTCTGTTTTGGGATGTAGCTTCTAGGGAAACATAACAATTTAACCTTTGCTTTCATTGGTAGGTACCTTTAGTGTTTGATTCAAATCACCAATGTTCAGTCCCAGTTGGACAACTCTGGGTTGAACTGCTTCGTTTTTATGCCTTGGAATTTAATTTGGCTGATTTGGTAATCAGCATACGCCTCAAAGAAAAAGTTTCTCGTGAATCAAAGGACTGGCCTAAAAAACGGATTGCTGTGGAAGGTACTTTAAATTAGTTCACTTGTACAAGGATCCAATTTATATAATCTGTTAGAGATGTTTTATCAATTTGTATTTTGAGCTTTAGCTCTGGACTATGTCTTGGGCCTCTACAAGAAAGTTAGAGTGGCTTTGTCTGTCTGACAGTCTGTATCCACACTGGAGATTTAAAGCAATGTGACACCACCTTAACTGCCATAACTCTATCCTATAGAATCCTGGGATTTGTAATTTGATGGAGCACCAGAGCTCTAACAGACCAGGCTGAATACCTCACCAAACTACAGATCCCAGGATTCTGTAGGGTAGTCATGGCAGTTAAAGTGGTGTCAAACTGCTTTGATTACACAGTGTGAATGCACCTTGGATATATGCTGACCTGTTCTCCACACTCAATACAGAACTTGTGGGCTATTCTGTCACCTGTCTTCCTCCCTTCTCCCATTTGCTTTGCTTTTCTGATAGATTGTGCAAATTATGATAGTCTCTCTTTGCCACTGTCTTTTTGCCTACAGCTGTACAACCATAGAATTCTCTGAAGGGCTCAGTACAGTAACATTGGAAACACCTGATATAAATGGAAGGGCACAACAAACAGCTGCTAGGCTGAGGCCCACTCTCAGTTGATTCCTATGGTTATTGTCTTCATGTGGAAAGTCTTATGCAAGCACCTGCTTTCCATGTGGTTTAGGTGGCTTTCTCTCTGCAGTTTCTCACTCAAAGGACCTGTTAAAAGAAATTTAATGTGAAATAGCTCCATCAGTGCAACAGATCCATTTGGAAAAAATATTTCTGGAAAATTGTTTTTAAAAATACTACGGATATATGTTTACATCCTTTCTCCCCTACCTATGGTACTTGCTGAGTGGTTTACAAGTCAAATGGGTAGCATACAATTCAAATAATAAATATAAAAATACAACAATTAATAGTTACATATCTGTGGCAATAACTTCCCCTCACCCCAATAGGACAGCTGAAGTAAAGAAGCATTTACATAATATGAATGTCAGTATCATAATCTGAGCCATACCTACCATGTTTACTGCCTTCCGACTCCATTGTGGGTCACACCTGCCTGTTTGAATGAAAATGGAAGTGACAAGAAGTTTGCTTTCATTTTTTAAAAAAATGCTTTTTGAGGTCAAACAAAGCCTGTTGGAATGACAAGTAACAATTCAATGGAAAATTGTAGCATCTGGGGGGAAAATTCTTCATATGTCTGATTCTTTTTCGGTCATGAAGGGGGTGAAGGTGATTTTGGGGTGCTGCACAAAAGGTCCTTGTGGGCAGGATAATTTCCATCCATGGCCTATACTGCCAAAAAGCATCCAATGAGACAGTGAGCCACACCTGCCAAGAGCACACAGTTGGGGCGCCAGACCCTGTAACCACTTTCCCTGTCCCCTGCATTTTATTGGGTGCAAGAGTGCAATGTAAGGTCTCCACTGATGACCACAGTGTGCTCACAAGTTCAGATTACTGTTTTAAGCGGTGTAAGATGACTTGCACAAATAAGTAATGGGAGTATAATAAGTGCAAAGTTCTTTACCAAAGAACTTTACTATTGTGAAATCCAGGCTTTTGAAAACAACTTCAATTAGAGACATATCCTTGTCACTTTAAAATGTTTTGCTTGTTAAAACATGAGTGTTTTGTGCACATAAGCTGTCTCACAGCCTGCATGTAATCTAGCATGAGAACTGACCCTTTGTAATTCCATTTGGAGACAGCGTGTAAGCTATTTTACAGAGTAGTACTTGCAGTTAAAGTCCTTTCTGTTTTGTATAACATCTCCCACTTTTCACTCATTGATGTCATCTTTTGTGACTTTCATAGTCCATGTGCGGTTTTAACTGTATTTTTAATCATGCCTCTTATTGGCAACTTGGGTTGGTAACGTGCATTTTTAGAATGTGATAGAATATAGTATTTGAATCTATGGCAACACCTTCAGTAATGCATACAATAAAGTGGATGGTGTTTGACTTACTCCTTTTCAGATCCTTACTCTGTGAAGAGAAATGTGGCAAGAACCCTTAACAGCCAACTGGTATATGAGTATATTCTTCACTGCCTACGGGCAACATACAAGTATTTTGCCATGCCTCATAAGCAGAGTACAAAAAACAACCAGAAGACATCTCTAGAATCCTCAGTACTCCTAGAGCCTGAGGAGACTGCTTTTAAACATGATGTTCCTGATACACAGAATGAACATAATGAAACAGAGAAAAACTCAATGGGCAGTTGTACAACTGCTACCATGACAAGTTTGTATTTTTCTCAGGAACAAATGTATGAGCCTTCTCAGGGCTTTGATGCTGAGAGCTCTGTGGAAGAACAGTTGGAAGAAGATATAGGCCACTTAGGAATTTCTCATGAGGACTCAGATTGCATAATTGAAGAGTTTATTTCTGGAGACAACGAGGAGTTTAAACCAAGCTGTGAAGAAACAGAGAGTGGAAATGAAGAGGAAGAAGGAGAGCATGAACATGTTAGAAAATGGCAAGAACATCTGGGTATTGATCAAGGTTTGGATGAAGATAGTGAAAGTGGTGATCTTGCAGTTCCAACTAGTGAACATGATGTGGAAACTGACAGCATTTCTGATTTAGAAAGTTTTCAATACACAGTTACTGCTCTTGATGACTTTAGCTTACAGTGCAGTGGTATGCTAGATGGCAAGGTTGATGATGAGGAGAGCACAGAAGATACTGATGAGCTTGATGAGTCTCTAATCAAGTTGGAACCACCAACTCGGGAACAAGTATTTGAAATGGATAACTCAGAGGAGGAAGTAGAGGAGGAGGAGGAGGAGGAAGAAAGCAGTATTGTAAAGCAGAGACATGGGAATGCTGTCAATACTGAAGATGAACTGGACAATACATACACTGGATCTGGCATGGAGGAGGCTCTGTCTGAAGAAGAACTGTTTATATCTGTCAAATATGAGAATACAGAGCTCGGGAAGAGTACAGATGAGCTTCCAAGAGTAGATGTGGACAAAGAAGATAGTGCTGAAAAAGAAGTATTTTCAGAAAGTAGCATACCTATAGATCAGTGTAGCAAATCTGAATTCTTCTATGAATTTAATAAGTCTGCTTTCACAAAAGGCAAGGTAATAATCTCATAGTATCAAAATGTTTTGTGTACTGTAGTGCTTTAATTTCTGGAGGTCAAATTCTAGTCCATATTAGAAGGTGTGAGTTTTATCCCACTTGTAACCTTTATGTTCACATTGGTAAATATGGATTAATGGAATGTCTGTTCCAGCAGTTTTCCACCATAGTACTTTCAGTTAATTCTTACAATTTCTACCACTCCCACTTGCTGATGGGTTATGAGCTTCTGCCTCATCTCTGAATGAAACAGGAAAGTGACTAGTCTCATATTTATACACTTTAAGCCTAAAGATAAATTTGAAATATTAAAAGCTCTGTAAATTTGAAGCAAAGTTGTGGACTGCATGGGAAAGGACAAGAAGCAAATCAGTCTCAGCTGCTGCCTGACAGCATCCTGAGGTTAGGACTTAGCTGCCTGCAAGCACTATCTGACAACAAAAGGGAAGGGAACTGTCACTATGTCTGGTCTGTTATTGGAGGTAGTGGGAACTTCTTGTCTCCACCAGCTATGAGGGGGTTGTGTTCTGTGGGGAGCCTCCATGGGGCATACAGAGATTTGTGGGCCAGGTTAGGCCCACAGGCTGGAGCTTCCATTCCCCTTCCTTGTGGGCATATTAAACTCTTGGAAATCTTTTCAGTCACTGACCAGCCTAGCATTTAAAAAAATATGTCTCCACTTAGAACCAGAAATCATCTCTACACATACCCCACTCATTTACTATGAAGCATAGTGTTGCTCCCCCTCCCCTGGCCCTGCCCCCGTGGCAAGATGGCCAACTGGTAGTCCTGAGGGTGCTTCCAATTTAGTAACAAAATAATTCATTTTATGCTATCAAAGTGCAAGTAGTCTTGATTGTGAAACCTCTGTGAGTTATTGTAAATATTATTATGACTCTTTGATCATTCAAGGAGAATTGAGATTGATCTGGATTTTAATTAGGAAATTAGAATTAGAATAAAGTGGCACCTAGTAGCACAGAAGCGTTCCACATCTTGAATAAGTAAATTCCATATCCACATGTATCCCAAGGCTTGACTATAGTTACTGTTGTTTCTGGATCTCTGAAATTTCTAGAAAGTAATGAGCTGAAAGAAGAATAACAAATATGTTTTTCATCCTCTTGATGTAGTCACCTACAGTTGTTTGCAGCTTGTGTAAGCGAGAAGGTCACCTAAAGAGGGACTGTCCAGAAGACTTCAAAAAAATTGAACTAGATCCTTTGCCAGCATTAACCCCGAAGTTTTCCAGTATGTTGGATCAAGTGTGCATCCAGTGTTACAGTAAGTTAGCACAACTTTGTCTAATTTGCATATTAACTGCAGATTTGTGATTGCATGAATGTTAGTATTAGGAAGAAAATACTAATATTTCACAGAATAGAACTGCAACAACAACACCCCTCCACAAATCAGCTGGACTTCAAGATTGTATTTAGAGATTATAGGAGAAAATGGCAGTTCCACATCCTGCTGGTCACATCCTGTTCAGAGTTGTATCCTGCCTCACTGCCTTAAAGCTGGCTAGTAATGGAATTTAGGTCATACAGAAACTTATGGGTGTTGCTAAAAAACTGTTTCTTTTGAATAACTGTGTAGGTATGAACATTATTGCTAATGACTAATTCAGAATATATACAGAAATAAGTTGTTGCTTTCTGATCAGTTATTTACAACAACCAGATATGATCTTCTGTCAGGTAAACAAATGTTTTTCTTCCAAAAATTTAGTTCTGCAAGTTTACAGTGGCTCTGTTATTTCATGTTTTCAATATGAAGTCCTTTTACCAGGAAGTAGGAGGGATATAAATAAATAAATAAATAAATATAACAACAATTGTTGCATCTTGGTTCATTGCTTTTATATTCATGTTCTTGTAATCCCTTAAATGATCAGTATTTTTCTGACCCTGTCAAAACTATCAGAAAATAAGGATGTAGTTCAATGCCATTAAGAACTATTGAAAGAAGTGTCAGTTCTGTGTGTCTGCCACTTGTTGTCGTGTTTTCCTTTCTAAATCAAATTCTCTTATATTTTTTTCAACAGAGGATTTTGCTCCAACTATTCTAGAGGACCAGGCTCGTGAATACATACGGCAGAATCTTGAAAGTTTTATCCAGCAAGAATTTCGAGGTGTTTCTTGTGGTTAAAAATTCTCCTTTATTATTTAATTCCACAGTTTTTCATGAAATCTTTATCTCCCTCTGCTAATGTGTTAGTAGCAGAGCCTTAAGTGTGTGGTTATAGGTTTTTTATGTCTTTTTTCCTTTTTAGGGATATGACTACCGTATTTTCCAGTGTATAAGACGACTTTTTAACCCTGGAAAAGGGTCTCAGAAGTCAGGGGTCGTCTTATACGCCAGGTATAGGAGGAGGAGGAGGAAGACGAAAGGAGAGGGGGAAGGGAGCCAAGCGGAGGATGAAGGGAGAAGGGGAAGGGAGCCAGGAGAGAGAAGGAGGCCATTGAGAACGAGGAGAGAAAGAGGAGGAAGCCAAAGAAAGGATGAGGAGGATGAGAACGAAGGGAGAAAGAGAAGAGAGCCAGGAGGAGAAAGGATGAGGAGAATGAGAATGAAGGGAGAAAGAGAACAGAGCCAGGAAGAGAGAGGATGAGGAGAAAGAGAACAGAGCCAGGAGGAGAGAGGAGGAGGAGGAGGATGAGAACAAAGGGAGAAAGACAAGGAAGCCAATTCTGCAGTATGGATGCAGCCTGAATCTGCACTGCAGAAATAATGCAGTTTGAAACCCCTTTAACTGCCATGGCTCCATCCTATGGACTCCTAGGATCTGCAGTTTGCTTTGTGGTACCAAAGCTCTCTGACAGAAAAGGCTAAATATCTCACAAAACTGCAAATCCCAGAAGTCCATAGCCTTGAGCCAGGGCAGTTAAAGCGGTGTCAAACTGCTTTAATAAATTTCTGCAATGCAGACGCAGCCAAAGTTGATATGTTGCTTGGGCATGGCTTCTTTAACAAATAATTATGCACAATGAGAGTGTGTGTGTGTGTGTGTGTGTACCCTTGAAGATTTATCTAAAGGAGAACTAAGTTCCTTAACATGGAGGTTATATGTGTATGTTTTGTGCCTTCAAATTGTTCCTGACTTATGGTGATCATGGGGTTTTCTTGGCAAGATTCGCTCAGAGGAGGTTTGCCACTGCCTTCCCCTGAGGCTGAGAGTGTGTGACTTGTCCAAGTTCACCCAGTGGGTTTCATGGAAGAGTGGGGAATCAAACCCTGGTCTCCAGAGTGGTAGTCCAACACTCAAACCACTACACCATGCTGGCTCCTATTCACATGTACTACCTATGAAACAGTTGCAGACTTTTTGTTGTTCTTGTGTGTCTTCAAGTCCTTTCCAACTTATGGCGACCCTAAGGCAACCTTATCATGGGGCTTTCTTGGCATGTTTCTTCAAATGGGGGTTGCCATTACCATCCTCTGAAGCTGAGAGTGTGTGACATGCCCAGTGTCACTTACTTGGCGGCAAATTGTACATACCCCAGTATGCATCACCTAGTATATTGGCAGTCCTTCCCCCCAACACTTTCTCATTTCCCCTCAACCATCTCATAGCTGGGAGATGGAAATAATTTTTAAAGCAGCATTTAAATCTGGACTGTTTTTTAAAAAGTAAGGTCCAAAACACACTGCAGAAATAAATGCCAGGCAACATGGGAGCTGTAGTTTATTGTATGTTTATAAGTGACAGTTTTCCTGCTAAGTACCTGCATGTCATAAGCCAGGGGTTGGCAACCTACTGCCCGCGGGCTGCACCCAGCCCGCCAAGTCCTTCCAACCAGCCCCTGCCCGGTCCAGCTGCTGCCGCCTTTCGCAGCTGCGGTGGTCCTCCGGGGCACCATTTTGTGTTCCAAAATGGCACCCAGAGTCTCGTGCGACCTTTCCCATCCTGCCCCGCAAGGCCCGGTGTGGTCGAGGGAGCCCTCCTGGGGGACCCCCGTGGCCATGCCGGGCCTCTACGAGGCCCGGTGCGGTTCAGTGAGCCCTCCTGGGGGGGCCAGCGTGGTCGAGGGAGCCCTCCTGGGGGAACCCCACGGCCACGCTGGGCCTCTCCAAGGTCTGCCGCGGTCAAGGGAGCCCTGGGGGACCCCCACAGCCACGCTGGGCATCTCTTAGGCCGGTGCAGTCGAGGGAGCCCTCCTGGGGGCCCCCTGCGGAGTACTGGGCATGCGCAAACAAAATGGTGGCCGCGACTTGCTCAGGCATGTGCAGTACGCCAGAAGTACTGCGCATGTACACCGGAAGAGAATGCACACGCATACACGGTACTTCTGCTGTACTGCGCATGCGGAAGCGAGCGTGCGCGCGCGGCGCCATCCCCCCCCCCCCCCTTGGCCTGCAGAAGAGCTCCGGACCAGCAGACTGGCCCCAGGTAGATGAAAGTTGCCTACCCCTGTCATAAGCATTTGAATTAAAATTACCATATTGAAATCAAATCTTATTATTTTTTTAAATTTTTATTTGGTGTGCATTGGAAGAGGGGTAGTCTTATATGGCGAGTATATCCCAAACTCTATATTTTAAATGGAAAAGTTAGGGGTCGTCTTATACGCCCAGTGTTCTATGCCGGAAAATATGGTATTTAAATAAATGTATTTAACATGAGGAAATGCTTAAAAGTGTGTATAAATACATCACTGAAACACATACTTCTTTACAGGTACTAAATTAAGTTTGTTTGGCTCTTCAAAGAATGGATTTGGCTTCAAGCAAAGTGATCTTGACATCTGTATGACAATTGATGGTCTAGAAACTGCTGAGGTAGACTTTAAATATTGGCAGCTTGACAAACAGATATGTGTTACATATCTTTCTGCTTATTTATTTATTTATTTATATTAGTTCCCTAAGGAATTAAATGTTGCACATATACTCCAACCTGCAAGCAGGTATTGCTAATAAAGATTATTAACGGCAAGAAACAAGAGGCTGATGAGTGAGCATGTTCACTCTTATAGAATTCTTGTAAATCTTTAAAAAAAGAATCAGGACAGAACAATTACACTGCTGCAATGTTAGTAATGCAAATACAAAGAAAAAAAATCAACCGTCCTCTAGTCTTTCCCAGTCCAGAGCTCTCCAGATGTCTTTGCCTCCTACCCTTGCCATCCCCCCATCAAGTGTGGTTCCAAGATGACGAAGTTTGCCCTAAAATGTATGAATAACATCTTAATCTTAGGAACTGGTTTTTGTTTTGTTTTTTCAAAATGAATGTAACTTAAATAAATGGCAGTCACTTCAGATGTGTGAAATGGGAGAGAGAGAAAAAGTCACAGCCATTTGCCCTGGGAAATCAAGTGTAAAAATACCTAAATCTAGCTCAGCAGTTTGGAGATGAGGGGAGTTCAGAGGATTAAAAAAGAGTACATGCTTGTTTAACTTCCTTTCCTCCCACCGCCTTCTATAATTAACAAGTTATTGATACCTGAGATAGTTTCAGTTGAGTACACAGTCCTCCATTTTATCTGAGTAGCTAGACAAGCAGCTAATGAGGACTGTGAGGTGGGGGCAAGGGGGCAAAAAACAGAAATCCCAAAGTGTAGTATTTGTGGTATTTTATTCTGTCCAAACGTTAGAATATAACATTTCATCTGCAGGTAAGAACTGGTGAATATATAATTGGAAGTGTTTTTTAAAATCATTTCAAACTCTTGTAAGATGGAGGGGAATGTGTTCAAGAAAATTGCATTATCATAGTTCTGATGGCAATGTGTTAATATACAAATTTGGTATAAGTCCTAGGTAAGGTGAATTTCAGGTTTTTTCCTCAGTTTTTTCACAAGTAAGTTCATAAATTGGTCATAAGTAGGAGGATTATTTATCTTGTAAAGATGTGAGGGGATATAATACTACATTATGTGAAGAGAAACCTGAATAGTCAGCCACATGTTGAAATGAAAATGCAGGTTTAATATCTCTTATCTAGAATTCCAAAATCAAAGAGACTCCATAATCGTCCATGTGGGTAGCAGAGATAGTGACACCTTTGTTTTCTGATGGTTCAGTGTACACCAACTTTGTTTTGTTCTCAAAATTATTCAAAATATTATGTAAAAAGTTAATGTTTAGGCTATATGTATAAGGTACATGTGGAATATAAATGAATTTCATGTTTAGGCTTGGGTCCCATCTCCAAGATCGTTATGCATATAGAAATATTCCAAAATTCAAAACACTGGCCCCAAGCATTTCGTATAAGGGAGACTCAACCTGTAATGCCTTCGGTGGATTAGGCCATTGAGAAATCTTTCAACACAACAGTGCTGATAAAACTGCTAAGCTTTTCTGTAACAGGATGTCTTAATAAAGAAATGATTTCTAACAACGTTTAGGCATTTGAAATGTAGTTTTAAATTGTCAGTTATAATCATTATATGGTTTTTGTTTTAAAGACCCCAAGTAAAGTATTTTATATTTCAAAACACATTAACTACAATAAAGTACCACAAACCCCTTTGAAATTTGTTTCTTAGAGGATTTTTCACATGAACATCAGTGCCATCCCTTTCTCTTTTTTAGATGTGTGTGTTCTCCACCATAGATTGCTTTGTGAGAACTGCAGTTGCATATGCTTGCATTTTTTTCTGAACTGGAGATAGTGAAAACACAGTCCAGTAGTAAGGCATATGGAACCTAAAGCATTCTTCACATATAATTTCAACATTAACGTAGTCTCTTGTGCAGTGAAGCATATGAATTGTTCTATTATATGATGAAGTTGACCACCAGATTTTGCAGACCAAGTGTTGCTGCTAACAATAATTAAATGTTTATATTCAGGCTAAGAGAAATTGACATTATTTTCTTATGGTTAAATTTCATAATTTCTCTTACAGGAACTGGATTGTATAAAAATTATTGAAGAACTTGCAAGAGTACTCAAGAAACATTCAGGTGACCTTTACTGGAAATATTGTTTGTTTGTTTGTTTATTTATTTATTTATATGCATGGACACATGAATTACCTTAAGTTACTTGTAAACATCAGCAAACATTGAGTTGGTGCATATATATATAAAGGACATATTCTCCTGACTGCAAATGTGATATGCATATTGCCCTATCTTCAAAGAGCTAATCTGTGACATTCAACATTTCCCCGTAGTAATACACAGAGTTTTAAAAAATTATTTTTGGACTACAAGTTTGGGTATCCCCTAGCCACCATAATGAATGACCATGTTGGCTAGGGAATTCTGGGAGTTATAGTCTAAGCAGTATCTTTTCCAGGCTCTTGTGATGACTTCCCAAAGGCCTCCCGTTAGTTCATCTTTCTTCATCAATCTTTTTCTTGTTTGCCCCAATAAAATAATATGTAAATTATACATATTTATTTTTAAAGTGAAATCAAAAGGCAACAGAATAAATATAGTTGAAAGTGCAGTCTGTTTTTTTTTTATACAAATGTATTAACATACTTACTATAGGCATTGAACGGTGATGGGGGTGTATTATAAAATTGGGAGGAATTAATAATACTGTATCATAATATAAAGTAGGTTCAATGGTTTTCTCGTATTTTTCCTGTAGAATTTTCTGCACTCACGAAAGTGGTTTATTAAACTCTTTACCTTCAGGAGTCTATTGTCTCTCTGACATGTCTAATAAGCTCCTGTGCATTTTAGAGAATGTGTCCCAGAATCTGAGGTGAACACAGTATTCTGAATAGAATGTGTATAGTCTGAAATGCACACAATGCTCCCCTCTTTGAATACTGATTTACACTGACTGAACTCCATGACAAAATAGAGTTATAATCCAGCACAGTGGAGTGTATATTGATTTTAGGCTACAACTCTGTGCACATTTATGTGGGAATAACTCTGCAATACCTTTCAGTAGTATCAACAGTGATGCAGCAGCTAAAAAAGCCAGTGCAATTCTAGGCTTCATCAATAGAAGTATAGTGTCTAGATCAAGGGAAGTAATAGTACCACTCTTTTCTGCTTTGGTCACCTGGAATTTTATTTATTATTTATTTTGAGTATTTATACCCTGCTCTTCAGTCACAAAGGCTCTCAGATCGGCTTACAAATTACAAATGGACAGTTCCTTGCCCTCATGCTTACAATCTAAAAAGACAGGACACAAAAGGAGAAGAGAATGGCGATGGGAAAGGGGATCAAGTCCAATGGCTCTTCTCTCCCTCTGAGGCCTGGGCCATTGACACGGAGCAATGGATTCAAACTACAGGAAAGAGATTTCACCTCAACATTAGGAAGAACTTCCTGATAGTAAGAGCGACAATCGAACACACTCCCTTGGAGTGTGGTGGAGTCTCCTTCTTTGGAGGTTTTTAAACAGAGACTGGATGGCCATCTGTCGGGGGTGCTTTAATTGTGAGTTCCTGCATGGCGGGGGTTGGACCGGATGGCCCTTGTGATCGCTTCCAACTCTATGATTCTATTATTTTTACATATTGTAACTCTCAATATGATGATCAGTGAAAGCAGATAAGTTGCCCACAACTACTGACCTTTTCTGCATTTTTTGTATTTACATAGGTCTAAGAAATATCTTGCCCATTACAACTGCAAAAGTGCCTATTGTTAAGTTTTTTCATGTCCGGAGTGGTCTTGAAGTGGACATCAGCTTATATAATACCTTGGTAAGAGAATCTTCCAGTGACTTCAGTGGCTCTGAAACATGCTAATCTTCTGCAGATGAAGTTATTCCAACTGTGTCTTCTGTCTGTTGCACTCAGATTCAGTCTCCTTGTTTCTTTACAGGCCCTGCATAACACAAGACTTTTATCCTGTTATGCAGCTATTGATCCCAGAGTAAAATATCTCTGTTACACAATGAAAGTATTTACTAAGGTATGGCAATGTTCCTGACGCTGTGGAAGCGAATGAAAGATAGGTCGAATTTTGCAGCTAATTTCCTCCTCTCCTTTCAGATGTGTGATATTGGTGATGCATCTAGAGGTAGCCTCTCTTCTTATGCCTATACTCTTATGGTGCTCTATTTCCTTCAGCAGAGAAGCCCACCTGTCATTCCTGTCCTTCAGGAGGTACAGTATTTATTTAATACTCGTACAATTGTATGTTTACTTAAAATAATCCAATTAATAATCTTAAAGTCTGCCTAACAAAGTAATGCTTCTCTTCTTAGATCTATAAAGAACCAAAGAAGCCTGAAATTCTAGTTGATGGCTGGAATGTCTATTTCTTTGACAGACTAGATGAACTGGTGAGAAGACTAACTATTTAAAGTTGTACAGTTTTCTTTTTAACATTTGCATGAATAATGGTGTCAAACTGACCCAAAGTAGTAGGGGTGGAGGGATAGGAATTTGTTTCCAATCATCCTTAATTCTGAATTTATTCCTCAACATAAATGAGGCAGTTACCTTGTGGTGCTTCATCCCCTATTAATTTTTTATAGATTGATCGTACATTGTGATTGGTTGGGGTCATTTTAGAGATGAGAAACTAAAAATACTATGCCCTTAGGTATTAAAGATCTAGTGATCTCCTTAAATGTGGTTTAAAAACTAGTTATCTCCTAAAATACTAAAATGGTTTATCTATCTTTATGTCTGTTGATGCTTAGACCACAACTTGATTTTTCCATTTCTTGTGAGAAAGGACCATATAGAGTGATAGAACATGTGTTTTTATATCTCTGTGTACAAATATATTATCACAAAGGCTGCATCCGCACTGCCGACACAACACACTACATTTCTCAGAATTCCATAGCATTGAGCCATGACAGTCAAAGTGGTGTCAAACTGGATTATTTCAGCACTGCAGATGCAGCCAAAGACTATTGGAAGATCAAGACCCTACTTTAACAAAATGTTTTACAGGCCTGGATTGTGGTCTATATGTAGCAGTTAGAACTTTTCTTGGGTAAACCATCAAAGCTATATCCTGACAATTTGCAGTTTTTATGGAGCTCTGCTTACCCATTGAACATACCAAGTTACCTTAAAAGCCCTATTTATTTGTTGACTTTTCTTCAGCATTTGCAATAAGGTTTACAGATCTCAAGAAGTGAAAAGCTTAGTATCCCTTTTCAATTAAGGGTCCACAACTGACTCTGCTAAGTGTTTACATGTTTTATATGTAGGCAGAGTACTGTGAGGTCTTTCCAAGAAAGATGGCTAGATTGCAGGTGGCCATCTCAAGCCATGATTAGAGATTTGAGGCAACTCTAGAGGAATACAAAGATAGTGTTTAGAATCTGTTTTAAGGAATATTTCACAAACTGGTTTTGTTTAGCCCCACAACCAACATTCAGCATCCTTTACTTTTCAGTAGAAGTGAAAAGTGTGGCTTGTGATATCCTAGAAGTCTCCAATAAAAAAAAATTGTGGACTGATTACTTCAATGACTGAAGGACTGAAGAAAGAAATTGACAAAATTTTGATTCAGGGAACAGTGAAGATTAGCAATCTGATTTTGGGGGGGTTCAGAATTTGAGGAGGTTACTTACGAAGCTAGTGATTGGGAACCAGAAGTGAAGTTCTCCACAGCAGTTCTAAAATGTTGGAATTGTATATACGCTGTTTGATTAACATGTACTATGCATGCAAGTTTATTCATTTTTTTTTCGCAGTTCATAATCACTGTACTTTCCTGTTCCTGTGTAACTGTTAATTCTACAATATGGAGGCATCTTAGGTTTTAAAAATAGGAGGCTTAGTTGACCTGTGTATCAGTCCTGTAACTATTGATATGATTAACAATCTGTAAAACTATTCATAGTTATTAGGTAGATGCAAATATAACAAATGTCCATAAAATCATGCAGTTTCAGTGAAACACTAAAAGCATGACAATAATTGTGGGAGTAAAGCACAAATAAATAAGGAGTTGAATGTTGTGTGAGTATTTAGAGGGTAGGATTGAATCCAGTATCTTTGGGGCGTGTGTATTCTTGTGAACATTTCATATTTTTATCTTTGGTGTTTTTTAAATCTTTCTAGCTGGTGTAATGCTGAGTGCAACCCACATGTTTAATGTTGTGATACACAGTGGAATCTATATAAAAGTACACTATTTATTTCAGTTAAAATGTAATGTCACTTTGTCTAGTAACAAACTTATGACTGTAAAATTGCATATATAACAAAACTTCTGTCCTTTCAAGGTTTTACACAAGACCTGAGTAAGAGAATTGCTGAACTATGGATATGACAGTCTACTAATAGATCCAGCTATATTGAAATAATTAAATACCGTATTTTTCGGCATATAAGACGCTCCGGCATATAAGACGCACCCAATTTTAAAGGAGGAAAATCTAGAAAAAAAAGATTCTTAACCAAATACTGTAGTAAAATATTTTATATCAACTTTATAAAGTTAACAGCAGTTTAAGAACAATTTTAAGTTGTAAATGTAAGTTTAAGCCAGCAGCAGGGCCAGGTATTGCACAAATTCCCTGCCCAACTTTCTTGCAAGTCTCCTGTCGCCTTATGGTGACTCCATGAATTTCTTAGGGATTTCTTAGGCAAGGAAGACTCGAGAAGTGGTTTTGCCAGTTCCTTCCTCTGAAATACAGCCTGCAGCACCTGGGATTCTTTGGCGGTCTCTCATCCAAGGACTATCCAGGGCTGACCCTGCTTAGCTTCCAAGATCAGATGGACTGGTACCTTTGGAGTTTTTAGGCCATTGTCTTATGGAGTAATTTATGGCTTATTTTGACCCTACCATGAGGGTTTTCTTGGCAGATTTCTTCAAGGGGTTTTTTTTTTGCCATTTCCATCCTCTGAGGCTGAGAGAGTGTGATTTGGCCAGAGTAATCCAGTGCCTTGGAGTAATTTCTGGCTCATTTTGACACTACCATGAGGGTTTTCTTGGCAGATTTCTTCAGAGGAGGGAGTTTGCCATTTCCACCCTCTGAGGCTGAGACAGTGCAACTTGGCCAGGGTACTAATCCAGTGCCTTGGAGTAATTTCTGGCTCATTTTGATCCTACCATGAGGGTTTTCCTGGCAGATTTCTTCAGAGGAGGGAGTTTGCCATTTCCACCCTCTGAGGCTGAGACAGTGTAACTTGGCCAGGGTACTAATCAAGTGCCTTGGAGTAATTTCTGGCTCATTTTGATCCTACCATGAGCGTTTTCCTGGCAGATTTCTTCAGAGGAGGGAGTTTGCCATTTCCACCCTCTGAGGCTGAGACAGTGTAACTTGGCCAGGGTACTAATCCAGTGCCTTGGAGTAATTTCTGGCTCATTTTGATCCTACCATGAGCGTTTTCCTGGCAGATTTCCTCAGAGGAGGGAGTTTGCCATTTCCACCCTCTGAGGCTGAGACAGTGTAACTTGGCCAGGGTAATAATCCAGTGCCTTGGAGTAATTTCTGGATCATTTGGATCCTACCATGAGGGTTTTCCTGGAAGATTTCTTCAGAGGAGGGAGTTTGCCATTTCCACCCTCTGAGGCTGAGACAGTGTAACTTGGCCAGGGTACTAATCCAGTGCCTTGGAGTAATTTCTGGATCATTTGGATCCTACCATGAACGTTTTCCTGGCAGATTTCCTCAGAGGAGGGAGTTTGCCATTTCCACCCTCTGAGGCTGAGACAGTGTAACTTGGCCAGGGTAATAATCCAGTGCCTTGGAGTAATTTCTGGATCATTTGGATCCTACCATGAGGGTTTTCCTGGAAGATTTCTTCAGAGGAGGGAGTTTGCCATTTCCACCCTCTGAGGCTGAGACAGTGTAACTTGGCCAGGGTACTAATCCAGTGCCTTGGAGTAATTTCTGGATCATTTGGATCCTACCATGAGGGTTTTCCTGGAAGATTTCTTCAGAGGAGGGAGTTTGCCATTTCCACCCTCTGAGGCTGAGACAGTGTAACTTGGCCAGGGTACTAATCCAGTGCCTTGGAGTAATTTCTGGATCATTTGGATCCTACCATGAGGTTTTCCTGGCAGATTTCTTCAGAGGAGGGAGTTTGCAATTTCCACCCTCTGAGGCTGAGACAGTGTAACTTGGCCAGGGTACTAATCCAGTGCCTTGGAGTAATTTCTGGATCATTTGGATCCTACCATGAGGTTTTCCTGGCAGATTTCTTCAGAGGAGGGAGTTTGCCATTTCCACCCTCTGAGGCTGAGACAGTGTAACTTGGCCAGGGTACTAATCCAGTGCCTTGGAGTAATTTCTGGATCATTTGGATCCTACCATGAGCGTTTTCCTGGCAGATTTCTTCAGAGGAGGGAGTTTG
Source organism: Phrynosoma blainvillii (assembly GCA_026167975.1). NCBI lineage: Eukaryota > Metazoa > Chordata > Lepidosauria > Squamata > Phrynosomatidae > Phrynosoma > Phrynosoma blainvillii. The sequence goes on from JANUYF010000002.1 coordinate 100,433,928, forward strand.
CCATTTCCACCCTCTGAGGCTGAGACAGTGTAACTTGGCCAGGGTACTAATCCAGTGCCTTGGAGTAATTTCTGGATCATTTGGATCCTATCATGAGCGTTTTCCTGGCAGATTTCCTCAGAGGAGGGAGTTTGCCATTTCCACCCTCTGAGGCTGAGACAGTGTAACTTGGCCAGGGTACTAATCCAGTGCCTTGGAGTAATTTCTGGATCATTTGGATCCTACCATGAGCGTTTTCCTGGCAGATTTCTTCAGAGGAGGGAGTTTGCCATTTCCACCCTCTGAGGCTGAGACAGTGTAACTTGGCCAGGGTACTAATCCAGTGCCTTGGAGTAATTTCTGGATCATTTGGATCCTACCATGAGCGTTTTCCTGGCAGATTTCTTCAGAGGAGGGAGTTTGCCATTTCCACCCTCTGAGGCTGAGACAGTGTAACTTGGCCAGGGTACTAATCCAGTGCCTTGGAGTAATTTCTGGATCATTTGGATCCTACCATGAGCGTTTTCCTGGCAGATTTCTTCAGAGGAGGGAGTTTGCCATTTCCACCCTCTGAGGCTGAGACAGTGTAACTTGGCCAGGGTACTAATCCAGTGCCTTGGAGTAATTTCTGGATCATTTGGATCCTACCATGAGCGTTTTCCTGGCAGATTTCTTCAGAGGAGGGAGTTTGCCATTTCCACCCTCTGAGGCTGAGACAGTGTAACTTGGCCAGGGTACTAATCCAGTGCCTTGGAGTAATTTCTGGATCATTTGGATCCTACCATGAGCGTTTTCCTGGCAGATTTCTTCAGAGGAGGGAGTTTGCCATTTCCACCCTCTGAGGCTGAGACAGTGTAACTTGGCCAGGGTACTAATCCAGTGCCTTGGAGTAATTTCTGGATCATTTGGATCCTACCATGAGCGTTTTCCTGGCAGATTTCTTCAGAGGAGGGAGTTTGCCATTTCCACCCTCTGAGGCTGAGACAGTGTAACTTGGCCAGGGTACTAATCCAGTGCCTTGGAGTAATTTCTGGATCATTTGGATCCTACCATGAGGTTTTCCTGGCAGATTTCTTCAGAGGAGGGAGTTTGCCATTTCCACCCTCTGAGGCTGAGACAGTGTAACTTGGCCAGGGTACTAATCCAGTGCCTTGGAGTAATTTCTGGATCATTTGGATCCTACCATGAGCGTTTTCCTGGCAGATTTCTTCAGAGGAGGGAGTTTGCCATTTCCACCCTCTGAGGCTGAGACAGTGTAACTTGGCCAGGGTACTAATCCAGTGCCTTGGAGTAATTTCTGGATCATTTGGATCCTACCATGAGCGTTTTCCTGGCAGATTTCTTCAGAGGAGGGAGTTTGCCATTTCCACCCTCTGAGGCTGAGACAGTGTAACTTGGCCAGGGTACTAATCCAGTGCCTTGGAGTAATTTCTGGATCATTTGGATCCTACCATGAGCGTTTTCCTGGCAGATTTCTTCAGAGGAGGGAGTTTGCCATTTCCACCCTCTGAGGCTGAGACAGTGTAACTTGGCCAGGGTACTAATCCAGTGCCTTGGAGTAATTTCTTTCCACCCCCGTCCTGGGTGCTCCAATGGACTCTTCCTGGGATGGGAGGATGTCCTCTGACCCCAGGAAGAGTCCATTGAAGCACCCAGGATGGGGGTGGAAAGAGGAGGAGCACATTCAACTAGCCAGGAAAAGAGGACTCTTTCCACCCCCGTCCTGGCTGCTCCAATGGGCTCTTCCTGGGATGGGAGGAGCCCACTGCAGCACCGAGGCTCAGGCTGAAATGAGGCCTACTTTTAGCCTAGGCCTCGGCAGTTTGCCCTCAGCTTGTATATTCGGTTCATTAGGCGCAGCAACTTCCCCACCCTCCTTTTGGGGAAGAAAAAGTGCGTCTTATATGCCGAAAAATACGGTAACTATTTATTTAATATTTTAATTTACATAATCTGAAGTGTTAAACATCAAAGCAAAAAAAAAAAAGCTATTTCTCATTTTCAGCCAGCAATTTGGCCAGATTTTGGTAAAAATAAAGAATCTGTTGGTGAATTATGGTTAGGACTTCTGCGTTTTTATACTGAAGAATTCGATTTTAAAGAGCATGTTATTTGCATCCGAAGAAGAAATTTGCTGACAACATTCAAGAAGCAGTGGACTTCAAAATACATAGTTATTGAAGGTATTTCTCTAAAATATAAGAATATTATTGATGATTTAACCATGTCTACTGCAAGGACCAAGTTTGATTAAAAGCTTTACTGGTTATATTGGGATAGCAGCTTCAGTTAAAGTTGTTGCAGTTCAGCCACACATGGAGAACCAAACAATATCTGGAAAACCATACATGCAATGACAGAGAGAATGAAGTGGAAAGCCACCTCCTCTGCATGGAGGCTCTCTGTCCATGGAGCCTCTCCCGTCACATGGAAAACCTCCATGGATGGATGGCTTCTTCAGACTTTCACTTTTTGTGTGTATGAAAAGATGATGGAGGGGACAGAGCTAGCATATTCTTTCATGTATATCCTTAATCTACATGACATAAGGGCTCAATAAGGTTGACTCAAACACATTGGACTCAAAACTTTCCTTCAGAACCTTCTCCCTGCCAGTGTCTCCTGAGTTATCAAGTGCTATGCTTAATACTATGCTCAGTATTTAATGCTTTCAGCTTCTTTATATAACATGTCAACTTGATTTACATTCCTCCTTGTCCCTTGTATAGACAGAATCTTTTAAGCATTGCTAACTAGTTAACAGGGAGCTGATAGTGAAAGTGCTCCAGTGATACATAATCTTCAGTCCTGTAATATTATTTCCTCAGCTTTTGTCTCTCCATTCCTAATGGGCTGGTCAGTTTGTATTGATGGTTCTTCCTTTGTGTTTCTGTTGTAATTGTACACCTTCCTCCCACACTCATATTGAATCATAATTGCAGTGAATTTTGCTGGATTAAAAGATACTGGGGTCTCTTTCACAATACACAATAATAGTACTTTGATAGTACTTTAATTGCCTTGGCAGCATCCTGTGGAATTCTGCAACTTGTAGTTTGGTGATGCATTAGAGTGTTCTGGTAGAGATTTCTAGATACTTTATGAGGCTACTAATCTTACAATTCCATAGACTGAAGCCATGGCTGTTAAAGTTATATCAGTGTAACTTTGGAAGAGAGTTACATTTGCTGTTCTTAATATTCTTTATTTCTTTTCTCATCCTCAAAAATTAGGGTAGGGGGTAAAAGAAACTTTTGAGTATGTATTCATCTTTAGAAAAACATGTTAACTAGCATTCATTTTGGGTTTTAATTGGAACAGTTTCTTCATAAAACCTGGGGTAGGTATTTAGATGGATTTTTTCTAAAGACTCTAACGCTCTTTTACAGATCCTTTTGATCTGAATCATAATCTTGGTGCTGGATTATCAAGAAAAAGTAAGATCCCTTGTCAAAATTTTATGAAGAAAAATATCTGTATCAAGCTGTGTCTGTTTCTCCATTTAGATGGTTAATTACTTTTGTTTCATTATTCTAGTGACTAACTTTATAATGAAGGCTTTTATCAATGGAAGGAGGGTATTTGGCACCCCCGTAAGAGGATTTCCTAAAGAATATCCTTCAAAAATGGTGAGTGTGTGAAAAATATAAGAGGTTTTTGTCATACATTTAATATGCAGGCATTTGCTTACACACACGTGTGCTCTCTAAAGCCAAAAAAGAGTACCTGTGTACATCTGACAATGCATCTCTATTTAAAATATTATGCATACCCGAAGTATTCACTGAGGTTCTGATGGCAACATTCTCTATGCTAAACATTATCTGTATACATATTGTTTAGAAAATAAATACCGTCATATGGTTGCTGAAAGTTCCGACCATCACATTATATTTATCTACTATATTTGACTGATGGAGAGTGAAGCTTTGACATAATTGCTGTTTCTCCCCCACTTAATTACATACAATAGGATATAATTATGTCATCTTGTTTGTACAGCTTGCATGCTGTATTCTCTTGTTGATGCTCCTTCCCAGTTTGTAATGTATTCACCCTAAGCAGAACAGCACCATATCTTGCTCTGCAGAAATTTAATCAAATATGAGCCATTTGGATGTAAAAATAATTTCAATAAGGGAAGACTCAACAGGTGTATCCTTTAATTTTGGGGGAGGGAGAGATAAATCTGTAAGATTTTCCCTTGGTTATTTACAAATGATCAATAGAGTGTGCATGGTTTGTCTGAGGAAAACCTGAATAGGTCTACACCTGGTCTGGCATCAGAGCTTCAGTACTGTAAGTTTCTTTGCTGTTTCCTGAGTCCTTTCTGAAATATGGAAAAAGAAATTGGAGGGGAGAGGTAAATGTCATTAACAAAAGCCTCAGACAATTCGAGTGACTTACCCCTCACAAAAATTAATATAGAACTGAAAGTTATATGATAAACAAAATGATCAAGGAACTTGAGCAACTCCCAGCTGAGGAAAGGTTATATCATTACCTTTGCTTAGATGAAAGGCAAGTAGTAGGGTGAGAACACAGTGTAAAAATGTGCATAAAATCTAATGTGGTGTGAATAAAGATAGGGATGAATCCTTCTCCCACTTACATCTCATAAAGCTATAACCTGGGGTCATCCACAGAAGCTGAATGGCGTAGGATTCAGGACAGAACTTCCCTCAAAAATGCTTCTCCACACAACATACCATCTGTTATTGAATTGGCTACCAATGAATGTATTAATGGCCACCAATTTCAGCAGCTTCCAAAGGGCTTTAGACAAAATCACTGAATGGGGCTAGGAGTGAGTTTTGATGGCTACATATTACTCCCAGTAACATAGGCAGTATGTTTCTATATACCAATTCCTGTGGAATATGTGTGAAGGTGCTATTTCACATGTCATGCATGAGGGATTCCCACAGTTATTTCACTGGTATGTCAACAGAACACTGGACTAAATAGGTCTTTGATCCAGCATACCTTTTTCTATTTTCTGAATTAGTAGTGCATAAGGCAATTATTTATTTATTTATTTATTGCTAGGAATATTTTTTTGACCCTGAAGTACTGACAGAAGGAGAACTGGCTCCAAATGATAGATGCTGTAGAATTTGTGGTAAAATTGGACATTTCATGAAAGACTGTCCCATGAGGAGGAAGTAAGTACTATGCTTTCATATAAAAAGGTATTCTTCTTCATGGTCTCTGCGAATCACACAAATGGGTTATTCTGCACCTGTGCAGCAAACTTCAGAACCTTCTTAGAGTTATTAGAAGCATTTTGGCAGTAGCCCCGCCCACTCTCCAACTGCCTTATTGGCCGTTTTTTCCGCCTAAACCAGGGGTAGGCAACCTTTCCCTTTAAGGGCCGAGGGACTTCAGCTCCCAGAAGCCTCAGCCATGTTGGCCAATAGTCCCATGTTGGCCAATAGCTCCTGGGATTCTGGGAGCTGAAGTCCCTCGGCTCTTAAAGGGGAAAGGTTGCCTACCCCTGGCCTAAACCCTCAGTTCCTTTTATCTGCCGCTGCAGCAGCAGCAGCATCTAGAGCAGGGGTAGGAAACCTAAGACCCGGGGGCCGGATGCGGCCCCCCGAGGCCTTTGGACCAGCCCCAGGCCAGTCCTGCCGCCGCCGCCCCCGCCATGCTGATATTGATTATTGTTGTTATTACTTGTTCTTGGGTTTTTCTTGGCAAAATCTCCACAGGGGTTTTGCCATGGCTTTTCTGGGGCTGAGAGAGTGTGCATGCATATTTTTTTAATTTTTTAATTTTTTTTTTAATTATTTGTATTTATTTATTTTTGGTGCTTCGGCCCCCCAATTGTCTGAGGGACAGCAACCCGGCCCCTGGCTCAAAAAGGTTGCCTACCCCTGATCTAGAGGAACATCTAGAGCAGGGGTAGGCAACCTTTCCCCTTTAAGGGCCGAGGGACTTCAGCTCCCAGAAGCCTTAGCCATGTTGGCCAATAGTCCCATGTTGGCCAATAGCTCTTGGGATTCTGGGAGCTGAAGTCCCTCGGCCCTTAAAGGGGAAAGGTTGCCTACCCCTGATCTAGAGCAGGGGAAGGCAACCTTTTTAAGACCTGTGCCGGTCGGCCGTAGCCCAGGTCTCGGCTGGGCCGGGGGGAGTGATGGCGGCACGCGCGACCCCCCCCTCGCGCACGCTGCCGCCGCCGCCACAGCACGTGTCGCGGCCGCCATTTTGGAAATCAAAATGGCGGGCGCGCCGCATTTGCGCATGCACAAGAGTACTGCGCATGCGCAAACGCGTCGCGACCACCATTTTGATTTCCAAAATGGCAGGCGCGGTGAGCGCTGCCGCAGAGCGGCAAAAACGCGCCGCGGTGGTGGCAACCTTCAGCCTGGGCCAGTAAGTCCAGGAACCGGGGCCTTAACCGGCCCCCGGGCCGTAGGTTGCCCGTCCCTGATCTAGAGATTCATTTTCCAGTCACACTTTAAAATTGCCTTTTGACAGGATCAGTCTGCATTTTGGTGGTATTTTTTTTAACATCGTCATTCATATTTTAAGAGGAGCGGTGAGAATCACAGTCTTACATGTTACATTATGTGCATTTGTCTCTGTTCACCAGAGCACTCTCGATATGAACAGTCCTTCATTCATCACAGAACTGGAGGATCAAATTCAACAATTGGTCTGCTCCCTCTATACCTAGGGACACTACCATTATGTGCTTGGTACCAGCACGGTTAGAATCATCTTGTTCCCCCCATGGGGGCCTTTGGTACCATTGCTCATCCTCTAACGGCAAGCTATATTCTTGTATCACTCACTTCATACAGATATATTCTGGGATGTGCTTGGTCTCCCTGTACTGGGACCAATACTATTATTTCCTTAGACTGCCAAATCGAAGAAATGATTGTGCTTCCATGCTGAGGGCCATTACCATTCCAGGTTTGCCACATACCCCCCCCTCCTTTTTTCACACTGGCATTAATAACTTCGTTCCTCCCTATTGGTGGCTTTCAGAATGTGCTTGTTCCCTCCGTGTCAGAGGGATGTTTTCACTTCCCCTGTGCAAGTGTCAGTGAATGCAGTTGGTGTCTTCTTTCCAAGGGCCACTGCATACAATGAGGAATACAAGTCTACGCCCCATACGCACTCCCCTTCCAAGGGGTTCTTGTCGGTGCCACTCACATCTATGAAACATGTGACAAACTACTGTTTGGTCTCTACCTGGGATTTGCTCATCTCATATACTGACCACCGATTTTAGTGCAATCTTCTTGGGCCTCATGCAGATGGGAACTGCATCAAGTCTTTCCCATCTGCCGCCCTGGGCAGGAACGCCCTCTGGGGACATCCCTCCAATTCGAGCCTCCATTTCACAGATTTGTCCACCCCTGTGAATACTTCATGATCTTGGGACATGCATACTTGTCCCGTTTCTCCAGGCTGACTGATGTCATAACATCTGGTTCTTCTGGGCCTCTGGTCTCAGGGTGTCATTCTGGTGAGGTGGTGACATTTCAGGTCTCCACCTACAATCCTGCCAAGGCTAACTATGCACTGCAAACATGCTGGGTCTTCTCTCTCTGTACAGGGAGGCCTGTGCTCCCCCCTTTATTGTGCCCTATCACAGCGTACTTCATGCTTCATCAAGCACCCCATATCTATACAATAAAGCTTCACTCCTGTCTAGGAGCTGGACTGGTGGCTCTTAAGGTCTATTCCAGCTCCCCTGTTCTAAAATTCTTCTCTCATGACCCATTCATGACAAGTCAACACCATTCCTGCCAAGTCATGTTATCCTTGATACAATCTCTGCAGGACATCACAGGATGGGCTAACATTCCCACAGGGATCTCTTTTTACTTAAAGTGTGAAACCCCTTTATTTTTATAATGCTATGACTAGTCTTCTAGTCATCATACCAGCCACTATTATTTTCTCTGGAATTTTCACCAAGAACTGCATGTTTCATGCTGATAGCCTGAAACATTACGTTCAAACACAGCGCGTCTTGTGGGTCACAACAATTGGATATTGTGATATTCTCACTGTCCCTGTTGTCAGTGTCTTTGCTATGACTAGATGAGGTACTATTCCTCTTCTCTGATGTCTACCACTATTCCAGAAATTGTTACTGGACCTTCTCCAGTTCGTTGCCATTAGACTCTCTCTGTACGAATGGACTATCCAGACGTCCTACTGCCCATTTGTGGTGCAGGCACTTGTTTCTGCCGCTTTTGTTGGTGATGCCCAACCATCTTATTGCTGAGCAAAGATGGTCTATTTCACATTCTATGTGAACACTTAGCCCTAGATTGTTTAGCATTCTAGGCATTGTCGGTTGATGCCATAATCTTCAAACAATGGCTTAGAGGCTTATCAGGTCACTGCTCCTTTTTCCACTTGAAAGATTCCCTTTGACACATCATTAAATTTGAGGGTTTGGTAAACCCCCTTTTTTCCTGATTGCCAATGTCATAACCTGGGCAGCCTCACGTTGTTGCAAGTCTGTGGCCCTTCCCATTGGTTTCCATTCATCTCCTGGATCAGACAGAGTCTGTATACCTTCCTTCTTGTTGTGCTTGTCCACTTGCAGTAGTGAACTTCTTTCACTACCTACTGGATAGCTTTGACGTAATTTCCATTGCTAACAACCCTGTGCTGTCTAGGTCAGAGATTTTTCCTTGACCTTAGCCATACATCTGCCTTGTTATCACAGACCATCAAGGTCTATTAATAGACTGTGCAACATATGGGTTAGCTGGCAAGCCTGTTTTTTCTGCCACTGGGCATGTTCTCACCTGCATTGGTGACTGTTTCCACTATATCTTGGTATTGGAATTTCAGCTTGACTCATGTAGAGTCATATTAGTGGGACTGTTTGTCCCTATATTTACATGTCTGGGGCTCAGACTCTCAAAGGGTGATTTTGTTTGAGACAATGTGCCGTCTTATGTGGCATGGTGCTCCCTCCTCCATTGACCGAAGCTTGTCAGTCTGTTAACCCATTTATGTGATTCGCAGAGACCATGAAGGAGGAGGACACTGAGTGGTCATCTGCGAATTCACACAAATCCCACCCATCCTCCCCTCAGAGTGGTGCCTTGCCTCTCCTTCGATCCTGGGCTGCTGCTTTGGCATCCATGGAACTGAGGGTTTAGGTGGGATACCAGCCAATAAGGCAGTTGGAGAGTGGGCAGGGCTACTACCAAAACGCCTCTAATAGCTCTAAGAAGGTTCCGAAGTTTGCTGCGCAGGCACAGAATAACCCATTTGTGTGAATTCGCAATGACCACTCAAAGAAATATTGTTACAGGTAAGCAACCTGTCCATCTCCCTGTAGTAGTATAATGCACTTATGCACACATATGGCCCTCAGTTTTTCTAACCTGTTTGCAGAACTGATAATATTACATGTCTGGGGCATTGTGGATGTAAGACGCACTGCTGTAGCAATTTTAAAGAATTGAGAATGTATGATTTTGAATATTTTGAAAATGTGATTCTATTCTGTATAAATTATAAACTAAATCAACTTTGTATATGATATAATATGTCTTAATATATTACATTGTGCCCACCCCATACACGGGCTTGCTATCCGCACACTTGAGCTCACACAGACAGCAAGCCCGGGGGACAAAATGGATTCCTGGTGTTCAGAACAAGACTTTTTTTGTGTATAATTCAACCATGTTGCCACAAAAAGACATGATTTTGGTTGGTTTTGCAAGTAATAAAATCTAGGGGTGAGGACACAGGCAAGGAAGAAACAATAAAGTTGAAAAGGCTGACTCTGGCTACAAAAGAATAACAAACAAAATACACATTTCCAGTTATTTCAAGACATTCAGTGTAAGAAAGAGTGTGAGATTAACTGTATCTTAAAGTGATTTCAGTGCATTGCAGTTATTTTCTTATTTAAGCCATCATAAGGAAAGAATGACTGTAATTCATGTTTTTAGATTGAGAAGACGGCATGATAGTGAAGATCCTCAAAACCAAAGATACACAGAACACAAAGAAAAAAGAAATAAGGAGGAAAAGGAGACCACAGTTAAAAGTACAGAAAGAGAAGTTTCACTAAAGGATGGGAAACTACAGATATGCACACTTAACAAAAACAAATTGGGCCGTGGAACATTGGAAACTGGAAAAGAAAAGACTCACAAGCAGCCAGTAGAAAAATGGAAGCGACAGGAAGACAGAGATTTAAGAGAAAAGCGGTGTTTTATATGTGGAAGAGAAGGACACATTAAAAAAGAATGCCCACAACACAAAGGATCTGCAGGTATAAAATTTAATTAAAGTTCAAGACTAAAAGTGTACATGTTATTAAAAATATTTTACAAAGTTAACTGGAAGACTATTTTCTGTTGTAATAAAGCATTTGGTCTGGATCCAGACTTAGATCTTGGACATGAATTGAATTCCGTGAACAAGACATTTATCTCTGCAAGTACGGGAAGGCCCTGCACCAGCACCCCTCCAAAAAACTGAGGAAAATAATACTTGTACAAGAATATCTGGAAACTGACATTTATCATGCTTTTTACTTTTCCAGCTCATAGGTTAGAAAGTTGCATTTCAAATCTCTTTAAGGACTTGTATTGCTGAATTGTTGCTATGGTCTGCAGAATTTAGAAAAATGAGGTAGAATTGTGTATTTTGCTTTTACATTTAAATCATAACAACTTTACCTTTCTCAGGTGTTTTGAAGTTGGAAAGTCCATGTGGGTCCCCTTTGTCCAGTGCTGTGAAATACTCTGGTCAACTAAATCAGGTAACTATCATGTTTCAGTTTTTTTTAAAAAGTTTTTGTGTTCTAACTCTGTGATCCAATTAATGTTAGGAAAATAGAACATTCAGTAAGACATATCAAATGTTACAGTGCCTCTAATGCATCAAACATTAGGTAACTGCAAATGTTCATTCATGCTTTATCTATTTTTTTACTACTTCCACAGGAAGAAAAAAAGAAACAGAAAGGAAAAATATTCTTGAGTCCCCAGTCAGGTTTGTGAACTAGGTTTCATTCAGTACAGAACTTGCACATTTGCACAGATGAAGGGCTTTTTCCAAGGTCTGGAAATATGTCCATAAACAAAACTTTGCTGATTGATGACTGATCATTCATGAAAAGTTATTTTATTTAAATGATTCAGCATTGCACCCCTGAATGGGACATAAAAGTATAAAATTTAAGAAATACAGTAAAATAAGAAATATAGCAGCTAAAGTAATTTTTTAAAAATCGAAAAATATGTGTGTTTTTTTAATCCTTAGAGATCACAAAGGCCTTTACTGACACTGAAAGGGCTTCAGCTTAGGCACCAGATGAGCTTCCTTGGGGACAGAATTCCAGTAGCAGGGCACCAGAACCCAAAATGAACCTCCTTGTTAGTCACTTTTCTCATTTCAGACCAGAAGTGGGTGAATGTGGCCAGTACATCAAATGTACCGTATATACCCGTCTATAAGTCAAAAAATTTATGCCCTAAAATTGACCCCAAAATCCCAGGTCAACATATTTACAAGTCAGTATGGTAATGTGATAGCAGCTCTTTGAGATTTCCCCAGGGGAAATCTGTGGGGAGAGCATTTTCTCTGTCTCTTGAGCCAAGCAGAAAGAGTCCTGGGTGGCTGATTGTTGTTAAACAGAGTCCCTCTCCCATGTGTGCCAGCCGCCCCTGTCTGGGTATTGAAGGCTGAAACGAAGGCTGAAATGCTGAAGCAAAAAGCCTCAATTAGAGTCCCTCTTGCTGCACGCACACATATACACACTGAAAGAGCCTCCAATTTTTATCCTTGCCCCTATCCACAGGTCATGGAAAAATCCATAATTTTGGTCCCAAAACCTGCCCTCGACTTATACATGAAGTCATTTTATAGTTGAGTATATACGGTAGTCTCTGAGGCAATTCTTGTGGCCCACAGGACCCCAGCCCATGCCCATCATCAAATTGTCTTTTTTTTTCCTTCTGAAATTCTTCAAGATTTGTGTTTAAATGGCACAGGGACACCAAACCCGGGGGGAGGGGATCCAAAAATAAAATAAAATAAGCCAAAAATAGACTTTGATCTACTTACATCTGTCTATCTGTCTGTCTGCTATCTATCTTTTTATCTATCTTTATTTTCTTATTAGGAATTTCTGGGTCTGATACTGCTTTTTTATGGAAAGTCATATATAATTCAAAGATATAGCCGTGTTAGTCTATAGCAGGGGTAGGCAACCTTTTTGAGCAGGGCGCTGGGTTGCTGTCCCCCAGACAATTGGGGGGCTGAAGCACAATAAATAAATAAATAAATAAATAAAATTAAAAATAGGCATGCACACTCTCTCAGCCCCAGAAAAGCCATGGCAAAATCCCTGTGGAGATTTTGCCAAGAAAACCCCAAGAACAAGTAATAACAACAATAATCAATATCATCATGGCGGGTGGTGGGGGCAGGACCGGCCTAGGGCCGGCTCCAAAGGCCTCGGGGCACTGCATTCGGCCCCTGGGCCTTAGGTTGCCTACCCCTGGTCTATAGAATCAGTATGTAATAATAAGACAAGCAAACAAACGAGGCACAATTGGGAGTTCTGATCTTTTTAAAAAGTTATTTTCAGAGGCTTTGAGTGCTGTGTTATAATTCAATTGCTGATTGGTGTTGCAAGCTATTTAAAATTCTAAGATTTGAAGGGGGGAGGGTTATACTGGTGCTGTTGTTGGTGGCCAGAAGTTTTTTGTTCGTTTTTTTTTTTTTTTTTTCAAGCAGCTGGCAGTCACTTCCCTGTTGCAATTTTTGGGCTGGAATGAGGGGCGAACATAGTTTAGGGGCAAGGCTGCACCCCTAGGGGCAGTTTGCAACCACAAAAAAAGTATTTTTCAGTATTCTAAAAATGATGGTGTTTGGTAGTCTGGGTTGGGCAGGGGGCAACAGTTTCACAGAAGCATATGTGGTGCATGGGCCACATCTTCAAAAAGGGGAAAAAAGAGGATCCCAACAATTATCGTCCAGTTAGTCTGACATCTATACCCGGAAAGATTCTGGAGCAGATCATTAAACAGAGAGTCTGTGAACATCTGGAAAGTAATTCCATAATCACAAAAAGTCAACATGGGTTTCAGAGAAACAGGTCATGCCAGACAAATCTGATCTCTTTTTTTGATAAAATTACCAGCTTGGTAGATGAAGGGAATGCTGTGGATATAGTATATCTTGATTTCAGTAAGGCCTTTGACAGGGTTCCCCATGACATTCTTGCAAGCAAATTGGTAAAATGTGGGCTAGACAAAGTAACTGTTACATGGATTTGTAATTGGTTGACTGGTCGAACCCAAAGGGTGCTCAACAATGGCTCCTTTTCAACTTGGAAAGAAGTGACCAGTGGGGTGCCACAGGGCTCTGTCCTGGGCCCAGTGCTATTCAATATCTTTATTAATGACTTGGATGACGATATCGGGGGCATAGTTATCAAATTTGCAGACGACACCAAATTAGGAGGAGTAGCTAATACCCCAGAGGACAGGATCAAAATTCAAAATGACTTAAACAGACTAGAAAGTTGGGCCAAAGCTAACAAAATGAAATTCAACACGGAGAAATGTAAGGTACTGCACTTAGGGCGGAAAAACGAAAAGTACAGATATACGATGGGGGACACCTGGCTGAATGAGACTACGTGTGAAAGGGATCTAGGAATCCATGTGGACCACAGGTTGAACATGAGTCAACAGTGCGATGCAGCAGCTAAAAAGGCCAATACAATTTTAGGCTGCATCAGTAGAAGTATAGTGTCTAGATCAAGAGAAGTAATAGTGCCACTCTATTCTGCTTTGGTCAGGCCTCATCTGGAATACTGTGTCCAGTGGGCACCACAATTCAAAAAAGATGTAGAGAAACTGGAGCGTGTCCAAAGGAGGGCAACTAAAATGGTGAAGGGTCTGGAAACCAAGCCCTATGAGGAACGACTTAGGGAGCTGGGGATGTTTAGCCTGGAGAAGAGAAGGCTGAGAGGTGATATGATAGCCGTGTTTAAATATTTGAAGGGATGTCATATTGAGGAGGGAACAAGCTTGTTTGCTGCTGCTCCAGAGACTAGGACCCGAAACAATGGATGCAAGCTGCAAGAAAAGAGATTCCACCTCAACATTAGGAGGAACTTCCTGACAGTAAGGGCGGTTCGAAAGTGGAACACACTCCCTCGGAGAGTAGTGGAGTCTCTTTCCTTGGAAGTCTTTAAGCAGAGGCTGGATGGCCATCTGTCAGGGATGCTTTGATTGGGAGTCCCTGCATAGCAGGGGGTTGGACTGGATGGCCCTTGTGGTCTCTTCCAACTCTATGATTCTATGATTTCAACCTAGTTTAAGAGAACCAGTAACGCTGTGTTTTCTGTGCCATTTTTCTGGCTTAAGACATTTCTAAGGGCAACCTAGGCAGTTTAAGGCACAGATCTTAAATCAGTTGAAATACATCCGGATAATCAGTCTGACACAGAAGTACCTACTCACTCAAGCATCTTGAACAAAAAAAAAGGTTCATCTCACAGTTGCTGTTATCTTCAGAAGATATTTTATGACTAAATGTCAGAACTCTCAAAGCCATAATAGCCTGTGTGTGTGTGTGTGTATGGTATTAGAACAGGGGCGGGCAACTGCTAGAGGCTAAGGGGACACATTAGCCCTCCTGTATACCTGGGAGAGCCACACATCCTATATAAAAAATTCAGGGTTTACCCCCCCCCCGGCCCCCTTCTGATGTGGGAGGCATTTTCACCACATTATTGTGTTCCTGGGCTATTTTGTTTCATAAAAATCAAGTAGACAGAACATAGTTCTGGCCTTGCATCACACCTTTTAGTGCAAATATTAACACACAAATAGTGTTCAATTCAGCAAGTATTGCAGAATGTCATTCCTCTTTTACAACAGGAAGCAAAGTGGAATGACCCAGGTTCTCAAAAACCTGGCAAAAATCCCACTGCCTCCTAGGAGGCATTTTGGAACAAATGCAACCCTGGGGACCACATGTAACCCATGGGCCACATGTTGCCTTCTAATCCCTGTATTAGAAGATTTCATATGATAAATAGATCAAATTATTCCTAGCTGTAAAAGGACAATGACACATATTGGCCATAGTGTTCTTTTGTGTCACAGAGATGCTGAGTTCAATAAACTGGACCATTCAAGAAACAGAGTTACTTCTTCTTTTCCTCTTCTTTTCTAATAGTATCAACATAGGTCAGTATAAGAAGGAAATATAGTAATGAAGATATGTATTGTTTGCAGAACAAGTTCCAAATAGTGAGAGAAAGAAATCATAGGTAGACAAAAGAGACATTGGCCCGAAAGAGATGGGCCAAATAAAGCGGCTTCCGACTGCTTTGGGGCATGGCGTTTAGATGACACATGCCCCCATAGTGGCCAGAAGCAACACTGAGGCTGCGCCAAGCTGGCAAGAGCCAGCCCTTTAAGGAGCAGATTTAATCCACTGCTGCCAGCTGCTGGTTTGGGGAGGCAGCGGAGGGCCACTTCAGGAGCAGACCGTGCGGTCGCCTCAGGGCCAGAGCAGCCAAAGACAGCTCTTTCTGAACCATCTGCTTCAGCCCAATATTGCAATAAAGGGTAGTTTCATGTGTCCCTAAAATGCACTTAAGCCATGACTGAATGATTTCCCAGTAAGGCAAATTATTGTACCTTGGAATAGGAGACTTCTTCACTTTTGGAAGAGGATATGAAACAGAAGGTACCAGACAGAATTTGTTGTGGTGTGAAATGCACTCTTTACGTGATGCAGTACTATTCAGAGAGGTGGCCCTGGAGGCATGGGCTGCTGGTTCTTGAGGAGTTTCCTGGAAAGAAAGAATTGTAGCCAGTGGGCACAGGTGTAGCCCTGGTCTCTGGCACATTGGGAAAAACTTACCAGATAGCTTGGGGAGCACTGATCTAAGGAATATTTAATTCAAGCTTGAAGTCAAGCTTTATTAGAGCTGCATTTTCCTTCAGGGCTGCAGAATGATTCTATCATTATAATATAATTTTTTAAAAAATACATATGTTCATGAACTTACGTTTATTCCTTTGTCTACTTGACATTTGCTTCCCTTACCACAGGCAGCCTTACCAGTAAATATATGACTCAGGGAAAAGCTTCACAGAAGAGGCCCCATCAAGATTCATGAAAAACTGAAGCAATCTTTTAAGATGCAATACAGGCCGTCCATTTCCTTAAGAAATGTTTACTTTCTTTATAGCCTCTGGGTTCACAAAACAGCAGCACATTCTTCATCATAAGTTTAAAGAAAAACTTATTTTAATTAAATTGCTACAGTTGAAAAAGCAATGGATTTTAAAGTTTCTTCATATCATGAATCTCTGCTCTTGATATATTGGGCATTTTAAAAGGAAACCATGATGTTTGTATTTACTACATAAAACATGTAGATCAGGGAAGTCCCTAACCCAAACCACTTCTAAGTGTTTCTACATTCAGTCTGAATGACTGATTGCACTTAAATGGTGTGCAAGCCAAATATAGTGTCACCTTCAAAATATTATTTTTGAAGGATAAAAGTGGTATTTATTGATGAACATTTTCCTGATTCCTTGTGTGAAAAGTGTTTGATATGTTTCTGGACTGCTACTGCCGTATTCGCAAATATTTTAATTTGTGGGAAGCTAAAACATGGACATTAAGTGAACTTCTAGATAAAATCTTTGTGGAAAAGCAGTGCCATTGAGTGAATTCTTCCCTTCTGTTATTTTATATAATTGAAATGCTGCTGTGCTTGTGTACAGAAAAACAGAAAAGCCAGTTCTATTTGCTGCTGCTATGATTCTTTTCCCCATTGTCTATGACACTAAAGCAAAGTTCCTCTAAGGAAACAAAGGGTGTATTCGGCAGTTAAAATAAATGTCCATCTGCTTTTTTGAAAGAGTAAAAATGATTATCTATGTGCTGGTCAAGAAGTTACTTTTGTACTTTCATGGAGGCTTAATGTCAGGATTTCCTGGAGATGGTACAGTATACCCTTTCCGTGAAAAGTATACAGCAAAAAAATTAAAAAAAATAAGCCACTGTTATTTATGACATTGAAATAAAACAACCAAGTGGGAAAAAATTAAATTTCTACTTTTTTCTTTGTGTTATATAAATGGACCACAGAAGTACAGAAAGAACTACAAGCAGAAAATTTCCTTTATTTTTATCATTAAGGGTATTACAAAGGAAGCATGGTAGTGGTTTGGGTGTTGGATTCGGATCCCCAGCTTCAAATCCCTGTTCAGCCATAGAAACCTACTGGATTACTTTGGCCGAGTCAGCCTCAGAGGAAAGCAAAGGCAAAACCTCTTCTGAACGAATGCTGCCAAGAAAAGCCCATGATAGGATTGCCCTAAGTCTAATGACTTGAAGGCACACAGCAACATCTTAAAGATATTTTACAGGTCAAGCTAACCGCATCCTTTCAAGCCACATAGCACATCTGGGTCTTAGCTGTTCATGTTCACTGATAGGGCTGGCTCTGGTCCCAAGAGGGAGGGAGATCTTTGAATTAAGTCAGGTGTGCAGCAGGATGCATAAAGTCCAAGGCTCTCCTTTGTTTCAATGAGGCGCCTAAGAAGGGCAAACGGGGTGAGAAGACACGTCCTCTTTTTCCCGGACACGCCCTACATTTCCACCTCCCCTCCAGGAAGAATGCCAAAACTTCCTCCACTTTGAGCAGAACTAAGGGGCATACTAGAGATGGGGATATGATAGCCCTGTTTAAGTATTTGAAGGGGTGTCATATCGAGGATGGAGCAGGCTTGTTTTCTGCAGCTCCATTGAATAGGACCCAGAGCAATGGACTCAAACTACAGGAAAAGAGATTCCACCTCAACATTAGGAAGAAATTCCTGAGAGTAAGAGCTGTTTGAGAGTGGGATACTTGTCTCAGAGTGTAATGAAGTCTCCTTTGGAGTTTTTTTTTTTTTAAAACAGAGGCTGGATGGCCCTCTGTCATAAGGAGTGCTTTGACTGTGAGTTGCTGCATGGCAGAAGGGCTGGACTGGACGGCATGGCGCTTGAGGCCTCTTCCAGTTCCAGGAGTCGATGTCCTCCATTTTGCGGTGCCTTGTCCTTCCTTTGTACCTCGAGGACCTGCGGTCACCCTGAGGGCAAAGCGTTGCGCCCTTAAGGCTTAGGGGAGCCAGAGCACGACCAACTGTTAGAGGAGGAGTAGACGACGCTGGGAGCCTTAACGGCGGAGAATAAAACCTTTACGCATTATGTATGTATTATGTATGGCTAACGCCTGAAGCCGTTTGTTTCACACACACAAAAAATCCCGAGGCCGCGAAGGACCAAACCCTTCAGCCTCCTTCGCCCGCCTTTCCTCAACGGCGCCCTCCACAGCCCTTCGAAACTAGCCTGGAACTATCCCCGCCTCTCTGCATTTCCTTCTCACTGATTGGCTCAGGGTCCTGTCAGGAAAACAAAACAAGGAAAAAGCGAAGAAGCCGAATCTCATCTATAACGGCCACGGGCGGGCCTTGAAGTCCCAGCGGCGTACGAAGTGGCCAATAGGAGAGCGCCATCCTGGCGTTAGTCTCCGCCCCCTCCGGTGACGTACGTAGTGCGCCTCGGCGTCGCGCTTTGCGTCCTTTCGTCCGCGGTGTCCATGGGCGACGGAGACGACGACGACAGAGGACGGGGCTGAGAGGGAAGGAAAGGGGCGAGCGGGGAGTCAGCGGCGGCGCAATGGCTTCCTCGATGGTGAGAGCCACCGTCCGGGCCGTGAGCAAGAGGAAGATTCAGGCTACCAGGGCCGCCCTGACGCTGGTCAGTATCTGCGCTGCTCGCTCTCTCTCTCTTTCGGGGAGGGGCTTCTTGGTGCTCTACCGGTTGGTAAACAAGCTCCTTGCGCAGGCGCATTCCTCTCGGCAGCGTCGCCGGGGGCCTGAGTTGAGGGGGGGGGTCTGAGGCCTCCTTTCACACCTTCCCCCCATTGTGACCTCTAGTCATTCAGCCCCTTCTCACTAGCAGCAGGCAGGAATTCCCCAGGTGAAGCTGCCCCTTGCGACAGACACACAGCAACACTATGCCTCTCTTGGGCTGCATCTGCACTGCAGAAACAATCCGGTTTGACGCCCCTTTCACTACCACAGCTCCATGCTATGGCATTCTGGGAATGGTAGTTTGTTGGGGCAGCAGAACTCTCTTGACAGAGAAAGCTGGATGTCTCACAAAAAAGCTACAGTTCCCAGAATTCCCTAGCATTGAGCCAGGGCAGTTTAAGGGGTCTCAGACTGGATTATTTCTGCTCTGTGTTTTGGACCAAAGATAAGGATCTCAGTACAGTCAGATAAAGATTCTGACTAGGAGAGAAAGGTCTCAGACGCACTGCGGAAATAACGCGGTTTGAGGCCGCTTTAACTGCCCTGGCTCAGTGCTTGGGAATCTTGGGAAATGTAGTTTATTGTGGCACCAGAGCTCTCTGACAGAGAAGGCTCAATGTCTCACAAAACTACAGTTCCCAGAATTCCCTAGCATTGAACCAGGGCAGTTAAAGGGGTCTCAGACTGGATTATTTCTGCAGTGTGTTTTGGACAACAGTCAGCCCTCCGCATTTGCAACTTTAACTTGTGGATTTGATTATTCACGGATTTGATTAATATGCTCTCTCTAGGAATCTCTAGGACAGGGGTAGGCAACCTTTCCCCTTTAAGGGCCAAGGGACTTCAGCTCCCAGAAGCCTCAGCCATGTTGGCCAATAGTCCCATGTTGGCCAATAGCTCCTGGGATTCTGGGAGCTGAAGTCCCTCGGCCCTTAAAGGGGAAAGGTTGCCTACCCCTGCTCTAGGACCTCCAGCTTGGCTCTTATGGTCAATATTAACCAGAAGTTGCACTGGTGGACCTAGAGCAGGGGTAGGCAACCTTTCCCCTTTAAGGGCCGAGGGACTTCAGCTCCCAGAATCCCAGGAGCTATTGGCCAACATGGGACTATTGGCCAACATGGCTGAGGCTTCTGGGAGCTGAAGTCCCTCGGCCCTTAAAGGGGAAAGGTTGCCTACCCCTGACCTAGAGGTTCCTAGAAAAACACTTCTGTAGGCATTTCTAGGTCTTCCAGTGCAATTCTATGGTCAGCTTCCAGCAGATGTAGATGTAGACCACAGACTTGGTGCTGGAGGACCTAGAGATTGTTAGACAGGTGTTCTTTCAGGTGAAGTTAAAAAACCAGTGTTTTGTTATTTGCGGTTTTTCCACTTTCACTGGGGTCCTGCAGCCCTAACACCAGCAAATGTGGAGGGCTCACTGTATGTGCATATACAGAAAGAAATACCTTGGAGATGGGAGCCAAGTCCAAACATGAAATTTGATCATGGTTTTTATACACCTTATACACATAGGCTAAAGGTAATTTTATACATAATATTTTTTACAATTTGTGTATATGTACATTGTACCATCAGAAAGCAAAGGTGTCACTTTCAATCACCCATGTGGATAGGGTTGGATTTTCTAATATTTTGGATTTCCGGATAAAGGAGACTCAGCCTGTATCATTTTAGAAAGAGCTTGCAGAATGTATTCAATTTATGTAGTGTAGCTTTTTGTGCTGCCTTCCTTATTTTTATTACTTTATTTCTGAATATTCATAGACCGCTTATGAAAATTTCAAAGTGGTACGTACCCATAGTCAAGTAGACGAAGAGCAACATACAACATAAAAAACATAACAGTATATTGTTACTTTCAAAGTCTATCTTAGGAAGGAACTTATTTGGAAATGTTGTTATAACTTAGCTAAAATGGCCAAATAAAACAGCTGTTTCTGCATTGTTAACCAAAAAGAACAGAGGGTGCATCTATACTGTAGAAGCATGGCTCCATCCTACAGAATTCTGGGATATGTAGTTTTGTGAGGCAACAGCACTCTTTGACAGGGGAGGTTGAAGACCTTGTAATCCTCAAAGTCAACAGCACTTAAAGTGGTGTCAAATTGAATTATTCCTACAGTGTAGATGCACCCAGAGATTTGCTCTATGTGTCTAGTCACTTGAAGTCCTGTCACAATAGACATGGAAAAAACGGTAAAGGAATTTATCCTGGGCCACAGCACTTCTACATAAAACCCTTTCCTTATGTTCCAGTTTCTGTGTTAAGTGGTGGCATGGAGGTGAGCCGGTTCACACCAGCTAGCACCACCTATGATGGGCTCCTGGTTGCTGGCCCTGACCCTAGTTAGCTCCATAAATTACAGTGATGCAGGCTCTGTACTTTGGCTTGGGAATCCCAATGTGACTAGAGTTCTTACTCTTAACGTACACAATCTGCTGTGGGTTTTCAGAGATGAAATGGAGAGCAAATGTAACTAACAAAATTCCCAGTAAGCTAAATGTAGCCATGTTAGTCTGTAGAATGAGTACATAGAGAGATCTTGTAACACCTCTGAGACTAACTGAAAGAAAGAAGTAAACTGAAGTCTGCTAAAGCTCATGCTGCCAATTTCTTTCTTTCACTTAGTCTCAAAGATGCTACAAGATCTCTCTACATACCAATAAGCTAAATAGTTTGGGATCTGGTTTATTGTGTTTACTTTATTTAGTAAACAAAACTAAAACATATAGTTTTTAACTTCACGTGTTATATAATTATTTTTCTGACTGCCAAAAGTATTTGAACTGAGATGCTTCACTGTGAAGAAAATCAATAAAACACACTGAATGTAATTTAAATGTTAATATTTACACCTACATGAAACTTTACTGGAAACTATTTTATTGAAATATTTGCAGACTTTCTAAGACATGCGTATTTCAGTAGTATGTATGTTTCTTACGTTTTTTACATTTACAAAGTTATGTATGCACTGCAAATGGTTAGTATAAATTTTAGCTTGTCACAAAAGTTGTGCAGTAGATAAGTAGATTATTTCCTAGGCATAAAGCTTTGTCACATATTCTTTTACTGTGTTAAATCAGTGCATGAACGGAGAATGGAATCATGCCTCCATATGGCTCAGTGGAAGGTTAGAATAGGTTCCACCTGGGTTCACTTATATGTGCAACTGAGAATCCTACTTGCACCAGGATTCCCAGTTGTGCATATAGACCCTTTGCATGTACAGATCTGAGCATAGGACATTGGAGGGAACAAAAGCCGCACTTTTAGAAGTGACTGGAAGAATTCAAACTGTGGCATCTCCACGGCAGGTTAAACGTGAACCAGAAGAGGGGCTACAGGAACGCTGGGAAGCCCAATGGCAGGAGTTCCTGAGGACGCTGCAGGCCCCTCATTCAGGATGGGAGAGTATGCATATATCTGAGGAGCCCACACCATGGGATGACGCTAAAGGTTTCCTGGCCTCCTTCGAGCAAGTTGCATCAGCATGCCGATGGCCTCAGGACAAATGGGTTCCCCTCCTTCTTCCAGCCCTCAGCGGAGAGGCTGAAGAGGCCTTCAGCAGCCTCAGTGCCCAAGACAGGGGAGACTACAGGAAAGTGAAGGCAGCCATCTTGCAAGAGGAGGCCAACGCCAGGGAGAGGCAGCGCCAGCACTTCAGACAGTTCTGCTATCAGGAAACAGAAGGGCCAAGAGGAGTTTATAGTCAACTCCGGGAGCTTTGCTGTCAGTGGCTGAAAGTGGAGCGACACACAAAGGAGCAGATTTTGGAAGTGCTGATACTGGAGCAGTTTCTGACTGTCCTACCCCAGGAGATGCAGAGCTGGGTCAGGGAGCATGGCCCAGAGACCTGTGCTCAGGCTGTACTTCTAGCTGAGGATTTCCTGGTTAAGCAGAAGGAAGCCATGAGGCAGGAGGAGCAGTTTCCAGTGTCACAGGCTTCAGGGTTGGTGGCAGATGTAGAGTCCTCAGAGACAGGGCAGGATCAGCCCCCAGAGGCCTGGAAAAGACACCTCTGCAAGGAGGAGCAAAATGACGAAGGGAGCTCATTGGGAGTGAAGCAGGTCCTTGAAAACAAGGAAAACAATATTCAGCAAGGGAATCCCGATCAAATGGACTCAAGAGACACCCTGCTGAGAGGAAGCAATGTTTTGCACAGTAACGAGGCAAGAATAAGGTGTGGGAATCAGCAGGGATCAGAGAATGAGCATGTGCCTAGCCTTGAAAAGAGGATGGACAGAGCCCTTCCCAGTGTGAAATGGAGATTTGATCAGAGGGGATCCAGAGCATACCAAAGAATTCACCTCTCTGGAAGCCATTTTGGTTGGCGCTCAGGCCTTGGAGTACGTGGAAGATTTAAGTCAGGAAAGAAGGCATACGAATGTGCAGAGTGTGGGAAAGTTTTTGATCATAAAGGGAATTTTAAAAATCATGAAAGAGTTCACACTGGAGAGAAGCCATACAAGTGTTCCCAATGTGGGAAAAGCTACATTCAGAAGGGAAACCTTATGATACATGAGAGAACCCACACTGGAGAAAGACCATTTATGTGCATGGAATGTGGAAAGACCTTTAGTCAGAAAGGAAACCTTGCAAAACATGAAAAAATGCACGTTAGAGAACCTATATAAGTTTTAATTTTGTGGAGTAATATTGTTATATAAAATATTATTTGACTTATAGCTCTGAAATGGAATAAGACTGGTTACAGTAGTTTGGTCATACTATGCATTTGGTTATCTGCAGTTATAAAAGAGAACAAGATAATAGATCTGTTATGGCTGTGTTACTTTTGCCTTTAAAAGTACCCTGAAATTATTTGAAATACAAATATAGTCATTCCCACAGAAGTGCAAAGAATGGAGAGCAGGGGCAACACTAATATATCTGTCTCTCTTTGTTTCTTCTTTCTCTTTCTCTCTGTGCATATATAAATTTAGTATCTGGACAGAACTTTAAAAAAGAGTTATAGCCATCTGGAAAAAAAGTTAATCACAACTTCAAAGGAATAAGATTCAACTGTTATATCCATTCATGAAGTTACATTGATGTACTGCAAAAAAAGTGCTTTTCTATATTTCTTTGAGAAAATACAGCAGCAAAAGCTTTGTGTTATACATTTTATTGAACGTGTTCTCAAATTCTGCCCAGCACAAAGTTTAGAAGGATGGTGCTAGTTGGTGCATTTATTCCTCTGTTAACATTGCTTTGTCAGTTGCAGTACTGTGGGGAAGCTCATAATGCTGATCAAGGTGTAGTTGCTTTTTTAAAAAATGATAATTTCCCCCCAAAAGCCCAGATGCATGCATACAATCTCCCTCCCACCCCACTTCTCAACAGCTGGTAAGAAGCAATTGCTTATAAGGAAAAGTTTTTTTGATGCTGTGCTGTACTGTTTTTATTTCTTGTCTTTTTAATGAATAAAATTTAGATTGTTTTTAATTCTGCATATACTTTATTTAACAATGTATGTTTTGTATGTTTTGCCTTTTGGGGGGGGGTCTATGACTGTTATAAGTGGCCTTGAATCCCAGTTCTGGGGAAAATGTGGCATATAAATAAAATAACAACAATAATAGTCCTAATTATACCAGCACCATCACTTTTTCTATTCAACCATGAGCAACTGAAAGCCACATCAACTTGAAAATAATTGCAATAAGAGAAGAACCAGCAAATTCTTTCTTTGGAGGAGTACAGTGGGCCAGTGTTGGAGTTTGGTTCTAGGATCCCCTATGGATACCAAAATCTGTGGCTGCTCAAATCCTGATATACACAATGCTGTAGTAAAATGGTATCGTTTATATAAAATGGCAAAATCAAGGTTTGGTTTTTGGATTTGTTTGTTAATATATTTCCATGCAGAATCTGTGTATGTCTGCACTGTCCTCTCTCAGTATTTGGAATTATGATGACTTCCAAATGTTATAGAAATGCAACTCCAAGCATTCTTCATCAGTAGTGGCTTTTAAAACCAGCCAAGTTGTGAAAATTTCCACCTTTTAAGTTATCTGCATCTGAGCATCACAACATGCATATGTTTCTTTTGAGTATTTACTTTATTGTTGTTGTTTTAAAGCGAAACAAGCCAATAGCAAAGCCATAGAGTATTGTAGTTACTACCTCTCACAAAGGATTTTGTGAGTTGCAAAAGATGCAGAAAAGGGTAACCACAGAAGATGGGCTAGCTGCCCTATGAGGAAAGGTTAAAACTTTGGGGCTTTTTTCTTATGGAAAAGGGGAATAAGGGGAATATGGAAGAAGTGTATAAAATTATGCATGAAGTGGAGAAGGTAAATAGAGATTTTCTCTTTCATTATACTGGAGATGGGTCATCTACAGATAAAAAGAAGTATTAATTTACACAACACCTGTTTAAACTGACACTACTGCAAGGTGTAGTACCAACTTGGATGGCTTTAAAAGGAGGTTAGACTCATAGAGGGTAACTTGACACCAATGGAAATTTGTCAGTAGAGGTTTATGTCTTCATTATATCTAAACTGATCATGTAGTTACTTTTCCTTTCTTAAACTTTTCTAAAATTGGGCAGCTGTTAATAAGTTGTGCCTTTCTCAGCAAATGAATTTGTATGGTGTCTTGGTATTACCTCCCACTAGAAATTCACGTCTGAAAGTCACCTTGAATTGTGAACTTTGTTGACATGAATAATTATAATCTCAAATTAAGTTGTAAAGTTCATGCTTGCTTAGTTTAGAATACAGGTTGGTCTAGCTTTAAATGCTTATCTTCAGTACAAAGAATGCTTTGTTTCCCAAAAAATATTTTTAGTTAAACTCAGATTATAATCTGAATTGATGCGCTGTCTTCCTTTCTTTCTTGTGTACTGCAGTGGCAGGATCCTAGATAGATGTAAGTCTTGAACATAGGTGCCAAGGAAATTGAAGTGTTTAGGGTGATAGGGGTGGAGGATTGAGACCTTTTTACTGCTGTTTCTATCACCATTTATGAAAATGGGGGAGGCATTGGAGAACCCAGGCTCATGTAAAGTGGAGAGTCAGGGACAGCATTTGAAGCCATGAGTCATGTAAGAGCTGAATTTTGGAAGTGGACCAAGATGTGAAAACTGAGCCACTGTTAATATGATTTTAAAAGAAAAAGAAGAAGAATCAATGCTGAGCTCATTTCTGATTTAAGCCTAGGGATGTTTGTCATCATTTGGGACCCAGTTTAAAACCACAAGAAGTTAAATTATCTTTATGTTCTGCTTTTGTATTATTAATAGAAGCCATTGCTTGTGGTGTATAGAAACTTGCACTGAGGATAAAATAGGTTTAGACATGACATGAGGATAAAATAGATTTTGACAATAGTTAATATTCATCCAATGCAAAATTACTAATGATGAAAATATCTTTCAGACCCCATCTGCTGTGAATAAGATAAAGCAACTGCTTAAAGACAAACCTGATCATGTAAGTAGATGTGGAAGGTATTCTTAATATTATTCATCTATATAATAGTAGCTTTCAGTGTGCTGTTGATTGATGCAATACTGCAGCTACCCTATGAAGCATATATGAGGCGTTATTATAATACTTTATAAAACAAGAGTTGCATTTCCCTATTGACAAGTACATGTGAAATCTGTGTTTTAAACTTGGAAAAATGCTAATCTAGCAACTGCATTTTCAATAGTGAAAAGGCAATACTCATATTGATCACACTGGTGTTTTTTCTTCTGTGTACCTCATAAAATACAATGAAATTTGTTGAACTTCTTGAGTGTCAAGTTAGCAAATTTAGCATTGTAATATAATGCACAGTTTTCTTTCCATAGTGCAGGTATTTGTTGTACAGTTTTCTTGACATTAAGCCATTTCTACCTGTTGCTTTTTGGCTTTTGTTTACATAGTTAGAGTTAATAGGCCTAGTCTTCCAAATGTTACTTATGCTTGATACCATTAATATGAATGAGATTTTAGTGATGCTCAATTTGTGCAGTTACTTTCAGTAGGGCTTACAGTACAAGTCTGCACATCTGTTTAGTAATAGGTGTCACTGAGATTAGTGGGACATTGTTTCTCTGGTTTTGAGATTGGAGAATGTAAAAAAATGTAGGTTTCATTGGAAACATTAAATGATATGGTACGTCTTTGGACCTTAAGATGGCCTACATCTCCCATCACTCCCATCCAACAGTAGACGGTAGTATGGGATTGTGGTAGTTGATGTCCATATGGAAAATCAGAGGTTCTTTACCCGTGTATTAAAGTTTAAGTGATTGGCTGTTACTAATTAAATGTTAGAGCTGGCAATAAATGTATGCATTTAAAAAATCTTTTGATAACCACCCATATTTATAAGTTTTTATCTTCATAAAGAAAGAATTTTTAAGTGTTAAAATTTCCATTTCAGGTAGGAGTTAAAGTTGGTGTTCGTACAAGAGGTTGTAATGGACTTTCTTACACACTAGAATATACAAAATCAAAAGGGGACTCAGATGAAGAGGTAGTACAGGATGGTAAGTGTGCTTTTGAATAGTCACAGGTCCAAAATATTTGGAAATAATTTTTCTGCTTTTTTAAAACATTACTGTTAATTGTAACCTTAGCTCTATTTAATGATAGGTAGGAATCTTTTCTTAAACTTAATAGGAATCTATAAAATAGGGAATTTTAGTCCCTGATAAACTAACTCTTTCCTTCAAATAAACATAGTGTTTATGCTGTAAAATGAACTGTTCTTTAAGCAGCTGCTAAAAGCCCAATAATTGAAGGTGCTCATACATGAATAGCTCCCATATTATATAAAGACCACATCCAAGTTCTTTTATGCACATAGTTCATACTCTGAAATATACAATTTTTGTATGAAAACATCGTAAAGAAACTAAAAATGTACATTGCTAATATAAGGTCCAGACTGCGACTACATAGGGCCTTTGCAGACTGCCAGAAATAGTGCAAATTGAGTCCACTTGAAGGGTTAGGGTTAGGGAATCATGGGAACTGTATTTTATTGTGGCACCAGAGCTCTCTGACAGAGAAGGCTCAATGTCTCAGAAAAAAAAAAAACAATTCCCATGACTCCCTAGTACTAACCCTAACCCTTAAAGTGGACTCAATTTGCACTATTTCTGGCAGTCTGCAAAGGCCCATAGTCCACTTTTTTGAATTATAAATTATGAAAGCATTTTATTTGCAGAGTGATAGGGCATCCATACAGTGGATCTACAAATGAAGTTAAAGAGAACCTGAAGCAAGTTAATTTTGTTAAAAAGAGATTCCATAAATTGTAGTGGGGGATGGGGGAATGTATCTTTTGCAAAATATTGTCAAGCTTCAATGCCATTAAAAACCAGGCCAGTTTAATAAATGGGAATTATAATCCAGCTGTATTTGATATGTTGAAAACAACTGAAGGATTAAAAACCAACATCTCATTATTTTCCCCCTTCTTTTTCTCAAGGTGTTAGAGTGTTTATTGAGAAGAAAGCGCAGCTGACCCTTCTAGGAACTGAAATGGATTATATAGAAGACAAACTGTCCAGTGAATTTGTTTTCAATAACCCAAATATCAAAGGAACATGTGGTTGTGGGGAAAGCTTTAATATTTAAAGTATCAGGACAAAATTCACAAATGTTTTTAAAAGTAGTCATTTGGCATGTGTTCATCAGGTCTTTTAGGCTTTGTAAAATATGGCTGCCTTCACGGGAAAATAAAAGCGCTGCCTTTCTGAAGTGTAATCTGTGTGGTAAATCGCAGCCCGTGCATATTTTCAAAGTTTGATGGCATGGAAGGTTTGTCTTTAAAAGCTGAGAACTTTTTGATTCACAGGATATCTCCAACTTTATTTGTTGAAAATCCGTGTACATTGTGATCTCATAAGTTCTACACAAGGCACACCCTGAAAAGTATTATGCATAGTCATATTTCCACTTGTTTTATCTTGAAGAAATTAGAGTACTGTTTGCATTAAGTTCTTAAAAATTGTCTATTACACTTGAAACTCACATGTACCAGTAATGTGCAGCATTTCCTTCTTTACAAAAAAAAGTCATGTCTTTAAAAAATGAATGTTGGCATCCTGAGAGTTCAGAAGTCTGGATCATGTGCTTATACAGTTTTAGGTAAATTAATTTACATTTCAGATAGTTTATATCTAAATCTTGCCCCCTACTCCACTGTTCTTGTTTTATTGCTGCTAGGGAAACCACTAGTATTTTAAAGAATACCTTTGCCACTATGTCTAAGATTTTTAATTTTATTTGAATTCTGTCCT
This sequence comes from Phrynosoma blainvillii, assembly GCA_026167975.1. Classification (NCBI taxonomy): domain Eukaryota; kingdom Metazoa; phylum Chordata; class Lepidosauria; order Squamata; family Phrynosomatidae; genus Phrynosoma; species Phrynosoma blainvillii. The sequence goes on from JANUYF010000002.1 coordinate 100,463,008, forward strand.
TTAAAAATCTCTTGTTTTGTTATACAGATGGCCTGTAGCAAATACAGATTCTCTCCATAGTTCATAGGTCTGGATCATTTTGCATGGTCTGGTTATGGAGGAAAAGAAGCCACCTTTTTCTGGGCAATTTTCTTAGATAGCATTTCATGATGTGAATATATAAGTATTTTGGTTAAAGCTCAGCCTTGAATACAAAGAAATCTGGTAAAACATTTAAATTCTGATGATCACTTGTTTGAATAAGGAAACAGGAATATTTTTTAAGATGTGGCTGTGTTTATCATGAATTTTAAAAAATCAGTGTAAGGCTTGTTTGCTTAATCTTCCAATTAAGACAGTATTGTACATCTAAAGGGTTTATTCAGAGAGTGAAGCAAAGCCACAAATGTTTCTAGCATTCTTTTATAACTAATGTTTAGTTACCTAATGTAGGCAGACATTTATACTAGCCTAACTGTTTGGAGAGAGAAATGTGTTGTTAGGAGAGTGCTTTCCGTGTTACATTACAAAGTTACTGGTTATGTAACTTTATTGATTGTTGTAGTTCTTATTCATATCTTGGCATGTGAATTAACATGGGAAAAATCTAACTTGAAAACAGTTCAGCCATGGACAAACTGCTTTGGGCCAGCTTTGGAATTATTTGCCTTGCAGACCTTCAAGGAAAGACTTCAACATCTTCCTGTAGTGCAAGCTTAATTGCAACTAGAAAAATTGCCCAAGCAAGAATTTAAAAATGTGCAAACTTGCATGTTGAACCAGCTGCCAAGGAGACTCTGAGAATATCACTAAACCTGATATTGCAGTCCTTTCACATTGCAAGATATTGGGCTAATGCAATCTAAAATTCTATATAGGGCACAAGCCTGGCATTTGACTGCTTTTTAATTGGCAGGGAGAGGACTAGGAATGTAAGCAGTACTATGTATGAATGCTATTGAAGTACTCCAGTTTTTGTTTTTTAAAAAAATGAAGGATGATGTATATTCTGTCTTTTGTATAGAAGGTTTATGAATTAAGTGTGCACTTCCATACTATAAAAATACAAAGTGTTGTCATATTTTAAACAACGCACAAATCTGAAGTCAGTTTTTTGTTAGTAATTGTTTATAAATGAGTGTACTTTTCTTAATAATACATAATATGTGCAATACTGTAACTTAGACCTGTTGTAATAAATTACCTTTTGGTAAATAAAATATACACCTTTAGAGATTTCTGCAGCAAATCACACATGAACATTTTTGAATTCTACTTTATTCTCAAAATTGCTAGATGGACTATCACATCATGTTTCTAGTGATAAAGTTTTCCATGTGATATCCTTTTAGTGATTAAAAATATTGCCATCCATCTTATCTGCTTACCTATAAAAAGGAGTGGCACAAGGCTGTGTTTTAGCTGCAGACTCAGATGTTCTTGGGATATAACCTCACCTTCACCATACATGCATTGGGCCTGCCACTCAAGGAGCAACAAGCCATTTAAAGGAACTTATCGAAAGCCTAGTTGCCTTTTCAGAGTTGCTGGTGCTGAGGGGAGGCATTCCCACCCCCCAAAACAAAACAAAAATTGGCATAGCAGTTAGACTTTTTAAGTCCATTTGTCCCTGTGGAGACTAAAAATAGCATAAGGGAGTGAAGGAAGAGAGAGAATTGGATGAATGGTGACTGTGAGAAAGACTTGTCCTACCCACTACTGGCATGTGACCCCCCCCCCCCACATAGTTTGCCAGGAGAGAATGTGGTCTGAGCTTTTAAGGCAGAGATTTTTTATTATTCTGAATTCTCTATTAATCTGAATTTCCATTTTTTATTGTGGGAATTGTTTGGGCATATTCCCCAGCTCAGTTAATGAGTTGTAGCTTTCCAAATCTTGCTTTTTTTTCTATTTTTAAATGTATCCTACAGCAAATTTCCATTTAGTGCAAGAACTGACATTTTCTCCCCCATTTACCTGCACTGGATGCTCAAGCCCATTATGACATGGCCTGTGACTTTACTCTGGTAAGCCACCTTGCCATCCCCATTGTTTCCCTTATTATGCCCCCTCTGGCTTGTCAAAGTGCCTTTTGGGACAGCTTTGTTAATGTTCATGATTGCCATGAGTCAGTGTAACTAATCCCTATGACTATGTATACCTGAGCTAGTACACATGTATGTATGCATTTGCCTAGTATTTTTTTTAAAATGTCTGGATCTCAATTTCGTTAACAAATGAAAATGAGAAGTGAAGGAAATTCCCAGTGAAGAAGCCAAACCTTGCTGTAAGGGAGACCAGAACGTCACTGCTGCTTACAAAGAATGGAGTCTCCTTTCCTAAATACATGCCTGAGGATTGAGATGTGCTGGAGGGACCCTCTTCTGTGTAGTCCTAATGGGGACAATATAGGGGAAGACATGGATTAGACCTGTGGTATGCTATTTCCCTTGCCAGCCTGATTTGTGTCAATGCAGACTTCATTGGCATCAAGTAAAAGCAGCATCTTCTTAAAGCCTCTGAGATCAAGGCCTTTGCAGACTGCCAGAAATAGTGCAAATTGAGTCCACTTTAAGGGTTAGGGTTAGTGCTAGGGAATCATGGGAATTGTTTTGTTTTTTTCTGAGACATTGAGCCTTCTCTGTCAGAGAGCTCTGGTGCCACAATAAAATACAGTTCCCATGATTCCCTAACCCTAACCCTTCAAGTGGACTCGATTTGCACTATTTCTAGCAGTCTGCAAAGGCCCCTAGTTAATTTATTCCCAAATGCACATGATTTTAAGTTGTTTTAACTTTTTGAACCTGCCTTAGCCTAATAAATTGTTTAATGTGCTCTGAAGTCTGTTTAAATTAATTTTTAAATTTATTTTATTGAGTTTTTACAATAAAACATACAAAATCTGCACAGCAATGACAACAATCGATAACATGGGCCAAGGGTATGTATCTGATAAACAGTTATTATGCTGCAGAATCACAGAATTGTTCAAATTATTTTTCTTATTTTAACATTCTAAATTATTTTGTTTTTAGTTGTGTCCTGTCCTGAGATACTAGGATATAGAGAAACAGAGAAATAATTTTAATGAAGAGAAAGAGGATGAAGAAGAAGTGCATTTTTCACAGTGGAGGTGGAGAAATGTCAAAAATACATTGCACATACAATATGTATGAAAGTGTAGAAAGGCTGGCATGTGACTGTAAATCCAATATTCTCCATACCTGTCACTCAGTTTTAAAATCTGATACATGCATGAAAGAAGTGAACTGTAGTACAGAAAAACTTATGCTGAAATAAATTTGTGCTAGAAGGCTCCTTTTATAGTGTTTTTGTTGTGTCATTTTCAATTTATGGTGACTCTAAAGTGAACCTATCCTGGGGTTTTCTTGGCAAGGCTTGTTTTAAAGGAGGTTTGTCATTGCCTTACGCCTTACTCTAAAGCTGAGAGAATGGGACTTGCCCATGGTCACTCAGTGGGTTTTGTGGCAGAGCTGGGAATCAAACCCTGGTCTGCAGAGTTACAGTCCAACACTCAAACCACTACACCACACAGGCTTTTATAGTGCCATATTCATATTTACTATACTTGCAGACCAGCAGAATCGTTTGTTGTTAACTGCCTTCACGTTGATCTCGACCCATGGTGACCCTATGGATGGGACATCTCCATCTCCTCCTGTCCTCCACTGCTCTGCCCAGCTCTTGCAAACTCATATTCGTGGTCTCTTTAATAAAGTCCATCCATCTAGCATGTGGCCTTCCTCTCATTCTACTTCCCTCCACTTTTCCTAACATTATTGTCTTTTCCAGCAATTCATGCCTTCCCATTATATGTCCAAAGTACGATAGTCTAAGTCTTGTCATCTTGGCTTCTAGGGATCTCTCTGGCTTGATCTGCTCTAGGACCCATTTGTTTGCCCTTTTGGCTGTCTATGGGATCCTCAGCACTCAGCAGAATCTACAGCACTTTTATGTGTCATGTGAAATCTGAGGAAGCTCACCCAACTGACAGGACCATACAGATCTACCTTAAAATGTACTAATATCTGTGAAAAGTTTTGAATGTTTCTAAGTTCTCTCCTTCTAATCCCCTTTGTTTCCTAACAGTCCCATTTCTTTTTCTCAAGTAAATTGTGCATTTTGGTTGGTCAATAAAGATATCACTGATGGTTTTTTGTTTGATTTTTCTTATTCTCCTGTTCTGTTACATCCAGAACAGTTTTGCACTGACAAGTAGCTGCTGCAGTGGGTCCACAAGAGCAGATGTGCAGAGCTCTGGTGTCCCAACAAAATACCATTCCCAGAATTCCATAGCATTGAGCCATGGCAGTTATGGTGGGGAAAACTGGATTATTTCTGCCCTGTGGAGGCAGCTCCACTAGTCTCCTCCCCCACCCCCAGCAAAGGTCCAAGCCACACTGCAGAAATCACCCAGTTTGAGACCACTTTAACGGGTAGTACTAATACAAATGACAGTACTTACCCATAGGGAGACCATACTTGCCCATAGGGAATCATTGGATAATACTTGTCCATAGGGAATCATTGGGGATTGGATAATACTTGTCCATAGGGAATCATTGGATAATACTTGTCCATAGGGAATCATTGGGGATTGGATAATACTTGTCCATAGGGAATCATTGGATAATACTTGTCCATAAGGAATCATTGGGGACCTCAATGATTCCCTATGGGCAAGTACTGTCATTTGTTTTCAACAAAAATCCACCAGTGATACTTTCATTGGCCATCCAAAATGCACAATATACATGTTGCAAGCTTTTGAAGCTCCATGGGCGGCTTCTTCATCAGGCAAGAGGTTACAAACCAAACAGGAGAAAAAACATTGGAGATGTTAGTCAGATGCTCAAATGTTGTTTCAGTCTTTAGTGAAGATAGTATATAGTGGGGATAGGGATATCTTTTGCAGGCTATAGGGAGATTTGCAAAGTCCAGGAAATTTAAAATCCATTTGCATCTCATTTGTTTTAGTACGTCCCCGCTTTGACAGCTATAGGTCAGTGCTAGGGAGTCCTGGGAATTGTAGTTTATTGTGGCACCAGAGCTCTCTCTCTCACACACACACACATTCAGCCTTCTCTCTCTTTCTGTCTCACAGAGAGAGACAGAGAAAGAGAGAGAAGGCTGAATGTCTCACAAAAACAAACAAAACAAAACAAGTTCCCAGAACTGGGCATTGATCCTGGGCAGTTAAAGCGGTCTCAAACTGGATGGTTTCTGCAGTGTGGTAAAGCCACTCTGGGCCCAAGGAGGAGGAGGAGGAGGAGGCAGTAGTGGTGGAGGTGCAAGCCTGTGACGCGATAAAGAAATCATTTTGCAAAGGTCAGACAGTGTCCCTCGCCAGGTAGCCCTTCCTAGCTTTCCCTCTTTTAATTAACTAAGCTTTGGACCTTGAGGCTGCTCTGTTGCAGCCAGGCCAAGAAGGGTGCCTTGGCTTTTGCAGGCTCCCACCCCTCCTTTCCTCTGAAGGGGACGACTGGCGCCCCTCCAACACCTTTTTGAGGGAAGAAGGAGCCTCCTGTCTCAAAGCCTTGGAAGCCGTGTCTCCTTGGAAGTAAGACCCTGGGAAGGCAGATAAGAAGAGGACTTCCTTTCCTTTTCCCTCCAAATGCAAAAGAGGACTGGTGGGGGTTGCTGCTCTTCTTGTTGTGTGCCTTCAAGTCGTTTCTGACTCCTGGCGATCCTATCATGGGTTTTCTTGGCAAGTTTCTTCAGGGTTTGCCATGGCTGTCCTCTGAGGCTGAGAGAGTGTGACTTGCCCAAGCTCACTCCAGTGGGTTTACATGGCCCACTTGGGATTCGAATCCTGGTCTCCAGAGTCCTAGTCCAACACGACCCAGAGGCAGCCCTATCATGGGGTTTTCTTGGCAAGTGTTTTTCAGAGAGTTGTGTTTTGTTTTTGTGCCATTGATATCCTCTGAGGCTGAGAGAGTGTGACTTGCCCAAGGTCACCCTAGTGGGTTTACATGGCCCACCTGGGATCTGAACCCTGGTCTCCTAGTCCAACACAACCCAGAGGCAGCCCTATCATGGGGTTTTCTTGGCAAGTGTTTTTCAGAGACTTGTTTTTTTTTTTTGGCATGGATATCCTGAGGCTGAGAGAGTGTGACTTGCCCAAGGTTACCCCAGTGGGTTTACATAGCCTACCTGGGATTCGAACCCTCGTCTCCAGAGTCCTAGTCCAACATGACCATGAGGCACCCCATCATGCGGTTTTCTCGGAAAGTTTTTTTAGAGAGGTTTTTTTTGGGGGGGGGGGTTGCCATGGATATCCTCTGAGGCTGAGACAATGTGACTTGCCCGAGAACATCCAGTGGGTTTACATGGCTGAGCTGGGATTTGAACTCTGGTCTACCATAATCATAATCCAACACTCAAATCACTAGGCCACCCTGGCTTCCAAAGGGGGATGAGGCACCGCAAAATGGAGGACATTGAAGAAAAATGGAGGGAATCGCCAAATAAAAGCTAACAACGCAAATATAAATATAAATGCATTTCAGATGGGTTCTTGACAGCTGTATTACATATACTGTATTTTATTATGGACTCAGCTATAGAAAACCCGTTATCCCATGAATAACATTATCCCATGAATTCTGAATCAGAATCAGGATGAAAACAAAATAATAAATTATTGGAATAAGGTGTTAAATTTTCTAAAGGGAAAAATGGGGGAATTTATTAGTGTTAGGTTAATAATAAGAGGTGAATTGTGAGCTGAAGGATTTTGGTTCTTCTATAAGTATTGTTTTTCAGGGAAAGATATGTGATTATATAAAGGCAGATATGGATAGATGTATATATGCATTTCTCTTTCCTATATATATTTTTTAATTCTTTGTCTAAAAATGGTGGGAAATTTTTCTCATTGTATAGGTTAAGAAATTATAAAGAAATACTAGCTAGATTTTGAAGAGGATGACCAGAAACTGAAATCAAAAGAAAATGGGAAGACAACGCAAGGTGACAGTTAAGCTTAAATAAGTTAAGGAGTAACACAAGGAAAGAAGAAATAAAGAAAATCACCAAGAAATATGAAGAAGGAAGTTAAGAAATATATATGAATGACAGGAATGTGAGATGTATGTAAGAATGTATGAGGCCGTGGTTTGTTATGTTTTCTTTTGTAAGATTTTTATCAATGTTTATGAATGAAAAATAAATAAATATTTATCCCATGAATAACCAGGCAAGAAACAACAGCAAATCATTCATGGGATTTTCCCATGAATGACTTTTGTGCTGTTTATTGCCTGATTATTCCCTGGTTACTCACAGGATAATGGCTCTTGTGTTAATCTCATTTTAATAGTGTTTTAATGTCAGTTGTGCAGTTTTCATAGGTTAATTACTGTTTAAACTCCTAATTTCCTCCCGTGTGATAAACTCCCATGGTAGGTTTACCTTAGGGCTACCGTAAGTAAAAAATGACTTGGAGGCACACAGCAACAACAAGGCGTATTCTTCTGATGAACCTATCATCATTAAAATGCCTAGTTGGCTTGCAATATACTTAGAGAACTCTGAGCAAAAGAAATGTTTAAAATTGTACTTTACCAGCAACAAACCCTTGCCTGAATATCCATTTAAATTGCCTCAGGCCTCTTTTACAAAGGACTGGTTAGACAGTCCAAGCTTATTTCCAGGTTGTCCAATTTATCTGAAGCCATTTCAGTTCTATAAAAGAAGCATGGAAATTAATCAACTCCCAAGAAGAGTCAGAGGAGAGGCAATGAGAGCTGTGTGGCTGCTGCCACACTATAGAATTAATGCAGTTTGACACTGTGTTAGCTGCCATGGCTCCATCCTATGCAATCCTAGATTTGTAGCTTGTTTTGGCACCTAAGCTCTCTGAGAGAGAAGGGTATCTCTCAAAACTACTAATCCCAAAATTCTATAGCATTGAGTCATGTCAGTTAACGCAGTGTCACACTGCATTCATTTTTCAATGTAGATGCAGCTTTGGACTGGGATATAGAAGATCCTGATTCGGACACTAGAAGACTGTAGGCCTAAGCAGACTGCCAGAAATAGTGCACATTAAATTGAGGCACTGCCCTGGCTCAGTGCTAGGGAATCATGGGAATTGTATTTTTTTCTGGGACATTGAGCCTTCTCTGTGAGAGAGCTCTGGTGCCACAATAAATTACAGTTCCCATGATTCCCTAGCACTGAGACAGGGCAGTGCCTCAATTTAATGTGCACTATTTCTGGCAGTCTGCTTAGGCCCTGAGTCAGTCACACTTTCTCAGCCTGACTTGCTTGTGAGACTCTTGTGAGAATAAAGGCAAAGTGAGCCTTTGTACGCTGTCTCAAACTCACTGGAGGAAACACGGAATAAAATAATTATACTATATCACTACATTCTATATTAATACACTTAAATGAAGTCCATGACATTTTTTAAAAGAAAAAAATAAATGTCTACCTGCTACCCTAGAGATTTTTCAGTAGAAGTTGGAAACACATTTTTTGATCTGAGCAATTGGAGAGAATATTGCCTATCTTTCCTTATATTTCTGTATGTGCCAGAGGTAGACACTTTTTAATGTTTGTGTGTATGCAGAAAATCTCACTTTCCCACCACATATACACATTCATGAGTTAGCTTCTCTTAGTCTCAAAGTAACCTAGAAGTAAAATGTATTCTCATAAAGACTGCTGTTACTAAGGACACACACCTTGGATTCTGTTGTTAGTTCTGCAGAGTAATATATCCAGTAATCAGAATTTAGATGGAAGTGTTCAATTGGCTCTTTGTTCAGAAACAGAGTTCAGAACTGAAACATTTTGTATTTCTGGGCAAGATTATAGAAGGTAACATACATTTGCAATCAGCTTGTCCTACCTCTTTTCATATTTCATAAATTGTTAGAGTGAAGTGGAATAACTACAGTTGCAACAGTTAATCTATGCTAGAACTTTTTTTCTTGTTGGTCTTTCCATATGCTACATTTGCAGCTAAGGATGTCATTTTGGACTTCTAGGATGCTCCTCCATTCATCATGTCAGAGGTACCTGAAACAAAGGCTATTTGTTTCTGATAAAATTGGTAGTTTTTCTTCCATAAACATTCATGCTGCTGGTTATACATGCTACATGATTAGCTGAATTATAATAAAGACTGAAATTTATTGATCCAGTTGGCTGAAACCGTCCTCCTCCTCCTCCTTATTACTACTGCATTTATGTTTATTTTCCAAAACTGGTAAATGAATGCTCCATATCTCGTTGTCTCCACCCTTAGCTTTGTCAGTAAAGTGCAGCTGCGATGAGTCAACTTAAAGAAGATGAACCAACAGATAATGCGAAGAAGAATGAATCGTTTCCTTTAAATTGCAGAGTAAGTAGTTCATGGTGAGGAAAATGATTGGCAGTTCTACAATATTTTGCATCTCTTGTGTCTTTCTTTTCTCTTAAAAATATTTTGTTTTATAAAAGCAGAGAAAGTATAAACAAAAACTAGCACAAAAAGTAGACAGAACCAATTGGAAACAACTAGATACTAAATTCATCACTGAAAGTTAAAGATTAAGTACTGATTCTATGCAGGTGAAAAATATCAAAAGAAGATCTTAAGAAAATATATTACCATCAGTTACAATTATAAGATTGACAGTGTACCCCAGGTCAAATCCTTTTTAAGCAATCAGTTATTACAATAGCATTGGTTAAACACTCTCTATTCAGTGCTTCTTGAGCACTGACATTATGTAACCCTGGTTCTCTCAACCATTTGGACTTGCTATTAGTTTTAACTGTTAACATATTGGCACTTAAATGATGGTATTTGTGAGTTGTCCCCACCACTATGTAGCCACCTGTATATGGGTTGTGACTTTATTAAAATCTTGTTTTCTTTCTTAATAAGCTATCCTTTAAACTGCATAAGATTTTAGTGGTATCTGCATAAGATATTAGTGGTATCTGTAGAGGACATACTCACCTATAATTTCATGAGTTATTTTTCCATTACCTTCCCTGCAATAATTTTGGATCAGTTTACAATTTTACCCAAACAGACTTGCCATTAGACAGAAGGATGTAAAAAGAGAAAAATGGCTCCAGCAGCAGGCTTCGGGTGTTATGAAAGAACAGCAAATTGTTAGTTATTAATCTGTTGCTGTTTTATTTTTACTGCCAGAGTTACAAGGTGGAGCTTGTAGGATTTTCTGCTTCATGTGTCAAAATAACGTGCCTTCCTGGGGATGCTGCATACCCTGACTTAGGTGAAGTGTGGGGTGGGTGCCATTTTATCTCTGCTTCTGGCAGCAAAATGTCAGGCCATTCCTGTTTCTGTGTAAAGAAAATCTTTACTGGGAGTAAGATGATGCCAACCATTGTTGTGAATATGAGGGTATGTTTAATGTGTATAAACCAATATACATTATTATTGATGTATTTACAACAATTGTTTTTGATTGCCATGTGGGCCAATAACTTAGTTACTTTAGTATAGAGCTTTCTGAAATTTAAAACAGAACTTTTAATTTTGTGATCTTTTTCCTGCAGTAGATGCCCTTGATTTGTCAAGTTTATCATCCCAAGAGAGGTTAAGGGGTAATATAAATTAAGCTCTATGTGGTGGCTCAAGATGCTGACTCTGATGATTGCAAGATCAGCAGGTTGGCAGTTCGAGGTCCGGGTGCCACATGATGGGAGTGAGCTCCTGTCATTAGTCCCAGCTTCTGCAACCTAGCAGTTTGAAAGCATGCAAATGCAAATAAATAAATAAGTATCTCTTCAGTGGGAAGGTAACAGCGTTCTGTACAGTCATGCTGGCCACATGATCACAGAGTAGTCTCTGACAACGCTGGCTCTTTGGCTTAGTAAAGGAGATGAGCATTGCCTCCTATGGTTGGACATGACTTGACAACCTTGTCAAAGGGGAATACCTTTAGTCGGAGTACAAATCTGCATGTATTATAGCCTAAGTGGAGCTTAGTCTGCCATTAATATTAAAATTCAGGTAATATCCTTGGCCTTCTTTCTTTGAAAAGTATGCAAATTCTACTTTTTGTAGAAACTGAATTAAAAATCATTTTACAACTACAAAGAAGGTGAGATAAGAGAAGGCACTGGTGATAATGAATTAAAATTTATCCCAGTTTTGTAAAAATACTTCTTTAATCTAGTTCTGTTTGATTTCTGTCCTTATTTCTCAACAACCTATCCAATAACATCATTTAAAAATAAATATTGCCCCAGTTTCTAGGGAGTTTGTACTGCCATACAGTCTCATTCAGCAATTACTGGATCTGATTGGATTCAGTTAGAAATGGGGAACAAAAATTAAACTTGAAGAGAATACTCATTTTTATTGCAATGATAATTCCATACTAAGAAGTCTTTAATTTAGAGCATGATTGTCACTAAATTTTAAAAATAAGTAAACCTATATGATTGATAACTAATTGCTAGTTTGCACCACAGCTTCTGTCTTGCCTTACAGATTCTGGGGAAGTTATAATCAGCCCTAATTTTATTTAACATTGGTACTGTTTTACTTGGTGGTGAGAAGGTGGGGATAGTGTGAGCTCTGCTCAGTAAATTGGATCCAGATCAGATGTTGAAGTTTTTCTTCTTGGTGCCCTATCACACTACTCTGTTATAATGCGATATTCCACTGTAACTGCTGTGGCAACATCCTGTGGACTCTTGGGATTTTCAGTTTAGGGAAGGGCATTTAGAATTCTCAGCCAGGAGTTCATGGGCCTCACTAAACTACAAATTCCAGAATTCCACAGGATGTTCCCATGGCAGTCAAAGCCAAATACGGGTCTATAACAAAGCAGTGAGATGGGGCACTTGGGATAAAGCTCCCAGAACTTCCCAGGCAACATGGACTGACCATGTTGGCTGGGGAATTTGGGGATCTGTAGTTCAAAACTAACATTTCCAAGCTGTGACAGAGACATTCCCTTCTATGAATGGTCTCAGGCTTCCTTCCAAAAGAAGGAAGTGTGTGTGTATATGTGTTGCAGCATTTCACCCTGGTCCCTAACAACACATTCCACAGTTGTCTCACAGGGTTTCTCAATTATCTGGAGAAGCTTTTCAGGGAATCCAGACGCTTCAGCAGGAAAATGGGAGTTGCTAACAATCACCATACCATTCTTCTCTTCCTATGCCAATATAAAAGCATTGCCTAGCTTTAAAGCAGAAGTGACTGCATTAGTACTAAAACCAGGGCTTTTCATCTTGGTAAAAATTTGGCAGTGCAGCAGTAGAAGGGATGTGGCTCTCTGTGGGTTGGGAAGGCAGTAACATAAACCACCAGCAGTTTTCCACCCCTGGTTTGAACCAACCAGAACTACAGGACTTAGTATGATGTCCAAACCCAGAATTCTGTCTTGTTGCACTCTATATAAGCCGGAATTTATATCAAGGTTTACAACCTTGCCTTTTTAAAATGCACAACAAAACAGAATCTCAGGTTCAGACATCATGGTAAGCTTCTCATTTTAGTTAGTTTAGCCGCTAGTGCTAGTGAGTGGAGATGAGAGAGAAAATGGGTTGTCACTGCTGATTTTGCCACCAATGTTGTCTTTTCATTCCTGTACATTATTTGCTTCATTGGTTGTGTGGCTTTATTTGTAGTTTGCAGTCATTGTGGTTAATTACCTGGTCAATCAATAACTCAAAAGATCAGTTGGAAATGGTTAATAAATGATTGCATCCTTCCATTCAGAGCTCAGTATCAGTCTATTGTGTCTGTTTCTTTCTGCAGGTATCAGAACTGGCACTGGCCTGTGGATGCCTTAAATGGGGACAAGAGAAGCACGTTTATGGGATGGATTTTTTGGAATCTCATGCATCCCTTTTCCATGCTGTTCGGTCAGTTGTAAAATCTTGGAGGAAAACTGTAGAATATGATAAGGGCAAACACTTGGAGGTCAAGAAATCTGATGGCATTTCCTTTGTTAGTCCTGGGAAGGAAGATGTTATAAAGGAATATTTCAGTATACTGAAAGACAAAAAAGAAGACAAAAACACCATCACACGACAGCCTTCTAAATCCATCTGCAGAACTGTACATTCCAAACATTTACTTATGTCAAAAAGCAAAAGTGTTATTTTTAGAAAACAACGGAAACTTGAAGAGTTGCCACCATCACGTTTGTTTCCTTACCTGGTTTTAATTAAGAATTGTATCCCTTTGCCACTCTCCATCCTCCAAAGACTATGTCTCTCAGGAGAGATACTGTGCAAGATTCAGTATTCTACACGGAAGCACAGAAAGAAGAAAGAAATAAGTCTGCCTGAATCAGAAGAATGTCCAGTTCCTAAACCACAGACAGTAACAGGTTGGCAAATGCAAGTAGGAATAAGTAAACATTTTAGAGTCCAGGACCACTCACAACCCAGCTTACTTAGTATAACTGCTAAGTGAAAATACTGTGTGTAAACAATTCATAGTTAATAACTAAAAAATGAAAATAGGGCTGTACTCAGAAGCATGCTTACCATGGAAAAGGCCCATTTTATTTCACTTCTGCAGAAAAATATTTAAGAATTTGGTATGCAAGAGGTGAAAGCTTAAATCAATAGAATAGATGCTAACCAGAACAGCTATGCTCCATGAAGGAAAGAGGCCATACTTTGTAATGTATGCATTATATTAATGCCAGAGGAGGCAAGTCTGGAACAGTCAGGGGTCATAATTAGTGATAGGCAGTTTATTTTAATGTTCTAGATTGACATAGACTGGGATGAACAAAGTACAGTCCTTTGACTGAGTGTGTCTCCCAAGACTTGAGTTTTCACCCTGCCTGCAAAAGGGGTGAATTGCCTTCCCAGAAGTCTCAGGGATTGACTATTCACCATGTAAATAGGTTGCAAAATGCCCCTGGAATGTTTTAACATTTAGAATAGCCCTGTTCTTCATCATCTTGTTCTTTAAAATCAAACATCAACTCTTGACATTCCATGTTTGGGAATTGTTTTGGTGATGGCGGAGGGAGGGGCTTCAGAGCCTAGAGACTCCCATGGGCCTCAAGGACAGAAGATTGCTCCCTTGGATCCACTGTAGATGCCCACCTCTGGCATCGGCCCATATTCCAATTGTGACTTGCTGTGCTATTAAGAATTCATGTTAAATGCATGGTAAGTCAATAATGCTTGGTAAAGTAGAAGGGAGTAGGAAAAGAGAAAGATTGCATTCCTGATGGATAAACTCAATCAAGAAAGCCACAACCTTGAGTGTGCCACAACCCTGAGCAGGGCTATTGACAATAGGATGGTCTCTCATTCATGGGGTCACCATAAATCAAATTTGATGTGATGGCAGTTAACAACAACAAAGTCACAATCTGAATTTGGGTCTAAGTCAAATGGACAATGTGTACTCCTCATAGTGATGCTAGACTGCAATTTCCATCGGCCCTCGCCACGGTGAGAGATAAGAAGGGTTGCAGTCCACCCAAAATGCGGAGAGTAGTAATTTGCCCACTGATGGTTTAAGTCAACCTCCATTTTGGTGGCTTTTCAAAAGTGAGTGAGCTGAGACCCTAGATACACATCTGCAATGGATTTGCCTGCATGTTATGGCATACCCTCAGTTCTATACTTGCCTACTCACAGAACATAAAGAAAACTGAGAATTATTCTGAACCTCTTACGAGTACTGATGATCAAGCTTGGAAAAGTTACAGTAGCCATCATGTTTCAGGTATTGTGGAAGTTACACATCCAGAAACACAACTTCCTCAAGCTGTGAAGCTGATTAAATTTCAGCATCTCTGTAATCAGACTGCTGCTGCTCACATGTTTTTGTGCACACTAATATTAACATATAAGCTGTTGGCTGAGTTTGCATATCTCTGATTTTTTGTTCGCTCAGCAGTAGTATTTAATAGTTGAATGTACTGTGCTATTCAAAGATATAGCTGTGTTAGTCTGGAAAATTAGTGTGCAAAGGGATCTTGTAACACCTTTGAGAGTTAGATTTTGGCATGGTTTTACTTGAAAGCTTCAGTGGGATTCTGCATGCTTGACTTACAATTTTTCCTAAACCTTTGAGCAAGTTACTATACTATCCAACTTTTAATTGGCTACCTTCAAAATGTGCTTAAAGTGTTCCATACTTGGAAAGGAAACATTGCATAGGTTGACATTCTTTTGATAACTATGTTTCCCATTTTGTATACCTATCTGTTACACCCACAACAGGTGTTCCACTTTCCCCTATTCTAGGGGCACCACTGAATGCTTTCTCCCCCATCTTTATCTCTAGAATATCCTGAATACTATTTCTTCTGTTCCCCACCTTTGGGGTGTGTGTTTTTTTAAAAAAAATCATTTGCATCTTATGTTTTGTCTGTTTTTTAGACGTACAGTATGTCACTTTTGACAGCCTGAAGGAACTACAGTGGATGTTATTTACAGGCTTGGTAAAAAGGAAACCCAAAACTGTTGGAATGTGGAGGGAACCGTCATACAGTTTTGGGATTCAATCCTTAACGTCTGTCAAAAAAGCAGAATACATCCTTCCCTTGATACCAAAAGACTGGATTATTGATGACTCTCTCAAGTTTTCAGAAGAAATGACACGCCTGCTTCTCCAATACAATCCGCCCTCATGAATGTAAAGGCAGTGTCTGAAGTTCGGGAGAAAATCCATCTAAAATTCATTGAACAGCTCGCAATGTTGCTATAATTAGTATTATGCTAAAAATACAGAACAGCTTTGTACCTTTTGTCATCTGTCCAGAGCATACGAGTAGCATTCAAGGTGGACTGAAGTACACAGGGAAGACATATTTATTGATTAAAATGTTTATATCTTGGCATCTGTCCACAGATATCAAGAGTTGCAAAAATATGCCTCCAACAAACCTACAAGAAAAAATTCTTGGAGGATGTCTAATGCCAGGAGTAAGAGCTTTCCAAAAAATGAGCATCATCCAACTTGATGGTCTGCTCTAAATTGGACAGTAGACTTCATGAGCATATAGACCCACCATATAGATCTGCTGTTCTAAATTCCACTCCAGCTGTCTAATCACTTCATCACACTGGCTGTCAAGTGTATCTGTAAAGGATAAAGTTCTCTCACAGGTATACGTATCCTAAATTGATGAGAGTTTTACACACTAACAACAAAATATTAAACCTGGTCTGGTAGCAAATAAGGCTGTTCAGCAGAGGGCTGTTCAGCAGAGAAACTATTTCCAATAGATCATTCCACTCAGAAGCAATGTCAAAACATTCAACATCAGCTGCAGCTTTTGAATCCAGGCCCAAGGATAACCCTAGTTCCAGACATATGTGCCTCTCTGTTATGTTATCTTTACATGTGCTTGAATAATGGTTAAAAACTATAGAAATAATTATACAGAAATAATTATCTTGTGTGAAATTGCTGTCATACTTAAGAGTTTAAAATTTACTTTAGGTTTGGCTCATGGGTGCTTTAAATAAAACAACCATGGGCATAATTATATCATATCATATCATATCATATATTATACCATGGATAGATAGATATTATATCACAGACTTGAGAGGTCAGGGTGGCCCCATCCTTGTTCTCTTTCAGTCAGCAAGTCATAATGTTTTTATGCCATCACTCTTTTACAGACTGACCATGGTTGGGCTTTTAATGCTTGTAGTGCTTTTTTAAAGGTTTGTATATAGTTTTAAAATTAATTTTAATGTCTAATGTGAAGTCGTAGGCTTTCATGGCCAGCATCCATAGCTTTTTGTGGGTTTTCCGGGCTGTGTGGCCATGTTCTAGAAGAGTTTCTTTCTGACGTTTTCACCAGCATCTGTGGCTGGCATCTTCAATTCTGTGAAGATGCCAGCCACAGATGCTGGTGAAACGTCAGAAAGAAACTTCTAGAACATGGCCACACAGCCCGGAAAACCCACAAAAAACTTTAATGTCTAATGTTTTTATTTTATAAATTGTTTAATTGCTTATAAAATCTTATATTTCTACTTTTATTAATGTTTTAGTATATTTTTAAATTTTTATTGTTCACCATAAGGCAAAACTATCATAGGGTTTTCTTGGCAAGTTTCTTCAGAGGGGGTTTGCCATTAGGGTCACCATAAGTGAAAAATAACTTGGAGGCACACAACAACAACAACAACAACAACAGCAGCAGCAAATCAGTTGCTGGAGACTGCAAGATGGATGGTGCAGTTGTATTCGTGTTCCACTAGATGGCTTCCCATGGACAACAGATTGGCTACTGTGTAAGCAGAATGTGTAACTAGACCAGGGGTAGGCAACCTTTTTGAGCCGGGGGCCGGGTTGCTGTCCCTCAGACAATTGGGGGGCCGAAGCACCAAAATTAAATAAATAAATAAATACTTTATTTAAAAAAAAAATTACAAAAATTAAAAAATATGCATGCACACTCTCTCAGCCCCAGAAAAGCCATGGCAAAACCCCTGTGGAGATTTTGCCAAGAAAACCCCAAGAACAAGTAATAACAACAATAATCAATATCATCATGGCGGGGGGGCGGCGGCGTTGATGGTGGCAGCCCCCGGGCTTAGGTTGCCTACCCCTGAACTAGAGTGTTCCTAAAGAGTATTTCTTCTATTCTTAAATCAGGCCAAAAGATGAAGAAACAAAATGTATGTAAGGTTCTAAAATTTGTGTGAGTTTCTCACAGCTCCTTTGGTTCTTTCTTGCCCTTGCTGTTAGGAATTTGTTCCAGTTACAAAAGGTATAGTTATGACAAAAAATAAAATTTAAATTAAATTTTAAATTTTCAAGGGCTGATACCTATCATATTAAATTTTAAATACTAAGGGCTGATGCCTATCATATTAATCTATAATATAGTCTTCTGCCTATATTCCCTGGAGGCTCATCAAGGTAAATGGTGGAAGTATTTGGTGATGATAAAAGCTCCTCAATAGTGAAACTGACTGCATTGGAATGTGGTGGATTGCCCTGCATTGGAGATTTGTAAGCAGAGGTTGGACAGCTACTTCTCAGAAATGCTTTACTGTGGGTTCTTGTACTGGAAAGGGATTGAATTAGATAGTTGGGTACTCTCTAACTCTTTGGTTTTATTACTAAGATCTGAGCTCAAAGTCCAATAGTGTTGAGAGAAACTAGCTCCAAGGCATATATATAGTTCAAATAACAATTACAAGAAATATTTTGGGGATTCTACTCACTCAAAGATAACTTTATCTCATAATGCTATAGTAGTCTCTTTTTTTCTTCATATTTTTCTCTGGCACATGAAATAAAAATGGCTGCTGTAAGTTTTCCTGCCCCAATAGCAGGACAGTCTACCGCCTGATGTGATTTGAAATGTCCAGTCAGTACATCACAATAGCTATCTAGGTACCACCATCACCAGTTCCTTCTCTTATCCTTTATCACTCAACCATCCTTAAATATGAAGACGCTTACAAGCACAATGTGTATTTAGATACCCCCTCTATGTGTCCAAGGTAGCATTTGATGTTGTGTGCCTTCAAGTTGTTTCCAATTTAAGGTGACCCTAAGGCAAATCTATCAAGAAGTTTTTCCTGGCAAGATTTGTTCAGAGGATTTTTGCCATTGTCTTCCCCTTGAAGCTAAGAGAGTAGGGACGTTATCACACGGGGCCCAGTCCAAACAAAATCCACACGAAATCCCGAACAATACCGGATTATTGGCCCGTGTTTTCACACGACGTCGCACAGAACCCCGACAGAACCCTGACAGAAAGTGGAAAGATCCGAGATCTTTTGAATTTTGGTTTCTTCAGGAAATGCAATTGCGTGATGAGGGTGATTTCGCATTTACCGCAAATGTGATCGCCAAATACGTATTGGGGAGCATTTCCCCGTCATTACCCATGGTTCCCGCGAGCATTCCTCTATCTGTGCATGTGCAAGAGGCTCATTCCTCTATCTGCGCATGTGCAAGAGGCTCATTTCTACTACATTTACGGGATATTTTCGCTTGTGTGTGGACGTTCTTTGCACTTGCTGTAAATTCGCAATTAAGGTAATGACGTTTGCGGAAACAAGTTTATTTTCAGTTTATTTTCGTAATGCCTCATTTCCACTTTTATTTTCGCTTTCTGGCCCACGTGTGATAACGTCCTATGACTTGCCCAAGGTCAACCAGTGGATCTCAATGCTGAATGGGGAATTGAACCTTGGTCTCCAGAGTCATAGACCAACGCTCAAACCACCACGTCATACTGTCTCTCAAGGTAGCATACTCCCAAGTAAATTTACATAGGGTAGACTATATGTAGCCTTAGCCATTGCTGGGAAAATTCAACAACAATAGTTATCATTTTTACATATGTATGTATGCATTCATGTATGCATGTTGTGCTTGATTTTTGCAGACTGCTAGAAATAGTGCAAATTGAGTCCACTTTAACTGCCCTGGCTCAGTGCTAGGGAATCATGGGAACTGTATTTTTTTCTGAGACATTGATCCTTCTCTGTCAGAGAGCTCTGGTGCCACAATAAACTACAGTTCCCATGATTCCCTAGCACTGAGTCAGGGCAGTTAAAGTGGACTCAATTTGCACTATTTCTGGCAGTCTGCAAAGGCCCATAGTATACTTAATATCTGCCTAGGAATCTTGGAGGTTAATC
The DNA here is from genome assembly GCA_026167975.1 of Phrynosoma blainvillii. NCBI lineage: Eukaryota > Metazoa > Chordata > Lepidosauria > Squamata > Phrynosomatidae > Phrynosoma > Phrynosoma blainvillii. The sequence continues at coordinate 100,482,589 of JANUYF010000002.1, forward strand.
TTACCTGATCATTTTGGGGAAGGGGCGAAGACTTCAGTTCCTCTACCTAGTTTTGCAGGCCCTAACCCCATTCCAGGTTCCATGATTCAGATTGCAGACCAAGTGAGACTGATGTATAATATGAAGGAAGTTTCAGCATCCAAAGAGATTAGCCACTCATCCTCCAGAACAGTTGAAACTGGGCAATCATTAACAATGGTTAATTATTTTTCCAAATAATAATTGAATGCCCTGCTATTAATGATCATGCCAGTGCTAGAAAATTAAAAGAATTGAAGATGTCTCTTATGCATATATTAAAATAACAAGCTTGGTGAAGATAGGATGTGCATTATGGAAGGGAGATGTGGCTTATACTTTGAGTTTCCTACCTTCATGACAGCATGTAATAATCTTGTACTGGAGAAATAAGAAACAAGATACATACTAAATAATATTGTACATTTAGCCATTTTCTCAAGCAAGGAGTACTCAGAGGTGCTTTCGTTACTTCCTTCCTCTGAAATATAGCCTACAGCAGCTGGTATTCATTGCCAGTCTCCAATCCAAGTACCAACCAGGCTGACACTACTTAGCCTTCAAGATTTGAAGGCACATATGCAAACACACACACAATCTAGCCAGCATAACATAGTGGTTTGACATTGGACTATTCCTGGACACCAGGGTTCAAATCCCCACTTGGTCATGGAATCTCACAGGATGATGTTGGCAAGTCACACTCTCTCAGCTGCAGAGGAAGCCAGAGGCTAACCCCCTCTAAACAAATCATGCCAAGAAAACCCTGTTACAGCTACACCTTAGGGTCACCATGAATTTGAAACAACAACACATTAATTGTGTTCTTAATGTAACAGTCCTAAGAGAGAAATAAACATAAAGGATCAAGATGTAGACGCCTCTGTTCAGTTTGTGGTTTGTAAGATTGAGACCCTCTTGACTTTAGAAAAAAGAAAGAACATGAAACAGTACATGAAGGGGAAGAAAAAATGGCCTTGACAAGTAGATAGCAGTATTCTAATCATTACGTATGTTCGGGTTTTTAAAGTGAAATATAAAACTTTATATAAAATATAATAATTTATGTGCTACATAACACTAAGCTTGCAAATGTATAATTCCACAATCTATTATGCCTTTGCAGACTGCTAGAAATAGTGCAAATTGAGTCTACTTTAACTGCCCTGGCTCAGTGCTAGGGAATCATGGGAATTGTATTTTTTTCTGAGACATTAAGCCTTCTCTGTCAGAGAGCTCTGGTGCCACAATAAACTACAGTTCCCATGATTCCCTAGCACTGAGTCAGGGCAGTTAAAGTGGAATCAATTTGCACTATTTCTGGCAGTCTGCAAAGGTCCTCTGATATAATTTTATTATTGATCTTATAGTGTGATTATATTTAATTAAAAATTCTAATTTACTACATCAGTCCACTGACTTTCAGTGCAGTAGGATATTTAAGACTCGAGTCAATCCTCTCTGCTCCAGGTTATTTCAGAAGCAGCTTCTTCTGCAACTCCCATCAGCCTCAGCCAGCACAAACAATGGGCCTTTGCAGACTGATGTACTTCCCATGATTCCCTAGCACTGAGCCAAGACAGTTAAAGTGGACTCAATTTGCACTATTTCTAGCAGTGAGTATAATCCAAGAACAATCGGAGGAGCACACACTTCCCTCATCCCATGGAAAGTGGGAATGGGTTCTGACTTGTTCTTTGTCTGAAACAGAAAACTCTTATTAAGTCAAGCTGTTAAGTATCCATGGAGGACTCTTTGCAAAGCTTAGGACTATGGAATCATAAGAGTTGAAAGAGTCCCCAAGGACCACCTAGTACAACCCCTTGCCACAGGGTAGCCATCTAACTTCTATTGAAAAACTTTCAACAAAAGGCAGTCCATCATGTACTGAGATATTATACTCCATTGTCAAATAGCTCTTACCATCAAGAAGTACTTCCTACAGTTTAGGTGGAATGCCTTTTCTTGTAATTTCAATCCATTGGTTTGTGTTCCTAGCCTCTGGAGCAGCTTAACCAAGGACGTTATCACACAAGGGAAATCTGTTGGTTAATCCACACAAATCCCAAACAAAAACTGAATTTGTGCCTCACAATTTCACACGACGTTGCACAGAAACTGGTCAGAAACTGGACAGAAACTGGTATTATCCGAGATCTTTTTAATTTCGGGAGTTTAGAGGAAATGCATTTGCGAAATTACAGTAATTTCGCATTTACTGTAATGTGAAAAGCAAATACACACGGACAATTCTCTTTTAAAACCTGGAGGAGGGCCAAGAGGAGGAGGAGGAGGGGCCTCCAAGGAGGGAGAGTCCCAGACTCCTTCTCAGTGCCAGGGAAGGGAAGGGAAGAAGGGAAGGGAAGGGGAGGCAGTCCAGGAGAGGGAAGTTTGGGACGGAGGAGAAGTTTGGCATTTGGGATAGAGGGAAAAGGAGGGGAAAAAAGGCTTCCCTCGCAGCAGCTGTGGGGGGATGTGTGTGCAAGTGTGGGGTGTGCTTGTGGAGCAACTTGGAGCTCCATCTCACCATGAAGTTCTGCCCTGCAGGTCCTACAAAGGGGAAAGGCTTATGGGGGGGGCATGGGAGCTACCTCCAGTTTCCCCCTCTCAATCCCTCCCTTGCCTCGCCTTGCCTTGCCTTTCCAGCCTCCTCCTCCTCCTCCTCTGCTCTCTTGAGAGGTCCTAACCCCAACAGAAGGGGGTTAGGACCTGTGCAGGAGGACATGACCCCAAATGTAGGACAGTCTGACATTTCCTCCTGGGAAATGCAGGACTCGCCCTGGAAAAGGAGGAGTCTTGTCACAAAGCACACCCATTTCTAGTACATGTACGGGTTCTTTTCACTTGTGTATGAAAGTTAAAAACGTCTTTTTTCGCTTTTAACTTAATTCCATTATTACTGTAATTACATGTGAAAAGCTTTTGTGTAATTAAGCTCAATTTTCACTTTCTTTCGGGATGCTTCATTTCCACTTTATTATATCTCTTTAACAACGAAACTGTCCCACGTGTGATAACGTCCCAAGCCCTGTTGCCTTTAGTGTTCCCTTCACTGTATGTGCCAACAATATGATGGGCCCTTCTTGGAAACGGGAGGTTTTTGGTTCACAGCCATAAAACCTGTGGGATCCCCTCTCCAAGGTGTCCCCACAGTTCCAAACCCTGTCACTCACCTTGCCCTTTTTATCCTCAAGCTCCCTCCTTGGATCTGGTATTTGGACCAGACTCTCTACTAAAACGTAATGGGAACATCCAGACAACTGTAAACAAGAATAAACTAGTAGTTTATTAATACATAATTAGATCACATATTAAGCCCTGAACTATTTATTCATCCACAGCTTCCCAAACCCCTATTTAGTTCTTCCTCCTGGCTCTGTCCTATTTCTATTACAGCTTTACTCTATCTCTGTTTTATCTTTCCTTATATCTCTGCCATCTTTCTCCTATCTGCCTTTGGTGAGAAAGGAGCCTCGTTTTTGTATCTTTTCTCTCCCATGGGCTTCCCTTCACAGCCCAGTACCTTCCTTCACTTACCAATCCAACCCTCTCTCTCTACATAGTCTAGATGTTGCCGTTGTGCACCTTCAAGTTGTTTGCAACTTATGGCAACCCTAAGGGGAAACTATCAAAGAGTTTTCTTGGCCGTTATACGCATGCACACATGACGCAGGCACCATTGTGTTTTTCAAAATGGCGCCCCCCACGCGCATGCATGCACATGACGGTGAGAGTCGTGCGCATGCGCGGGGGGGTAAACGCACGCACGCAAGCAAGCATGCACCACCCCCAGCGCCAATTCCTGCCCCAGCCCACCGGCAAAAAAAGTTGCCGACCCCTGGTCTAGATGTAAATGATTTAGTATTTGCAGCAGAGAGAAAGGGATATAGAGATCTAAGAGATAAGGTCTTATCCTCTTGGTCCAGGGCGAGGAAATATGAAGCCTACTAGATGTTGTTGGACCAACTCCCATCAGTCCCCCAGCCAGCCTAGACAGTGGTGAGGGATGACAGGGATTTCAGCACATCTGGAGGGGCCTGTGTTTCTCATTGCCACTCTAGATGGCCCTGATGTGCAAGACAGTTGTGGGGGGGGGAAGATGGAGGAGAACCAAGAAGAGATGGAGGAGAATTCCAAGAACAGATGGAGGAAAACCAGGCTTGCCTGAACTTTACAAAACAGATGGGGCACATTGTGTACATCTCTCAAAGACTTCATTCCCTTGGGGAGTAGTCAGTTAGGCACTGCATGCTGGGAGGGCTGAATTTCAGCAGTGAGGAAGCATCTAAAGTGCATCTACGCTGTGAAAATGCAGTCTGACACCACTTTAAATGCTGTAACTCCATCCTATAGAATCCTTGGATTTGTAATTTTGCAGGGTCTTTAGCCTTCTCTGTCAAAGTGTGCTGGTGCATCACAAAACTGCAAATCCCAGTATTCTGTAGAATGGAGCTATGGCAGTTAAAGTGGGGTCAAAGTACATTATTTCTACACTGCGGATGCACCCCTAGTTACTCTCTCCCAAATCCTTGTCTTTCTGAAACCCATTTTTCTCTATGCCCAGCAACCTGTCAGCAGAAGGACAAACTGCTCTCTTTCTCTCACCAGAGGCCTTCACTGCTTGCTCGCAGTGGGCATTTTAAATAAAGTTTCATGAAATTAGGTGTGAGGCTTCTGGAAATTCAAAGGCAGCCAGTTGACCACGTCTGTTCTATGCATTTAAAGCTCCATAAGATCCTGCACAAAAAAAGGATTGTTCTAATAACGTAAGCAAATCAGGATGGTTTGTTTAATTTCTATTCTGCCTTTTGACTTAAAATAAAAGAACAATAAAATACAGATCAAATCAACAAATTTATAATTCAAACATTAAAGCTCACTTGTTGAAAAGACATCAAAGGGCCTTTGCAGACTGCCAGAAATAGTGCACATTAAATGGAGACACTGCCCTGGCTCAGTGCTAGGGAGTCATGGGAATTCTATTTTTTTTCTGGGACATTGAGCCTTCTCTGTCAGAGAGCTCTGGTGCCACAATAAATTACAGTTCCCATGATTCCCTAGCACTGAGCCAGGGCAGTGCCTCAATTTAATGTGCACTATTTCTGGCAGTCTGCAAAGACCCAAAGATAGGAGGAGGAAGAGGAATAATAACAGCATCCACCAGATGAAAAACTCATTTCAGCTGCAAATTGGCGTCAGTGCCCCCAGCTGACCTGAATAGCTATGGTATGATTATGGATTCTGAAGGTGGCCCTTAATTGATGGAATAACTAGGGCTTCCATGAGGCAAATCCAGGATTGGCTATATTACCTATTAAGCTTCATAACAGAGCAAGGAGGATCAGCAGATAAGTCTCTCACATATGAGACTGCATTCACTACACTACATTGGTATGTGTGTGCTCTTGCTCATAGCATTTAAAAAGCATATTTTATTGGATAAATAAAGCTCTTCACTTCCATTTGGCAAGAGCAGCTAGCTTCCAGTATTATTTTATGTTCAGATGCAGATGTGAGAAAGATGCTGGAAAGTGCAAATGCTTTGCATCTTATCTTCCCCAAACCTCAATGTCATCCTTGAAATTATATGCATACTAAATTCTCATATTTCAACTTGTGGTGAGGTTTGAAAGCTGGATACCCCATATTGAGAAGGTGCTGTCAGCAGAAGCTCAGAATGACAGTACTGTTAATGGCGGGTTGGCAGGACATGTCAGGTTTTCTTGGCTGGGAAATGGACCCCAAAGGAAAAAGTAAGGGAATACCTTGAATACACCTGTTGTTGTTCTTATTCTGTGCCTCCAAGTCTTTTTTTACTTCAGGCAACCCCAAGTCAAACCTATCATAGGTTTTTCTTGGCAAGTTTCTTAGAGGGGATTTGACATTGCCATCCTCTCAGGCTAAGAGAAAGTGACTTGCCCAAGGTCACCCAGTAGTTTGTTTTTTTTTTAATGCTAGACCAGGGAATCGAACCCAGACTCAAGCCACTATACCATGCTAGCTCTCCATCTGACCTCCTCAAATGACAGGTCTGATTCTGAATGCTCTCTTTCCATTCTACCCCCTTTACTGCTTCAAGTGGGGTGCCTATCTACAGCCTGCTATTAACCTGACAGTCCAAGCACATGATGACAAACAATACAACAACTCAACTAATGACAACCCCCACTAATTTAAAAAGCAGCATTATTAATCACTCGGTCCCTCAGAGAATGAAAAAAAAAAACAACCCCAAACAGACTGAATATTAAAAGCACTATAGGTGATCATTAAAGCCAGTGTCCTGTAGGTGTTTGTGCGTTGGACTATGACTCTAGAGAACAGGGTTAGAATCCCTGCTTGGCCATAAAACCCACTGGGTGACCCTGGGCAAGTCACACTTTCTCAGCCTCAGAGGATGTCAATGGCAAACCCCATCTGAAGAAACTTGCCAAGAAAATCCTGTGATAGGTTCATATTAGGGATACCATAAGTTGGGAATGACTTGAAAGCACACAACAACAACAATAGCAACAACAACAACAACAACGTGATAATTGTATATTCCTCTACATCTCTTAACAGGATATCCAATCAATCATGTATTTACCATATTGTTAGATTTAACTCTCTCAGAACATTTTTCTGAACCTTTGCCAGACTGCCTTTTTTTTTCTCTACCCCTACATCACATTTGCAAGGTATTTCCAAAGTAAGTCCACCCTGCTTGCAAAATAACAGAGCAGTGAAGTGGCACAAAAAAGTGGAAGAAAAGAGGTTTTAACCTTCACTCTCTATAACCATTTTGGTTGTCTATTATTTCTGCTAGTTTTCATATTCCTTGCTAGTTTTCATATTCCTTGCTTACCCCAACATTTTTAAGCACAAAACAAAGTATAGTTGTGTCACTGAGAAAAGTCCAGATTGTACTGTTTTGGGGGACTCTGCTCATTTTGTAAGATTTTAATACCCCATTTGACTCCACTATAATGTATTTCTTTCAACATATAAATTGTGACTGTTGGGAAGGTTTGAATACTCCATTTGATACCATCCAATATAATGTATTTTTAAAGGAGTTAGTACTCAGCATATAAATCATGACTCTGGGGACAGTCAGGGCAAGGGAAGGCAAGTGGCTGGATGCGGCTCTTCAGATTTCTGGGAAAATGTTGGAGATCTTGAGCTTGTCAATTGATAAGCAGAAATACAATCTGGTTGAGTGTTATGTCCTCATAGACTGCATGGAAATGAATGCAAAAAAAAAAAAAAAAGCATTCATATACATACACCTACGGAGAGAGCCAGTGTGGCATAGTGGTTTGAGTATTGGACTATGATTCTGGAGACCAGAGTTGGATTTCCTGCTTGGCCATGAAACCCACTGGGTGACCTTGGGGAATTCACATGCTTTCAGCCTTGGGAAGGCAATGGCAAATCTCTGAACAAATCTTGCCAAGAAAACCCAATGATAAGTTTGCCTTAGGTTGGAAATGACTTGAAAGCACACAACAACAAAGAGAAAAAGAGAGCAGGACTTAGGACGTTTTCACACGGGGCTTTAGGAGGACTCAATCCTACCTCCGTCCGGCCCCACTCCGGCTCCATTTCCAGCGTGTTCACACACGCGTGGCGGTAAACCCCGCCCCTTCCGGTGCCATCCCTGCGTCCGTCCGGCTTCTTGCTCCATGTGTTCAGACGCACAGAGCCGTAAGTCCGGCCTCACTCCAGCCAAAAGACCTGTAACTCCGGCTTCTGCGGCTTAAAGGTAATTCCGGGTGTCAAAAGGAATTAGCCTGCCGGCAGCAGAGCCATTCCGGAATCGGCGGCACGACCCGTTCCGGAATGGCTCCACCCGGCTTTAGGGTAGTGTGAAAACGTCCTGAATCTTTTATTTGGACAAGAGTGACTTTCTCTTTGTGATTACACCAATAAGGACAATGGTGATCTATTAAGACATAGGAGTTTATCACACGGGGGAAATCCCGTGTGAAAACGGGGCTTTAAATTAGAAAAAGACCGCAAAAGTGGTCATGATTTCACACGACGTCGCTGTTAAATTGATGTTAAAAGGAGGTTAATCCGAACGAAAACTCCTCATTTACGCTTCTTTTTACTTTTGGAAAAACCCGAAAGTAAAAATGAGGGGTTTTCGTTTGGATTAACCTCCCTGTTAACAGCGCTTTTACTTTTCACACAGGGCAGAACGGGAGAAATCCTGTTCATTAAAAGCTTCCGCTTTTGCAGCTTTTTTTCACTTTAAAGAGTGATTTTGCACGGGGCTCCCTGTGTGATAAACTCCATAGAAGTAGTTGAGTAATATACTGACTCAAGGATACATGGAAAGTTGTTCTGAAAAAGAAAATGTTTTAAGTATTGAAGAGAGACATCAGGGCAAGTAGACTTCAGTGCAAACTTTCTGAAGGTGGCTGGACTGAAATCAGGCAGTTCCAACAGCCCTGTTGAAAACATTGGCTCTTAAGTTCCTTTGTTCTATTTATTCCCTTCTGTCAATGAGGACTGCCCTTTCCCGTTCCTGTGTAAACATTCAGTCTCTTCTTATAAGCAGGCTACTGTCTTTACAGCAAAGCACTTGCTCTGTGTGCTAGCAGCAACCCATGGACTTTGCTCCTTGCCTCCATACTGCTTGTTGCTGCTTGACTCCTGGGCCTTGCTAGTCCTCCGGCTCCCCATTTTTCTCATGCTTTCCTTCTAGCTCATCCATCCATCCATCTGTCCATTCCAGTTATATTTAATTTATCTACGGTACCTGGGCTGCCTGGAATTAAACTCCTCAAACAATCAAACCTAAGATTGGGTCTTATCCTGTATATCAGAACTGGCAATATGTCAGTTTAAGGCATGGAAAGGTGACTGTGGAAGACTAGGGGTCTGCATTACCCTCCTAGGAGACTTTGGAGGACCCTAAAGGCCTGGGGCATTTTCACTACTTTAGGTCTCCTGTGCATAAATTTGTGGTACATGTAGCCCATGCCTCCTAATGGGCATTTTGAAGCATTTGGGGCAGGGGTAGGCAACCTTTTTTTGGTCTGGGCCGGTCCCCTGAAGTTCTCCTTTCCACGGGGCCAGGGGGGGAGATGGTGGCACGCGCGCCTGGGCCGGTAAGTCCGGCGACCTGGGCTGGAACCAGACTGGGGGCCGTAGGTTGCCGGTCCCTGATTTGGGGGAAAAAACAAATTTTCCAAAAATTTTAGCAAAAATTGTTTTTCAAACCAGAGGGTCCAGGTGGCTTCCAAACTTTGTGTAAATCCCCTCTACGCCCCTGCAGTGTGTTTGGGAGGTATTTAAAAATATTTTGTACCCCTGAGAGAGCTGCCTGCAGCCCATGGGCCACACTTGGTAAGCTTCTGGTTTAAGGGTTTACTAAACTGTGAGGCATAGGTCATGATACCTGGTCACAGAAGGGGAGGGATACAACTCAGTTTTATTCAAGAACAGAACACTAACAAATGCACTGCCCATGAGACCCCAATATGATGTATTTGCCAACTATAAGCTGAGGCTATACTATAGAGTTTATTATATGTCACTGGTGTACAATTTATTTTATTTAATAAGGATCCAGTGTTACCCAAAGAAAGGTGAAAGAAGGGTCCCAATCAATATGTCAGCATGTTAGGGAAATTAGCTTTTGCAAGAGGATTGTTTGCACCTGTATATACCAGTAATAACTGAGGAGAAGTCCTGGTTTGGGGGTGATTTAAGAGAGTTTGATTTAGAAAAATGCAGAGTGCAATCACACAAACAATAGCAATTCACACAGACACAGCATTCAGAGCTAATCAAAATGGAAATATGGAAATTAGATAGCAGAGTTTGAGGGGTTTGTGGTGTGTGTGTGTGATAATTACCTATCTGATGAGCAGACCACGGAAAGCTGGAGTAGCTCAGGCTGTAGGTCTAAAGGTGGCACAGTTGCATACAAGGAGCACAGCCTGGGACAACTGTATGAGCACTGTGAGTGTGTAATAGAGACTAGGCACTTGGGACCAATATTTATACCTGAAGTCTAGCCCCAAATGGTGGGCTATCTTGTAAGATAACAAAGGTTGAATGTCCTTTCCCAAGAATCAACAATGAGATTCTGGACTGGCTGAAAGCTTTAACTTTAGTGGGACAAAAACAGTGATTGGAACAGGATATCACCAAGATGGAGGGACAGGGTGGAAACACAATAGGGAGTAGGCAGGGAAGTTGGCTTACTGCTTTGGGTGCAAGAGGAAATGCAGATGATTTGGGGGAAAGAAGGAGCAATTAGCAGCTTTGATTGTATTATTACCTGGATCATTCACATGCTTCTCACTCCTTTTTCCTGAGAACCCGACATAGTATTCCTAAAGGTCATTGTGACCTCTCAAGAACATTTTGGCTCCAGGTAGAAAATATGAAATATGAGGACTCCAATTACAGCACTGGGTATGCAGAGTATGCAAACACCAGCCACAAAGACAGAATTAAACATTTATGTCCTACAGCACACCGTTTGCACCTTCAGTGTAAAAAGGGATGGCCAGTCCTTCTGATTTTCAGGTAAAAATGAAATCTTGACCAAGACCAAGACCAAGGGGTTTATCTTGGTTCCATTATTCACATCAAAGGCTCAGGTGACTTATGTGAAACAGAATGTCTTTCACCAGCTTGTGCTGGTATCCCTGTGATGATCCTATCAGAAGATGGATTACTTGGCTTCAGTGATCCATGTTCAGGTAATCTCATATTTGGATTACTGCAATGCATTGTATATGGGGCTGCCTTTGAATGCAGTTTACAGATTACAATGTGTACAAAACATGGTTGCAGGAGTTTTGGTGTGATAGCGTGAACATATATGTGAACATAAGTGAATTTATGATGTGATCATCAGTCCTGCCTTAGATTCCATTTGCTTCCAATTCATAAACTAGGAGTACATGGAAACAGTAAATAACTACACAGTACTCCCATTTCTCTGCTATCCCAGAAGCTTGATGTTTCTTGCAGGTTAGCAGGCATAGCAGTTCCCATACCCTCTAACTATCCTGATTTGGCAGCACAGTCTCAACCAATTAATTTTCTATCATCCCATTTTTTCATTTTTTCTTAAATTCCAGTTTCTCTCTCCTCCTTTGTCCCCCCCCCTTTCCCCCTTTGTCCTGGTTTACTTCAGTTGTAGCAAGTTGAATTCAAAGTGCCCAAGGAGTTTGCATTCAATTAACTCAGCAAGGGGGAAGAGAAGATGAGAGGTGGAATCTTGCCCTTCCCAGTGGGATCAGGTGAAAGCAAACTGCTGCAGCTTCTCCTAGCTTGTGTGTTCTTCCTCATTAATAACTTTTCCCATGTTGAACACACTCTGATGTTGCTTGGCCACACATGTCCTGGTTTTCATGTGGGAAATGTTGGAGGATATGAATTACAGATAATAATGCAGCAGTCTGCACATGCTTCCCTGCTGAAGAACACATCAGAGAATCTAAAACATAGCTTGAGAGGAAAGCACTTACAGTTTATAATAACACAGAAATGATTGGAATCGAATGCTCTTGCTGGTTGTCTTCTCTCTGTTAGTAGTTTGTTTAGCTTTTCCTACTGCCTCTGATTGTAAGTTTATGGGACCTCCCTTGAAGAATGGTTCACTTCATAGTTTAGCTCAGGCATGGTGGTCCTTCAGATGTTGATGACTGCAACTTTCAGCATTTCTCATTACTGATGATACTAGCTAGGGCAAAAGGGAGTTGCAGTTCAATAGCATCTGGAGGGTTGCATCAGCCTGACAGGAAGGCAAAGACAAACACCGTCTGAACAAATCTTGCCATGGAAACCCCATGATGGGTTCATCTTAGGGTTGCCTTAAATCAGAAACAACTTAAAGGCACACCAAGAGAGCAACAGCATTTATCCAGAGGTAGCTGTGTTGGCCATATAGCAAAGTACAATAACATCCAAAATCCACAAAACAGTGATACCTTTATTGGGCCAATGAAGATGCCTAACATACATGTTGCAAGCTTTCAAAGCTCCACTTCAAAAGCTTGCAACATGTATTTTATCCATTTTGGTTTGCCCAATAAAAGTAACACTGTTTTGTGGATTTTGGATGTTATTGTATTTAACAGGTAGCATTTTAAATCTTCCTTTGGCAGAAAATGCATGGTAATAGCAACCACTGTTCTTTCAGTTTTGCTCAAGTAGCCATAAAGGTACCACTCAGAAGGTTTCAGCATATTTGGAGAAATTCCATGGTGGGCAGTAACACACACACACTAAATGCTCAGTAGGCATGGAAAGCTAAGAGTGTTGGGGGGCGAGTGGGAGGAAAAGATGGAGGAAGAAATGGAGGGAATTCTCTTTAGGAGGGAATAGCTGGTTGGTTGAAACCCTGAGAGAAGCACTTCATATGCTGTTCTGTTGCAGGTCCCACATGACCCTCTCCTTAAGGCCGAGCAACATTCCAAACATACCAAACACAGGTTGGGCTTTTTTGCTTTTGTTTTTTAAGAAGGATTTACACCTAACTCTTAAACAGTCAGTTTACTGTTCCAACCTGAGCTCCCATGGCTCCTTTGTATTTCCTCCCTCCTTGGGTGCAAACAGAATCCTCCTTAAGCTGAATTACATGCAATAATGTTACCTCTTCCTTCCTTTAAGTGGCTGCCATTCTCACTGTTTGAATTGGGAGTGCATGCAATAATGTTACCTCTTCCTTCCTTTAAGCTGCTACCATTATGATTGTTTTTTCCCCCCTTCTTCTTCTTCTGAAACCCCTACATAATATTAAGATTGACAAATTCAAAATCCCCCCCCTTTTATTTTTTTTTGGCTTGGAGGGACCCCTGATGTCATATCTACATTGTAACCAATTTGTTGTTGTTGTTGTTGTTGTTGTTGTTGTTGTGTGCCTTCAAGTTGTTTCTGACTTATGGTAATCCTAAAGCAAATTTATTGCAGGTTTTTCTGGGGCTGAGCGTGTGTCCTCGCCAAAGGTCACCCAGTGGATTTCCATGGCTGAGCAGGGAATCGAACCCTCATCTCCAGAGTCATAGTTCTGTGCTCAAATCACTACACCATAATGGTTCTGAACTTGTACATGCTGGCAAAACAGATGTAGGGAAGTAATGCAAATATTCCCCATGAATGCAGGGAAGCTCTTCATCTTTTTAAAATGATGCTAGTTCAGACTGTAATCCTATATAATTTATGTGGGAGTAAGCCCCACCGAACTGAGTGGGTGTTACCTCTGTACAGACAGGCACTGAACTCTATTGTTAAAGATATAAACTGTTAGTATGGCCATCTGGGAGCCCAATTCCAGTCAACTTGTTGAATACATTTATAGCTTTTGTGGTAATATTTAATTCAATTTCTTTCTCTAATCTCCCACACCGAGGGTGAGGCAGTTTCTAGTTATCTTGTTCGTGACTCAGAGTGACAATTTCAAAGCCATGTAAGTAAATATAAAACTTTGACGACATCACCTTTTTTGTCATGTTTCCGAAGAACTTGTTCCGCATTGCAGCTAATGATACTAAAGACTGTCTTTCTGGTGGTGTAAAAACCTTGGTAGAATGTAATGTGCCAGTGCCTTGCCCAGATTACAGTTGAATCAACAACATAATGCCAGATCACTGTAATAAAACCTGTCATCAGGAAATGTATGCCAGGAAAGGCCTAGGGAAAAAATCCCATTCTTCTCATAGCTGAAGATATAAATCTTTCAGAGCAATTATCTGCTTGTTCCATCTGAAGAATTTATGTAATTGTTTGTTTGTTTGTTTTTTGAAAAGAAAGAATGGACTAATTATTCAAATTCTTAAGAGCTCTGTGACTGTATTTTTATTTAATTGCAGTTAGTCTTGATATAAAACAACCCTGGAGCAGGACTGAAAGTACAATGTGGCAAGAACAAAGAGAATGTTAGCTGGTACCAAGAATTTATGTTTTAAGCCACCAACAATTACATGTTTCTACTGATCAAATCCTGCAATCATTTCTGAGTATTCTAACAAATCAAATGAAAAAATATGACATATACAAGGACAATGTCATCATTAAAAGTCACAGTCCAACATATATGAAGACCCACTGAAATTAGTGGGTTGAAGGCAGAGGCTGGAAAAGTTACTTTTTTGATTACACCTATATATAACCCACCTATAACCTTTGGTTGAAAAATATCTATAACATTGTTTTGTTGCTGATTATGCTGGACAGTTTTATTAAGGTATTTTGTATTATTACACTAAGAATGAAATACAGCTATAATTTCTAGCAAACAACAAAACATTTCAAGCTAAAGACTGAGGAGGACGATGCATTTTAAAAAAATCAACGAACAGTAATAATTATAGAATATGCATCTTGTCAAATTGGGGTTCTGAGCGAAAAGTTAACTCCAAATGATGTAGAACTTCATCAAAAATAAATAAGGTGACTATTGCTCAGAGATGTCATAAATAATGCAAAGTCCTGATGAGCCTTCTCTCTAGAAAATGTATTTTGGGTTGCAGTCATGCAGTATGTATTTCTACTCAAAAGACCCATAGATTAAATCCAGTCAGTTCTGCCTAGGGTAGACCAAATAAAATAAATGGGGTTTAATATAGCATAACAAGTCCCATTCATTTCTGTGAATCTTCTCTAGGTAGTACTAACATTGGATTAAGCCCAATGTATCTGATGAGCTTACTTCCATAAATGAGTGTATAGGACTGCAGTCTTCATTTATCTTGCCTAAGAGGATGTACATTTATTCAAAGCTTACACAGCCATGATGATCCGTTTCTAGATAGTATATGACCTAAGCAGAGTACAGTGAGTATAAGACAATGTGGGCTGAACTTTGTTAACAATCCATCACTTCTTTGTATTGGATCTATGTAAAGAAAAAGAAAAAACCCTTGCGTTTACTTGGAAGATTACATGATCTAAAACAATGGTTTTCAGCCTTTGAATTTCAGCCTCCAGACTCCCTGACAATTGGACACAGTGGCTGGGAATTCTAGCAGTTGAAATCCAGAACATCTTGATGGTGAAGGCTGATAACTATTGCTCTAAAAGCACTGAAGCCCTAATAATATAAAACCAGATAATCCACCCATATAACTGTTTATGGATTTGAATGTGTATGTCACTCCTAGAGGATCAATGGATAATAAAGGAACACCTCTGAGATTCATATTCTTTCTGAAATATTGCTAGTTTTCCCTTGTGAACTCACACCAAGATTTCCATAATATAGAAAAAGGGTCAACATCAAGTTTTGTGTTGTAGAATAGGGATGTCCATCTTTTGTATTCGAAGCGTCAGCAGTCAGGAACGGGAACAGTATTTTGTTGCATAACAGATCCCTTTGCAGAGTATGGAAAATTTACTTTTTGAACTAGATTATAAGGGTTCATTTTAATGCTACTGCTCCAATGTATAGGATGGTTCTGTCTTTCTATATTTTCACTGCATCATAGAATCCTAGAGTTGGAAGAGACCACAAGGGCTATCCAGTCCAACCCCCTGCCATGCAAGAAGACACAATCAAAGCACTCCCAGCAGATGGCCATCCAGCCTCTGTTTAAAAGCCTCCAAAGGAGGAGACTCCACCACTCTTTGAAGCAATGTGTTCCACTATTGAACAACTCTTCCTAATGTTTAGGTGGAATATCTTTTCCTGTAGTTTGAATCCATTCCTCCATGTCCTAGGACGTTATCACACGTGGGCCACAAAGCGATAATAAAAGTGGAAATGAGAAATCCCAAAAATAAACCGAAAATAAACCTTGATTCCGCAAATGGCTTTCACACGTAATTACCTTAAATGCGAAATTACAGTAAGCGCATTTAACGTTCACACACAAGTGAGAAAAGCCCTCGCCGCGGCTGGCGGATGTTGTTTTCGTCACTTCCTTTTCCCCATTTCATCATTGCTTTGGCTGTGTGTTTTGGCCCCAATTGTGTTCCTTCACAAACCCCACATCAACCACGGCCCGATATCTCTAGTAAAAGACAGATATATATAGAAAGACTAAGCAGAGAGGCTCATGTCTGGCCAAAAGGTTTGTCGCCCAAGCAAAACCGGAAGTAAACGTAATAAGGAGATGCTGCCTCGATGACCCATGGGAAACCCCGCGGAACCATGGGAAAATGCGGGGAAATGCTTCCAAATGCGCATTTGCTTTTCACATTACAGTAAATGCGAAATTGCCTTAATTTCGCATTTGCATTTCCTCAAAACTACCGAATTTCAAAAGATCTCGGATAACACCAGTTTCTGTCCACTTTCTGTCCAGTTTCTGTGCGACGTCGTGTGAAAACGCGAGGCACAAATCCAGTTTTTGTTTGGGATTTATGTGGATTAACCAGCAGATTTGCCCTGTGTGATAACGTCCCTAGTCTCTGGAGCAGCAGAAAACAAGCTTCCTCCATCCTCAGTATGACATCCCTTCAAGTATTTAAACATGGCTGTCATGTCACCTCTTAAAACTTCTCCAGGCTAACTATACCAGCTCTCTAAACCACTCCATATAGGGATGGTTTCCAGACCTTTTAGCATTTTGGCCACCCTCCTCTGGACACGCTCAATGGGTCATTCCTTCCCACACTCTCCTCCCACACTCTAAGAGGGGAAAAGATGAAGAGGAAGAGATCTGACCAAGGAGAAGAGAGGAGCAGAGCTATGTGGAAGCCATGGTAAGCCTGACACTGGGTAGAGGGAAGCCAGAGGAGTTGGCTTTGTGAGGAATGAACATCGTAAAGAATGTTTCTATCGGACTATTATCTGTTATTCCCAAGTATGACTATAGCCACTGAATGGTTTTGGTCTCACAAATCCAGTGAAGATATGAATGTCATCAAATAAGAGTCTTTCTGGATCACACCAAATATCCACCTAGGTCAGGAGTTGGCAACTGTGCCCCTCCAGATACAGTCAGACAGCAGCATTGCTCATCCTTCAGAAGCAGCTCTAGCTGGGGTTCTGGAACAGAACATCTGGAGGGCCACCACATATCGATTACTCATCTAGATGCCAAGTTCTGCTCATATGAGAAACAAGCCAAAACAATTTCCACCCACTTTTAAAGTTATGAATTAACTTTATAGGCTTCTGTTATGGTGGTTCATTAGGTATTTAATCCTTTAATTCCAAGAATTCCTGGCTGTTAGCCATACTGATTAAGGCAGTGATGATCAATCTTTCAGAGGGCAACTGCCCAAACTAAAAGGCCTTCTGACACTGGATGTTACCTGGTGCTGGGGGTGGGACTTCACCCTCTGGGGCAGGAGTTCCAGGGCAGGACTTCTTCCCTCTACCCTCCTGGGCCTTCAGCTGCCTCACCAGAGACAGATGAAGGCCTGGGGCGGGGGCGAGGGGGAAAAAAGAGGAACAGGCATGCCTGTTCCTCCTCCTCCCCCTGCACCATCCCTGGCCTTCAGCTGCCTCCAGAGAGAGTGGGGGGGGGGGGGAGAAGTCGCACCTTGGAAGTCCTGCCTCCAGAGGTCGGAAGTCCCACCCCCAGCACGGGTAACACCCAGTGTCGGAAGGCCTTTTAGTTTGGACAATTGCTGCCTAAAAGATTCACCATCACTGCCCTAACCACTGTGTGCGCCTCTTCCTCCTCCTCCCCACCCTCCATGTGCCAAGGAAAATGACTTCACGTGCCATCTCTGGCATGCGTGCCATAGGTTCGCCATCACAGGATTAGGGCTATTGGAGCTGAAGTCCAAAACAACTGTGGGACTAAAAGTTGACAGCCATCTCTGTCATGTCTCTTCTCAACTTTTAGTTGTCTATTTTTTCCAAACTAAAAACAAACAAAAAACAAACAAACAAACAAAAACACCTAAGCATAAGTTGTTATGTTTTAAATTTTGTCTAGATCTATGGTATCCTTATATTGAAAGGACAACAAGAATTACACACTGTACCCCAATCTATGCATGCACATCACAGATAAGTGCATCATGGCACAAAACAACCAAGTTAGCTATTTAGCTGGTGGGGTGCAGGAAATAGGGAGACAAAGTTACCTCTGCTGGGTAAATGGTGGAGCAAAATCTGGTATGTTCTAATTAAGTTAAAGATACCATTAATAATAAACGTTTGGGCTAGATATGATTAAGCTTTGATTTTATGAAAGGAAAACGGGTATAAATGTGGCATTTTGGAACAGACTGTCTAATAAAGGCATGATTTGAAAATTTGTCTGTCTTACATTTTACTTTTAATGGAAAAAAATCATGATTCTATATGTCACTCTTGTGCAGGAATGATGCTAATCTTCCTGTATCAAGTATGGTGGTTTTAGAGCAGTCATTTTGTGCAATAAAGTTTGAAATAACTATACTGCATTTGAAAATGATTTACAGCCTTTCGGTAAACCATTCATGGTCTTTTCTCTTGTCTTTTCCCCACAATCTTTCTTTCAGATGAGACTCAACATTTTTAGGGTTACTTAGGGCCTTTACAGACTGCAGAAATAGTGCAGCTTGAGGCCACTTTAACTGTCCAGGCTCAGTGCTAGGGAATCATGAGAACTGTATTTTTTCTGGGACATTGAGACTTCTCTGTCAGAGAGCTCTGGTGCCACAATAAACTACAGTTCCCATGATTCCTTAGCCCTGAGCCAGGACAGTTAAAGTGGCTTCAAGTTGCACTATTTCTGGCAGTCTGTAATGGCCCTTATTTAGCCATATTTGAAAGAATTGCTTACTTTCTTCTACCTCTTTTTTAAAATTATCTACCTATCTAGCTACGGAATGAGGAGTACTTTCATTCCCCCCCCACACACACTATTTGCCTAGGATACAGCTCTAGAAAGTTTAATTACATTTTAATCTAGCTGCTATGTAATTATAATAAAGATAAGCTATGGCTCGCCTTCCAAAGATAAATAGCACACATTTCATATCCATCTAATTGACTAGAGGAACAAATAAATGCATTACATGGTAGCATATATAGTAAAGTTATGACACTGTAGTATAAGTATTGCATGCATAGGGATCAGGCTTTTTAAACAAACAAACAAATAAACCAAAATCATCAGTCTTTGCTTCTTCCAGGGATAGCTGATCAGAAGAGTGGAGAAGTAATTTTGATCTATTTTTTTAGTTTTGATACTTGGGGAGGACAACACCCTCCATTTTGAGCAGGACTGAGAGGCATAAACCTACATTTATGAGTTATTTTTTAAAAAGCTTTTCTTTAGTTTAGCTTTTCTTTGGTCATGCCATCCATTTACCCTCTACTCTAGTCCTGGAGGGATCCCACAATGCCCTCCATTTTGAGCAGGACTAAGAGACATCAATTGACATTTCTATGAGTGTTTAGCTTTTCTTTGGCCATGCCTTCCATTTCAACCTCCAGTCCAGGAAGAATCCCACAAGGCCCTCCATTGAGCAGAACCAAGAGACATTAATGTACATTTCTCTCTGTGTGTGTTTTAGCTTTTCTTGGTCATGTCCATCATATATATATATATATATATATATATATATTGGAATATTCTCCATTTCAACCTCCAGTCCAGGAGGAATCCCACAAGGCCCTCCAGGACGGAGAGGCCTGCATGGACCTTCCTTCCCTTCTTCCTTTCTTCCTTCCTTCCTTCCTTTCTTCCTTCCTTTCTTTCTTTCTTTCTTTCTTTCTTTCTTCCTTCCTTCCTTGCTTCCTTCCTTGCTTGCTTCCTTGCTTCCTTCCTTTCTTTCTCTTCCTTTCTTTTCTTCCTTCCTTCCTTCCTTCCTTTTTTCCTTCCTTTCTTCCTTCCTTTCTTTCTTTCTTCCTTCCTTTCTTCCTTGCTTCCTTCCTTCCTTCCCTCCTTCCTTTCTTTCTTTCTTTCTTTCTTTCTTTCTTTCTTCCTTCCTTTCTTTCTATTCCTTTCTTTTCTTCCTTCCTTCCTTCCTTCCTTTTTTCCTTCCTTTCTTCCTTCCTTCCTTCCTTTCTTTCTTCCTTCCTTTCTTCCTTGCTTCCTTCCTCCCTCCCTCCTTCCTTCCTTCCTTCCTTGCTTCCTTGCTTCCTTCCTTCCTTCCTTCCTTCGGGTGCTGGTTAGCTACCGGTAGCTTCCCTTGGGCCCGGCTTTCCCCTGCCGCTGCCCTTCCCTCTCTGCCCGCACTCCCTCCTCCTCCTCCTCCTCCTCCTGCAGCAGAAGACCCAGCATCAGCATCAGCATCCGCGGCGGGAGAGGCTCCAGCTGCCCGCTGCCGGCGGGGCTCCCTCCTCCTCCTCCTCCTCCTCCTCCTCGGCCAGCCTTTGCCCGCTCTGCGCAGTCCCAGGAGGCGTCTCCTTCTCCTTCTCCTTCCTTCTCCTCCTTCTTCTTTTCCTCTCTTGCGGGGAAGGAGGACCGGGGAAGGAGGCATGCCCTGCTCCTGAGTCCGGCCGAGGAGAAGGAGGGAAAGGCTGCCCAGGGGCCGGGAAGGAGGTGAGTGGGCAGACCCTCCTCTCCTCCTTTATTCATTCATTCATTCATTCATTCATTGCATTTCTTTATTTCATGTCCATGCCGCCGCCTTTCTCCCAAGGCGGCTCACAGATAAGATCATCATCATCATCATCATCACCATCACCATCTAGTACTTTCCCTCCCTTCCTCTCCTTCTTCTCCCTCCCTCCCTTTCTTTCTTTCTTTCTTTCTTCCTTCCTTCCCCGGCTTTTCTGCTCTCCTCCGTGCAGCCTCTCCTCCTCTTTTGTCTTTCTTTCGGGTTTCTTTCTCCCGCCTTGGCCCTCCCTCAGTCAAGGTGACCAGGCTCGGTCCTCTTTTTCCCGGACACGCCCTACCTCGTTTCAGCCTGGAGGGAGTCCACAGTCTCCTCCATTAACTGACCGTGACTAAGGAGCGTGGGTTTTACATTCCTATGAAGTGTTTGTAGTTTGCGATGTTTCCCCCCGTCCCCCTTCCTTTCCTCCCCCCCTTGAACGTCCTCCATTGTGGGGGGCCTCGTCCTCCTTGGCGGTTTGGACCCCTGGTGCCCTCCGTTGGGGCCGGGTCTGGAAGGAAAAGAGCCCCTCTCCCTGAGGAGAAGGCCCTGAGGGAAAGGGGAGAGCCTTCCTCAGGAGAAGCACGGTCGGGAGAGGGGCCAATAGTATATGGAAGCGTAGGAGAGTTGGAGGGGGTCCCCAGAGGTCATCCAGTCCAGCCGCCTTCTGCCATGCAGGAAGACACAGCCAAAGCACTCCCTGTGACAAATGGCCATCCAGCCTCTGTCTAGAAACCCCCAAAGAAGGAAACTCCACCAGACTCTGAGGCAGCCTTACCAGCAGTTTATACTGTCAGGAAGTTCCTCCTGGTGTTAAGGTGGAATCTCTTTTCTTGTATGCAAAGGGACCTTGCAGCACCTGTGAGACTAACTGGAAGAGAGAAGGACTTTGAATCCATTGCTCCGGCTCCTGTTCCCTGGAGCTGTGGAAAACAAACTTGCTCCATCTTAAGTATGACATCCTTTCAGAGTATGTAAACAAAGCTATCACCTCACCTCTTAACCCTCTCTTCTCCAAGATAAACAAGATACCCAGCTCCCTAAGGCCCTCCTCTTGGGCACGGTTTCCAAACCTGGCACCATTTTGGTCGCCCTCCTTTGGACACTCTCCAGCTTGTCGACATCCTTCTTGAACTGTGGTACCCAGAACTGGACACAGTCTTCCAGGTGAGGTCTGACCAAAGCTGAACAGGTAGGAGTATGTGGCAAAAGTGTGTGTGTGTGTGGGGGGGGGGCTTTTCCAGTTTACCTGAAGAAAGAACTGTAATGCTCTCTCTTTTTATTTTATGCACCTTCTTAGTTCAAGACAGCAGCTTTTTCTCTCTGCCTCTTTCATCTCCAGCTGCTCCCTGTTTGCAACCCAGACCTGACTCTTTTCAGACATGGCGGTCTTCCAGTTCAAGTCGGCAGCCCCTGATTTCCTATCTATGGAGCCCCCCTTCCTATCTAATTGGTGGCACAACAAAAGCAACACTTGCCAGCATTCTGGCTCTGAACTTTATTTCAATTTAAGAGAGAGAAAGAGAGAGTGGGAAACCTTGGCTTGAGAAGATAAGCAGAAGCTTCTGTTTGAAATCTGGCATTTCTAAGCAGAGCTGTAGTTCTTGATGGTTGGAAAACTGAAACTTTCCCAGCCGTGGCAAGATGAAACTAGTGTTGATGTTGGCATTTGGAGATGAGTATGGAAACAAGGCAATTGTAGCATGTGGTATTGAAGTCTTTACTTATACAGGAGAGGGAAGGTTATCCAATAAATTCAGAAGAAACTCTTCTGGGGAGCCTGTGTTTATGTTTGAGCTACTTTGGTTGCCATTACTCAGCCCCTGTTACTCGTAAGTGGTTTGACTTTTAATAGGACTGAGAGTATAGCTTGAAAGTTAGAGCTTGTGGTTTCCTTAATGTTTAAAATACCCCTTTCTCGGTAATATGAATAATGTCTACACAGTGGTTCAGAACTTGTGGCTTTTATTCTTATTAGTGCCTTTGTGAAGGTATTCACAAGGAGTCAGTGTGGTATAAAAAGGAGGAAGGAAGAGGGAGAAATATATATATATATATATATATATATATATATATAGCACCTTTAAGACTAACTGGTTTTTATTATTGCATGAGTTTTCATGGATATAAACCCACTTCTTTGGATACAATACCAAGTGATAATAAATGCTTAGGTATAAAGCATATTTATACAGTTGTGGGAGTGGGGTAGGATGTAATAGGATCCAGAATGATGCAAATCATGACTCTTGCCCTAAATTTTCAAAGGGCTGCATAATGTGATACAGGTCCTTCAGATCTTCACAGTGGCCAGTTAGTTTTGATGTATGAAAGTAATAAGTCTATATTTCCCAGGGTTCAAAACTCTCTGATTCCTTTTATTATTTGTGCACTTGTGAGGACTCTCATATTTGTGTATGTAGTGTGCCATTAAGCCCCATAGGCTTGAATGGCCGTGCACTCCCGTGCACCATTTTAACCCTCCCCACTTGCCAATCCACAAAGTCCACGAAAATGGAGGGACAAATGTATATATTATTGAAATTTGAGCATTGTCATACCTCTGCTAGTGGATTAGAAATTGTGACTATCCAGTCATCTCTCCATATTCGCAGGGGTTAAGGGAACAAGCCCCTCGCGAATATGGAAAATTTGTGAATAGTGCAAGCCGTGCCCACCTTCTCCCTAGCGTGAGATTGGGAATAACCCAATTTGCAAATCCCAAATCTGCGAATGGGAAGGGATGACTGTAATTCACTTCAGCAGTTTCCCTTTCTAGTCTTCCTTTGTCATTTCCTTGTTAAGGGCAGCAACCTATAAATCCCTTACTGTGTGTCCAGGGATGTTGAAATGTTCTGCAACTGGTTTGGGAGTATTTTAATTTCTAATGTCAGATTTGTGTCCATTAATCCTCTTGCATAGAGACTGTCATGTTTGCCCAATGTAGAGTGTTGAGGGGCATTGCTGGCATAGGATGGCATAGATCATATTGGAGGAAAAGTAAGTCAATATGCTTCTGATACTTTGAGCAATGTTATTGGCCCCTGTAGTATTGCTTTTAGAGTAGATGTGGGAACAGAGTTGGCACCTGGGCTTGTGACAGGGGCTTCTCCCTGTATTAGCATTCATGTTATATCTCCCTCTGTGGGTAGATTTATAATTTGGAGGTGTCTGTAAGCCAATAACCTCCCAGAGTTTGTGAGAGGGCTATGTCTTTTTCCAGAACTGGTTGTAGCTCTTTGATGATGTGCTTGAGTGGTCGGACGTTATCACACGGGGTCTAAAGCAGTCCCATCCCTGCGCCATCCCTGCGCCACCATGGTTTTTTTCCCATGTTTCCACACGACGTCGCAGAGAAACCCTGCCCATCCCTGCGCCATCCCTGCACCATCGCGGATCCTTGTCCCATGTTTCCACACGACGTCGCAGAGAAACCCCATCTATCCCTGCGCCATCCCTGCACCATTCCGGCATCACCCGGCATCACCCCCGTTCTTTTGAATGCCGGGTACTTTTGGGAATTACTTTGCTGATGCCGGAGTGATGCAGCTTTCTATACTGCATGGGAAAAGGAACCGCGGTGGCGCAGGCATGGCGCAGGGATGGGACTGCTTTAGAGCCCTGTGTGATAATGTCCAGTTGAGGACTGCAGGTGACCACTAGGGTGTTCTGTCAGTTTGTGTTTTGATCTGTCTTGTAGAAAATGGTTCCTGCCTTAGAGTAAATGGTTCCTGGGTTCTTTGTCAATTTGTTTCTTCACCTCCATAGGTGGGTACTGTACTTTGAGAAATGCCTGGGGTAAATCGAAAAGCTTTGTGCCTCTGTCTTGTGGGTCTGAGCAGAGGTGGTTATACCAGAAGGCTTGGCTGTAAGCAATAGATTTGATAGTGTCTTCTAGGTGAAAACTGGTGACATGTAAGTAAGTGTAGCGATCAGTGGGTTTTCAATAGGGTGTGTTACTTAAAAGTCCATTATGTAGTTGCATAGTGGTATTTGTTTGCATTGTTCCCAGCTCAAGTTGATGGTAGATTGGAAATTATCAAAATCCTGGTGGAACTTCTCAAATGATTGCTTTCCATGCGTCCAAATTGCAAGAATATCATCAAGAAACCATAGGTGAAGGAGAGGCTTTTGGGTGCACATGCTGAGGAAGCATTGTTCCAGGTCAGCCATGAAAAAGTTTGCATACTGTGGTGCCATGCAGGTGCCCATGGCAGTGCCACTGACTTGGAGTTACATATTAATCCCCAAAGTGAAGTGGTTATGAATAAGTACAAAGTGGCAGGATTTGGTGGCTGGGTCTGCTGCAGCCTCATTCAGGATGGTATTCTTGATGGCATGTCGTCCATCCTGGGGTGGGATGTTGGTATGTAGGGATTCCACATCCATAGTTGCTAGGATGGTGTTCTCTGGGAGGTTGTGGATGATACAGGGCTTTGAGTGTTGGATGAGAGCTCTGGAGATCAGGGTCTGAATCCCTGCTTGGCCATGGAAATCTACTGGATGACTTGGGTAAGTCATATTCCGCCTCAGAGGAAGGCAAATGCAACCCCCCCAACAAATCTTACCCCCCCCAAACAAAACAAAACAAAACTGTGTGATAGAGTCACCATAAGTCAGAAATGACTTGAAAGCACACAATAACAATGAAGATATTAGAAATGTTTTGTTGACTGGCTTATTCAAATGTGTCCTACCTCAGATAGCTGGATGATAGATATGAATTTGATGTTCTTTAATATTTAAAACCATACATGTGTTTGCACTATATATCCTTGTGGTATATGGTTTTAACAAAAATGGAACATCTGGTTATCAACTGGGCTATACTGCAGCTGTGTAAAGAGGCAAACTGTTTTACTTTTTAAAAAAGTGCTGAAAGTTCAGGGGAAGTAGTTTAGCTTGCTTTGTTACTTTGGTGTGTAACGCTTGTGTTGCTAACAAAGGAAGTGTATGGTACCGTATTTTTCGGCATATAAGACGCTCCGGCATATAAGACGCACCCAATTTTAAAGGAGGAAAATCTAGGAAAAAAAGATTCTTAATAAAATACAGTCGGACGACGCCTCCGACCCAGGCATCCGCCCAAGGAAAGCAACCGGGCTTTCCTTGGAGGGACCCTGGGTCTGAGGCGTCCTCCGACCCACGGAGGACACCTCGGACCCTAGGATCCCTGCAAGGAAAGCAACCGGGCTTTCCTTGGAGGGACCCTGGGGTCTGAGGCGTCCTCCGACGCATGGAGGACGGCTCGGACCCTAGGATCCCTCCAAGGAAAGCAACCGGGCTTTCCTTGGAGGGACCCTGGGGTCTGAGGCATCCTCCGACGCACGGAGGATGGCTCGGACCCTAGGATCCCTGCAAGGAAAGCAACCGGGCTTTCCTTGGAGGGACCCTGGGGTCTGAGGCGTCCTCCGACGCACGAAGGACGGCTCGGACCCCAGGATCCCTGCAAGGAAAGCAACCGGGCTTTCCTTGGAGGGACCCTGGGGTCTGAGGCGTCCTCCGACGCACGGAGGATGGCTCGGACCCCAGGATCCCTGCAAGGAAAGCAACCGGGCTTTCCTTGGAGCGACCCTGGGGTCTGAGGCGTCCTCCGACCCACGGAGGACACCTCGGACCCTAGGATCCCTGCAAGGAAAGCAACTGGGCTTTCCTTGGAGCGACCCTGGGGTCTGAGGCGTCCTCCGACTCACGGAGGATGGCTCGGACCCCAGGATCCCTGCAAGGAAAGCAACCGGGCTTTCCTTGGAGGGACCCTGGGGTCTGAGGCGTCCTCCGACGCACGGAGGACGGCTCGGACCCCAGGATCCCTGCAAGGAAAGCAACCGGGCTTTCCTTGGAGGGACCCTGGGGTCTGAGGCGTCCTCCGACGCACAAAGGACGGCTCGGACCCCAGGATCCCTCCAAGGAAAGCAACCGGGCTTTCCTTGGAGGGACCCTGGGGTCTGAGGCATCCTCCGAAGCACGGAGGATGGCTCGGACCCCAGGATCCCTCCAAGGAAAGCAACAAGGGCTTTCATTGGAGGGACCCTGGGGTCTGAGGCGTCCTCCGAAGCACGGAGGACGGATCGGAGCCTGGTTGCTTTCCTTGGCGGATGCCTGGGTCGGAGGCATCCTCCGACCCAAGCATCCGCCCAAGGAAAGCAACGTTTTTTTCCTTGGGGCAGTGCTGGGGTCGGAGGCATCCTCCGACCCCAGTATTGCCCCAAGGAAAAAAACGTTGCTTTCCTTGGGGAGATGCTGGTCCCAGGGAAAGCATGGTCCCAGGGAAAGCCTCCGATCCCAGGAGCAGCCCATTGAACCACCGAGGACGCGCGGCGGCCTCGGAGGGAGCGTACATTCGGCATATAAGACGCATGAACTTCCCCACCACCATTTTGAGGAAGAAAATGTGCGTCTTATATGCCGAAAAATACGGTACTTTGCATGAATTGTTAGTGCAATATTTTTCAAATTTCAATAATATATACATTTGTCCCTCCATTTTCGTGGACTTCAGGTCCTTTGTGGATTGACACAAAGTGGGGAGGGTTAAAATGGTGCACAGGAGTGCATGGCCATTCAAGCCTATGGGGCTTGAATATTTGCAGATTTCCGTTTTCATGGGGTGGTGGTGGTGGTGTCCAGAACAGATCTCCCACGAAAATGGAGGGATGACTGTACAGTAGGCTCTCTGTTTTCATGGGGGATCCGTTTGCGGCTCCCCCCCCCCCCCGCGAAAATGGAGATTAGTGAATAATCAAGCCCCATAGACTTGAATGGGGCGTGCACCCTTGGGTGCATACCCCAGTGATTTAAACGGAGCTCACCCATCCATGAATATATAAAACCGCAGACTTGAAGTCCGCGAGAATGGAAGGGTGACTGTACTTTATAAAACAAAGATCTTGAGATGCAGTATTATAACGATAACAAAACCAGTAGCTTAAAAACAAAACTCCTGCAGAAGACTGCTGGGTTCTTGACATTTAGTGATATTTTGTACTAAGAGACTTTAGCAACTTCAGACAATATAGGATCTAGGCATCTCAATAGATTACCTAAACATAAGTCAACAGTGTGATACAGTGCCTTTCCCCAAATGTTGGTGCAACTGAAGAATAATGCCTAGATCAAGGGAAGTAATACAGTTGGCCCTCCATATCCATAAGGGTTTTTTTAATCCACGAATTTAACCATCCATGGCTTGAAAATATCCAAAAAAATATAAATTCCAAAAATCAAACCTTGATTTTGCCATTTTATATAAGGGACACCATTTGACCATTGTATATAATGGAACTTGAGCATCCATGGATTTCGGTATCTGCGGAGGGTCCTGGAACTAAATCTCAACAGATATTTAAGGATCCACTGTAGTACCACTCTATTCTACTTTGATCAGACCTTATTTGGAGTCTGAGCACTACTGTTTAACAAGGATATTGATAAACTGGAGAATCTCCAGAGAATGGCAACCATGATGGTAAAAGTTCTGAAAAGTGAGCCCTATGTGTCACAATTACAATATCTGGATAAGAGATTGAGGCTGCATCTACGCTGAAGAATTAATGCAACTTGACGCGGCTTTAGCTACCATGGCTCAGTGCTATGGAATTCTGAAATTTGTAGTTTTGTGAGATATTTAACCTCCTTTCTCAGAGAGCTCTGGTGCCACAACAAACTACAAGTCCCAGGATTCCATAGTTTGGAGCCATGACATTTAAAGCAGTGTCAAATTGCATTAATTCTGTCTAGTGTGGCAGCAGTCTGAGAGATTGTATGACAGCCATCTTCAAATGAATAGTTATCATGAAGAAAATAGAAGAGCTTGTCTTCTGGTGCTCCAGAGTGTAGGACCCCAACCAATGGATGGAAATTACAAGGAAAGAGATTCTGATGAAACATTAAGAAGAACTTCCTCACATTAAGAGCTGTTTAAAAACTTCATATGAAGGAGAATCCATAAGCCATTGAGGTAATCTATTTCACTTTCATACTGCTCTTCGAAAGAAGTTAGATGGACACTTCTCAGAGAGGCTTTTGTGGTAACTTCCCATTTTACAAGAGAATTGAATAAGAATGTTGAGATCCCTTCCAACTCAATGATTCTATGGAAACAAACATATTTTCTAGAGGCAAATCAGTTATTTAGAGTCTTGCAAAACATTAAAGACTAGCAAGTTTTATTTGATGCAAGCTTTTGAGAGCTGCAGCTCACTTCACCAGATGTAGGAAATCTGCATAATCTTCAATAGATTATGCCCCTTGAAAGTAGAGTTCACCCTCCATATCCATGGATTCAACCTTCCATTGCTTGAGAAATAATAAATAGATAGATGATAGATAGAAAATATATATTCCAAAAAGCAAAACCTGATTTTGCCATTTTATATAAGGGACACCATTTTACTACACCATTGTATATAATGGGAATTGAGCAGCTATGGGTTTTGGTATCTACAAGGGATACTGGAACCAAACCCTAACAGATACCAAGGGCCCACTGTAAATCTTCAGGATTTCAGTCTTTGGCTATTAAGCATCTTTGTATTCATAACTAGCAAAAAACAAACAAACAAAATCCCAAGAGCAAGGGATGTGAGCATAAATACCAATAATAAGTGCTCTCCACTGTTAGTCCCTCAAACTACAGTAATACTAGAGTCTTGGAAACAGAACACCAATGGTCTGCCCTGGATTATAGGGGGGCAAGGAAGAAAGATCTTGGAGTAACAGCCTGTTGGAGTAACAGCCTTTTATCAGCCTACCCAAGGCATACTCCAAGATCTTGGAGAAAGATCTTGGAGTATGCCTTGGGTAGGCTGCTAAAAGGAAATCTTGGTTTAAAAAATGTTGAAGGAGGAGTGTGTGGAGCAGGATACTCTCTCTCAGTGTAGCTACGTGAAGTGATAGGAGCATTCTCAGCCACTGTGGTTCATGGGCCTGTAGCCCGCTTTTCTAAGATTAGACTGCATTATTTGATATTTACTTAAGAACAAGGGCAATAAAACAAAACAAAACAGTGCATCACTAATGAAGCAAATAGCTCTACTTGGCAGCATCTGTTTCTTTTAATGAAAAATATCAAAACTCGCCTTTTACCTTTTTCAGTATGATCACCAGCTTTGTTTTCCATTTGGTCTGAATGTTATCCACTTGTGGTTGTAAAGCAGTTAGGTTGTAAATGTCACTCATTAACTTAAAGCAGTTAGGTTATAAATGTCACACTTACATTATAGGTTATGAAAGGAGTGTGTATGATAAAAGCAAGTCATGGCTATGTTTGACTTGTAGCAACTCATTCTAAGAATGGATCTCAGAGATCAAGATTTCTGAGCTAAGCAAAACAAAAAAAGAGTAAAGCTTTAAAAATGGCACTGAAAAAATGTGAGATTTAATGAAATAGAAAAAATGTCTGTGTGAGGTTGTCCAAAGGTGCTGAGAAAAGATAAATAAATTAAAAATAAGTTACATACATAATACACATCTTGTGACCAGTTATTCTGGTGCAACAGATTAACACAACTACCCCTTTGGATAATATACAAAGTAATTAATTATACTAACATTCTATGTTTTAAAAAAATCAATTAATTATGTGGATTTATGTGGAATATAACTATGACAAATGATAAACCCCACCTGATCATACTACAAATCAGCATCAATCACATCTAAGAAATTTGTTTTCTAATTAAAGAACTAAAATTAAAAATTTCTCAGTACAAAACAATAAATGTTAATATTATATATTCTTTTAGAATACCTCTCTAAAAGAAATGATACCTGATACAAATATAATCTATTTCTTAAGAGAAAGAATGTAAAAGATTATAAAATTTGTTTACAAATACACTGCAAATCATTTTTAGTGCATATAAAACAGTAACACAAATTGAAACATGCACACAAACAGGCTTGCGTTATAAATCTAGGAAGTGTTCTCATAAAGTTTCATCATGTAATTAGTGTGTATAGAGATGTGTAGAGGATTTTTAGTGTTCTGACAAGTTATATTAAGTTTGGACATATCTTAGCCAAAAGTGTGCAAAAAGTGCCTCTCACACCCCTCTAGGAGGTATTTGGGGGCCAAAAATTTCCTGTTTTTTTATGACAATTTTTCATGTTTCCTCCCCGCCCCCAAAGAAATTGAAGGAAGCCTGGGGGCTTGCACTTTCCTACTTCATTTTAGAATATGATTAATGCTACACAGATTGTTTTTCCAGATGAGAACAGGAAATGGTTTTATTTAGCAGTATTTTTCTCTCTTGCATACACTTAAGGTTGACAGGTGAGGTTGCAACCCAGACAGTGTGTTTTCACTTCTGAATTTCACAGTGCAGCAGAAAGCCTATTTCTTCCTCCTTGCAGACATGTCCTGTGGTCTGAGCAGGAGCTGAGGTTGGAAATAGACAGTAACATGGAAGAACTGAATGAATGTGGACAGCTGGCAGGAATGATGAAAAGGAAACAAGAAGCTTAAGTGGGAAGTCATGGTTGTCTTTTATGTTGCGTTCTATTTCTCTCACACTTTCAGGGCTGCAAATGCTGCACCCTGTTCTTGAACAGCAGTTGGTTTGTGCATAAGCTATTGGCATGTTTTATTTTGTCCAAACTAGAAATTCCAAAGATTTCTCCCATGTATTATGCCTCTCCCACAAGATGGGGAGAAGAAATATAGAAGTTTAGATGTCTATTCTTGGCATGAGCTTTTCTGTTTAGTAATTCAGCATGTGCTTACCAGTCCTGCCTGCTTTTTGTAATATATGGAAATTGTGCCTCTAGGGGAAAACTTTCAAGTTTTCATTTCAGGAGCTCAGACAAGTCATCTGTATGCAATGTCTACCAGTTTTATGCTGTTGGTTATAGACTTTTGGACAATTCATCACATAACTAGCATTTATGTATGGCAGCAGTTATTTAAACATAATTTGCAGCATGTGGCAGATGAATAGAATTTACTTATGGTATATTTATTGTTATGCTTAACTGCGAAGTCACATAAAGTAATAGAGACAATTTGCTTTCTTCCTCAAGCTGTTGGCTCAACAAATGATGGGGGAAAAGGAAAATAAAAGGTGTTGGTTTTTCTCTTTACACGCAGGTGAATATTCAAAAGGATGTATTTTTTAAAAACAAGTCTGCTTAGGAGATTATCACACGTGGCTTTTAAACCACAATTATAGTTGTAAAATAGCACCTTTGGCGATCCTTATCATATGACATCACCTCCAACCCAGTGTCTGGAAAGAGTGGTTAGGGCTCCTCTTTTTATTGATGGGAAAAACTCATCAATAACCTCCTATTTACACAGCAGACCCATTAGAGTCCATGTGCAAAACGTTGCTGCCATGGCACTTGCAATATTGATAGTTACATGGTGTCAGTGTCTCCTCCTCTCCCCTGTCCACCCTCCTTGCAATTCCTATGCAGCCTGATTACCATTATTATTATTTTTAAATCTTAAATCACATTAGCAGAAGTCCAGAATTGTGTTAAAAATCACTGGATAGGGCATAGGGCAGGGAGGTGAGGTTAAGGAGAAGTGCGGGAGAGAGTGCAATGGCAGAAATAGCCCCAGTTACATGATTGCAAAGATGTGATAATGGCTGTTCTCAAACGGGTATGTTTCCATTTTTTGTTAACTACTGTATCGCAATTGTGGCAAGAACAGGGCTCATGTGATAATATCCTAAGGTCCAAAACACACTGCAAAAATAATCCAGTTTGAGACTGCTTTAACTGTCCTGGCTCAGTGCTAGGGAATCCTGGGAATTGTAGTTTATTTTGGCACCAGAGCTCTCTGACAGAGAAGGCTAAGTGTCTCAGAAAAAAATACAATTTCCAGGATTCCCTAGTATTGAGCCAGGGCAGTTAAAATGGTCTCAAACTGGATTTATATCTGAAGTGTATTTTGGACTGTAGTCATTAAACAATTGGCTAATTAAAAATGTCTGTCTTGGAAGACTGTTTTTGACTGAACTGATGAACAATCTAAGAACCTTTTCCTTTCATGGAAGCCCTTGATCCAGTGGTATCCAAACTGTGGTCCTCCAGGTGTTTTAGAATTCAACCCCTAGAAGCCCCATCCAGCTTGGCCAACACTCAGGAATTCTGTTATGTGCTGGTTATGAATTATAAAGCCCTACACAGCTTAGGTCCAGATTATTTGAAAGACCATATTTCCCTATACAAACCTGCTGGGGCCCTAAGATCTTCCAGGGAAGGCTTTCTCTAGGTCCTGCCACCATCACAGGCTTGCCTGGTGAGGACATGAGAGAGAGCCTTCTTGGTGGCTGGTCCTGCCTCTGGAATGCCCTTCCATGAGAAACAAGGCTGGCCCCCTCTGTCCTTGCCTTTCGCTGGCTCTATTCAGGCAGGCGTTTGATGTATAATCATGGGGTGGCTTGGGTTTTTGTTATATAGGGTGGATACCATGGTTTTAGTGTGGTTTTAATGTCTGTAATTTTATACTGTTTTAGATGATATTTTAATTGTTTTACTGTAATATGTTTTTAGACTTTATTTGTGAGCCACCTTGAGTCCCTTTGGGGAAAAAGGCGGGATAGAAATCAATCAATCAAACAAACAAGCAAACAAAAAATTCTGGGAGATGAAGTTATCTCTCCTCAGTGACAAAGATGTTTCTGCTCTTGCTGAAAATAGTTGAAAAGTAACAGCATTTCCACTTGCCAGTCTTCTCCTATACTCTCTACCAGAGCTGGAGAAGGTAATTGGCCAGGAGGTTCAGGAAGCTGTAATCCACCAAAGTAACTTTTGCAAGTTCTGTTCCTGTTCCTGATTGGCATCAGTCAGAATGGACAATACTGTACTGAGCTAGATAGACCAATGGTCTGACAACATGCCTTTTCTTTTTAACCTGCAGAGATTCAGATCTCCTCTTTATGATGGTGGGACTAGGAAATAGCCGTCGTGGGATGAAGTCTCCGCCTCTTCTAGTAGCAGCACTTGTGGCTTGTATAATTGTTCTGGGATTTAATTACTGGATTGCAAGTTCCCGAAGTGTTGATTTACAGGTATTGCTTCGCTGTTGGTTTTCAAGCTGATTGAACTGGCAAAATGGTTCCCCCCCTCCCCTTTGTTTCAGACTGACAGGTAATACCTCAAGTTTAAAAAGCACAATCAGGCTTTCAAATCTTCACACCTGACACATATTGGATGTAAGCCATAAGAACAAACAGGGAAGGGAAAGAAAAGTACCTGAGAAAATACTGTAACTAAAATGACTAAATACTGTACTGCATCCTGGTTAACCAGGAAATTCTATAGTTTTTATGCTACCAGTGTTGCCTGGTATCTATGCTAATATAAAAATCACTTTTCTGTTTGTTTTTCAGTCTATGCCCATGCACCTGCATGCAGAAACAGACCTAGTGCCAAAGCTAGTACTGCCCGTTTTAATCAGTATATGAAAATTGTCCTCTAGCTCACTGGTGCATTGATTTTGCCATGCTGTATTATTATTCATGTCTGCTGCATTATTATTACCAGTGATATAATATTCTCCATCTGCTACCCATTTTCTCAAATTCTGTGATATCAAGGCAGTCTGCAGCAGGGAGGGCTCACCAGTGGCTGGTTCTGTGTGTATGTGTTTTTATATTAATTACATATTTATATTTATAATGTGCATGCCCCTGACTGTTCACTTTTGCTTTCTCTGTAAGTACAGAATGGGACATGAAGTTCTGATTACAGATATTTCCCAGGCACACTGTTTAGAGACTCTTCTCCCCCTAATTTTTGTATTTGCTACCTCATAGAATCGTATAATGGAATTAGAAGGCAGAGTTCGCAGGGCAGCAGCAGAAAGAGGTGCTGTGGAAATGAAAAAGAATGAATTCCAAGGGGAGCTAAAGAAACAGAGAGAACAGATTGACAAAATTCAGTCCCTGCATAATTTCCAGATGGAAAATACCAACAAAATGCACAGGGATGAGAAGGTAGGTGGTTTTCTCCCTAGCATTTAGCTCTGCTTAGGAGTCACAGTATGATTTTTCATTTAAAAATGGCAAGTTTATTTAATTCTGTTAGAGCCTGAATGGTTAGCACTAGTCCAAAACACACTGCAGAAATAATTCAGTTTGAAACCACTTTAACTGCCCTGACTCACTGCTAGGGAATTCCGGGAACTGTAGCTTTGTGAGACATTGAGCCTTTTCTTTCAGAGAGCTCTGGTGCCACAATAAACTACAATTCCAGGATTCCCTAGCACTGAGTTAAAGCAGTCTCAAACTGGATTATTTCTGCATTGTGTTTTGGACCATTGTCTCTGCTAGAACTCTTGCTCATGAGAACAAGGGATGGATTCAGTTCTGCAAGCATAAAATGCAGCTTAGGGGGGTGGAAAATACAAGAAGAAAGCACTTCACTTATGTAATGTGAAAACAGTGCAGGAACCTGTGACAATAACAAAATCCACCAACCATGTTGCAGAGATTTTGCAGTGGTCATGCTTGTTGGAATTAAAAGCTACCATTTCATAGTGCAGTGACCTTTGGGCATTTCAATAATAGCAGTGATGTTTTCCTAACCACTGCATCTGAAGAGGGCATGGATCTACTATAAAACTTTAGAATTGAGTTTGCTGTGGCAGTGCACTTGTCCACCTATATTTTGGATAGAAACATATTAACCAAACTAAAGGAAATTTGTTCTATGGTTTTGTGAAGGGGCTGTGGCAGCTCTGATAGGGTGGCTCTTGTTTCAATCAAGAAATTAGCTTCCTGCTTCTCAGAGTAGTTTTTCAAACATTACAAAAACTGAATGGGAGGTAGAGTTAATCAGGCAAAACAGCTGTTGTCTAGAGCAAAAGTAAATGAGGGAAGATAAATGGTCATATTTGATTTGAAGGCAGAATATATATCTTTTGAGGTTGAAAATGGGAAGGCTGTTAGAAGCACATTTTCAACAGAAAAGCCATGTCAGCTCCTATTTGCAGGTATACTGTATGCAGCCCAAGAAGCCTGACATTGGCTCCACCCACACTGCAGAAATAATGCAGTTTGACACTGCTTTAATGGTCATGGCTCCATCCTGTGAAATCCTGGGATTTGTAGTTTGTCCTGGCAGCAGAGCTCTCTGACAGAGAAGGCTAAATGCCACACAAAGTAGCATTGAGTCATGGCGGTTAAAGTGGTGTCAAACTGGATTATTTCTGCAGTGCAGATGCAGCCATCATCACAGTGGGAATTATTGTTCCTGTAGGGAACAATATGAAGCTTTGTGGTCTGAAAATGGAAAGCTGTTTATATTGAAGAGTTCATGAAAAGAGAGGAAGTCTCTTCAGCTTTAATTCACTGAAATGCAATGACCCATTGAGATGAGGGAATAACGATTTCAGCAATGACTTACTGAAATAGTGAGAAATGTTAAGAATTATACTTCAGCAACATCTTTGGGATATCATTTGGTGCTTGGCAGAACATGGTTCCCTAGTCAACTAGAAAAAGAGGCACTTCCTTGTGTTCAGCTGGGTATGTTGATAGACACCCAGGAAGGTTTGGTCTCTCTCTTCCCAGAAAGGGTTTGAAAAGTAGTGCAAGAGCAACAAGTGCAGCATTTGTAGTCAAAAGGACTGTGGACCTGATGTTCTTCACTCATCTGGGGGCTGATATAGTCATGCTTACATATGATGCTTTGGGGACACTTCTGCTCACAATGTTGTTAATGGTTGTTGCTACCATTCCAAATTCAAATTGGCATCAAACAATAGCTCCTGGTCAGTCTGATTCTAGAGGTCAGATTTTTCTCTGATCTGTTGGCAAAACATATGCAGTTTGCAAGCACCATATGAGGTTTACTTAGGTTGGGAGCCTATTGTCAGGGCTGAACAGCCCAGAGCACTTGAACTTCTCAAGAAATACCACATTGCATAAATTGGTTAGAGCTCTAGGCAGTTCACCCAGCTTTCCCTCACTTTCGTCCACTCCTTTTACAGCAACCTATTCTAGTGCTTACAACATGGTAGTGTGTTACCAAAAAAGGAAGTTTTCTCTCCTTTAGTCATCACTTCCTATAGCACTTCTGTCATGGCTGGAGAGTCCTATTCAGTCCCTAATCACATGGCACTTCAAAGAAGTCAGATTTTCCTATCAGGAAGACTCTGGATCCAGGGGAGTGGAGTCAGAATCCAGTAGACTTTCATAAGCTGTCCACTTCTTCACCTCAGAGAAGAACAACAAGAACCTTCTGGTCATTGAAAGCTTGGGATGCTCTGATAGATTCCTGTCTTTGGGACCTTCATTATGCTTTTGTTCCTTTAAGCCTCTAATATAATAATATCTCAAAAAATAATTGCACCATTCCTGTGACACACCATCGTTCACCCTGGTTTTCCAAAATAGTACACATGCCATGGAAGGCCTATGGTTTCTACTGCTTCTTCATCATCTTTTCTCTTGGGACTCATTCCTACACTTGAACTGTCTACATCTTGTCTGTCTGATGTCTGAATGGAGCACTTATCTGAGTCTTGGCCCTTCAACAAAGTGATTGACATACTGCTGTGTTCCTATGATTTCACCACTATCAGAATATATGATAGTTCCTATAAAGTGTTTTTTTCACTAACTGGTGTCATAGGAAGACTATTAATATTAAGAATGCCAGAATAAAAAAAAAATTCTTGAATTTCTACAAACAGGATGGATATAAGCCTGAGCCCAAATTTCCTTTGTAGAAAAATTTCCAGATTCCCCCAACCCTTTTCATGTCATTGATAACTGTTCACCCTCATATTAAGTGTTTTTGCTGTGGACTCTTTTAAACATATTTCTCTAGTAGTGTATAGCTTTTTGACTTTAAACCTTCATGCTCTGCTGAAGACATTAATGCAGCTACCCCTCAGAACTCTCAATACACTGCCCCGGGCTTTAGTCTCTGAAGGTCATGTTTCTCACAGCCTTTACACCTGTCAGAAGAGTTTCAGAGCTGGGGTCTCTTTCAGTGGACAAGCCTCTGTGCAGATTTGAAAATGATTTGCACTCTGGAGGGACCCATGTTTTCTTCCAAAGATTAAAACATGGTCTTTCACCAGATTCAATCAATATATTTGCCCTTATTTTGTCCCAATCGTTCCTAGCTCTCTCAAAAAGAGTGACACAAGAGTGGCTTGATGCCAGGGGAGCAACAACAAAGTTCTTTGAGAATAAGAAGGCTTCTTCATGTATTTTCTGCCTACTACATTGGCAGGGTCTCCTTTACCATCCTGGCTGAAGACTTTTTTCTTTTTTGTATTTTAAAGTCCTTTTCATATTTTAAAGGTAATTTTTTTGGTGGGGATAAAATCCAAAAACCCAGGGCTGGGTTTTTTTGTCCTGAGATTTTTTTAGGGGGTGTTACCCCAGTGCAGAGAGGGCCTCACAGTTTGCATCCCTGTCATACATGGATGGTTCTTTTCTTGCAGGCAAACAGTGGAACCTTGGTAAGTACTGTGAACATCCATTCTTGTATACAGAGATGACATCAAGACACCCTAATGTGGAAGCATCCCCAAACTGATTATGTGCTTATAGGTTTTTGTGAGTTTTTTGGGCTGTGACGCCATGTTCTAGAAGAATGTATTCCTAATGTTTCACCTGCATCTGTGGCTGGCATCTTCAGAGAATGGTGGCATGGAGGTGTGTGGGGTATATATACTGTGTGACCCTTGGTTGAGAGGATTAGCGTGTACATCTGTGTAGTGTCCTGTTAAGGCAAGGCCTCAAGATGGGAGGATATGCAAGGAGGATTAGTGTCTAATTACTGGTCCATTGTCAGCTGGGAATTAGCATGTAAATTAGCATGTAAATCTGTTGAGGCAAAGCCTCAGGGTG
The DNA here is from genome assembly GCA_026167975.1 of Phrynosoma blainvillii. NCBI lineage: Eukaryota > Metazoa > Chordata > Lepidosauria > Squamata > Phrynosomatidae > Phrynosoma > Phrynosoma blainvillii. Next base: position 100,520,865 of record JANUYF010000002.1, read on the forward strand.
ATTATGTGCTCATTCAGCTTGTGACATACTTCCACTTCTTTTGACTTTTTCTACTAATTTGCTTTTTAATAACAATTCTTCATGCTTGGCTATGGAAGGAACTGAAAGAGGAAAAAAAGGAATCCATTATATAAATGTACTTCTTTGGTCATGTAACCCTTTCCTAGCCTGGGAGGCAATAGGAGTTATCCCAAACACGAAAGTATCCTTCCTTGCAGACAAGAATAGACACAGTAAGTTCTCAAAGTTCCAGTTCCCTGCATGTGTCACTATATAATATTTTTCAAGGGAGAGTTATTTCCAAAGGCAATGAAAATATAAAAGCTTGGAATAGATTATTTATACTGACTGCAGCTGGATTTTTATAATCCCATTTACTATCCTGCTAATTTATAAAGTAACTCTGACAGACTATGAAACCCAAATCAAGGAAACATGTTCACAGTGGAAATCTGGGTCAAGCTCACTGTGATGGTGACACTCTCAGTCACCTTACTGTTTTCCTCAGATGGCAGCACAATGGGTTTTGTTAAACCACCACTTCCCCCCAATTTGTGATAGGGACCTACTTTTTCCCCAGACCGCTCAAGGGGACTTAATAATAAAATACTTTCTTCACTGTTGGTAGTGTATAACTGTATCTTTAAAAGCACTTCACACAGGCATGTATTGAAGCAATATTATAAATTTATTTGTTTAACTTAAATACAGTATCACTTGTGTGAGATGTTGTTCACTGTTGATACATTATTGGCACACTTTATTTGTTACACTCTGTTACACTTGTGGTTTCTTGGTTTTATACTTATTTGTTACAGTGGCCCAAACTTATTCAAACTCTCAATTATACTCTTGTTTATTTTACTTTTAGTAACTGAATGTGCTTTCCGTTTCCCTGAATAATACTCTCCTCAGAGAATAACACTTCACTTTCCCCAGGACCCTCCTAGTTCTTTCTTGGGTATTTTTAAAACCTTTAAACTGATTTCTTCAGCAGTATAAACTTGCCACTAAGGCTCTTCATACCCCTCAGAGTATACCACAACAGCAACTCTCACTTGGAGTTCTGTCCCTAACCAAGTCCCTAACCAACTAACCCACTCTCTATTCTTTCTCCTGCTCTATTTATACTTACTCCTATCTCCACTCTTATTGCCTGGCGCTTGACCCATCCTGATTGGATATTGCCAGGGCTTCTCTTTACCTGCCTAAATCTGCCTTATCCCCACACTCACCTAATTACTAAAATGTTATGAAATAAAGTAGGAGAGCATCTGATAGAATTCTGTGAGACCAATTATCTATTAATTGCAAATACTTGTTTCATACAACCAGATAGGAGATCATACACCTGGACATCACCAGATGGTAAACACAAAAACCAGATAGACTACATAATTGGAAGTAGAAGATGGAGAAACTCTATCCTTGTGGCCAAAACCAGACCAGGAGCTGATTGTGGCACAGACCATGAACTGCTCATAACAAAAATCAGAGTTAAGCTGAAGAAGAAAGCAAAAACTATCATTATACCAAAATATGACATGAATAACATTTCAGATGAATTCAAGGACAGTGTAAGAAACAGATTTGAACTACTGAGTATAACTGACCAGGAACCTGAAGAATTGTGGATAGAAGTCAAAGATATAATTAAGGATGAGTGCAAGAAAACACTAACAGTGGCCAAAAAGAAAGATAAGAAACAAGCGATGACAGATGAAACACTTCATGCAATAAAAGAAAGAAGAAAAGCAAAAGCAAAGGGAGATAGGAACAAAGCCAGAAGTATGAACACAACTGTCCAAAGCCTGACACACAGGGATAAGGATAAATACTACCATGACCAATGCAGAGAAATAGAAGACAACAATAAAAAGGGAAGAATGAGAAATTAAAGCTAAGTTCAAACCAAGGACAGGGATACTTTATTGGGGGGGGGGAGGAACATAATACAGGAACAAGAAGAAATAAAAAGACGCTGGAGGCAATGCACAGAAGAGTTATACAAAAGAGATGAGGGAATGAATGATATTTGGAATGAGGAGCCATATGAAGACAAACCCCAAATTCTAAGAAGTGAAGTGGAATCTGCAATAAAGGAAAAGGGAAAAATAAATCACCGAGAACAGATGATATCCCAATTGAACTGCTACAGTGTCTACAGGCAGATGCAACTTTAATGCTAACTGAAATATGCCAACAAATATGGAAAATAAAGTGGTGGCCAACAGATTAGAAATACTCGATATACGTACCAATCCACAAGAAGGGAGATAAAAAAGACTGCAGCAATTATAGGACAATAGCACTAATCTCACATGCAAGCAAAATAATGCTCAAAAGTCTGCAGCATAGCCTCCAACCATAAATGGAGAGAGAAATTGCAGAGGTGCAAGCAGGATTCAGAAAAGGAAGGGGCACTAGGGACCACATTGCAAACATATGATGGTTAATGGAGCACACCAAAGAATTAAAAAAAATCAACATGTATTTCATAGATTACAGCAAAGCATTTGATTGTAGATCATGAAAAATTAGAGAATGCACTCAAAGATATGGGGGTGCCACTACATTTGATAGTCCTGATGAGGAATCTGTACCAAGGGCAAGAGGCCATTGTCAGAACAGAATTCGGGGAAACAGAGTTGTTCCCAATAGGCAAAGGGGTCAGGCAAGGCTGCATCCTATCATCCTACTTGTTTAATTTATATGCTGAAAACATCATAAGAAAAGCAGAATTAGACTCAGAAAAAGGAGGAGTTAAGATAGGAGGAAGGAACATTAACAACCTAAGATATGCAGACAACACCATAATATCAGCAGAAGATGTTCAGGAATTGGACAGTTAATAAGGAAGGTCAAAACTGAAAGTGCAAAAGCAGAACATAACGAAAAGAAAAATAATGACCACAGAAGAAATACACAAATTCAATCCAGACAACAAGGAAATTGAAATAGTGAAAGAATTCCCACATCTAGGATGAAACATTGATCAGAATGGAGACTGCAGTCAAAAAATAAGAATACTAGGAATGGGAAGGGCATCTATGAAAGAACTGGAAAAGATACTGAAGAGCAAAGACAAGAACTGGAAAAGATACTGAAGAGCAAAGACATACAACTGAGAACTAAAGTCAGAATCATTCAGGTCATTGTATTCCCAATTACCATGTATAGATGTGAGAGCTGGACAGTGAAGGAAGCAAACTGAAAGAAAATGAACTCTTTTGAAATGTGGTGCTGGAGAAGAGTACTTAGGATACCATGGATATCCAAGAAGACAAACACATGGGTTCTTGAACAGATCAGACCAGGGCTCTCCTTGGCAGCAAAGATGATCAAGTTGGGACTATCGTACTTTGGCCACATAATGAGAAAGCACGGATCACTAGAAAAAACAATAATGCTAGGAAAGGTAGAGGATAGAAGAAAGAGAGGAAGATCACAAACCAGATTGATAGACTCAATCGGGGGTTATGGGGAAGGGCTTGCAGGATCTGGGCAGGGCAGTGAAAGATAGGGATTCTTGGAGATGTCTCATCCACAGGTTCGCCATGAGTCAGAACCAACTCGAGGGCAGTTAAGAACAAATACTCTCCTCCATTCCTGAGTCTCAGGATATTAAGCAGTACTTTCAAAAAACCAAATTCATCCTTACAAAACACTGGAGAAAAGGCAGAATTGCTAATGGTTCTGTTTCATATTGAGGGAGATAATCCCCTGGGTGAGGTGGGAATTAGTTCTCTGGGTTTCAGACTCTTCCTTGGACACAGATTTAGTGAATGTTTTAGGGCTTGCCATTCTTTCGTTGTCACAGTTTTATGCCTGCAAAATGAGAATGAAAATGACCTACTTTGGAAGTTGATCAAGGTGTTAATATATTTGCAGTTTTTCAAGAGCATAGAGAGCTGAAATCAGCTCTCATGACCACTGGCAGTTCTGCCTGGGGCCCATTCACGTCTTGTGTATTGCTTTTGTGGTTTTTAGTTGTCATTTTTTCTGCAAGAGCTCATTTTAAAAATTAAATATTTTCAGGGTGCTGTTTCTCCATTTGATGCCTGATTTTGTCTTTGCACAATTATAGCCCAGCACAGCCTAAATCCATAATATTTTTTTATGCACTGATTCTGACACATTTCTGGTACTTACACACAATAAAGTAGTTTATACATTGTCTACCATTCCACACATATGTTATTTCCCCAGGAAAATTCTATCTGGCACTATTGTACTATCTGCTTAGTAGCTGGGGCAAGATATTTTCTGCACAGCAAGTGGTAGTTCTTCTTTGTGATATCTGAGCACTAGCTGTAATAAAGGGATCTATTTTTTTTTTTCTTTTGCTTGCTTTAGAATGTGTCCTTTTTATGTAAAGGACATGATAAAAGGACAGTTAATATAATATCCCTTCTGTATTTTCACTTTCCCTGCATTCATTTTAGCTAGGTTTTACTACATTAATTTCAGCAGGAAATAGCCCAGACTGTTTTACAGATATGTAATATTTATTTGTGTGAAGTCTTTAATCATCACACACAACTTTTTATCTCTTTATACTGAGATAATTAGGAGAAGAAGTTCCATGTTTAGATAAAAGAAATTAAATGTATACGTGTGTGTGTGTGTGTGTGTGTGTGTGTTCTCTTTACCTGAACATTAAACTTTATCTCCTAATTATCTCAGTGGATACTGTGATGAAGAAAGAAGTGGAGCAGGACAATTTTCTTGAATGTTCACTTTTAAAATAAAGTACTACTGAAAACAGTTCTAAATAATAATAATAATAATAATAATAATAATAATAATAATAATAATAATAATAATAATTTATACCCCACCCCTCTGTAAAAACAATTGGGGTGGATTAATGTTACACCCATTGTTGTGCTGTTTTAGGCTGAGGTGGTTCTTCCTGCATCACTTGAAATCAATGAGAAACTAACTCAGTTCTTGCTTTCTTCAAAATCTGCTCAAGATTTTAGGTGTTCTTTCAATAAAACATATAATAATGTTGCACATGCATTAATGTTCATGTATTAATATTGTTGGGTATGTGGCCAAGCTAGTCTTTTTTTTAAAAAAAATCCCAATCTGCATAAATGGTTAAGAGTTATTCTACTCTTTTTTTGAGGATGATCCAACATTTGTATTTTACAGAGATAACAGAGAAAGTAGATGTAAAGTCTTAGAATGGATCTGGACTGAGCCATACTTAAAAGTAGACTTATTGAAATCAGTAGAAAGAACTTCAGCTAGTTATGTCTTAAGTTAAATCCCATTGATTTAATTTATTCTGACTAAACCTGGATTCAAATAGAGTTTATCAGATACTTAATTTCCTTTTTGTTTCTTTCAGGCAATATTAGTGAATAATATTACAATAAGTGACAGATTGATCCAGAATCTTCAAGGTAAAATACAATAAACAACCACTCATACAGCATATATTTTTTGCTTGCCTCTATGCTTATATCATTACATATCTACTAACAGTTGCTGCTTACATTGCAGACTAGTAAAACTTCTAGTCCTGACACAGAATTATCCATAGAATGTTTACAACAGCGACCTACAGGTTTATTCTTTGAAGGATCAGATTAGAGAAGAAATTGGAGATCAATGGTTGTATCATTTATTTACTTTTATTTTTAAAATAAAAAATATCCATTGAGGGACCTGAGTTGGATCAAGATTGTAGTGCTGGAAGAACACTTATTTTCCACATACCAACATCTCTCATGAAAATCACCTTCCCCAGAACTGCTGTTTACCAGCTCACAGAAAAATGGAGATACAAGCTGGGGGCAAGGTGGGGTGGTATGTTCATGAAAAAAATGTGGTAGAAAAGTTAACTCTCTAGTACCATGTTCCCAATCAAAATTCCTTTTTGAAACTTTTAAAAAGACTACTGATCCAGTATTTCATAGCTTAGTTCTAGTATTATGGTTAAAATATGTGTGAAGTGGTATACAGCTAGCTAGCTAGCTAACTAAATAAGGATTCTTATTTAATCAGAAGCCTAGATACAGATGACTACAACTAATCAGGCACTCCCTGACTTAAAAAGAACACCAGTTTGTGAAAGATTAGACCAAGGTTGAAATTGTGTGGCCCTTCAGATGTTGTTGGACTGCAATTCCCAGTAGCCCTAGGCAGCATGGTCATTGTTGAGGAATGTTGGGAGTTATTGTCAACAATATGTGGAGGCCTACATGGTTTCCACTTGTGATTTAAAATATATAGTTGCCATGCTATATTGAAGTTATGAATTCATAACCTGGAGTTATGGATCTTTAACAGCTCTGTTTTCAACTATGCCACATATTTAATAGATTGTGGCACTATTGCCATGAGCTTAAATGCCGCCTGAAACCCCCCTTAATCTCCTAACTCCAACCAACAGAGGTCTGTGATGCAGTTCAGTGGGATGCTTCAGGATGACATGGCCAACCCCTTGTTGCCCCAGAGCTGTGGTGTAGTGAGGAGAGAAGTCTGGCCACATTATCTTGAAGTACCTCACTCTACTGTGCCACAGACCTCCATGGTGAGGAGTGGCTTCCTGGAGTTTAAGGCAGAATTTGGGGGTTGATTCCTTAGATCGCTTGTGACTATGTTTACATAGCTGTGAATGTGATGCAGGATCTTGGCCTACATTTTTTTTTATCACTGAGAGTATATTAGACGTTTAAATCACATAATTAATGGGGAAAGAGCCAATAACAATAGGAAAGATTGTATAACAATCACTTAAAGGTTTTTGTTGAAGGGAAAATGATGAAAAAGAATGCAGTTTACAGTTTCCCCTCCCTTTTCGCGGACTTTGAGTCTGCGTCCCTCGCCCGTTCGTGGGGGGCAAATGGAGGGGATTAAAATGGGGCATGTGCCTATGGTGCTCTGGGGGTGCACCACCATTCAAGACAATGGGGTTGAATATTGGTGTTTTTCCATTTTCACAGGGGGATGTCCAGAACGGATCCCTCATGAAAATGGAGGGGTAACTGTATATTCCTCTAATATGCATTCAAATTATACTCTCCTAGTATTCATTAGCATTTTAGGGAGAAGCTTTAAAAAATCAGGAAAAAATGATGGTTCTGCACTCTTATGAGATTGTTTGGTATGGATAAATAAATTGAGCTCTGCAGTGGCAGATGGATAGATTATCCATCTATCCTTTTTGAAACTTCAGTTGTGTTGCTAAGGTTGTAGCCCTAAATGCACATGCTGGGATTTTGCCTAACTGCATATAATGAGACTTAGTTTTGAGTAAAACCAAGTCATGTTGTTCTGCATATATCACATCAACTAATAGGAAGGAAAGTCCTGGTGCATAACCTGTATCCAGGACAAAAGGCTACTGTCAGGAAAGAATACGAGGAAACTGAATAGTTTCCCATTGGCAAAGGAGTTAGGCAAGATGTGTTTTATCACCTTATCTGTTTAACTAGAACACTGAATGTATCTTACATAAAGCTGGATTAGACTCCAGGAAAGAGGTGTGAAAATTGGAGTCTGGACTTTCCATGCCATTGTATTTCTGATTTCTATGTATGGTTGTGAAAGTTGGACAGTGAAGAAAGCTGATAGGAAGAATCAACTAATTTGAAATGTGATGCTGGCGAAGAGTTCTATGGATACCACCATGGACTGTCAAAAATGCAAATGAATGACTCTTACAGCAAATCAAGCCTGAATTCTCCCTAGAAACAAAGACGACTAAACTGAGACCATTGCACTTTCGACATTTCATAAGAAGACATGACTCATTAGAAAGGACAGTGTTTGGTAAGGTATACAGATGTAGGAAAAGAGAGAGACTGCATTACAGGTGGATAGATAACATCAAAGACGCCATAGCACTGAGTTTGCAAGACTTGGGCAGGGCTGTTGTTAACTGGGTGACTTGGAGGTCTCTCATTCATAGGGTTGCCATAAGTTGAAGTCAACTTGACAGCAGATAACAACAACAACAACAATTACTTCTTGAAACAAATAAGCACAACTTTTCCCATCTGTTATCCATATTTCCTCTTTCTCATAATTTGCTATTGCTTGATTTTTCTTTGTCTGCTTAGAACACCTGAAAGAGTTGCAACAGGAATATGGAAAGCTCCAAGTGGATGTATACAGGTTTCAGAAAAACCAGACTAACCTTCAGAGGAAATTTACATATGATATGTAAGTTTGTACATGGCTACTTGTAGAAAAATGGCCATAAACCAAGTTAATGTTAAGCTTATGTTTAGCAAAATTATTCAAGTTTAGTAGGTTGGAGGCTACTGCCCTATTTTTATAGGTACTTACATGGGAGTACATCCTGATTAAGTCAATGGGAGTTATTTCTGAATATACATTTATAAGATATATTACATTCTTGCTCAGATTAAATCAAAAGTATGGTGGATTTATGCCAAACATAACTGTGGTTGAGAAAAAGAAAGTCTGGATCATAGCAGTAGGAAGCCAGAGGGGACAGAAAAATTGAAGACAAAGACAGGGGGGAAATTATGAAATTCAAACTTACAAGCTGAGCACCTCTGGGAAAAGAAAGCAACTGTTGCTCTGGGAGCACAGACAAGTTCACTATAGTGCAATTACAAAAAGCAACACTATTTGAAACATGACCCATTGTCCAGCAATAGCTCACCGATTTCTTGTTTCTTGAACAGAATCTAAATAATTGATGGTCCAGATTATTTAGATTCTGTAACACTTGGTACTGTGAAACCAAGTGGAAGTGATGATGATTCTGATTCTCCTCCCCCCCCTCCCCAATTTTATTCTGTGAGATCAGTTGGGCTGAGAGAGAGTGGCTGGCCCAAGGTACTTCAGTGAACTTCATGACTGGCTTATGATTTGAACTAGGGTCTCCTAGCTCCTGACTTGGCTACTCTACTGAACTTATTTGGTGCCTCACAAGTTGTGCAGAATTTTGTGTACAAATGAATGCATCTGGGTATCTGTATTTTGTGCTTTGATTCAAGGTCTCAGTGTATCAGTCAGATGAAAGAACTGAAAGAACAGTGTGAAGAAAGGATAGAGGAAATCTCAAGAAAAGGAAATGAGATGCCACAAGAAAAGGAGAAGAAAAACATCTCAAATATATCAGACAAAAATTATCATGTAAGTTGTAGAATTTAATTTTAGAGGAGTATCTTTTACACTAGCAGTAACTGAGCCCTACCAGCCCATTATTCAGGACAATGCATTAGGGTCAACAACTATTGTGACCCAGAGTGATTCTGAGGAGGAGTCTGGTCCTTTTGAGGTTTATAATTTCTTTAATGCTATGCCTTCTTTGATGAACAGAATTATGGTATCCCTCTGTCCTTCTCATGGAGTTCCTATCCAGGGATGTATGGTCTTCTCTATTTTTATGTATATATGTATGTATTTCATTTATAGGCCACCTTTCTCTCAGATCAGGATCCAAGGCGGCTCACAAGATGCCTGGATTAAAAGAAAGTACCTGCATAAATGGCACTTAGATGGTCACCTGATCGAGCAATGTCACAGTTTTAAATATCTAAGGATACATTTTTCTTACAATGGAAAATGGAAATACCATGTAGTGGCAGCCTGTAGGACAGCAATCATTACTAATCTTTGGAAGGGTTAATGGAGGTTCCCTGGTAGGGGCCATCTAAAAAGTCTTTATTGTCAGAATTTTGCCACAGTTGCTCCATGGAGTAGAGATATAGGAGTAGGAACCATGCTGCAGCTGTTGAGACCATTCAGAATAGATGTTTGAAAGCACTACTAGTACTCCCTCCAGAGGTACCTACCTCATTGCTAAGGCTGGAAGTTGATCTCCCTGGTATTAAGGCTAGAATCCATAAAGTGTTCATGATGTTGTTAATTGCGCTCGAGTCGACCTTGACTTATGGTGACTCTGAAGATGAGATACCTCAAAGACTCTTTGTCCTCTACTACTCTGTTCAGATCCTGCTGGTTGAGGCCCATGGTCTCTGACTGAGTCCAGGCATCTGGCATGTGGTCTCCATCGCTTTCTGCTGCCTTTTAACTTTCCTAGAATTATGGTCTTTTCCAGTGATTCATGCCTTCTCATATTGTGGTCAATGTACGACAACCTCAGTTTAGTCATCCTGGCTTCCAGGGAAAGTTTGGGGTTGATCTGTTTTAGACCCATTTGTCTTCTCGGTCATCCATGGTATCTTCGACTCCAATACCACATCTGAAATGAATTTATTATTTTTTTTCCTATTAGCTTTTTTCACTGTCCAGCTCTTATATCCATACATGGTGATGGCTTCCACACTTTATGGGAAAAGATTGATGTACTTAGACAATTGTAATTTAGAAAAACTATGGGGTCAAGCAGCCTGTGGACTCTCCAGCCACGGCTGCTCCCTGTTCGATGTCGGACTGTGGCGGCCAGATGCTGCAGTCTTGAGGGCGGCTGCCGCTACGGTTCCAAATAGGCCACTGGCAAGGAGCGCTTTTTGTGCTCCTTTTGCCTATGGCCCCAGGCCACCTTAGGCCGTCGTGGTACAACTTTGGCCAAATCTGGGGGTGTACATTATCTGTATGCCACACCCCTAGATCAGCCCAAAGCAGGTGCTTTTGGCTCTTGTGTTTCAGGCCTATGTTTCACTGAGCAACTCAGTCAGGATGGATGGGACCCTTTATTGGTCATCATTGTCCCAATCTTATTTTGAGGATGTCGAGATGTCTATCATCCATAAGGATAAATATTTTATTACAGATAGAATTTTTGAATTTGATTCTTATGAAAATATGCTTGCTAGTCAATAGCAAGTGTTCTCCCCATGGTACAGCCTTGTAAAGAGAAAACAATAATTCCAACAGTGTTTTCAAGACTTACGATTGGTTGTGCTCAGAAAAGCATTTACTCCCCACTGTTTTCAAAAAAATGCCACCAGCTTATCTTGAGGGAATGTATAAAGGGATCCATACACACAGTAATTATGTATCTGTGGCTCGGGGGGTAGACCTAGTCTCCTATTCATTACACTGCCTCTTATATAGCAACCGCAAGAGGCATTCCTTGGGAGACCTCTTGAGAGTGAGGGTGGGTTGGATGTTGCCTGATATTTGTGACCTGCTGGCAGATCATTCTAAATCCATTACACTCAAGGTTGCCATCTTTAGAGTAGCAGCCTAAAGGATCTGCTGCAAATTCTTAAAAACATCAACAGTGGATTGTAAAGGGGATCAATTGTAGTTGCCACTATTATTGTTGGCCCAATATTTTATCATGTAACTTATTGTTTTGTTCCTGTACTATTTAAACAACCTGCTTTGTGATTCTTTCATTTAATTATATTAATTGTATATGCTCTATCCAGGGATGACCATATCCCAAGCATTCTCACTGTTCCACCAGGTGTCCATTATGCCCACTGTATGCATGTTCTCCTTTAAAACCCCAAAAGTTCCCCTATCTTCGCTTGGAGGCATCTAGCATTAGAATATAAATACATATCTATGGTTTCTCTCTCCAAATGTATTTGGTGGGTTCATTTTTCCTTGTAGTCCATTGGCCTTTTTGCCTGTCATATATATATTTTACTATATGCTAATGAACTATTACCTGATCTTTGAACATTACTTGTTACATGAAAAAGGTAATAGTGTTGCCAGCTTTATGTTATTTGCAAAAGGAGTATAGGATTCTCCCTTACACTGAATCAGACCATTGATCCATCAACACCAGTATTAATTCTGACAGATGATGGTTTTCTGGGGTTCCAAGCAGGATTCCTTTCAAACCCAGCTGGGAAATCTCTGCTCAGTGGTCTCTCATCCAAGTATTAAACAGATCCAGTACTGCTTAGTCTCTGAAATCAGAAGAGATTGGGGGGTGTTTGGGGGTGGCATGTCTGTTGTTAGGCCCTTGTGAGCTTCTAACATCAGATAAAGTGTTACTTCCATCTTTTTCTTCTATCTACACTTGGCCCTCCGTTTTCACGGGGGAATCCATTCTGGACTCCCTCCACGAAAACAGAGATTTGTGAATATTCAGCCCTTATATGCTTGAATGGGGCGCACCCCATTGTTTTAAACGGAGGTTGCCCCTCCATGAATATATAAAACCGTGGACACGAAGTCCATGAGAATGGAGGGGCAACTGTACTTTATCTCCACTTGGATAATGTAAAGTATATTCACCCTCATCCCCTAAGGAAAATTCAAATATGAATCAGATAATCTCCAACCCCTTCCAGAGTTCAGTTTTAAAGCTTTGTTACCACCTTTTGATCTTACCAGAAATCTGGTTCTTTCTTCTTAAGACCCTCATGACTTCAGAGTAGCTGTCATGTGGGAAATAGTGTGCTGCTATCAGATCCTGAAGGCCTCATCCACAAATCTCCATTGTTCCAAGTCATCAACCATGGCCTCAAGGGAATAAAATTGTCCCGAGAGCCAGGAGCTCATTGCACAAGACACACCCCAGTTTAGTCTGTTAAACTGAAAAGTGAAGTCATTATCAAGATGGGGAAAAGATTGGCTAAGCTGTTACTAAACTAGTGAGGGGCTTAAATTACATGAGTGCTTAACCTTTTGCTACCTGCCTAATGAGAGCCAGTGTGATGCAGTAGTTTGAGCATTGGACTACAACTCTGGAGGGTTTGAATCCCTGCTTGGCTGTGGGAACCCACTGGGTGACCCTGGGCAAGGCACACTCTCTGAGCCTCAGAGAAGGCAAAGGCAAACCCCCTCTGAACAAATCTTGCTCTGAAAACCCTCTGATAGGGTCACCATTACCTTTGTCCATATCTCTGCTCATTCTAGTTCATTAGCAGCGGTATGAATCAGATCCCAGCATATTAACAATGTTGGCAGACTACTGTTGCTATTTGTCTTTACAAACAGTAATGAACACTTGCATCATAAAAGACTTGTATTTATTTTATTATCCATGGTTAGAATGATTATGCCTAATGGATGGAAACATGCTGAGGAAGTGGATCTAGCATGGCGGCGGAGGGTGGAATATCTACTGTTAAACGAAAAATTAACAACTAAGTGTAAAATTCTTAGAGCAGAATCTAGGACAGTTAATTTGTTGAAATATGGCAGTGTTTCACTGCTTTTATAAATAATGCACCTGCTGTCCTTACCTGGGTTTTATCAGAAGTATTGAAAAGGTTTGTTATGAGATATTTTACTTTTAGGAAAATGAAGATTTGGGGTTATTTACTGAAAAAGAAAATGTTTACTGTGCTGGAAACATGGTATTATCCCTGAGAGGATTTATTTAGAATATTTGTTATATGATGGTGTATTCATGTTTATCTTTTTGTTTTGTGTTGGTATAGGATGTAAGCTTCTTTTTTTTAAAGAGTTTATCACTGTCTTCTGAGTTGGCTGCAGTTCCCTTTCCACCACAAGTTCACCATGGCTCCCCAGCATATCTGTATACAGTGATATGGATACAATCTGTTATTCAAACAAACAGTCTTAATTTTCAAACCATAATACAGTAACAGGTAATAAAAAATACCTGTTCTTGTATTTTGTTATAGTATTTAGTTCTGGCATATAACGTTATTCTGTCTGATGGCATTTTAAAAAAAGAAGAAGAAATATTTTTAGGGTATTCATTTGTATGAATAAATAGCATGGGTGTGGTGTTGCTGTTGGTTATTTTCCAGGTTAATATTCAGGTGCCAACACTTGGACAACCAGAGTTTCAGCATCATGATCTAACAAAAAAAGGAAACGAGCTTGAAGAAAAACACCACCTCTCTGAGGATTCTTTGAAATTAGAAGCATCAAGGCCAGCGCTCACTGTAAAAAATGTAGCTGAACTGGATTATCATAGAGAAAAAGGCAAGAATATAGAAACAAAGATGACATGATTTCTGATCCTGTTGACAGTGGACCTATGTTTCATGAGCCAGACTTTCACTGAGTTGCAATATGTTTTCCAGTATGTTAGCACCTAATTATTACCAACTATTTCTCAGATCAATCATTGGTTCTCAAACCTGTTTTGTTATAAAGTCTATACTGTGCAGCTTACACATTTATGCCTTCTCTTAGTATCTTATGATGACACTGTAAGTCCCTCTTTTGGTTGTGGCATAGGTCAGAATTCTCTGCCAACCTTGCACAGTAACCAAAATCTCCCTGTCAGAACTATACACTCTTCTCCCATGGTCTATCTCTGCTAGGCTCTGCAGTGCTGCCAGAACCTACTACTGCTCATGGTGATAAAGAAATACTCAGAGTCTCCAAATTCTATTTACAGAACTTTAGTACTAAGTATATACAGCACAATATACATGACAACCAAACATCCACTACTCAACAATAACCTACTACTCAATAATCCACACTGTCCAGTGGTCATGCCCTTATTTATGCACGCTGTCCATGGCATGATCTCCTCTCATAGGTGCCTGCAATTGTCCCTTGCATCAGCCTATTGAGCCATCCTGGGCATGTCTTCCCAGTGGTGTGATGATGGAACTCCATCATACTGCAACCTTTCCAGACGCTGCTTCAGCCAGCTGCCATATTCTGTTCTGTGAAATTCCTAATACCATGGTGTACATCAATACATACATGGACACCCTCCAACCCACCTTTTAGCTGCAAGAGCCCCCTGCTGTACAGTCATTTGGTGATGGGTGGACAGCAGGGAGAAACATCTAGCTATGTCCCTGTACTGATGTGCAGAACAGTGACATTATCCACCAAAAGCTCGGGGGGGGGGGCTCCTCAGGTTCTGGGACAGGGTGTAGTAGGAGACTTATGAGTAGTTCTGCATATTGAAGTTTTACTCTATGTCTCCACAAAGCAATACCCATATTAATAACCCTTATTTTGAATTAATGTGTTTCCCAACATAATATCACAACTTGGGCTGATGCTGAACTGATTTGACAGATTCTACCTACTTGTGTTCTTCGGACTTTTGTTTCTCTCTGTGGGCTAATACTAAGGTGAATTGCAGTTAGGAGACATTCCCACTGACAGTGGGGAAGAACCTGATTCCTGCTGATTTCCTCCTTGCCCCATTTCTCCCAGCACCACCTCTCATACAAAGTCACAGGGCTGGATGGAGATGGCACTGGGGGAAGAAGTGTACCTGCAGAACCTCTTTTATGGGTGGCAACACCTGCCCAGTACACATCAAGTAATTCAAATAATATTTCATGACACTTTTTCATTTCTTGAAAATGAAGACACCCTTTGATTGTAAATGGAAGATAGCTTGAATATGATATATTGTATTTGGTGGTTACAATTAAAAAAATTTAAAAAAGGAAATGGAAAGAGACTTGCTGCAACTACTAAACTGCATATAGCCAATTTCAACTTAAATCCAATGGTGTGTCTATAGTTCTGCTTTGTGCTTTGTGCAGCGGTCAGGCTAACATGGTCTGCTGTGTCTGGAAAGTTTTGGCACAGAAGATCTTATGTCAGTGGTGAGGTCAGATTATGCATCTTTCCAGGTCTGTTCTAGTCATATAATTGCCTCTTTTTATGAACAGGTGTTAACACATAACTTCATGATGGTCTACAGAATTTGGAACCATGTGCTCAGTAATTAACTGGTGCGATAAATCCTTTTTAAAAATAAAAATCAGTACCAGATCAGCTGCAGGGCCCAGAAACAGGAATTCTGAATTTTATTCATTTTATGAAACTGCCATTCTGTGAAATAAACTAAGCAAGGGAAAAAACAGATTATGTGATTATGTTTAAAATGCTTAATTTTGTTACCGACATAGTTCTTAATTCTAACTGTGGTTTTAATGATGACTTACAGAAGGAACTGATGGTGTTACTGCTGTCAGCAAAGAGAAACCTAGGAAAGAGGTGTCAGACCAGGATCATCTACAAATACCTGTGAAGCCCAGCTTAGGTAATAAAGAGCTGCCCCCAGAACCAGGGATGGATCTGAATCCAAATGAAAAAGTCAGAAATGTCAATGGACAAGATACAATTGAAAGGCAGACTGGCAAATGGCCAGAACCCGTGAATCATCAAAATACCAATGAAGCCAAAGCAGATGATGAAGAAATTGAAAGAGAGCAGCTCTTAAATGATGATCTGCAGCAGGATGACCAAGAGCCCAGTAAGGATGGTTGGTACAAAGGCTCCTTCACTGTCCATGGGTTCATGATCACATTGGGGGCTGAAAATCATTGCTCAACATGTGAAATATGTCAATTGTAGTTTAGCATCTGTCATATTAATTACAATTAATTTGCAAGCCATATTGCTCAACATGGATAGGAAGGGATGCACCTACAAATAGCCATTAGAGAGCTAAAGAAAACAACTTGTTCAAAACCAGCATTTCTGAGTAGATATTAAATAAAATGTGTTATCATAGTGCCCTGTTTCTATGTTCCAAAGAGTTTTATTATTTACCGTATTTCATTTATGTGCCATCTTTCTTCCAAAACGTACCATATATACTTGACTATAAGTAAAAAAAAATTGCACCCAAAAACTGACCCTAAAACCCTAGGTCAACTTATATAAGGGTCAGTATAGTAAATACTGCTTAGAAAGGTCCTGAAAGAAACACCACCCTGTGCCTTGGTACTGATTTCTAAAAGAGCTGCCCAGGCACGAGTGTGTGTGAGAGAAAGAGGTGATTCCCTTCTCAATCCAGTGTTAAAACCTTCTCTCCCCATCCTCTTCCCCTAGATTTCTCTCCTCACCAAACACCTCATTTAACTCCAACATGCTTCTAATTCAAAGTAACTTTACCTTTTGTGCAGGATGTTTGTTTGTTTTTTAAAAAATAATGTTTTAAGAGTGGAATGGGCAGGGAAAGTAGCATATAATATTTATATATATCTATATATTTCTGTAGGATTAAAAGCACTTGTCTTTGTCAGTATCTTGTTACATTATCACCCATCATCAGCGTGGCTTTCAAAAGAAGCCATAATTTAAAGGAGTAACCAAAGACTCTCCAGTGTTACACTAGATATATTAATTTAAGGGAAGAAAATGCTTGAAAATCCACCCTAGCTTCTACCTAACTACTTTTCCAAAGACCTAGGCTAAACCGAAAGATCACTCAGCATAAAGTAGGGACTGTGGATACACTGGTGCAACATCTTAAGCATGCCATCTTAGTGCATACAATAGCCCGCATCTTAAATAATCCAGTGTCATCCATTGGTGATAGTTATCAGAATACAGATGCTTTTGGAGAATTTTTTTAAAAAAACCCATTGGTAATAGGATTTTCCTCTTAAATTGTTTAATTGCAGAAAAAGCAGGCGAACATATTGAAAACTGTTTGAAATTCTAGAATGATACTAAATGAGTGACTTCTCCGAAGCACAGACAGAGGTATTAATTGTATATGTCTTTGCAGATGAATTTGGAATCAAAAGAGTGGAGCAGGATATCAAAAAAGCGGACTACAACTTAGATGTAACTGAGGCAGAATCTGAAACTGATAAGCAAGCTGCCCTTGTTGACCAGCAAAATAACTTCAATGGTAAATCCCTCTATCATCCATCCTCATTGTTCTCGAAGTTTTACAAGACTACCAAAACTATTCTGGAATATGATTTGTCTGGCTTCTGATTAGCTTGGTGTCTTTGCAAATATTTTTCTTCATGTTTAAATAGGAAGCTTGCTGAACTTAGAAATGATTTAGCAGTATGGAAACAAATTGCATAGCAGCTGAAAATTCTTTGTGAAGAAAATTCTTTTTCATTTACAAATGAAAAAACTTTGTCTCAGTTGAAAAATACTGATTGTGTGCTGTGATTCAGAGACAAGTACAATGTCTGTTATGTGAATATTCTGTCATAGATCTATGAGCTACTTTAACACTTTCAAAATACAATTTCATTAAAATGTTGTTCTTTTTCAGTCCAGAATCGTTATGATCCCAAACTGCAAAACCACTTGTTTAATCTTGGAGACCATCAACAGAAACTGTGAATGAGTTCAGTGTGTGACTCTGGCAAAAACTGCTACTATTGAACCCATCTGCTCAAGACTTGAAAAGTTCAACTCAAGCTGATAACTATTAGGGTTTATTTAAAACAATTCTGACCTCTTTTATGGACTTGTCTTCTGATTTAACTAGGCCATAGTATTGTTTCAGGAGAAAGAATTCTTTCTTTAAGGTACATGAAACATCTACTTGTTCTTCAGCTGCTTCATCTGGTTTTTCCCTTCCTGAACTAATGTGACAAAACCCAATGACAAGACAACTTTCGGCTAGGAAAATTGTTGCTTTAGAACTTTTCTGAGTCTGCACCCCTAGCCCCATCTCATATCGCCTCATGTTTTTGTGGGTTCTTGCTTTTATAAACGAAGCAAACTTAATTTATTTTGTGTAGCAATTTCCTCCAGAACAAACTTATCTACACAGCATTCTGGGGCTCTTAAATGCCTTGCTTTGAGGTAAATCATATTTATTGCCATGGGGCTTGAGTCAAAGTAAATATGCATAAGACTGGGTATATTTATATATCCCATTCAAATAAAATGTTCTCTGTCTCGAAGAGCAGGACTTTGTAAGAATGGTCACTGTAAGCAAGGAAAGACCTGGAGTTCTGTAAAGTCGGTTTTAAACAATGTGGAGTTTTCGTATACAATAATTGCTGACCCTGCGATCATGATCTTGCCACCACTTGGATACATGTAGAAAAAGAGCCTACAAATTCCTACAGCATTGGCTGCTTCATGTCAAGTATCTTATTGGAGTGCAAAATGAATAGCTGTAATATTGTCAAATGACTGGTACTAACAAAAAATTCATGAGAAATGTTTGTTCCATCGGAGAGAAATTTCAAGTAATTTGTAGCTTATCAAATTTAACAGGGTCTGTAGATCATACTGAGTTGATTTTAATTACTAGTGTTTATGAAAGGAAAATCTATTACAGGATCAATGGTGAATTAATGAGTTTACAAGAATTTACTAATCTGGTTTATAACATTTTTTCCCAATAAAATAATACACAGTGTGAAACTGTGTGTCTAGACTAGTTACTTATACTTCATATCCAAGCAGTCAACCCATATTCTTCATGTCATTCACAGTTATCTGCTTATTTGGATAGATAAATCCTTACTTTGAATACTGTTGCTTACAGAGGTACAGTTCATACTGAATGTTTTAATTTTTATGCTTCAGAGATGTAAAATAAAAATCCTACTCTATTATAGCTAAAAGCAAATGTTAACACACTGCATAGAACATTTAGCAGACTACACAGGAACAAATCCAAATGTAGCCTTCACA
Organism: Phrynosoma blainvillii; assembly: GCA_026167975.1. NCBI lineage: Eukaryota > Metazoa > Chordata > Lepidosauria > Squamata > Phrynosomatidae > Phrynosoma > Phrynosoma blainvillii. Next base: position 100,540,095 of record JANUYF010000002.1, read on the forward strand.
TTTGACAGAGAATCTTTTTTTTTTTAAGTACAAACCAGAGTTTGTCTAAACTATCTAGAACTAGTGCAGAATCCTTCATACCTACCCATACATTCAGCTGCATTAACAGCCAGATGAAGAAGGAACCAAATGAACATACAAAAGTAAATATGGCACTTTTCCTATGTATCTGAAATATTAAATGGAGCTCAGCAGTGACCAAAGAGGAAGTAAGATTTGAGCAATTTTAATAATGTGCCTTCAGAAATTAAACTACAGTGCTTATGAGATAATGTATTTTATTTTATGTTTGGGAGTTCTTGGGAAGATATTCCACATCACCACTAAAGCATTTCTATTTTGGTTAGAAGTATAATCTGTTTTCACTTACCAATGCATATGATAACGCAACAACTCCCTTGTTGCACTGTAATTTCAAAGTGGTCAAGTATGTTATGAAAAGTGTATAATTTTGAGATCTTTCATAAAATTTATACATAGAAGTGCACAAGATCAAAACATACAATGCTTTAATAATGAAACTGATAAAATCCGCTCCAGTGGTAAGATGTTACATAATCCATTTTAAAATAGCAGTTGTCATTCCGGTTGCATAAGGAAGTCTGCCTAAAGTTGCTTTCAATACAACAGTACTTTTGTCCAAGAGCACCATGTCCTTTTTGAGCATAGTGTAAGACAAGTCTACACAAGGCAGCTCTCTTATACAAATTACAGTTCATTTGTTCTTATAATCCATTGCCTTTCAAACAAGCTTCACTACTGGGAAGTATCTATGAGGAGAGAAGTCAAATTCTGGTGGAATCTAGAAGAAATATTTTACAATATTTTAGTGACCTCTAAATGACAGTTGTCTCTAATTCCTAATGGTTCTTTAAAATACCAACAAGGAAAGAAAAATCCTGAAGCAAAAACTAAACCATGACTGGGGAAGACAAGACTACAATCTGATACAAGCATAATGATTCCACAGAGCTTGCACTGGTTTTAGAAACAGAGATATCACAGACAGAATTTAGCAGAGACTCTGTGATCCTAACCCTGGCAGAACTGAACCAGACAAAGATTCTTATGAAGAGCTTTTAAATGGGTAATATAGTTAAATATCATCCTTTGCCCTAAAAAAAGGATACTGTCAGGGTGAAATCAAATTCAAATTTTTTGCTATAACTGCAGGGACAATCAGGAATGTGGCATGGCTCTTATAGAAAGTATAATTGAAAATACCTAGTATTTTCTACCACATACTAAGATTTTATGAAGACTGAGTCAAGATTGTCCACTGATAGTTAAATATTAAGGTATGTAAGGTACCAAAACTCACTGGAACATCCTTTCAAGTAAACATTTAATATTCAGTGGTTATTGTAATTACAGCAGTGTACCCCCACCACTGTGGTTTGGCATCAGCTATCTGTACTGAAACTGAACACTAATAGCACTAATAACATGCCATTAAAGTACAATGATTAGTCCTGGTGCCCTAGCTTGTGACATATTTGTAGTATACCCACCCCCTTTTATTGATTATGTTTTCAAAAACAGGTTAGCTATGATATACTTACTTTAGAGTCCTTTTTGTGACCACCTGCCAACAACTTCATAACCACAATATTAGGTTTAGCAACTTTAAGAATACGGTTGACCTAGACAGAAATATTAAAGTTTAATAAACATGAAAATAAATCTTAAGAGGTCAGTAGCAATGAATACTTAATATGATACTTGCAGTCATTATCGCACTGAGCCATTGAAAGAGAGCCAAAATGATCTTTGACATTCTTTTCTAAACCACTTTTAAACCATCAGTGTACTCTTAGTATAAATACTATTAGGCTAGTTCCAACACATAAGGCCAAATTGATGCAGTACTTTTGTTTCAACAAATGAACACTGATAATATTCTAGTGTACATATATGTATGCTGAAGTCACAGTGAAATAAGCAGGACTTGGGCATATTGAACAACAGCATTTTTTCACACTGGATGATGGGAAGACCTTCAAGATCCCTTCACCCATATCCAAAGTTTTGTGGACAATGGATAGACCACTACACAGCTGGCTGTCTTCTTGACTACTGAATCAATTGACAGGAAAAAAAACAGCAAACTTGCATGCCATAAACCAGGAATCCTGATTTATTTGTGGATGCAACTTGATAATTTCTGCTGCAGGCTTTTTATTATGAAATGCAAATGTGCTGGTCCTATTCTCTGGTTTATCTCACAGCAAAACAGAAAGAATCCAGCATTTGTTCTTGATTGAGAGAGAAACAAACCAGACAAGGGGAAGCTGTCCAATAAACAAATTATGAAGCAGTCTGTTTAGCCAGAAATGGTCAAGCAGAGTGCTCCAGAGAAACGAACATGACAAGCCAGGATTTGTGCAAATGTCATACCAATAATAATGCTTCCCACTGACAGGATTGGGTAGGCTCTGCCTGTTTCTATGTATGCCAAGAAAATTCTAATTCTGCAACAAAAGCCATTAAAATGTTTACTGTTTAAAATCACAATTCATGCAACTGTCAACCCTTTTATCTCTTTTCTACGTCTAAAGAGTGTGTCTTACCTCCTGGTCTGGGTTAGGGATATTTTCTAGTATCATTTTAGCCTGCTGGAAGTGTTTGCTAGCAGCCATGTAGAGATCAGAAGACTGGGGAGGAGGACTATATTTGTTTAGGTCAGACATTTCCTAAATATTAGGAAAAAAGTATCCATTAAAAGAAATTGCCCAAAAAAGACGCAGATCTTTGACTTATTCAGAATTAGACCGTCATTTAGCACAAAGACGAGACCAAATAAAAAAGAAGGGAAAAATACTGGGACAATTAAAATAAAAGTGCTGAAAATCCCTGGAAAATCTTTTCAATTAAGAAATAACAAAAAGTATCTCTCTGAATAAACAAATGGCCTAGTACAGTTAGTAATTTAACTATGATTCACCTTGAATTGCAAATAGTGTACTGGCGGTGGTGTTATGACACTGTTGAATGGTGCAAACCTGTGTTCATATCGAACTTGTTCACTATCGAGTTCAAACTTCGGCTTTCTCACTTTGCCATCCATGTCAAAAGCAATCATAGTCTTCAAGAAAAATGAGGAGACAAAGGTAAGATAACGCAGAAGAATGAGAAATCTGTTTCTTACAACACAGCTACAACAGAAGCACAGGTGGAGGCAGTGGTGCACATTACCACGCAAAAGTTACTCTGGAAAAATGCCTCATGAGGACTAAATGTAGTCACAACACAAAGAAATTTGATACGCTTTGATTCTATTCATCTGTCCCTCTCAAAAGAGGTGTCACAAACTACACATATTTACCAATTTGCCAGGCTGATCCTAATAGCCTCTTTGAAGAGGAATGATGCCCCATGCATTACACATGTGAGAATGAGCAAGGAAAGAAAAACACAATTCCTGCCCTCCTAAGCAATGGAGAAATTAAACCACTGTTTGATGCCTCCACCCACCAAACTGAAAAAGATTTCTGAACAATACACTGTTACTTTTAGTTTGTCATCACAAAACAGAAAAATGCCAGATATTCACATACTGATAATAATTATGTGATTTAAGTTACATTTTCAACTTTGAAAGCACACATGCTCCCTGGATAACTGTCTGGCTTCAATAATCAAGTATGTTGACTAACTCAATATTACTGTTCACAGAGTCAACCCAATATTTAGGAGAATGTTACTGTATATAATGATGCAGACATTCCCTGCAAATTCCTTAACATCTATTATTATTATAGCATCTCATCACACTGACATTAGACACTCCTCTGTCAGGCTTAAATTGTACAATGTGTTGTTTATCTGGGAGTGGTGTTAACACAGTTCAAATTAAACTGGGGTCCTCTTTATTCAGAAACTGAATTTGTTTCACCAGGCCTATGTAGAGCATTATTTAAATATAAAACCCTTCAAGTATGTTCAGGTGCAATTCTCAATTTTGAGAATTTTACTTGCATCTCAAGATGTTTTTTTAAAGGTTCATTTTATTACAATCCATAATACATCACCTTATACATCCCAGCACACATGTTTTGATACGCTTGGCTCATGGTGATCTCTCTGCTCAAAGGACGAGCTGCAAATTTCATATATGAAAATATTTTACTACGAAGTTATAAAAACTTCACTGACACTAAAAATACAGTAATTCAGCATGTAAGGGAGTTTTGGCAAGGCCATATACCGTATTTTTCGGCATATAAGACGCTCCGGCATATAAGACGCACCCAATTTTAAAGGAGAAAAATCTAGGAAAAAAAGATTCTTAATAAAATACAGTCAGAGGATGCCTCCGACCCAGGCATCCGCCCAAGGAAAGCAACCAGGCTTTCCTTGGAGGGATCCTGGGGTTTGAGGCATCCTCCGACCCACGGAGGACGCCTCAGACCCACGGCATCCACCCAGGGAAAGCAACCAGGCTTTCCTTGGAGGGACCCTGGGGTCTGAGGCGTCCTCCGACCCACGGAGGACGCCTCAGACCCTAGGATCCCTCCAGGGAAAGCAACCAGGCTTTCCTTGGAGGGAACCTGGGGTCTGAGGCGTCCTCCGGCCCACGGAGAACGCCTCAGACCCTAGGATCCCTCCAGGGAAAGCCTGGTTGCTTTCCTTGGGTGGATGCCAAGCATCCGCCCAAGGAAAGCAACATTGCTTTCCTTGGGGCAATGCTGGGGTTGGAGGCACCCTCCGACCCCAGGATCGCCCCAAGGAAGCTTTCCATGGGGCGATGCTGGAGTCAGAGGCATCGTCCGACCCCAGCATTGCCCCATGGAAAGCAACCTTTTTTTCCTTGGGGTGATCCTGGGGTCGGAGGAGTGCTCCGACCCCAGGATCGCCCCAAGGAAGCTTTCCATGGGGCGATGCTGGAGTCAGAGGCGTCGTCCGACCCCAGCATTGCCCCATGGAAAGCAACCTTTTTTTCCTTGGGGTGATCCTGGGGTCGGAGGAGTGCTCCGACCCCAGGATCGCCCCAAGGAAGCTTTCCATGGGGCGATGCTGGAGTCAGAGGCGTCGTCGGACCCCAGCATTGCCCCATGGAAAGCAACCTTTTTTTCCTTGGGGTGATCCTGGGGTCGGAGGAGTGCTCCGACCCCAGGATCGCCCCAAGGAAGCTTTCCATGGGGCGATGCTGGAGTCAGAGGCATCGTCCGACCCCAGCATTGCCCCATGGAAAGCAACCTTTTTTTCCTTGGGGTGATCCTGGGGTCGGAGGAGTGCTCCGACCCCAGGATCGCCCCAAGGAAGCTTTCCATGGGGCGATGCTGGAGTCAGAGGCGTCGTCCGACCCCAGCATTGCCCCATGGAAAGCAACCTTTTTTTCCTTGGGGTGATCCTGGGGTCGGAGGAGTGCTCCGACCCCAGGATCGCCCCAAGGAAGCTTTCCATGGGGCGATGCTGGAGTCAGAGGCGTCGTCGGACCCCAGCATTGCCCCATGGAAAGCAACCTTTTTTTCCTTGGGGTGATCCTGGGGTCGGAGGAGTGGTCCGACCCCAGGATCGCCCCAAGGAAGCTTTCCATGGGGCGATGCTGGAGTCAGAGGCGTCGTCCGACCCCAGCATTGCCCCATGGAAAGCAACCTTTTTTTCCTTGGGGTGATCCTGGGGTCGGAGGAGTGCTCCGACCCCAGGATCGCCCCAAGGAAGCTTTCCATGGGGCGATGCTGGAGTCAGAGGGGTCGTCCGACCCCAGCATTGCCCCATGGAAAGCAACCTTTTTTTCCTTGGGGTGATCCTGGGGTCGGAGGAGTGCTCCGACCCCAGGATCGCCCCAAGGAAGCTTTCCATGGGGCGATGCTGGAGTCAGAGGCATCGTCCAACTCCAGCATTGCCCCATGGAAAGCAACCTTTTTTTCCTTGGGGTGATCCTGGGGTCGGAGGAGTGCTCCGACCCCAGGTTCGCCCCAAGGAAGCTTTCCATGGGGCGATGCTGGAGTCACAGGCGTTCCAGCATTGCCCCATGGAAAGCAACCTTTTTTTCCTTGGGGTGATCCTGGGGTCGGAGGAGTGCTCCGACCCCAGGATCGCCCCAAGGAAGCTTTCCATGGGGCGATGCTGGAGTCAGAGGCGTCGTCCGACCCCAGCATTGCCCCATGGAAAGCAACCTTTTTTTCCTTGGGGTGATCCTGGGGTCGGAGGAGTGCTCCGACCCCAGGATCGCCCCAAGGAAGCTTTCCATGGGGCGATGCTGGAGTCAGAGGCGTCGTCCGACCCCAGCATTGCCCCATGGAAAGCAACCTTTTTTTCCTTGGGGTGATCCTGGGGTCGGAGGAGTGCTCCGACCCCAGGATCGCCCCAAGGAAGCTTTCCATGGGGCGATGCTGGAGTCAGAGGCGTCGTCCGACCCCAGCATTGCCCCATGGAAAGCAACCTTTTTTTCCTTGGGGTGATCCTGGGGTCGGAGGAGTGCTCCGACCCCAGGATCGCCCCAAGGAAGCTTTCCATGGGGCGATGCTGGAGTCAGAGGCGTCGTCCGACCCCAGCATTGCCCCATGGAAAGCAACCTTTTTTTCCTTGGGGTGATCCTGGGGTCGGAGGAGTGCTCCGACCCCAGGATCGCCCCAAGGAAGCTTTCTATGGGGCGATGCTGGAGTCAGAGGCGTCGTCCGACCCCAGCATTGCCCCATGGAAAGCAACCTTTTTTTCCTTGGGGTGATCCTGGGGTCGGAGGAGTGCTCCGACCCCAGGATCGCCCCAAGGAAGCTTTCCATGGGGCGATGCTGGAGTCAGAGGCGTCGTCCGACCCCAGCATTGCCCCATGGAAAGCAACCTTTTTTTCCTTGGGGTGATCCTGGGGTCGGAGGAGTGCTCCGACCCCAGGATCGCCCCAAGGAAGCTTTCCATGGGGCGATGCTGGAGTCAGAGGCGTCGTCCGACCCCAGCATTGCCCCATGGAAAGCAACCTTTTTTTCCTTGGGGTGATCCTGGGGTCGGAGGAGTGCTCCGACCCCAGGATCGCCCCAAGGAAGCTTTCCATGGGGCGATGCTGGAGTCAGAGGCGTCGTCCGACCCCAGCATTGCCCCATGGAAAGCAACCTTTTTTTCCTTGGGGTGATCCTGGGGTCGGAGGAGTGCTCCGACCCCAGGATCGCCCCAAGGAAGCTTTCCATGGGGCGATGCTGGAGTCAGAGGCGTCGTCCGACCCCAGCATTGCCCCATGGAAAGCAACCTTTTTTTCCTTGGGGTGATCCTGGGGTCGGAGGAGTGCTCCGACCCCAGGATCGCCCCAAGGAAGCTTTCCATGGGGCGATGCTGGAGTCAGAGGCATCGTCCGACCCCAGCATTGCCCCATGGAAAGCAACCTTTTTTTCCTTGGGGTGATCCTGGGGTCGGAGGAGTCCTCCGACCCCAGCATGGTCCCAGGGAAAGCAACCCTCCTTCCCCCTGCGTCCTCGGTGGTTCAATGGGCTGCTCAGCCTCCGATCCCAGGAGCAGCCCATTGAACCACCGAGGACGAGCAGCGGCCTCGGAGGGGAGCTACATTCGGTCTATTAGGCGCACCAACTTCCCCACCGTCATTTTGGGGAAGAAAAAGTGCGTCTAATATGCCGAAAAATACGGTATCCTTTGCAAGAAGCAAAATGCCCCCCCCCCCACACATTTTGCCAAATCTAAAATTCAGATTGCTATTTGATTAAGCCAAATTCATGCTAAAACTTCTTAGGTGGTAACAAAACAAAATTATCCACACAAAGGCTTGGTTTTACTGGGAAAGGGATTACTGAGTTATACTAAATAATTATCAAAATGAAATTGCTCCATTGGGGTGAGGAATCACTTTCACAGACATGGGGAATCTGTTTTGGCCTGCACTGCCTCAGAGGTAGCCTATAAGGAATTCAATGGGTGGGAATGAAAGCTAAAATAAATGGTGCAGGTGTGGGTAGCATGCCAGATCACACATTTAACTCTCACATCCACTGTCACATCATTCATTCATTCATTCATTCATTCATTCATTCATTCTCTCTTACACACACATACACAATGATCCAATTGCACTATGCTTAACCTTTGAAAATGCCTTCTAAGCAAGCCAAAGGAAGCTTTGGGATGAGGAAGTTTTACAACTGAAAAAGTAGAATTGGCTCTCTCTTTCTAGCTGCAGACCTTATCCTACTCTGCTTCAAGAGCTGCAAGGCTTGCAAGAAGCCCACCATTGGCTTCAATGGTAGCTTTTTGCCAAGCCTGCTTGTGACATTTGGAGCAGGGCAGACTGGGGTGGATTATGTGGTGGAGATGGGACATGTCCTCCCCAGCAGTGACCTGCCCTGAAAATGCCAACTCACCACCACCAGCTACACATATAATCACTGGCAGCAACAAAATTTCCTTTGGCAACAAAGGTGACACTTGGACAGAAGAGAAACTGCAGGTTGGATCAGGAAGGGCCAAATCACAGCCAACTTATAGCCTGGTGAGTCTCCTATTCCTGAAAGAATTTGGATGACAGATAAATAAAATAAGAGTTTTGTAGCACTGCAGCTAGGCCATATGGAATCAAGTACTGGAACTCACTGTACTAAGTGTAGAAGCAAGAATACTGGAAAGAGAAACCCATACTGCCAGATTTGGAAAGCTACAATTCAGAGTCAAGACTTAATTCAATTTAGGAGTAGTGAACAAGCACAAAACAGCAACCTGTCATTCAGCCCTATGAAAAAATCTTTTTCACTCTTCAGTTTTAAAATATCAAATACAAACATTAGATGTAGTTGCAATATGAACTCAGGAAGATGGAATTCTATGCCTATAGAACCAGTGCCTCATAATTTAGATGGCTGCACGAAGCTAAAAATAAATAACCACCATTATTTTCAGGTGCTTTAAAAAAACCAGGAAAAAACCCAGCATGCAAATGATCAACAACATATATACCTTTTTTCTTTTTCTTGGATTTTTTATTACTCCGACCTTTCTGCTGCTCTTCCATTATTCTTTCTTCTGCCATTTGTGAACTATCAGCCCGACTGAGTGTTGACATTAGCCAGGCATAGAGAAACTCGGAGAGATACCTACAGTAATCAGACATTTCGTAATCAGATATTTGAAGACAACTCGAGGTTTTCAACATACAGGCCCTTTAGAGCAAAATACACTAATCACAATTGTCATTTAAAATCTTTTCTGCTTGTTTTCCTACAGTCAGCCTTTTCACCTATAGCCAATCATTTTCCTAATTATTTCAAAAGGGGAAGTTTATCCACTGAATCCAATGGCTTGGATTCTAATGTACTTTAATAGAAGGGAGTTAAGAGGACAGGGTGTTTACCTGTAACTGTGGTTCTTTGAGTGGTTATCTGTGCCTTCACACAAATGGGTTTTTGCAACTGAACAGGAACCCAACTGGAATGTTCTAGAGCTGTGGAGCTTGACAGGAACCTGAACCAGAGGGAAGGCAGGGTGGGTTGTGTGAGAGCACAGAGGACCACTTGAAGAACCATAGAGATCACAAAAAAGAAGAAATAAATAAAACTCCTTGTTCCCCCTGCAGCCTAAGAAAAGCCTCTCTGCATGGTCAGGGAACCCTCTGAGCTCTATGAGATGGGACTTTGAAGAGGAGGGTGCAGTAAGGGGGGATGCAGACCAGGGCGTTTGGAGCGCCCTGGTCCGGAGCGCCGCGGGGCTATGGCAGCCTCACCGCGGCGCCTCCCCGGCGACCCTGAAAGGAGCGCCAAAAAGGCACTCCTTTCATAAGTCGCAAAAAGAGCGCCCTAAAAGCGGCGGGCGCCCTTTTTGCGACTTATCCTCCACAGCGCGTCCGGACGCTGTGGAGGGAGGTCGCCCTGAACGCGTCCGGCGTGCGGTGGCCCGGAAGCGCTCAGGGCGACCTCAGGAAGAGGAAGGGCCGCCGCGCGTGCGGTGGCTCCTCCTCTTCCGGGCCTCCAAGACGACTGTTTTAGTCGTCTGCTTAGGCCCTAACTTCCCTTTCATTAACTTCTTCAATTTAGGATCCAAGCCTGCTTGTGCAGGTAACTCTAACCCAAGACTATGCCTCAATCCATCGCTATGTAAGTGGTACCTAATACACACCTATGGTTCATGCTCCAGCCCACTGTAGAATGCACTGTGTTCCATTACTACCAGTTAAGGAAGTACCCACTCCCAGTTCTTACCAATATATGTAGTAATACTCATGCATACTGTACAGCTCCAGTTCAAACCCACTCAGAAGATACTGTATCATTATGCGAAGGTTATGATAAAGGACCCAAGTGCCCAGGCATGCCAAGTGTTGCCTTTGGGGTTCTTGTTTGAGCAGCATACTGTGAAGTGCTGCATCCACTTTCTCAGCCTAGAAGATTGAAAGGAACAGAGTTCAGCACAACCATCAGAACTCATAATTTCACAATGCATTCTGACAAAATCCAAAACTCTGTATCCTGCACTGGGGCTTATAACAGGGCATACTCCAAAGTATGCTGAAATGTCTTCTTGTAGAGTTCCCACAGAACTAGACTGATAAGGCAGGCATTTCATGACCTTATTGCATGAGAGAAGAAAGCTACAACAGAGCAGGAGAATAATGGCTTTCTCCATGCCTCTCTGCATGCTGTCGTCGTACTTCCCTTCCCCTTCCTGAGGGAGACTGTTGTAAAAGATCATCTTTTTCTAGCTGGAAAAATCCATTTGATAAAAGGCACATTTTTACAACTGTCTCCTCAGGAAGAAGAGGAGTACTATGATGTCATGTGGAAAGGCATAGAGAAAGCCACTCTCTTCCACTCCAGTTTGGCTTTTTCTCATGCAGTAAGGCTCTTTGTTACCTCAAGGGTGTTACAAAGTATCCCTGACACCTACTATGTACTTTTAAAGGAAAAACAAAAATGGGACTAAAATGTGTCCCATCAGATTTATTGAATTTTAGGGTACAATTAAATATGCAGTCGACCCTCTGTTTGCATGGGGGTCTGTTCTAGACCCCTCTCCCCCCGCAAAAATGGATATTTGCCAATATTCAAGCCCCATAGGCTTGAATGGGGCGCGCACCCCCACAGCTGCCCGTGGGGGCGCGCCTCATTGATTTTAAAGAAATGCCCCAAACAGTTTTATAGTATAAACATAAATAAGAAAATCTGATGTAGATGCTTGGATGAGAAATTCCTCCTCCCTCTGGTCAAAGGGGGGAAGGCAGCAAGTGCACACGCACATGATCCTGTCCAAAAAAGGAATATATGTCAGCAATATATGCCAAATAAACCAGGAAAACCTGGCATAAAAATGTGTGATGTTGCCATGGTAAAATATAGTGCCCTCTGAATAGAAACATTTATCTGAACAGGCTACCTGGTACATCATGTGAAACCAGTTTGGTTATTGCATGGAGTTAATATTGATTGAACAACATTTCCACACTGGACAAAATGTGGTGTGAAACTCTGATGTTCTGCATTTATGTAAATACATTATTGTAGATACACTAATTTAGGGTGTATCTACACTGTAGAAATAATGCAATTTGACACTCGTTTAAATGCTGTATCTCCATCCTATGGAATCCTGGGATTTGTAGTTTTGTGAGGCACTAGCATGCTGATGATGAAGACTAAAGATCTTGTAAAATTACAAATCCCAGAATACCACAGGATGGAGCTACAGCACTTAAAGTGGTGTTAAACTGCATTAGTTCTATAGTGTAGATGCACCCTTAGTCAGGGACTGAGCGTAGTATGTTCTCTGGAGTTAAGGTTGTAGGTGAGAGTTAAGTAGAGTGATGTCACATATGATTGTGATAAGCTTGTTAAAATAAGTACATGAATAGTATGAAGCCATATGCTTCTGTACAATAAGTAACTGAACAGTTTTATTATCTTCTGATTAATAAATTATTTTATTAACACACACACTCACTGCTTGGGTCACTACATGACTGATAAACTGGTGTTACCTGGCTATAAAGCCAGACATTTCAGTGTCTGTGGTGGCAATGGAAACATAAGTGGAGTTATCATCTCTGGTGAACTAGTAGCTCACCAGCTAGTAGGACTATAGTAAAAGGTTTGCAAAAATGGGTCATACAAGGAGTGTAGTAACAGTTTAAGAGCTGCATGTTCACAGATGGTGGCAGCAGCTTAAATAACCAGAAGAGGGTTATCACAGGTTGTGGTAGCAGAGGGACCAACCAAATAGTAGCGATTGCATCCCAAGGACAGGTTCCTCACAAATACAATTTCTTTTCACCAGCTTAGAACTGGTAGATGGTTTGCTACCCAAAGGCCTAACGTATCTTAGAAGCATTTGACAGAATAAGCCAACCTCCCTCCCCTCATTAATTCTGCAGTAATGCAGCAGATTAAAAAATCCAGCTGGTATTACATTTGCTTGCAAGGAGTGGTGTAGCACCAAATGCCATGTTCTGATTGCTTGCAGAGTGGCTGGAACAAAGAATGGTCCTGCATTACTGGACCTATTCCTCAACAGAGGAATATTTAATTAATGAGGTACTCAATTATACCATTAATTTTATGTCTGCCTACAAATAATTATGTCTTCCTATAGAAAAATAAAGAGAGCTATTTTCCTTCAGACTTTATGTCTGGTCCCTGATCTGTTTGGTTAATAACCAAATTTTCGGTTGAAGACTAGTAGTACTTTTTGTATACAGAAATTCCATTGGTTACATCATGCTGCAGGAAACATCTGACAGCTGCTCAAAACAATGTTGTGTCTTATGTGCATACATGTTTTCTGGTTCTAGGCATCTGGGTTTTGTGGAGTACATTTCAATTTCTTCCCACAAACATACATGGGGATGTGAGACATTTTAATTCCCTGCAATCCACTGGAATTTCCATGAGTAAGGTAAATACCCCAGAAGTCACTCAGTGCGGGGGAAAGGGGAAAAGCATAAAAAGCAAAGCAGTTGCCATAATAGCATATTTTGTATAGTATTCTCCGCCTCTTACATTACCTCATCTTGCAAAGTAGCAAATTCTTCAAGAATATGACCAAGTTTATCCCTCTGACGAGCCCTATTGTGCCCATGAATCTGAATTAAACTACAAAACGGCTGGGGAGGAAAAGGAAGACAAGTTAGTTTTTAGACTTTTACATCATTCTCGTATCACAAACTTGATTTGTAGCACAGATCTTCAGACCAATACTGCAGGCAACAAGGGGCAAGCTAATGCTGTATTGCATTCAGCAGTGCAAATCTGGAACTTTTTGAAATACAGCTGCAGGAAATTTGACTGAGCTCTTGGCTCACCTCCAAGTCAACTCTGATGTCTGACAAGGCAGACAGGATACTAATGACCTGAGCAAATGCACCTGTTGTAAATCATAGAGCCAACGCATTTAGGATGGCACTGAAACAAGCATTTCCAGGAGGAGCATTTGCAATATGATGCCAGTCAGATGGTACGTTCAGTGCTAATGTCATTGATGGAACTGAGCACATGAAGTACAGTTTCTGCAAATGTCTACCATTCTAAGGTAACAGCAATTAAACATCAACAGGGATGAATCACAGATTGATATGGCCAAACATAGACTTTTTTATTTTCTGTTCCACATGAAAAGCTCTTGACAGCTTTACCAAACACAGTATGAAGGGGTGAGTGAGCTATAGACAGTTAGTGTGATGAATATTTGTTATGACCCCTATGGCTTTTGTTTGGCCGGAAAATATTAGGTAGCGAGTAACATTTTGCTCAAGGTTGGTGCCAGTCTATGATCTCCTTGTGTTTGGTATGTAATTTCATTTATTCAATAGAGTAGCAATCTAGCAAAATAAAAGCTTGCCCCAAAGGTTTGCAATCTCTGGACATAACTGGATACAGGTCTATCCACCTTGATATGAGGGCACATCTTGTCCTACACCACCTAATCAACAGAGCCTAAGAGCCCTCTACTTTTCTGCATAAGAGAATGAACTTAACCTTTTTTAGGGGGAGGGATAGAAGAGTTTCATTGTCCTTAGCAGAGACTCTGCCCCTTTCCAAACTTAAACGATTAAAAAGGGACATTCTGAGAAGCAAATATAGAAATGTTCAGTTAGCTATTTGGCAATGTCAGCATGCAGCTAAGAGAGAACAATTTATGATAGAACTACAGTGTAGCCCACTTCAGATTAATTTTAGCTTGCTTTGGATTTTTAGTCAAAAATTGATCATACTAAATAAACATCACATTGGTTGCAGCAGATATTGAAATCAACCTCCCACCTCTTCCCAATCTGAATTAAAAATCCAATTTTAATTCAGAAATCTTGTGTTCAGTTTATTTACATGAAAAGACATATTATACTTTCCAACATTTAACCCCACATAAAACTAGTAAGGAAGAGGACAAAATTCTATCTTTGCTGTCACTTTGAGGTGGATTTGTGCTGATTCCCAATCACAGTGATCATAAAAACAAGGATTTTATCACTGCTTCCTAAGGGCACATTTGTCCCAGAGAAAAAAAGGAAAAGCTATCAGAAATCAAAATGTCTATTTTTCTGTCTCAACAGCTTGCTATGAAGAAAACATTTGGACTGGAGGGAAGGGGGAGCATGATGTTTCTAGAAAGTATTGCCAAGCAGCTTTTATCAGAAGATATATTTCCTACTAGCTTGAGCCAAGTACTACTCTTCCTATGAAGTGAAGTATCCGGAGGGGTGGGGGGAGGAAGCCTAGACTCTTCTGTATCAGTGTTTCTTTTTCTGGTGTCATATTACAAATCATGCTCCTCACATATTAGCATGTCTCCAAAATACCTGCCAACTACAAAAGTTAGGAAGATCATTCAGTTAAGAGTCTCACATGACAAAAACATCCTGCATTCAGAAAAGGTAATTCTTTAAGCATAATGTGCCTAGGGATTTTAAAAAACAAATTCTTCACAATACCACCAATACTCACACGAACACAGTGTGTGACAAAGGAGTCAATGTAATCCTTAGCCTGATGGTTGTTATACAGACAACATCTAAGAGAAAATGAACAAAATACTTCCACTGAAAATCAATTTCCTAAAGATTATAGCCATACCATATAACACACACACACCAAGCCTTATGAAGCTCTTTCTAGCAGAGGAACCCTGTTTTCTGTTGAGACCCCATAGCAGGGTGGATGATTTCAGAACCCAAAGTGGACAGAGTCACCTTCTCCCATCCTTCATGCTCTCGCTCTCTTCTGTTTCTCTCTTCCTCCCAACACAGAAGGCTGTTTGAAGAAGGTCTGAACTAAGCATTTGCTTATCATATGAAATAATTTGGGATGAGTTATCACTTGGGACAACTTGGGACAACTATAGCTGCCTTAGTAAAGGAGATACATGTTGCCTACTACATATTAAATTAAGAGTATTTAGTAAGAGGCAAATATTTGGTGGTTGTCCAAACTCTGCAGCAGAGCAGAAAGATGAATCTAACGCCCAGACTACAAGTTAACAGCCATGGAACTGCTTTTAGAGCTGCAACATCATTAACAATTATTAGTTGTCCAAACTCAGGGAGGTGCTATGTTGATTTATAAGGAAAAGTGGATTTTATTGGAATGTTTAAACATTGAAACGTACAATAAATATGCAGATGAGTACCAATCCTAAATTCTGCTACTTACTTAGGCGAAAGCACTGGAGGACTGACAAATGATCTCAGGGCATCTTTGACCATGTCTTGCATGAGATGAGTCCCAAATACCTTTTTGTTATCTACAAGAAATGTAGTCTGCAAGAAGGAGTAGTTCTATTACTTTCCTCAGTTATGAACACACACTTAAAGTATTTTAGTGTATATGGCATTTTCCTACTTGCCTGTAACAGTGATCTTGAAAGAACACAAGGTGACTGTTCACTAAATTCACAGAAAAAATCCTAATACATAAACAGAATGGAGACAGAAAAGAGCTATCATCAACATTACACATATAGCTGGACACCTAGGAAGGGAGGGGTAAGTAATTGTTTGGAAATTTGCAGTTGTCCAAATGAGTGCAGACCTCCCTTCAGAACTTTATGAGTAAATGTTACATCTTTCCTGTTACAGGGAACCATCAATGCCTGTGTGTTAGCAGCCATTTCACCCCAAGATCCCCATACTAATCCTCTAAATGTTATTTTCTAGGGCTGTAATCCTTATACATTTATACACTGGACTCAGCAGGACTTACTTGTAAGGACACATGCCTAGGATAAGACTGTAAGCTTCCATTATATTTTACTATTAGTGCATGAAACAATAGATGTGGAAGTGAAAACAAGAAGTGCACCAACACTTCTGTTCACAAGCCCTAAGAATTGTTCCAGAAAGCTATCCTTATATTCTAAGGAAAAAAAAAACTTGACAGACTTCAAACTTACCAGTATGCAGTGCAAATTAGTTAAAGTAACAACTTCACACACAGTTTTTATTCGGTCAATAAGTTTTGAAAAATAGTTGACCATTTCTTCCCTTTTAATAATCTTTGCATATCGAGGAAAAGTTGGAGGAAGCAGTCTCTGATTAACCAGAGGCTCAAACCCCATCATAATAGGATGATCTAAAAAAAAAAGTAATTCAGTTACTGTTACTAACCCACATTAATTGCTATATCATACAGCAATAATTTCAACAAAGGGGAAAAAATTAATTTCATTCACTTAAAAATAATGGAGAAATGTCTCCAATTTCCTATAGTTGGCCAAACACTCTGGAACAGGGGTAGGCAACCTTTTTGAGCTGGGGGCCGGGTTGCTGTCCCTCAGACAATTGACGGGCCAAAGCACCAAAAATAAATAAATAAATAAATAAATAAATAAATAAATAAAAATTAAAATTAAAAAAGAATTAAAAAATTAAAAAAAAATGCATGCACACTCTCTCAGCCCCAGAAAAGCCATGGCAAAACCCCTGTGAAGATTTTGCCAAGAAAACCCCAAGAACAAGTAATAACAACAATAATAAATATCATCATGGGGGGGCGGCGGCGGTGGGGGGGGGCGGCGGCGGCAGGACCGGTTTGGGGCCGGTCCAAAGGCCTTGCTGGGCCGCATCCGGCCCCCGGGCCTTAGGTTGCCTACCCCTGCTCTGGAACAATCACCCTACTACTGTCCAAACTAGCTGCATCTTTACATCCTTTTGAAACAATCTCATGACTCATTGATTTAGGGTGGCCTTTGGAGACTGATGCAATGAGAAGCTGTCTTAACTTTTGTTTTCTGGCTGCAAAATGTTGTCACCTGCAATATTTTGTAGGCAAAAACTGTGGATCTGTAAGCACATCAGCATTACCTGAATAACTATTTATCATAGGAAGGCCTAAATTAGATTCCTAGTCCCAGTTAGAGCAGACGCACTGAATTAAAGGATTATGTAAATTCAATCGGTCTACTCTAGCTGGGACTAGCAAACAAGTTTCAGCTAGAGGTGGGAATCATGTGGCCTTTCAAACGTTCCTGGATTGTAGTCTTTTCAACACTACACAATTATAGCACTGTGATTCCACTTTTACTGCCACAG
Source organism: Phrynosoma blainvillii (assembly GCA_026167975.1). Lineage (NCBI taxonomy): Eukaryota > Metazoa > Chordata > Lepidosauria > Squamata > Phrynosomatidae > Phrynosoma > Phrynosoma blainvillii. Next base: position 100,557,541 of record JANUYF010000002.1, read on the forward strand.
CTTATGGAATCTATGGTTTGTAATTTTGTGAGGCACCAGGGACCCTTTCACACTAAACAAAGAACTATGATCATACTTTAACTGCCATGGCTCCATCCTTTGGCATCCTAGGATTTGTAGTTTGATGAGACACTAGACCTCCCTGGCAGAGAATTTTAAATAACCCTCACTAAACAGTGAATCCCAGGATTCCACAGGATGTTAAAATGGAATCATGAAATTATTGCATAATTTGAAAGAGACCTGTGATTCTCAGCATTTCTCACTGCTGGCTAGGGTTGCTAGGACTTGCAGGTCAACTACATTTGGCCCCTCCTCTGCATGATTCCCACCCTTGGTTTAGGCCATTGAGTTCAACTAACACATCCATGTCTAGAATGCTTGATGAGACTAAAATAATAGATTTAAAGACAGAAAGATCAAAATTACTAAGTACTGTATAGCTCTCCTGCAACCCACTAAATGTACTAAATATTTTGAATTTCAACAGACTGCAAAAAAGAGAGAAAAGAAAATTTCTGAAGATAACTGCATACCTCCTTTTGTTGTGTCATTCTGAGCCTGAATGCCATGGTGTAATGAGTTGTGGATAGCAGAAAGTAAATCAGCTGCCTGAGTCATCAGCTTCTGAGCTTCTGCGACTGCACTAGTCTGTTAAATATGAGTTGTATATTAAAAAACCCTGTATCACCCATCATTACAAGAAATAGTATAAGTAAAACAAAAGAATATTGTGTCAGAGTATTGATGGGATATACAGTCAATGGTGAAATGTAAAGATGTGTGTGTCTGTATTTTTCCATGAGAACATGCTTCTAAGCTGAACACAACTCCTCAGTCCAGGTGGCCAAAAAGACAAAACAAAAGGAAACCACTAGATGGGAAAGTGTTCTTGTTTACACAGAGGAACAATAATAAAAGTTGTTATGAGAAAGTAGATCACATGGTAAAAGATGAGCAACAAGAGGTTGGGTTAACATACGTCATGTACAGAACAACCAATTAACTTGAGGTTAACACCCAAGAGGTGGAGAAAGGATGGGCTGAGAAAATTGTGTATCAGGCATAGAAGTCAGTCTGTTTTTGAACTTTCATTAGAATGGATTAAGTTTTCTTTATTTTTGCTGAAGCTATAGCATGACTAACTTTTTCACAATGTAGCATTAAGGATTTGTAGTTTTGTTCCTGTTAGCCACATCTGCTTGATGTGATGCTTTATTGGACTTTATAGTTTTTACTCTGCATATGTTTTTCTATAATAAAGCCTACTGCTAGAAGCTTGGATGCTCTGCGTGTTGTTTCTCTGCTGCAATAAACACTCTGCTGGATTTACAAAAAAAACCTGCTCCTCCACCACTGAACATATTGATCACATAATTAAAAAGTATATATTTGCTATCTGTGCTAACCTTTAAAAAATGTTGCATCTGACAGTCTGACATGCAAAAATTAGAAAGTAATGTTACTAGTGTGATTAACATGGTATGAAGTGACTACTTCTAGAAATGTACTGCCCCACTTCTCCTTACAGGAGAAAGGCCTTACACTGAATTAAACCATTGGACCATAAACCAACACGACCAACTGCAGAATTCCTGGATCAGAACAAGGGTATATCTAGGACAGCATCCTATTTCATATATTAGCCAATAGGTGCACTGGGAAGCCCAGAAATATGGCATAATGGCAATAGCCTTCTTGTCTTCCACCCATCACTTCCTGCTTGTACATAGCATCCAATACAGAGAAAAATAACAGCCTCTGAAGTCCCATGCAGCAATCAAGCTTAAACACTCACACTGCCAATATTTTGTAGCATAAATATAGTTAAAAAGTTACCAAGTAATCACATACCTCTTTTTTGGTAAAGGATATCAGTACAGTCAGTAATACCCGGGTAAACTTCACTCTGCTGAATACTGCAAAGCACTGTTGATGCTACAAGAAATCAATCCTCAAATTAATACTTTTCACATTTCTACACAACAAAGACAAAGTAAATTTTGTTACTCATGTACACTAAACCTGCTTTATAATTTTGGAGACATTTGAAAATAAATTCACATTCTGAGACCAATTAAACAATTCTTTTTGAAAACAACTGTGGTTAGTAGTAACAAAATTTGTTACACCAAGATGTTACAATTAACAAAATTAAATTATTATATTTTTTTATACAATGAACCTGTGTAGTTACTACTTAGTCTGGTACATAATTCAAGTCTAACCAAAGTCAAGACAAAGCTTTCTTATCTCATAAATCTTGTGATTTTTAATCACAGATTGGTGTTCTTCCATATTTTCTTTTAATTTCTTAATAAGGAGATATATATTATTATAGTGCACATTCCAGGAAAAGACTCAAGGGACAGATGTTATATGATCTTGAAGAGCATACAATCATTCTTACCTCAAGTTCCACTTCTGGATCTCTTTCTTCTCCTTGTCGACTTCGAGTGCTCTAGAAGTTAGAATAATTTCATGATACACTAAGCGAAAAAACAAGATTTCTCTCATGGTCCAAGTGTCACATATTTCTTTCCAATGATCTAATAGGCGTATTCTTTACATATACATATCTCCTTCGACATAATATATGGCCGTGGTGGCAAATCTGTGGCACATGTGCTCTCTCTGGCATGCGAAGCCATCTCTGAGGGCACACAGCGGCCACAGCAAGTAGGGGCAGGGGCAGGGCATGTGCTCTTGGCCTGGCTCCTTGTCACAGCTCTGCTTAACTCAGGAGGACTGGACTGCAGCAAGGAGGGCTGGGGAGGCGTGGCTGGCCAGCCCAGTTCCTTGCCATGGCTTGGTTCACCTGCAGAAAACCAAGCCATGACAAGGAGGGGCTGCATGCAGGCCTTCTGGACGGAAGCCCCACCCCTTCAAGGTGGCAGGCCTGCACCCTGGTATAGGATTCTGGGAACTGTAGTTTTGTGAGGTGTAATGAAGCCATTCATAGGGTTGTCTTGGGAAGATTTATTCAGAGGTGATTTGCCATTGCCTTCCTCTGAGGCTGACAGTGTGACTTGCCCGAGGTCTCCCAGTGGGTTTCATGGCTGAGCTGGGATTCGAGCCCTGGCCTCCAGCGTCGCACACTCAAACTGCTCTCTTTGTTCTTGTGTTGTGCCTTCTGTGCTTTATTATGCTTGTTGTTGTTGTTGTTGTTGTTGTTGTGTGCCTCCAAGATTTCCAATTTATGGGCCCAGAGCATGCTACCTCCCATCCAAGCGCCAGTCCTGGTGACCCTAAGGTGAAACTATCATGGGGCAAGCTTCGTCAGAGGGGGATTTCCATTGCCATCCTCTGAGGCTGAGAGAGCCTGACTTGCTTGTGTGATGTCTTCAAGTCGTTTACCACTTATGGCAACCCTAAGGTGAAACTATAATGGAGTTTACTTGGCAGGTTTAGTCAAGGGGGCAGGATCTAGCATACACCCACACAGAGTTGATGCATGTAGGTAGGAATGCCCAAAAGATGGTCTTCTATGAAGTCTTGCTCCAGACAGCACAGGAAACATCCTCCCACATGCAGGCTGCTGCTTTCAGCTTGGAGAAATGAATCACTGGACAGTGAGACTTCACTCAATGAGGGCTTTAATCTTGGTTGCAAATATTTACAAAGATACATAGAGTATCAGACATTCGTCTTGAATACTCACAGCTATACAGACCAACAAAGTGCTTCGCCAACTACCAACCACAACTAACCAACAAAGGAGATTCTGACTCGCTCCCATATATAGGTGGTCTTCTTGGGAATATGTGACAGCCATGCACTAATGAAACCTGACTGGTTTCATCCCCAGTGCCTGTTGCATCAGAACTGTTGCATCAGGCCTCCTATGATGCATACCTGGCTGGTCTCACCCACTGTGCATGTTGCATCAGACATTCCATGATGCACAGCTTTCCAAATGCTGATTCACGCACCTGCCACTTGAACTGTAGTAACCCTGTCACCATTGCTCCAGTTCCTTTCAGCAGCCACATCCATGTCATTTTCCAGACCAGGGTGCCACATGGTCTTGACAGCTATTGCTAGCCTGAGGCTGACAGAGTGTGCCTTGGGTTTCCCCCTGAAGTCCCACTCCTAGAAGGTGGAAGCCCCCCAGAAGGTGAAAGTCCCACCCTCTGGAAGTTCCACCCCCAAAAGTTCCACCTGGTATGGGAATGCCACTGAGTATCTAAAAGGTTTGCCATCACTGATACATGGAGAAGACAGTCAGTGAATTATAGACTTGGACAAGGAAGACATGGGTTAGAGAGTGGCTCAGTGGTTAAATGCCTGTACTGCAGCCACCCACTCACAAACCATAAGGTTGTGAATTCAATACCAGCTAGGGGATCAGGCTCAACTCAAGCTTGCATCCTTCCAAGGTCGCTAAAATGAGTACCCAGATTGTTGGGGGCAATTAGCTTACATATTGTAAACCGCTCAGGGAATGCTTAAGTGCACTGATAAATTGTATAGAAATGTACTTGCTATTGCTACTTGCTATGGGTTCAAATCCCCATCACAACAATGCAATGACAGGAAACACATTTGTTGTCTCTCATGTCTGTTACTTCAATATATAAAGTTGTTATGTACCTTTAAGTCAGCTCTGAATTAAGGTGATGCTATCTTAGGGTTTTCTTAGCAAGGTATATTCAGAGATTTGCTATTGCCTTCCACTGAGGCTGAGAGACTGACTTGCCCATGGTTGACCAATAGGTTTTCATGGCTCAATGGGGATTTGAACTCTGTGCTCCTTGAGTCCCAGTCCAACACTCAAATCACTAACACTATGCTGACTCTATTGTGATACATTAAATAAAAGATTACATCTCTCTCATGGCCCAAGCATTGCCTAAACCTCATCAGTTACACCAAGTGGGGAGATCCAATTTTTATACTCAATACATATGAACAAATAATAGAAGCTTGGTGAACACACTGTGTGTGTATCTTGCCTCATAGCTCCAGACACTCTTTTCCAAACCTTGGTGCTCTGGTTTGACCTACATATATGGTGAAGGAGGTGGGGAAATGGATTTCAGGCTGCAAGTAAAAGATGCACTTTCTATTTGCTTCCCAATGTAAAAATAAATAGTTCTCTGAAAGCAAAGATTCTAACATATTTCTTTTCCTCCTATGTTTTCTCTTTGTAGAAAGGTTCTGAGGGGTTCTTTTTAAAGTAAAGGATGAGTAAATAAATGAGATTCCTATTGGCAGTCTAAAGTGATACAAACATTTCTACCACCTCATTATTGCATGAGCTCATTTCCACCTATTTCTCCTTCCTATGTAGTGCCATGGCACAAGGTGTAAGAAGAAAGGATAGTGGTGATCAGTGTTTTCCTTTTCTGTAAGCTCCTGCTGATGTACCAATCAGACCACTTTTATATATGAAAAGTATGAGCTGATGGACAAACCAAAATGGCTGCCACCTCTAATATAGGTAAATAATAAACAAGTTAGTACAGTTCAGTTTATTTTTATTACGGCCATAGACCAGCACAAGCAAACAAGAATTAAAGTATGATTATGCTTATTCATTAAATCAGGGTGTACAATTGTGGTTAGTACATGGACTGGGTTTCTGATCTGAGACTCTCCATGGCCACAAAAATTTGCCAAAACTGCTGAAGCAAACAACCCTTGAAATGGCTGAAAGTCTAGTTTGGATTTTGAAAAAAGGGGGAAATTTCAAATAGTGCAGGGAGTACTGAAAGACATTTAAACATTAACGGCTGCCTCTGGAGGATTCCAGGAGAGGCATTTCACCGTAAGGTACACAGAAAAAGAGTAGTCTGGATGTGAAAAGGGCTAATAAAACAGTTTGGGGGCATAGGTTCAATGGCTGCACTTTGCCAACCCCAATCTAATTGAACTTTCTTACATTTATGCCAGATAAAACCATTCTAATTTTTTTTTAAGTTTTACATTTTGAGAAAAGAGAATTGTGGTAATTAACAATATGGTCAACATTCCTATACAAGCTATTCTGGATATTTCCCCTAAGGAGTATACTCTACAGCATACCAAGGCATTCATGCTTTTTACAGTAGTAAGAATAAGAAATTGTAACCTTCAGGAAAAAAAAATCTTTCTTTCTAGTTGTGATTTTAGAGGCTTTGGAGCTATTTATTTATAACAAGCTCTCCCAAGCAGAAATTACAGGTAATGCAAAACCTGCAAGATTTATACACTGCATAAAATGTACACATCAAGTCCCATCAGACAGTAGTTACGATTTTACAACCAAGAAGAAATAATCAACAGCTTGGAGATTTTAATATTTTGTACTTCATGCATGAGCCAGCATGGTAGTGTGGTTTGAGTGTTGGACTAATCCTGTTCAGCCATGGGGGACCTTGGGCAAGTCAACATCAGAGGAATCCAAAGGCAAGCTTCCTCTGAAGAAATTTGACTGATAAAACCTAGGAATGTCAAGTTGGAGTTGATTTGAAGGCACATAACAACCAACTTTATACAATCTATCTAAGTGGATTGTGTAAATTGGGGATAAGTTCACTGTACTTGGAATTTCTATATAAAAATAAAATTATTTTAAAAACACGCTGTCAAAAAAGTATGTACCTTAACTCTTCGCTGCATGTCATCTTCAACATCTTTCAGCATACCTGGAAAAAAAATCAGCTCAGCTCCATGAATCTCAATTGGAAAAGCTGGTTGCACACCTAGATAGATATTTACATTTCTCAAAAATGACAATTCTACATCCATTTTTGTTACATTTTTGGACAAGAACTCCCACATTGGCTGAGAGTTTCTGGGAACTACAGCTTAAAAAAGTAACCTTTTCAAGCTCTGATTTTGAAGGATGTATTTTAAGGGTTTCAGCATTCCCTGCTCCCACTCCTCATGTAGTTTAATGAATTACTTCTTTGACTAACCCAAGCCTGGGAATCATGCAACTTCCAGATGCTGATTTCAATCATTCTTCATCACTATCTCTATTAGGTAGGACTGATGCAAGTTGTAATCCAACAGCATCTGCAGGGTCATAATTCCTATCTCTGCTCTAATGACACAAAAGTAAGTTACTGCATATGCATCTGAATACTGTGGTTTTAGTGAGCCAGCCAAAACATAATTGCTAACTATGAGTTGAAAACCTGTTTTGGAAGGCAACTGGGATGCAATAACAAACTATTCTTTCATTATACTAAAGAGCAGGAATTGTCAAAATCCAACCAACTATCGGAAAGATCCAGACTACAGAAGATCACTGTATGAATCTTAAGTTCCTCATGGGAAGGCTTTCTCTCAGACTCATCACCATCACAGGTCTTTCCAGTGAGGATACAGGAGAGAACATTCTCAGTGGCTACTCCCAGCCTGTGGAATTCCCTTTCACAAGAGGTTAGGCTGAACCCCTGTCTGCTCTCCTTTCACAAGTAGATAAAGACCTTTTTATTTTAATAGGCTTCTAATGATTAATTAAAGGAAGGATACTTTTATGGGGTGTCTGTGCTGAATTTTTAACTTTATTGTTATGTTTTAAAAATGATTTCATACTTTTTAAAATGTATCACTATTTTATTGTGCTGATTGTTTATTTGTGCCTTAACATCTTAATTTTCAGGTTTTTAGATTTTCTAGGCTTTGTAAATGTCTTCAGATCCCATGCTAGAAGAAAAAATGGCATACAAATCAAATAAAATAAAATGCCACAATGAGCGTCTTACTATAAAGTCCTCATCATATCTGCTTACTTTTGTTGAATTCACTAGGTCTTAGATAAAAGTGACTGGACTCTTACACTTAAATCCTACTGTTGAATCTGTGAAGCCAACTTAAGTGGTGACTTCATAAATTTTGACTGATTTAATGGATTTGCTCTTGTTAAGATTAACAAGAGCAAATCCATTTAATCAGTGGTAATTTATGAAGTCACCACTTACATTAGCTTCACAGATTCAATGAGCCTACTTGTAGCTGGGATTTACATACTGTTTTCTGAACCAATAAAGCAGTACATTTTAAAGGAAAAGTGACTATGAGTTGTATGAGCTTTACCTGTAACTCGAAGATCGGTCACACTATTTGCCATTTTAAATCCGTATGTCATGGATTGAAAATCTTCCTAAACATAAAATTTTTAAAAAGGGTTACAACCAAAGCAACACTTGCTTCACAGCACTCCTGAAAAGTACAGAAATTCAAACGCTAGCTTTATGCTGAAGCTATACCTCTAGATATTTTCAAAATATCACTAGAAACTTGCAACTTGCAGGATTCTGCTGGTGACATACTCTATTGCACACCTCCTGTTAGGCCAACTTGTTTGTTTTTTCAGTTGTTGTAGAAGGAGCTATCCAATAACCCCCTGCACAACAACTTCCACCCCTAGTGCACATCCCCAGTGTGCCGGTGCTAAGGTCCAATTCCACATCTGATCAGTAGCCGGGGGGAGGGGGAGGCAAGGGCACCTGGGAATGATTTGACTGCAATGTTGAAGCTAGGAAAAAGGAGGAACCATCGTAGTCCTGGATATGTGGAGAGTTCCTTGACACTAGTGAGCTGTAGAGATTTAAAATTACTGGGGTTTTTTAAGTGGTGGAGAAATAAATTTCCCTGTATTTTTTCTGGAAAATACAGAAATGTTTTGAAAAATTGAAAAATGTGATAGTAACAACCTTTACAGATTGACAGTCACTTTATTATTTTAGGAATACAAAAAAGAAAATTTCAAAGTAAAATGTTCCATCTATCTATCTGTCTCTTTTAGAAAAGCAGACAAGAACTACAAGGAAAAGCAAGTACTAAAGCAAAACATAATAAACCATTAAAAAAAATCTTACCTCTTCAAAAACAGCAGCTTTATTCACCTTTTCCCTGGCAATGTCACAGATTTTTAGGATCCCCAGAGCAAAAGCCTTCATGGCTGGGTCCTCTATAAAGTCTGGATTATGAATGTAAAGGCAAGTGAATACTGTCTGTGCTAAAGAATGGCCTTCCAACCATGTTATCTGAAGAGATCAAAAACATAAAAGAACAGCAGGCCAATTTTGTGACTCAATTCACAATTTCCCTCAACAATAATTCAGTATTTAATTTCCTGCCCATTTCATGACTGAATACAGATGGGGAAAACATTAGTTTCAAAATTGCCTAGTTTTTTCAACATGGAAAAAAAGATAAAGAGGCTCTGACATATATAAAGTAATATTTAAAAATATCTTATACATAGTATTCCACATACAATATACAGTCACATCAATTAACCATTCTTAATTATCTTATCTAAATCATATTAAACCATTTAATATTAACTAAATCAATAATTAGAAAAAACACATGAAATTGTTATTCATATCTTCCTTCTTATTACTATCTTCTTTTCAACATATACTATTCATAATTTCACTAAAGTGTAATACTATTAGTTTATCACTAATTAACTTATCTTTATAATCAAGTGCTCCCCATCACCAGAGCCTAATATTTTCATGTTATTCTACCCTCCAAAATTGTAACTCTTCCTGTGGAGGTAAACCACCTTCCTCTTTTACTAGAACCTTTTGTACAAATATCTTCCATATTGCTTCAAAGTCATTTCTCTTCATTATTCCTTTTTATTTTAACCTGTTTAACTTTACATGTTAACTTATCATTAATTGCCATTTGCTATACTTCTTTATACCATTCTTGTATTTGCAGATCTCCCTGAACTTTCCATTTCTTTGCTATAATTAGTCTTGCTGCTGTCAGTAAATTTGTAATTAAGTCCTTCACAGCCTGGGTGCAGTTGATCTTATCATATATAGACAATAATGCTATCTTTGGGCATGTTTCTAACTCAATTTCTGTTATCTCTTTTATCTCTTTAAATACTAATTGCCAAAATTTCTTAACAGATCTACACCCCACCACATATGAATATAAGTACCAATTTCTTGACAATCTCCAACATATCCTTGAATAATTCTTATTTATATGGTTTAACCTTACTGGTGTTAAATGCCATCTCCAAATTAATTTACAATAATTCTCCTTTATCTGTATAAACAACTTTTTTAAACGTTGTTGATTCCAAATTTTTCCCCATTCTTGAATATTTATCTTTTGTTCTAAATTAGCCTCCCATATTGTCCTAAGATATTCTTCTTTCTTATTATGTTTTGATAACAATGTATATATTTCACTTATAATAACTTTCAAAATTTCATTTTCCTCCATACTATCTCTTTGCCTAATTATTTGTTCAAATTTAGTATATTCTCTAAATTCTATAATTTTCCTATTCCAATTTTTTGTCCATTGTTCTAACTGAATACAATTAAACTAGGTTATTTTTGAACTTTGCAATTTCTCCTTTATTTTTCCTTTATCCTTTATTATCTTCATAAGATGTTCTGGTTTTTACCATGTTTCCAACAGCCAATATATTGCAGTGAAGAACTGATGAGGAATCAATAAATTGAATATAGCAGTAAGGGATACATACATAACCTGGGACTTTGGGGAAAGAGTTTGGCAATCATCCATTAAAAAAACAGTGTGGTGATCCGAAGACATTATATTATTTTTACAACCATTTAAAAAGTTATTTCTAAAATTGTTAACCACTACTAACATCACTAGCAGTTTGAATAATTATTAGAATTTCACATCATTTTAATTTCTCACAGTGGGTAATTTGAGGGGGTTTTGACAAATCGCATTACCCGTATTTTCCGGCGTATAAGACAACTGGGCGTATAAGACGACCCCCAACTCTCCCAGCTAAAATATAGAGTTTGGGATATACTCGTCGTATAAGACGACCCCTCTTCCAATGGGGGAAAATGAGAAAGTGTTGTTGGGGGGAAGGACTGCCAATATACTAAGTCAGGGGTAGGCAACCTTTTTGAGCCGGGGGCCGGGTTGCTGTACCTCAGACAATTGGGGGGCCGAAGCACCAAAAATAAATAAATAAATAATATTTTTAAAAAATATATTTAAAATTTAAAAAATATGCATGCACACTCTCTCAGCCCCAGAAAAGCCATGGCAAAACCCCTGTGGAGATTTTGCCAAGAAACCCCCAAGAACAAGTAATAACAACAATAATCAATATCATCATGGCAGGCGGCGGCAGCGGGGAGCGGCGGCGGCAGGACCAGCCTGGGGCCGGTCCAAAGGCCTCAGGGGGCCACATCCGGCCCCCCGGGCCTTAGGTTGCCTACCCCTGTACTAGGTGATGCATTCTGGGGTATGTACAATTTGTGGCCAAGTAAGTGACCCTGGGCATGTCACACACTCTCACCCTCAGGGGATGGTAATGGCAACCCCCATTTGAAGAAACATGCCAAAAAAATCCCATGATAAGATTGCCTTAGGGTTGCCATAAGTCGGAAAGGACTTGAAGACACACAAGAACAACAAAAAGTCTGCAGTTGTTTCATAGGTAGTACATGGGATTAGGAGCCAGCATGGTGTAGTGGTTTGAGTGTTGGACTACCACTCTGGAGACCTGGGTTTGATTCCCCACTCTGCCATGAAACCCACTGGATGAACTTGGACAAGTCACACACTCTCAGTCTCAGAGGAAGGCAATGGAAAACCTCCTCTGAACCAGTCTTGCCAAGAAAACCCCAGGATAGGGGTTCACCTCTTATCTGCTGCTGCTTCCTCCTCCTGCCTCACACCACACTACGCAACCCCTTCCTCCCCTGCTCCTCCTCCTCTGACCTGGACTTCCTCTCTTCCTCCTCCTCCTGCCTCACGCCACACCACGCCATCCCTTCCTCCCCCCCTCCTCCTCTAACCTGACTTCCTCTCTTCTTCCTCCTCCCACCTCATGCTGTGCCACCCCTTCTTCCCCCTCCTCCTCCACCCAACGTATAAGACGACCCCCAACTTTGGAGAAGATTTTCCTGGGTTTAAAAGTAGTCTTATACACCAGAAAATACTGTAAGTCTTGTTTTTTAAAATGCAAACTGATGTGTGAGCAACATCATATAAAATTATTAACATTCACAAATTAACAGACTACCTTTAACCCTAAGATTTCCAAACACTGCCTCAGAACATACATGAAACCCATGGATTAAGAAACTTCAATACCTTCACTGAATTTCAAGGGCTTCAACAACACTGACAAATCACTGGGTTTTGCATATTTGTGAAAGGCATAACATGGCACACAAGGCAGGCTTGACAATGGAAGCCTACCATCCTCTTCACCACAGCAAAGCATCAAGCTGCTGTGCCCCAGCCAGGCTCCATAAATAAAGAGTTCCTCTTAGAGCTCGGCTGTGATGGAACACTGTTGTGATATAGCCATGAGAGTCCTACTGTCCTTACTAAAGCAGTTTTATTTTGGACATTACAGCCTAGAAGCAGGAAAGAGACAGAGAGAGAAATGGCACTGGACAGTGATCTTGGACAAGTCACATTCTCTCAGTTTCAAAGAAAAGCAAAAGTAAACCTCCTTTGAATAAATCTTGCCATGAAAACATCATGATAGATTTGGCTTAGAGTTGCCATAAATTGAAAATGATTTGAAGGCACACAATAGCAACAACACAGGCCCCTTCTTGCCTCTTCCCATCCCTCAAAGAACAGTCCTACTTGCTACACAAGTGCCATTAATTAACATATTTCTATATGCATTGCAATACTAATTTCCTCCATGGGCCGCACTGGCATAACAACTGATGCATTAATTATACTTCAACACCCATAAAAGTGTTATGGATCCCAGGTTGTAATACATATGCAATTGGTCCTCCATGCCCATAGATTCTGTATCCATGGATTCAGCCATCTATGGCTTGAAAATACCACCCCCTCAAAAAAATTCAAAAAAGCAAACCTTGATTTTACCATTTTATATAATGGACACCATATTACTATGCCACTGTATATTATGGGACTTGAGCATTCACAGATTTTTATATCCACTGGGTGTCCTGGAACCAAACTCCAGAGAATATCAAGAGTCCACTTTTTCTTTTCTTTTGTTGAAGAAATTAGCCACTTATCAAAAGCCTCTCAAAGAGAATATTTACATAATTAAAAGTTCCTGATGAGTTTTAGCTAGTAATTTCTAATGGTACAATCCTAAACAAACCAGTGAGGGAGTAATTCCCATGAAAGACAATGGGATAACTTGTGAGTAAGCATGCATACAACTGTACTTTAAATTGGATCCAGATTAAAACAGCACTTTTTTCAAATTCAATTTTTAAAAACAATGTTTTTAAACATTGTTCTGCTTCAATAGTCACACCTTTGATAACATGGAGTTATGTGCAATTTAACATTTCATACCTTTCCCCATTGAGAAATAGTGTGTTTTTTTATTACTCAAACTTTAAAAAGAGCCAGTATGGCATGGAGGTTTGGGTGTTGGATTATGACTCTGGAGACCAGGGTTCAAATCCCAGTTCAGCCATGAAACCCACTGGGTGATCTCAGACGAAGGCAATGGTAATCCCCCCCCCCGACCAAATATTGTCAAAAATACCCTGTGTTAGGTTGGCCTTAGGGTAATCAAAATTGCAAACGACTTGAAGGCCTAGAAGAATTAAACTTTAAAAAGATAATATGCTTACCAAGCAGCAAAAACAAGTATCCATTATTCCTATTAACTCAGGTAGCGATAAGTCTTTAATTTTAATGGTGCCATCCTATAAAAGAATAAATGAGAGAATATGGATAATATTCTGTCAGAAGAAACTGATATTTAATTAGCCTAAAAATAAAGCACCTGTTCAGAAGATAAACCTTTTTCTGGTCTTGTGAAATGGAAAATAAGATTCTTTCAAGGGAGGAATGGTAAAAGGTAGAACCCTGGACGATTTACTGTAGCTCAGCAAATTTCAGGCTCTCAGTAATAAAGGTAAAGATATTCCCCGTTGACAAAGTTGTCAAGTCGTGTCCAACCATAGGGGGTTGTGCTCATCTCCATTACTAAGCCGAAGAGCCAGTGTTGTCAGAGACTACTCTGTGGCCAGCATGATTGCACAGAATGCTGTTTACCTTTCCACCGAAGTGGTACCTATTTATCTACTTGCATTTGCATGCTTTCGAACTGGTTGACAGAAGCTGGGACTAATGATGAGAGCTCACCCCATCATGCAGTATCAGGCCTTGAACTGCCAACCTGCTGATCTTGCAATCAACAGAGTTCAGTAATAACATACACACACACACAAATCCACACAAGTTTGATAATGAAACTGAGTAAAACAGAAATGATACCAACCTTGATAGCTTGTTCAAAATTCAGAACTTTTCGGTTAACTTGGTTTCCGATCATACCAGCATCCATCTTGGGATCCATCATCTCGATAGCAGACATGGCTTCAAAAAGACCAAAACTAAGGAGAGAAACATAAAGGGAAAACCTGTGTTGGAACAACTAACTTTGTTATGAGAATATTTTCTATAAAACAGAAATAAACAATCCTTTTATGTGATTTATCCAATTCCATAATTTTTAAATATCAATTTAAGTTGATATGACACTGGAGAAGCCAAACACCAGCTAAAAGCAGAATATGGAGATCAGTACAATTATTCCTTCCTTAACAATACAATCCTATTCATGTTTACTTAAAAATAAATTCTACCTTCAATAGGGGTTGTTCCATAATAAGAGTAAGTATTAAAATCTAGCAAGAATGAATACATTTTGTATCAGAAGTTTAATAAAATATATACATGAAACGGTGATTGGCTATTACTGGAAAAGCAGGTGGGAAATACTACTATTTTGTTATGCAACAGATATCTCATTTTATTCAAAATGATTTTATGTAAATAAATGTAAAAACACATCTTAGTCTAAAAGCTTCCACAGCAGCACATCTGCATTCAGAGACAAATGATGTCCTCTAACTAAATCTTAGATGGATTCAAAATTGTAGTAAGAGTTCTGCCTATGCTGGAAGAAGGAAGCAGGCAGCAATGTCCTCTACTTTTCCCACTTGCCCAATATTCTCCAAACTACTTCCCATGCTAGAATTGAGAGTTGAATGATAAGGCTGGATCTGGCTCATCAGGAAAATTCACTTGTAATGCTAAACTGGAGTTTAGTGCTATAATCCACAATTGGAAAGGAGCCCACAGGAACTGGATCTGTGTGCTTCCCTTCTCCCCTCTTTCCCTCTGCACAAGGTGTAAACCATAATTTCAATTTAACAGATTCCTGACTTCTCATTATGTGTAAACTAGAAGCCACAGTTGAAATAAGTTCTGTTCACTTGTTAGAGCAGTCCAACAACAAATGTTGGCTTGGTCTCTTAGCCTGTTTAACACATCTCTCTGGCTTTTCTTTGCAAACGAAGATTCAGGAAGGACTCATCCCACGCTTTTTGCAAGCGCGCTGATGACTAAGGCCAATCCGAGATAAACAAGTCCGGTTGCAGAAAGCACAGCAGAAGATCTCCTTGGGTGACATTTCTGGGTTGTGATTCTTTCTGTGTTGTTGTTTCTCTTTGAGACTTGTTCAGTGTGACTTCTCAAATAAGGCTGCAGCATTGTGGATAGTGCGTCTCCATGCCTCCCAATGTGAGGCCAGGGTGGACCATTGTTGGTGATCAATTTGGCCGAGCGTGAGATGTTGTTTCAGGGAGTCCTTGTATCGCTTTTTTGGAGCGCCCCTCTTACGCTGACCCGTGGCGAGTTCACCGTAGAGTGCTATTTTTGGGAGGCGATGGTCCTTCATCCTAGAAACGTGCCCTGCCCAGCGCAGCTGCGTTTTCAATAACATGGCCTCAATGTTGGTGATCCCTGCTTGCTCAAGGACAGCAACATTCGTCACATAGTCAGTCCAGTGTATATTTAGGATTGTGCATATACAGCGCTGATGAAAGCGTTCGAGGAGTCGTAAGTGTTGGCGATAGGTGACCCACGTTTCAGACCCGTTAAGGAGAATAGATAGTACAATTGCTCTATACCAGGGGTAGGCAACCTTTTTGAGCTGGGGGCCGGGTTGCTGTCCCTCAGACAATTGGGGGGCCGAAGCACAATAAATAAATAAATATTAAAATTTAAAAAAAATTAAAATTAAAAAAATATGCATGCACACTCTCTCAGCCCTAGAAAAGCCATGGCAAAACCCCTGTGGAGATTTTGCCAAGAAGACCCCAAGAACAAGTAATAACAACAATAATCAATATCATCATGGGGGGGGGGGGTGGCGGCGGCGGCGGCAGCGGCAGGACTGGCCTGGGGCCGGTCCAAAGGCCTTGGGGGGCCGCATCCGGCCCCCGGGCCTTAGGTTGCCTACCCCTGCTCTATACACACTGATTTTTGTGCTTCGCCTCAGGTGTTTGTTACTCCAGACTCTTTTGTAAAGTCTTCCAAATGTGCTGTATGCCTTTGCTAATCTGTGGTCGATCTCTTTGTCAATCTTGGCGTCTGAGGAGATGATGCTTCCCAGACATTTCTGCAGCTGTTGCGAAGCAGGATGTTAGGCGCTGCAGAGCTGCTCCTGTGTGGGCAACAAGGCAGCATCATCAGCGAAGAGCAGCTCACGGACTAGATAGTTTAGACTGAGTCTTAGTGCGAGCCCTCAGACGGCTTAAGTTAAACAAGCTACCATCAACACGGTAACGTATATAGATGCCGTCTTCTTCTTTGAGCTCTGCTGCAGCCCTTTGGAGCATCATGCTGAAGAAGATTGTAAATAAAGTTGGAGCAAGAACACAACCTTGCTTCACTCCATTAGTTACTAGAAAGGGCTCTGAAAGAGCATCGCTGTATCTGACTTGACCATGCTGGCCCTCATGTAGCAAGATAATCATTTTGAGGAATTTGTGGGGGCATCCTAGTCTTTCCAGGATCTGCCATAGACCTTTTCTACTCACAGTGTCAAAGGCTTTGGTGAGGTCAACAAATGTTACATAGAATCTCTTATTCTGCTCTCTACATTTCTCTTGCAGTTGTCTAAGGGCAAATACCATATCTGTAGTACTCCTATTGGCTCTGAAGACACACTGGCTTTCAGGAAGGAGTTCTTCTGCAATAGCAGGAACTAATCTGTTCAGGAGTATCCTTGCAAGGATTTTTCCAGCAATAGAGAGCAGTGTTATACCTCGATAGTTTGAGCAATCGGATTTTGCTCCTTTTTTCTTGTACAGGGTGATGATGACTGCATCTCAGAGATCTGATGGCAGTTCCCCTTTTTCCCAGCAACTCACAAGGAGTTTGTGGAATTTAGCATGGAGTACATGACCTCTGTGTTTCCAAACTTCAGGTGGGATTCTATCAATCCCAGCTGCCTTGCCGTTTTTCATTTGCTGTATGGCCTTAAGGGTCTCTTCCAAAGTGGGAGCTATGTCCAGTTCGTTTTTCATCGGTTTTCATCACAGCTATTTTAAACCACAATTCTTGTTTTCCACCGAGAATGACTAGCAGGAAATCTGCTAAAGAGAAACAAATTATGTTCTTTTCCTCCCTACCAAATTTCATGGGGGAGGGTAAAAGGCATCCCTTTGTATATAGCTTTGCGCAGACAGCACTGTACTGTAGTTTAACATTGCACAGAAATGCTGCCATCCTCAAGGATCATAGAACATTGAAGTATTATTTGTCACCAAGTAGTTTTATGTACTATATCCATAAGATGTATTTGAACCATTAAATAGTGTAATCAAATATAGATAAGAATCAAATTTAGCTCCATTTTCTTTCCCTAATTTTAACGGTTATCATCATCTCCATCAACTGTTACAACCTCTTACAACTTGTTTGCACCTAAGCTTTCAAAGCAATAAGAAACTGGGAAGTCGAGAAGTAAAGGCAGATACTTAACATATTCAAGTGTTATTATTATGCACTGCTAACAAGCATGTTCAACACCACACAGGTCCAGTGTGCATTTTACAGTTTAAAACACAGTTCAGTTAGCATTCAAGTGTCTGGCTCTCTTTGCACAGTTTAATTACTATTGATTATATCTCTATTTATATTAGTGGATATCATGCAAATACACCTGTTTTAGTCATGTGATAATGTGAAGCTGAAGGCTTTCACGGCCAGCATCCACGTTTTTTTGTGGGGTTTTCGGGCTATGTGGCCATGTTCTAGAAGATTTTATTCCTAACACACACACAAAAAAATCATGTGATAATGTTTTATAATCTATAGCAGCGGTTCTTAACCAGTGGTCTAAGGACTCTTGGAGCACTGCAATGTCCTCACAGGGCCCTGGGAGCTCACTTGCTTCCCTTTCTGTTTCTCCTGCAGTTGGGGTGCTATGGAGATGCTGGGTGCAGCAGAGGAAAGGAAGCCATGAAGGCAGCCTGGGTGAGCAGAGCCCCCTCCCTCCTCTGCCAGGTGCCTCTGCCACCACACTCCCCAGGGGTTCACTTGCCCTCCTCACCTCTATCTCAGCTCCCTTCCTTCCTGCCTCTTTCTCCCACATTTGGGAGATTGTTTTCCTGAAAGAGTTACAATCACTAAACATGGTCAAAATCCGGATTTATTTGAAATCTACTAGTTTAATAGGACTTATTCCCAACAAACATTCAGACTCAAACCCAAGTTGTGTTCAACAGAGTTCTCAGGCAATGTGTATTCATGTTCTTCCAACAGATATGGAAGAGCACAAGACTGAAACTGTAAGCATTGGAAGTAAGCATCTCTTCTATACATTTGTTTAAGACTGAGACTTAAAAACACATATTAAGAAGCTGCATTGTTATGGTACAAACTTACAGTTTATCATGAAGCAATTCCCCCAATTTCAGTTCTAGAAGTCAACAAAAAAATAAACAACTCATTAGGGCAGTATTCTTATACTTTTAATAAATACTCAACATGACCTTATGATTCAAAATAAATAAAGAAAAACATAGCATACTGGTATATAAACTGTAAAGATAAACAAGAAGTCTTGTTTTTAGCATTCTCTGCTATTTAAGCAGCTCAAGCTAGAAACTGGTGTATGGGTTAACATCACGGCATCACCAAGGGAACTGGATTAAAATTTTGAGTCAAGTCTCAGTTAAACCCATAATTCTCTTCATACTTCTACTAAGCAGCAAGGGAAGGAGAGCAATGGCCCTGTCTTTCTAAATTTATAATCTTTACTGTCATTATTTCATTTCATTTACAGTGCACTCTCCCGTTTGTCCATTTAGAAGTAAGTAAATGCCCCTAAGAGAGCCAGGATGGTATAGTGGTTTGAATGTTGGACTTGGAGAACAATGTTCAATTCCCAGCTCAGACAAGAAACCTACTAGGTAACCTTGAGCAAGTCACATGCTCTCAGCCTTAGGAAAAGGCAATGAGAAACCTCTTCTGAACAAATCTTGCCAGGAAAACCCCATGATAGGTTTGCTTTAGACTCGCCACAAGTTGGAAATGACTTGAATCTTCACAACAACAACAACAACAACAACATGCCCCTAATTTGAAAGATCTGTAATCACAGGCAAATGTACAGGATTACAAACTAAGCTCTCAGCCAAGTGGAGGGGAGGATTGATGACTACATTCTGAAAGGGAGATGAGCCTGGCTTCAGACGGACCCCAAACTCTCAAGTTCCATTTGGGTTCCCTAACCAAGTGCTAACAGAAGTTGCTGAAAAGCTTGATTTCCCCTTATCCAGTCTCCAGCAACTTGTCTCCCATGGTATTTTGCTCACTGACCCCAAATTAAGGGCTGCTTTTGCCAGTCTCAAAGTCCAACTACCCACCACTGAACATGTAAGATTGGGCCCACTAGGGTAGCTGCTCTTAGGTCTAATCTACACTGCAGAAATAATCCAGTATGACACTGCTTTAACAGCCATGGCTCCATGCTATGGAATTCTGGGACCTGCAGCTTTGTGAGATATTTATCCTTCTCTGTCAGTGAGCTCTGGTGCCACAACAAACTATAAATCCCAGGATTCCATAGCATTGACCCATGGCAGAGTGGGGCCAAATGGCATTATTCCTAAATGCAGGTTAGACTGTAGATAAGATACATATGAGGGTGTGCAGTTCTGGCAACATGCTAAATAGCAGAAATCACTGGGCTCTGCTCAAGTAGCAGATACCAACCTCCCCTCCCAGGTCTTCTGCTTTCATGAATGCTGCTAAACTCCCTGAGGCTACCTAACTACATCTTTATTAGTCTACCTCTGGCAGCCTAATTACTGGCATTGCTTGCACCAGTGGTTCTCAAACGGGGGGGGGGGGGAGTGAGAGTTGCTCAAGGGTGTGTGTGAGAGACTTGAAGGCTCTGACAGCAATAGCGAGTACACTCCTATACTGCTTATCAGTGAACTAAGGGCCTTTGCAGACTGCCAGAAATAGTGCAAATTGAGTCCACTTTAAGGGTTAGGGTTAGTGCTAGGGAATCATGGGAATTGTTTTTTTCTGAGACATTGAGCCTTCTCTGTCAGAGAACTCTGGTGCCACAATAAAATACAGTTCCCATGATTCCTTAACCCTAACCCTTAAAGTGGACTCAATTTGCACTATTTCTAGCAGTCTGCTAAGGCCCTAACACTCCCTAAGCCAGGGGTAGGCAACCTTTCCCTTTTAAGGGCCGAGGGACTTCAGCTCCCAGAAGCCTCAGCCATGTTGGTCAATAGTCCCATGTTGGCCAATAGCTCCTGGGATTCTGGGAGCTGAAATCCCTCGGCCCTTAAAGGGGAAAGGTTGCCTACCCCTGCCCTAAGCGGTTTACCATGTGTAAGCCAACTGCCCCCAACAAACTGGGATTCCTCCCCTCCTCCCAAACTTTTTTAGATGTGAAATTTACACATGCATTGAGTTAAATACTGGACCTACTTAAAGAAAGCTGTTCTAATTTGAACAATGTCATTTCCTTGTAAAATGTTAGAACAGGAATATACATGAATGTGCGAATGAAAATACGCACACTAAATAGACAAAGTAGTTTTATTCATATACTACATCGAGGGTTGCCATGAGTCGAGATCGATTCAAGGGCAGATTAACAACAATAAACTACACGTGTGTGTGTGTGTGTGTGTGTACCATGTGTGCATGTACATGTAAAAGGGGCAAAAAGTTTGAGTACCACCGGCCTGCCCTCACCCGGATAGCATGATTTACCTCTACAGCAATCTTCAAAATCTTGGGTAATATCTACCCAGCTTGTGTTACTCTTTTCCATCTTCTCTGGTATATTGAGCTCCCATCCTGAATCATCATCTTCTACTGAAGCCTTCATAACCATGATACCTGCGCATATGTGGGACACCAAAAACAGGACAGACAGATGTCAGTCTTTGGAAAGTGCAGGGCAAGGGGGGGAGGGGGGTTGACAGTGGTGGGTATTTACTTATTTTATTCATTTCAAGGATTTATATCCCAGCCTTTCTCTCACAATGGGATCCAAGGAAGGCATGAGAGCCAGTGTGGTGCATATTGGGAGTGGTTTGAGCGCTGGACTGCGACTCTGGAGACCAGGGTTCGAATTCCCAGCTTGGCCATGGGCGAGTCACACTCTCTCAGCCTCAGGGGAAGGCAATGGCAATGGCAAAAGCCACCTCTGAACAAATCTTGCCAAGAAAAGCCTATGAAAGGTTCACCATGAAGTCACACAACAGCAACAACAACAACAGAAATAGGGGCCCCTGTTGCTTTGATCTTTCCTTCGCTTCATTTTAAATATGGGGTTTTAAGGGAAGAGCTGACCACAAACATGGGCTGGTGGGCGGGGAAGGGCTCCAGGCATCCACCCAAACGGGAAGACGCGGAGGCTCCCACTCAGCCCCCGGCAGAACAGAGGGAAGGATACCTCGGCAGCCCCCAGAAAACCTCTGTCCGAGAGGATGTCTGCGGGCCTCCCACTGTGTCCCTCAGGCGAGACGAGCCTCCTCGGCCTCCGTAGCCGCTCCTCTCCTCTGACCGGCAGCGCGCGACGACTAGGAGAGAGGGGAGGGGAAGGGGGCGGAGCCAAAGCCCCACTGGCCGCACCGCAGAGCCCCTTCCCTCCGCCTCACGCACAGGCACACACCATAGAGCGAGCCAGAGTCAGAGCAAGAGCGGACATACCTCACTGCGCTTGCCCAAGGTCCCGTTGCCTACCAACAGGCGCCGGAAGTGGTCCGAAGTCCGGCACCCCCTATTTCCGTTTCCACATAGAGCTAAGAAAATGAAGAGCCGTGAGAGTTTGGGGTCTGAGAGGAGAGATTCCATTTGGGCTCTTATGTGATTTCCCTCCCCCTGGAAGCCTGCGAAGGGCAGTTGTTTAAAACCTTGTGAGCCGCCTTGGGTCCCTTTTTGGGAGGAAGGCGGCATGAAAATGAAGTAAGTTAATTAATTAATGAAAATAGGGGAAAGAAGAAACCTGAATCTGAAGGGATTAATGGAGCGTCCTGCTTCGCCCTTGCCCTTCCGGGTCTCTGTGAAAACAAAATCCAGAAGCGAAGGGAGAAACTCTTTGAAGCACAGGTTTTCCTTCGCAGGTGTTTCTTTTTTAAATCGCCCCTGATGCAAATGGCCGGTCCAGAACATGGCGTTGTCCGCTGCAGTTATTCCCAGTGGCGTCCTTTGGGGCTGCATCCGCACTGCAGAAAAAATCCAGTTTGACACCGCTTTAACTGTCATGGCTCCGTGCTAGGGAGTTCTGGGATTTGTAGTTTTAGCGGGCCTTTAGCCTTCTCTGTCAGAGACTTCTGGTGCCAAGAAGAAAGGTCCTGCTTCCAGTCCATCTGCCTTGGTCCAGGCTTTAGGGAGAGAAGATCTGCTTGACTTATTCCCCTTCCCCACCACTATTCTCTTCTCCTTTTGTGTCTTATCTTTTTAGATTGTAAGCCTGAGGGCAGGGAAATGTCTAATTAACCATTTGTAAGCCGCTCTGATAGCCTTTTGGCTGAAGAGCGAGGTATAAATACCTTAATAATAATAATAATAATACAATCCCAGGATTCCCTAGCACTGAGCCATGGCAGTTAAAGTGGTGTCAAACTGGATTATTTCTGCTGTGCGGATGCAGCCCGAGATCCAAAACACATTGCAGAAATAATCCACTTTGAGATTGCTTTAACTGCCATGGCTCAGTGCTAGGGAATCCTGGGAAGTGTAGTTTTGGGGAACATTTAGCCTTCTCTGTCAGAGAGCACTAAGGTCACAATAAACAATTCCCAGAATTCCCTAGCACTGAGCCAGGGCAGTTAAAGTGGTCTCAAAGTGGATTATTTCTGCAGTGTATTTTCGATCCAAGTCTACAAAAGCTGATACTTCAGATTTCTTTCTCTCAGTGGGCCCCCAAAACCCTTTATCTCCATATTGTGGATTATAGTGGGGAGGAAATCTGCGGGGTTTTGTTGGTCCCCCCTTCCTCTTGTGTGCCTTTGAGTCATTTCAGACTAAGGTGAACGTGTCATGATGTCTCCTTGGCAAATTTTTTTCAGATGGATTTTGTCCTTGCCTTCCTCTGAGGCTGAGAGAATGTGACTTGCCCAAGGTCACAAAGCGGGTTTCATGGCTGACTGGGGATTTGAACTCTGGTCTCCCAAAGTCCCAAGGTGCATTTACACCTTAGAAATAGTGCAGTTTGGCACCACTTTAATTGTCTTGGCATCATCCTGCAGAATCCTGGGATTTCTATTTATGTGAAGCACCAGTACTCTTTGGCACAGAAGGCTAAAGACCTTGTGAAACTACAAATCCCAGCATGACTTAGGATGGAGCTACAGCACACAGACCACCATACTGTTTCTCACAACCTGTTACTTCAACTCTTAACAATGTTGACTGGAGGAAGAAGCTGACAACTTTATATCAGTGGCATTATTGGTGTCTAGAAGAAGTGGGGATACTTATCCCGGTGGTTTTGTAACCCTATAGTGTGGCGCATTGTGAACTGCAATTTAGAGTTGTTATCTCTGTATTTGATTTGCAGAGGTACATAGTTTATCTGGTCTATCTGGTCTATCAGGTATTTTGACCCACAACTTATCAGCATAGTCAATGGTGAGCCACTGAATGAGGGTGACAATTGCCCATCACTGCCATAATTTAAGCCACAGTTATCGTCATATTGCAGGGTAGATGAAGCTGAGAGACGTTCATCTGTACTGTAGGCCTTATAAACTTTATTGTATTTGTGTTTAATTACTTCTGTGCATTTATCTATTTATTTGGATCCCATCTGGGGAGAAAGGCAGGATATAAGTGAAATAAATAAATAAATAGTTGCTGTCCACATACCTCCAGTTTCCAGCTCTGTTGGGTTTGAGATTGCCTCAGAATCTCTTTAGCTAAATTTCCCCAGTCTCATTCCAAGTTTTTAAAATTATTTATTTATTAATTTTAATACAACCTAATTCACAACCAAAATAATAAACATTCGGCGGAGGGGAGAAAAAGAGAGAAATAGAAAGATATACATATATACAAATATATACTTATGTATAATTAAAATAAAAGTTAAAACACAATACTAAAACAATAAACTAAAACAGTAAACACTAATACAAAAGGGCTCTGACCCCTCAATCGAAACTGTAATAAAATAAAGAAACCTCCCAAAAGATATTCTACCATTACAGATCCAACTAAATAAACTTACTAGAGTTACTAGTAACTATAGCCACAATTTATTACATCATTATATTTCTTATTGCTCAAAAAGTCCATAAGTGGTTTCCAATCTTTCAAAAAATCTTCAGTTAGTGTATCCTTTAACACCCACGTTAATTTGCCAATTTGGGCTAACTCAACAGCCTTAACAATCCTTTATTCTGTTGTTGGTGCTTTGGTCTGTCTCCAGGTTTGAGCAAAAAGTGTTCTTGTTCCTGCTATTTTATTTTGTAGAAGTGGTTTGTATTTACCACTCAGTTCTTTATCCATAATACCCAGCAAAAACTTTTCTTGTGAAATTGCAAAATCTACTTTTAGAATTTTTTGAATTAATATGCAAATCTTAGACCAGTAACTATTTGCTTTCTTACAAGTCCACCACTTGTATGAAAAAGGAGCCCTCCTTATATTGACATTGCTAACGTTGATTTGAAGGATTCTTTTTTAGGGGATGCACTGGCTCAAGTGGTTGAGATTCTGACTCTGTTGATTGCAAGA
This sequence comes from Phrynosoma blainvillii, assembly GCA_026167975.1. Classification (NCBI taxonomy): domain Eukaryota; kingdom Metazoa; phylum Chordata; class Lepidosauria; order Squamata; family Phrynosomatidae; genus Phrynosoma; species Phrynosoma blainvillii. The sequence goes on from JANUYF010000002.1 coordinate 100,582,537, forward strand.
TCGGCAGGTTGGCAGTTCGAGGCCCGGGTGCTGCATGGTGGGATGAGCTCCTGTCACTAGTCCCAGCTTCTGCCAGCCTAGCCATTTGAAAACATGCAAATGCAAGTAGATAAATAGGTACCACTTCGGTGGAAAGGTAAACAGCATTCTGTGCCATCATGCTGATCCCATGATCACAGAGTAGTCTCTGACAATGCTGGCTTTTCGGCTTAGAAATGGAGATGAGCTTCGCCCTGTACATGACTTGACAACTTGTCAACGGGGAATACTTTTACCTTTACTTTTAGACATTTTTGACAACTTATTTGGAGTTTGTTACTATCTGTACATCATCTTAAACATGTTTTCTTAATCATTACTAAACAAGGTCATTTATGTCTTAATCCACATTTTTGACAGTATTTATTATTATTGTTATGGAGTATATATACCCCGCTTGTCAGCCAAAAGGTTATCAGAGCGGCTTACAAATGGTTAATTAGACATACATCCATTAAGATAAGTGTTGGAAAAACACAGGAGGCAACAAATGGAAAATACTGTAACAGACTGAGGCCTACTAACTAGATCCAAATTAAATAAACCCATTAAATTATTTATTAAATTGAGAGTCAACAGATGAGTAAATCTGGTTGATTCAATAGGTCTATACTAGTTGGAATTTGAAATAGAAATGTGGCCAAAGCTTTGGATCTTCTTTTAAATTCTGTGAATAAAGCTGGATGTTAGTATCATAAATGGCTTCATCAGAAAAGACTTGTCTGGAAGCATCATAAAACTATTCTTTGTCTTGTTCTGGTTTTTATTTGTTTACCTTTATTTCATTTTGTAAGTGTATTTTGTCTCCCTAAAAGGTGTGTTCAAACCTCTTGGGGTGGAAATGGTGGCATATAGAGAAAGTGATTGATAGATAAATCTCGAGTCATTTTATCTGTTTCTGACATTCAGTTTTTAATATTGTTACTTAGCCAGAAACAGCATTAACTACATGCAAGAATATGGAAGAACCCTGAATTTTGTGGAGATACAGTCTTTAGGAACAAAAGTTCAAAGATAACTGAGTGTGGTGGTAGCCACTGCATACTGGCTGACTATTGCAGGTAGGTGCCTGTGCAGGATCAGATGGGACTCCTTTCTCTTTTCCACAGGATCCATTGTTCTCCTAATGTTGGTTAAACTGCTGCTGTTTTCAACAGCTAAGGGAGAGAGGTCAGAAAACTGCTATATCAGGTAAGATGAGATTCAGAAATGGGGATGGTGGTGGTGGTTTGGTGTGAGAAGAAGAAAAAGAGGTATGTGACACTTTCCTTGCACTGGTCGATGAGGGTCAGGATAAACCCATCCTACTGAATGTATGCTCTGCATTGACCAGAAAATGAAACATAGTACCTTAGAGATAGATATGACTGACTAACTGGAATAGTGAAGAAGAAAGAGCAAATTTTGTTGCAGGTCCCACATGTTTATCTTAAAAAAAAGTTATTCAATAAAAACCTGCAACTATATATATTCCTTTGTTATGTACTTATTTAAGGAATTCATATTGCAGCCATTTATCTCCCTAATGCCTTTGTATAAATCAGAGAAGGGGAATGTGTGACCCATATTACTGGACTATGACTCCCATCAGTTCTAACTAGCATAGCCAATTGTGAGTGATGTTGAAAATCACAATGTCTGAGGGCCATATGTTCCCCTGCCCTGCTGTTTTTTGTTGTTGTTATTAGCTGCCCTTGAGTCAACTCCGACTCACAGCAACTCTTTGGATGAGACACCTCCAAGACTCCCTATCCTCCACTGCTCTGCTCAGACCCTGCAAATCTATGCCTGTGACCCCCCCCCCCCCGATTTTGTTCATCCATATGGCATGCAGTCTTCTCCTTCTTCTATCTCTACCTTTCCTAGCATTATTGTTTTCTCTAGTGAGCCATGCCTTCTCATTATGCGGCCAAAATATGACAGCCTCAATTTGATCATCTTGGCTTCCAAGGATAGGTCTGGTTTGATCTCTTCAAGGACCCATCTGTTTGTCTTTTTGGCTGTCCATGGTATCCTAACCACTCTTCTCCAGCACCACATCTCAAATGCATTGATTTTCTTTCTGTCTGCTTCCTTTACTGTCCAGCTTTTGCATCCATACATGATGATGGGGAATACAATGGCCTGGACGATTCTGTACCCAGTTGTATATCTTTGCTCTTCAGAATCTTTTCTAATTCCTTCATAGCTGCCCTACCTATTCCTAGTCTTCTTATTTCCTGACAGTAGTCACCTCTTGTCAGTGTTTGATCTTAGGTATGGGAATTCTCTGACTATTCTGATTTCCTTATTATCCAGATTGAATTTCTGTATTTCTTCTGTGGTCATTATTTTCGTTTTCTTAATGTTCAGCATTAATCCTGGCTTTGTACTCTCATCTTTAACTTTCCTTAGTAGCTGTTCCAATTCTGTGATGTCTTCCGCCAGTATTATTGTGTCATTGGCATACCTTAGGTTGTTGATGTTTCTTCCTCCTATTTTCACTCCTCCTCCTTCTGAGTCTGACTCTGCTTTTCTTAGTTTTTCATGATCTATACAGTCAAATGCTTTGCTATATAAATGTCCTGCTGTAAACCTCACATTATGTGAAGAGAGGGACTTATGGTAGATGTGCCTCATTAAAGTAAATAATACCTTAAGATCTTATGTTTGTACTAGCAGTAGTGTTCTTATCATAGCATTTTAAGAAAGGATGGCTGCATTTTATATAAGTAAATCATTTTAAATTTCTTTTCACATATCATATGTATAATGTTGCTGCTGCTGTTGTTCTGTGCCATCAAATAATTTTTTACTTATGGCAACCCTAAGACAGATTTATCATGGGTTTTCTGAGGCTGAGAGTGTGTAACTCACTCAAGCTGACTTGGGTTTCCAAGACCAAGTGGGGAATTGAACCCTAGTCTCCAGAGTCATAGTCCAGCACTCAAACCACTACACCACACTGGCTCTCTCCCAATGTACAATGTACTGCTATTAATTTTTCAGTTTATAAATAGACTTCATTATGCAATACCTCCAGCCTTCAGTTTCCAAGAACTCCTAAAATATAAAGAGGATTTTGAACTGCAGAAATGCAGAGATGTACAAATGTTTCAGTGTCTAACACTCAAGTGTGTTGACTAATTTTTGATAAAAACATCCACAGCCTGGTGCAATTTACAATGCAATTTATGAATATGTAGTCAGAAATATGGTCCACTGTGTTAAAACGGAATGTACTCCTTTGTAAATTTGTCTAGGCTGCAGCCTGAGTCTTTTATCATGAACCATTTTAGCTTGTTTCAACAGCCTTTTTTTTGTAATTTTTCATGGAAATCAGAATAAAATTGTTTATTGTTATTGTGGTCCAAACAGATAAAATTCCTATCTGTTTGGATCACAGTAACAATAAATAGCAGTAGATTTAATGCAAAACTATAGAAAAGATGAAGGTAAACAACATACTCCATTGCTCAGAAAATATTGAGGAATGTGTAAAGTATCCAAGAAAAAATACTATTCGTGGGAAAGGAGATAACCTGCTATGGACTATTATTAGCATGTTCATTTTATTCCCAAAGGCTAAATTATTTTGGTTTGTTATTTAAAGATTGCTTGGTTTCCTATTTAGGAAGCATTCAGAAAGACACTAAAATTTAGTGTTGGTTTGCTTGAAATACTCTCTGCATTTCTTTTTAAATTTCAGAAATCTTTATGCTGTCTACTAGAGAATCACTCAAGGTGGCTTACATACACAACTGAATATAAAGTCAGACACTTCTAACCAAAATAAGCAGTTTAAAAATAAACATATAGGTGAAAAAACATAAGCGTAAAGATGATAGTAACAGCAGTTAAAATGAGTAAAATCTAATCATTGTTGAGTGTTTGGGTACAGATGTAGTCTGGCTTCTAAAAGGTGGGAATGAACATGCTGTGGGGAAAGTTGCACAGCTGAATCCAGGGCCAGCCATGTGATGCAAGAAGAGGAAAGTGACATTTTCCAGGACCACTATTGCAGGGGTTGAGGGGAATATATGAGGGCAGCAACTAGTGTCTAAATGAGGGCTGGGGAGCCGGTACCGCTCCAAATCCTGCTAAATTCAGTTCCTCATCCATTCTGGCCACAGGACAGGACCAATAGCAATAGCATTTACATTTCTGTACTGCTTAATAGGGAACTCAACACTCTCTAAGTGGTTCATAGTTGTAAACCAATTGCCCCCAACAAGCTGGATACTCATTTTACCTACCTACAAAAAGGATGGAAGGCCGAATCAACTTTGGAGCCCAGGGATCAAACTGACAACTTTATGGCTGCAGTACTGGCATATAACCATTGCACCACCAGGGTTCCTTGCAATGGGACTAATGGGAGCTGTAGTTCAGCAACACCTGGAGATCACAGGTTGTCTAGTCCAGACTTGAATAAAGCATTAAGCAATTGGTTCCAATTGGCTAATTTTGATCACTCAGAATCCTTTGATACCATTGACCATGGTATCTTTCTGAGTTTTGAGGTGGAAAGCACAAAGACTCTACTTTCTGCAACAGGAGTTCCTGAAGGCACCTTTGTATGTCAAAGGTGATGGTGGTTTCTGTTTTGTTCCCTGGACACTTATATTAAGGATTCTATTATTCCCCATGCCTTTTAGCAACTATACAAAGCTGCTAGATGAGCCCTTCCAGAGATCCAGAGTGAGTTGTCATCAATATGCTGATGACACCTAGCTCTGCTTCTCTTGTCGTATGAGCTAGATGAGGTTGTGAAGCTGCTGAATCAATGTCTGGATGTGGTAATGAGCTGGATGAGCACCAATAAATTGAAATTGACTCCTGGCAAGATTGAAGCACTGTGGGCAGATGGTTCTTCTGTCTGGGGAATTGGTGTTCTTTTTTATTTGGACAGGGTTACACTCTCCCTGAGAAAGTTGCTGTGACGTCTGGGTTACATTTAGATCCAGATTTCTCACAGGGGCCCTGATGGCCTTGGTAGCATAGTATGCCTTTCATAATCGGGTGGTGTGCCAGCTGCAAATGATTCTTGTATATGAATAAATGCAGTCGAGGACTTGCTTGGATTACTACAATGCATTATATATGGCAGTGCCCTTGAAAGTGACTTGAAAGATGCAAAGTAGCCATTTTAGTCTCTTGCAGCATAAAAAGGAGTAAGGGAAAGGGAGACAAAAATGAGTGTGGCAGCAACTTTAAGACTGGTTTTTATTTTAGCGTAGGTTTTCATGGATTTAAACCCACTTCATTAGATGCAGTACAGAGCTTTAGGTTATAAAGCATGTTTATACAATTGTAGAAGTGGGATAGAATGTAGTGGGATCCAGAAAGATTCAATTATGTCCCTTGCCCTACATTTTCAAAGGGCTGGGGAAGATGGCCTTTCAGATCTTCACAATGGTCAGTTACTGTTGATGTGTGAAAGCAATAAATCTGCTTACCAAATGTTAGCTTCCCTTGTTTCAAAGGGAAACTCCCATTTCTCTGAGAAGATTTATTTTGTTATATGCACTGTAGCAAGGATGCTTGTATTAATATATTTCATGTGCTACAGTGGTGTCTCGGACTATGGTGTCACCCGATGCAGGGGGTATGGCTACCTGGCTGTTCAGGACAAGGGCTTCAGAGCCGGGAGGGCAGGGATTCTACAGGGAGGTGGGGTTCAGGCTCAGCCACACCAAGCACGCATGCGCCCCCACCCCTCCTTGCTGAAGCTCAATTTTCCTTGGGGAGAACCGGGCTGCAGCAAAGAGGGGCGGGGCATGCGCTCGGCCCGACTTCTTCCTGTGGCCCGGTTCTCCCTTGAAGAAAACTGAGCCATGGCAAGGAGCCGGGCTGAGCACACGCACACCCCCACTCCTACTTGACATGTCCAGGAGGTGTGAGGGGCATGTGCGCGCTCAGCCTGCCTACTTGCCATGGCTTGGTTCTCCTGATGAAAACTGAGCTGTGGCAAGGAGGGATGGGATGGAGGGGCTGACCAGTGTTGCCCCCATCTGGGGTGTCACCTGGTGTGGTCCGCACCCCCTGCACCCCTGAAGTGATGCATTTGGTGTGCCATTAAGCAATCCTGGTCACTCCATTCTCAGGGCTGAATTCAGGAGTATCCACAAACTGATCCTGTGTTTAGATGGGGAGTATAAGCACATCTAAAGCAGACTGAATCCATATTCCCAGATCTGATCCAGATCTGTCTTTCAGCTGACCAGAAGCACCTCTTTCTTATCTGGAGTAAACTTCAATTTTTTCATCCCCATCCAGTCTATTATGGCTGCTGGACTCTGCTTTAACCTAGAAACCGTTTCCTTGGAATTTGGTGGAAAGGAATAATAGAGCTGGGTATCAGTAGCATACTGGTGACACCTAAGCTCCAAGCTCCAGAAAACCTCTCCCATCATATATGTGATAATAGCATAGGGGACAAGAGCGATTTCACAGACCAGTGGCCAAGGAGTTGAACAAGAAACCCTAGCACGTCCCTTTGAGAGCACGCCTCCAGGAAAGAATGGAGTCACTGTAGAACAGTATCTCCAAGTTCTATCCCAACAAGGTGACCCAGAAGGATACCATGGTCAATTGTATTGAAAGCCACTGAGAGGTCCAGAAAAACCAACAGGGATACATTCCTGGCATAGGTCATCAACCAAGGCAACCAAACCATCTTTGTCCCATAACCGGGTCTGAAAACAAATTGAAATGGATCTATGTAGATTGATCTTGTAGCACCTTTGAGAGTAATTGAAATAAAGAAGTTGGCAGCATGAAGCCTATGAAAGTTCATGCTGCCAACTTATTTCTTTCAGTTAGTCTCAAAGATGCTACAAGATCTCTCTACCTACTGATTCTACAGACTAACACAGCTATATCTTTGAAATCGATCTAGAAATCTGCCGCATCCAGGAATTCTTGTACTGATTCATTTTCTGTAAACCAGGTCACTATTTCTGAGATAATTTATTCACAGCTGTTATATACACAGTGAATGAACTTTCATTTGAATATGGTTGTCAGTGACTGGTACATATATCTTGGATAGTTTTACAATATTAGCTATAACATATGTTATCTCATGGCCAAACTAGTATTGGGGAAGGAAGGAAGCCTTGCACATGTGTGCTGTTCATACATAAGGAAGAAGGTAAGAGCTTTGTTTTAATCAAAATAAATGCCAAGTTGAGATGAGATTAGTCTTCTCTTACTATTTTGTCTTACTGCCTCCTGGCATGTCATTGTTGAAGGTGTTCAAAATGGAATGGAAAATGTGTATAAAATAACAGAGGATGAAGCAACATGAAAAGCTATGGACGTAAAGAAATGGGTGTGCCACAACATTTGATTGTCCAGATGCTTAACCTGTATGGTTGCCTGTATGAAGAAATAATGGTTTCCAATTGGAAAGGGGGTCAGGCACCATATCTTTTCAACATTTATGCCAAAAATGCAAGATTAGACTCAGAGGAAGGAGGCATGTAAATCTGAGGAAGGAACGTCAACAATTTAAGATATGCAGATGACACTATACCACTAGCAGAAAATAGCAAAGACCTGGACTTATTACTGCGGAAAATCAAGGATGTAAGAGCTAAGGGAGGTTTAATGCTGAACACTAAGAAAGCAAAAATAGTGACCACAGATGATTTACATGCTTTTAATGTAGATGATGAAGAAATTGAAATAGTTAAATACTTTCCATATCTTGGATCAGTCATTAATCAAAATAGAGATTGTAGTCAAGAAATAGAAGAAGACTAATATTTGAAAAGGCAGCTATGAAAGAACTAGACAAGATCCTGAAATATAAAGATATACATTTAATACTAAAGTTACAATTGTCCATGCCATTGTATTTCCCATTTCTATGAATGGTTATGAAAACTAGATGTGAAGAAAGCTGCTAGGAAGAAAATCAACATTTGAAAAAGACCAATAAATGGGTTCTAGAGCAAATCAAACCTGACCTCTCCCTAGAAGCCAAGATGACTAAACTGAGACTATTATACTTTGGACATACCATGAGAAAACGTGACTTACTAGAAAAGATAATAATGCTTGGTAAGGTAGAAGGCAGTAGGAAAGGAGGATGACTGCATTTCAGATGAATACACTCAATCAGGGAGCCACAGTCCTGAGTTTGCAAGGCCTGCGCACAGCTATTGAGAACAAGGAGTATTAGAGATGTCTCATTCATTCACCATAAATCGCGGTGGACTTGAAGACGGTTAACAGCACACAAATCCAGCTGAAATCCATATGGCTTACATTGGTTACAACATAACTTGTCACATTGGAACAGTGGGTCTTAAGTAATAGAGATGTGTTTGGGTTTGTTTGTTTGCTTGTCAATTTTCTTCTCAAAGGAAAGTATTTTGGGTAATTTTCCCCACCTTTGAGAAAGTCTTTGAACACTGCACAACCGTAGTTCAGGACTTATTCTGAACAAAATTTGCACTTGGTATTTCTTCACAGAACATTTAATTTGTGGAAGATAATATTTCTGTGTAGAAATATGTGCAGAAAAATTTGTTTCCTGCAAGAAACTGCTGCCGTTGGGGACTTATTCTGCTTAAAATTCACACATTGTTGTTTTGAGCAGCAAACAGCACTATGTGTGCAGATAACATTTTCTACATAGAAAAGAAAATTTCTGAGCAGAAATATTATTGTCCACACAAAAAATTCTGTATCTTGCACAAAAGAACCATTTGCAAATTTTGCAAAAAAATCAGTTACCAACTACACTGTTTTCTGTAGCAGGAGTAGGATTTTCCTGTGCAGAAAATAATGCATCATTTTCCTGTGCAGAAAACAGTATTTTGTGCATAAAACAACCCCTTGCAAGAAGTTGCCTAGAATAGGTCCCAAACTGCAAGCATTCTCCTCGGTCAAGATTTTTCCCATCAGAAGTTTTCAACACATTTTTAAAACAATTTTTAAAATATTATTTTCATCCTTTTAAGGCACATTTTTCTTTGTACTAAAACAGTGATTCTCAAAGTGGGCAGTACGCCCCCCCCCCGAGGGAGTAAAAGGTTTGAGGTGGCAGTGAGGGGAAAAGGGGGTTTATAAAGCGTAAATGTTGTTGGCTTGTTGCAACATGAAAAAAACAACAACAGATGTTGCAACAAGCCAACAACGTTTACGCTTTATAAACCAACATTTATGCTTTATATATATATATATATATATATATATATATATATATATATATATATATATAACTTTTTCTGATGCTCTGAAAGGATATTAGGTAAATACTGCAAACCATCTCCCACCTTGCCTCATGTCCTTTGCTACAGAATGTTGCTCATTAGAATAAAGATCATAGAAGATCAGGTCCAAGACCAAGATTAAATTGACCTTCCAGAATGCAAGAGTGTGAATAGCCATTTGTAATACTACATATTTAGTGCGAATGATAAGTTGACAAATGCACAGCTACTGCATTCTCTGAGTGTGGCATACACATACTGTAACAATGCCCCCACCACACAGTAATGAAGATGAAAACTTCATTTTTCTTTCAGAAATGTTCAGTTTCCTTGATTGAACATGTATGGGTACTTTGCTTCAGAGATACAAAATTCTAAATACATTTATTATGGACAAAAGTCCACTGAACTATATGTGTCTGCCCCCAAAGTTGCATAATATCCACTGGAAAAAGTACTCTAAATCCTCCTCATGTATTTCTCTTTGTTATTAAAATGCCATATACACTTTGCACTAAACTTCCTTCATTTAAAAAAAATCACTCTTCAGCAATCAGCCTTTATATTGATATAATTAGTAATTTTACAGTTTTTAAGGGCTATTACAGATGACTAATTCCTATGAAGAAGACTCTTGTCAAACATAAATCTTGCCTGTTCTCCTACCTAATGGGTTATATCTTAGCTCATGAAAGAATATTAATATAGCTATAATAATCCCTATAAAACCTGATTTAAACCACTGCTGGGAAGCATGTGAAAAATACTGTCTTAATCCACTTGAAATGGTGTTCAGAAAATATTAAACATTTAAAAACATTTAGATTCTATGCTTTACATAAATGAGATTTATTGCCCTAGTAAATATATTGCTTCTATCATTGGATATAATTTGTCTGTTTTTCTATGGAATAAAAGTTATAAAAGCCAGAAGCTCTTGGTCTTTTTAAATTTAAATTTATAAAGATTCATTTTTGATACAACAGAGGCATATTGATTACCATCACCAACCCATCCATAGTGCCAAATATTGCCCTTTCTGAATGACTTCACCTATACAAACCTAACTGGTTAATTCTTTTAACACGTAATTCATTTACAGTTCTTCACATATGCACATAGACGTAATACTGAAGCAACACAATGTGCACAATGACACAGTGAGAGGGGAAGGGAATGAATGAAGGTGACAGGAAATGCAGAACGTACTCAGTTAAATTAACCTTGAAAACAATTCTAAAAAAAGCTTGCCCTATATTTTTTGTTTGCCTCTCTTCTATGGAATGCAATTTTCTCCCATCCCATGTTTCGTGTGTGGTGTGGACATGGGCATTTCCCCAAGACAATGCTCTTGTTGCTTGTTACTGTTCTATTACTTGTTACTGTTAACATTAGCTAAACTGCTAGGGCTGCCTGTACAATATATAGTCTGTGTCTGATGGCAGGTTCCCCAAATAATAGGTTATACTCAGAAAAGTACAGTGTTGTTTCTAGTACAAACTTGACATGTCTGATATGTCTTGCCAGAAGCAGGTATTTACTGGACAGGACCACACAACATGAGTTAAGGTCCATTCCTTTTCAGAACATTTCTAGCATTATAATGCATACATTTGTCCAGATTCAATATGTGGATAAGATGATATTCTGTTAATTGCAATTGTATATCTAGGGAGGTGTTTCTAAAGATTGCTATAACAAAGTTCCCAAGAGGGGCATTTATTCCATAGATAACTTGACTTAGGATTCATAACTTCTTACAGTGGAAAGACATGCTTTAAACTTGATAGATAATACCAGAGTATGTATAGCATTTTTCTGCAAACCATGTAGATTTGACCTGTTAATCCAATAGAGCACAAATTATATTTTAGATGGGGGAAAACAGTACAACATTCTTTCAAATAAACATTGAAGAAATTTGCCACGTACATCCTGGTAACAGCCAATATATTTATATGACACTGTGGCCATTCTATAATACCATTCCACATAAAATAGTTAGATTCTGTAAATCACTACTAGAGCTGTTGGTTTTTACCATTCAGTAGAAAATATTTCGATTCTGTAAATCACTGCTATAGCTGTTTGCTTTTGTTAATAAACTATTATGATCATTTTATTCAGCTCTGTGAAGTATATGTTGTTAAGCTTCCTATCAGCCCAGATAATGTCCTTACAAGACCTTTGTCTCCTTTTTGTGTCACCTAACAGAACATATTTAAAGACAGGTCATATAGAACAGTTGTAAATTTTTGCTTATTTTGCAAAAACAAATAATGCTAAGAATTTTCTCCTTGTTCCATGAGAATACAAGGGTTTCTACACAATTTTAAAGTATTTACATTTTGGCAAGGCAAATGGTATGATGACAAAGTAGAAGAAGCAGACATGAAACAAAACTTCCCAAGGTCATTCTGCAGTATGAGAAAGGAGAGAACCAAAGTTATTTTGAGATGGTAATTGTTAGGAAGGATCTAATTAGGGGAATTTATAATTAGCTCTAATATGCAAGAGTGGGGCCCTAACAACACCCCGCGAGACCGGAGTACCAATTTGTATACCAGAGGACTAAGAGATCCCACAATGGATGACACTGAGGCAGACTTCTAAATATTTATTAAAAGGGGAAAATTGCACACGCACAAATATGGCACACACAGACACACACACACTGTACACTAGAAGCAAAAGGAGTGAAGGCGGGAAAAGCTTGAGATGGGCCAGACTGTCGGAGATACTCACTTCCGAAGGCTTCTCCGGGATCCGATGTGGATGATGATGATGATGATGCACGGCTGCCGAAATGAGAGAAGGGATGGCCGAGGGAGCTATGATCAGAGCACAGACTGATGTGGAGTCAAGCTGCACTCCAATGATAGCACGTGGAGCACCTCTAAAAATCTAGAGGTTTATATAAGAAATATCTTGCCTATGGTAAGAGACTTAATGGCTTGGCTGAAACCTGGACAAAGGCGTTGATTGTCTGGGCTTTGTTAAGCCAAGGTGTGAGGATGACCTAGACAATGCACTTGGTCTTGACACAATCAAGGAGTGGAGGCTTCATTATGTTGACTTTTCGGATAATGGTCTTTCCCCTTTAGGAACTCCCAAACCTGTCTGGTAGGGAATTTTCCAGTTGTTTGGGCAGGCTCTCCCTGTGCCTACCTGACCTGCCATCTAGAGGATTATGGCTGACATCTCACAGAGGTCAATTCATGGTCATAGAAGGAACTCCACATGTGTCCCAAAAATTTTTTAATTTCATATTTGCTAACATAATGAATTAACAATTAGCCTACTAATTTTGAAATTAGGTGTGGTCTGATTAGGCATTGCTAATTCTTGCTGTTTAGTTCTGAAAAAGAACATCTCTGGTGTGTACCTATAACTCAAGGTTTGCTGAGTTTTAACTAAAGCCTGAATTTCTGAACTTGGTTAACTGCCAAATTTGACAACCTGTGACAAAGAAAAGACACATTGTCTGCCAACACAGAGGCATCATTTCACATACATATTTGTCACAAGACATATTTACAAGTCTTGAAGTATACAAACCTATACATGAATTTAGATGGAACTTCCACCATATTCAGCAGAGTTTACTTCCAGATAAATCTGCATGGGATTACAGTCCCAATCTCTTAATCTGGATTTCTTCCTGACCCATATCATTGCATCAGATTTCTAGATGTATTAAACTGAATTAAGAACCAGCTTCTTCACAAATACAAAACATGCTACTTGCCAGCATGAATCACACTATGATAGCAGCTGAAGAGTGTATTATTACTATTGAAAGTATTTCTAAATTGCCTCCCAGAGCAGCAGGTCCCAAGGTGATGCACAACAAATAAAAGTAGATTAAAAAAAAACTTTAAAGCTCATTAAAACACTCTTTAAAAAAACCTTTAAAAACAGCCTTAAAACAATCCTTAAATATAATTTACAAACAAAATAAAACAGCAGTTTCAAGCATCGAAGGCCATGTGGAACACTGTTTAAGCTGCCCACCAGAAGTTCAAAACATGGCAACTGTCTGACTTTCCTTGGCATGGAGTTCCATAATCTGGGTGCTGCTACACTGGAAGCCCTTTTATGTGTGTATGGTCCAAAACACACCACAGAAATAATCCAGTTTGAGACTGCTTTAACTGCCCTGGCTCAATGCTAGGGAATCCTGGGAATTGTAGTTTATTGTGGCACCAGAGAAGGCTGACAGAGAAGGCTAAATGTCTTACAAAACTACAGTTCTCAGAATTCCCTAGCATTGAGCCAGGGCAGTTAAAGCGGTCTCAGATTAGATTATTTTTGTGGTGTGTTCTGGACCTATGTCAACTTAACTCATGAGATGCTGGCACATACAATAGAGTGTCCACTGAGGATCTCAGATTTCAACCAGGCCCATATGGGAGGAGGCAGTCTTTCAGATATCTTGGTTTCAAGTCCTTTAGTGCTTTGTGGGTCAAAACCTTGAATTAAGCTTGGAAATGCTACAGAGATGACCAAAACTCACAACCCAAACACCATTATTTTGTTCTGTCTGTAGAGATCTTGGTTCTTCAAAGTCATCCTCTAGAGACAACACTGACTATGTGAACCAGCTTGCATAATGGTCAGTAACGTGCACTGTCTGCACATTCGATTTGTAGATGTGAAAAGCTGTTTTTACTGGTTATCTGTCAACTATGGAAACTCATTTGAGTTAAACTCACCACTCACAGCTTGAAAATATAATTGTGTCCCATATTGTGTCCCTTATCTCTCTGGCTTTTCTTCGCAAATGAAGATTCAGGAAGGACTCATCCCATGCTTTCTGCAAGCGCGCTGATGACTAAAAAGGCCAATATGAGATAAACAAGTCCGGTTGCAGAAAGCACAGCAGAAGGTCTCCTTGGGTGATGTTTCCGGGTTGTGATTCTTTCTGTGTTGTTGTTTCTCTTCGAGACTTGTTTCGGCAGCATTGTGATAGTGCGTCTCCATGCCTCCCGATGTGAAGCCAGGGTGGACCATTGTTGGTGATCAATTTGGCTGAGCCTGAGATGTTGTTTCAGGGAGTCCTTGTATTGCTTTTTGGAAGCACCCCTCTTAGGCTGACCCGAGGCAAGTTCACTGTAGAGTACTATTTTTGGGAGGTGATGGTCCTCCATCCCAGAAACGTGCCCTGCTCAGCACAGCTGTGTTCTCAATAGGATGGCCTCAATGCTGGTGATTCCTGCTTGCTCAATTATATATATATATATATAATTTTAAAAAGCAAACTTTGATTTTGACATGTTATATAAGGGACACAATTTTACTACACTATTGTCTTTAATGGGACTTGAGCCTTCACAGATGTGGGTTCTGGAACAAACTCCAGCGGGTACCAAGGGCCCACTGTACAATCATTTTATGTATGTTCAAAGACCGGAGTATCCATCAAACAGCTTGCCCTCATATTGCTGAAACTGTGTGAAAGTTTGGGATAGTTTTAGTGGCAGGTGCAACACTACTTTTGGAAAGAGTCAGAATTGGTCTTGCTGTGTGCAAGTGAAGTTTCTCCAGGATGCTATTAAACAATGGAGACAGGTGATTGAAATTTTCTGTTAAGCATTTTGAATGTTTTATGCCTGACTTCTGCAGCAGTTTTATGTATACCTGAATTTACAGTACTATTACATGCCTATGACCTCTGAATGTAGAGACCTTTTCTTTAAAACACAAAAAACCAAAACAAAACTGGACAAATCTAGTAATTTCCAGGCATGTGTTTACAGCATTACAGGCTTAGAAGACTTAATGCCCACGTAACTTTGTACTGCTATAGCTATTCTTTCTTCTGTTACAGATTTTAATAAATATATACACACACCACACAAGCCAACCCAATCCAGAGGTCCTAAGACAGGATACAAATTTGGAACGGTACTAGATTTCATCCAGTGTAATAACAACAAGATAATACACAGGACTTTAGCACACTAGGAAAAAAGATGGGACCATAATGGGATTATCCCATGAATAAAGAGGAATTCTAGCGCCATTTTTTATTCACTGAAAATCCAGTGAATAAAAAGTGGCGCTAGAATTCCTCTTTATTCATGGGATAATTGTGGGATAATCGCCACGTCGTATGACATCATGGGCTAATCTTTGCCAAATCGCATGATATTCATGGGAGCAACCCATTATGTTCCTTTTTCCTCATTGTGATAAAGTCCATAGTTATAAAAAGTTTATGGCCCTTAGTGAATTATCTAAAAAGGTCTATAACAATATCTATCATCTGTCTATACCCCTAAGACTTCAGGTTGCTCATCATGCTACTTGAGGACTTTCCTAAATAATAAATGTTTGCCTACTACTTCCCAAAGGAAAGACCTGACTGAGCTGTCTTCCATGTCTTATTCTCTGCAAACCTAAGGTGGATGTGCTGGTCAAATTGGTCTAAAGTAGTGGTTCCCAAACTTTGGCCCTCCAAGTGTGTTGGACTTCAGTTCCCAGAATACCTGTTGACCAAACTCCCTGGGGCTTCTGGGAGCTGAAGTCCAAAATACCTGGAGGACCAAAGTTTGGGAATTGCTGGTCTAAATGAAGACATTCTTTCTCTCTCTCTCTGTAGCTGCAATCACAGGGCAGAAATAACTCAGTTTGACACTGCAGAAATAACCCAAACTGACACCACTTTAACTGCCATGGCTCAATGCTATGCAATTCTGGGATTTTTTTTTTTTTCTGAGACATTGAGCCTTCTCTGTCAGAGAGCTCTGGTGGCACAATAAAATACAGTTCCCATGATTCCCTAACCCTAACCCTTAAAGTGGACTCAATTTGCACTATTTCTAGCAGTCTGCAAAGGCCCTTAGTCTCTAAGATGCTACAAAATTCATCTAATACTGATTCTACAAAGTGAGTAATTAAATTGGGGAAAAGAGAAAATAACACAAGAAGCAAAAGCAATCAGAAAGGAGCATATAGAGCTTAGTATAAGTAATAAACCTGTCCCTCCACATTCGCTGGTGTTAGGGGAACAGGACCCCCATGAATGTGGAAAAACTGCAAATAACAAAAACACTATGTTTTTAGCTGAGAGAACACCTCTCTAGGAATCTCTAGGTCCTCCAGTGCAACTCTGTGGTTAATATCTGCCAGACATTGACCATAGAATTGTGCTGGAGGAGCTGCAAATGCCTAGTGAAGTGTTCCCTCTAGGTCTTTCAGACCTTTAATGTTGACCATAGAGTTGTGCTGGAGGACCTAGATATTCCTAGAGAGAACATATTAATCAAATCCGTGAATAATCAAATCCGCAAAAGTCAAAGCTGCAAACCTGGAGGGACGAATGTATATTATGGTAAAACATATTAATAGGAGAAAAAAAGTATTCAAATAGTCAGAAATACAGTACAATGAAAAATGTCAAGGAGCTTTTTATTTTATTATTTTATTTTTGTTAATAGATGGTTAGATGTGTCACTAGCTGTGTGTGGATGTGTACATTGAATGAACAGGCCCTTTTGTTCTGTTTGTGTGGTAATGTCTGAGCGTATTTTTATGTGACTACTGTATATAATAAAAAGAGTATTCCAATAAATAAATATGGAGGGCGTTTTAGAATCCCCTCTTGGAGGGAAGGTTTGAAATGGAGGACGCGTCCTAGGAAAAGGAGGATTTCTGGTCACCCTGCCTCAGTCAGGCGGATAGCTTTGGGGAGGGTTAGAGCCCTAGGCTGGGATGTAGGACGTGTCCGGGATAAGGAGGGCGCGTGGCCACCCTGGAGGCGTGAGAAGGGAAGGAGGAAGGAACAACGGCCGCTGAGGGGGGAAAAAAGACGTTTAACCGCCCGCCTCAGGCAGGGGACAGGAGAGAGTGCGCGCGAGTGCGCGCGCGGAGGGAGGAAGCTGCGCGCGCGCGGAGGAGAGTCGGGAGCGCGCGCGGTGACGTCTCCAGGATGCGGACAGGTTTCTGCCTTCTCCTCTTCCTCCGTGTCTCAGGCGCAGGAGCAGGAGCAGCAGGAGCGGCGTCGGCTTCTCACCTGCCTCGCCCAGGGGCCCTCCCTCCCGCTCTCCCTCCCGCTCTCCCTCCCGGCCTTCCCCGCCGGACCCCCTGGAAGACCTCCGCCGGAGAAGGTGACTGTGGGCCGGGGCAGGGAAGGGAGTCTGAGCCCGGCTTTCCTCCCCGAAGGACCCCTCTGTGGCTCTCTGTGGAGAAGGTTTGGCCGGTTGAGGGGGCCCTTTCTCACACGAGGGAGGCGGCGGCGGCCTCGCCTTCAAGGTGACCAGGCGCCCTCCTTTTCCCGGACACGTCCTACATCCCACCCTCCTCCTGTCCGGGAGGGATTCCGCAGCCCCTCTTTAATTTTCTTTTTAAGGGAGCTTAATTCCCTTCCCAATTCCCGCCACCTCCACGTAGCCTGGAGCCTTTTAAACTTCTTGGTGTTGTTTTTTTAAATTGATACTAGTGTGTGTGTGTGTGTGTGTATATATATATATATATATTCTTTTACCAATTTCCAAGCTTACTGAAATCGTATCATAATTCCTAATACAAATACAAAATTCTTAATTCATTAAGTTACTTCAACATTATAGTACATGAAATACCAAAAATAATAGTATTTTCTTATTACACTTCCCTCGTTCTCCTCACATTAAGTCCCTTCTATTTTATCAAGATATTTACCCTTTTTGTCCCCCCCCCCCCCGTCAAATTCCCAAAAGGGCGATTCCCTCAACTCTAATTCATGTTACAGATCTCTTATTTCTATCTTTTAATCCTATCTTTCCCCCATGTTACTTGCTTTATTACTGCCATCTTTTTTTTTTTTGCAAAATTCTGTTATGGGAAACCATTCTTCTCTCTTTTCTGTATCTTTTTGATTCAGCTTCTTGTTTTCATAAATGATTTGGAGGGTGGGGTGAGGAGGAAAGTGCCCATCTTTGGTATCTTTTAGGACAGATCTTTAAGGCAGTGTGTTTCTTCTGCTCTCAGGTTTTGGGGGACAGTATGTCTTTTCTCCCTATTATGCCAGGGACCAGTTTGTGTTCACTGGTTTTTGTGGTTGTTGTCCTTGTTGTTGTGTGCCTTCAGGTCGTATGTTATGGCGACCCTAAATCTCTCTTCTGTTCCAAGTCCAGCAATTTAAACATTGGTCTGTACTGTTTTTCTGTCAGATCAGTTCTAACTTTTAAAATGGTATGAAGGTTAAACATAGTGGAAGGAAAAAAATGCAACCATTAATGTGGTGAATTTGCGTAATTAGAATGTATAATTAGAGTGATTTGCATAATTAGAATATTTTCATTATATGCAAATTAGGTGCCCAGGTTTTAAAAAGTGGAATATGGCAACCCTACCCTAAGGCAAACCTCTCATGGGGTTTTTCTTGTCAAGGGCGGTGTGTTTTGTCTGTCATCAGCATCTGACCTCACTTTGTACATTTCTCCTCCCTGTTTGTATACCCATGTGTTTGTTGTTGTTGTGTGCCTTCAAAGTTGTTTCCAACTTGTGGTAACCGTAAGATTTTCTATCAAGGGGTTTTCTTGGCAGGTTTCTTCAGAGGAGGTTTGCCACAGCCATCCTCTGAGACTGAGAGAGTGTGACTTGCCCAAGGTCGCCCCGTGGGTTTTCATGTTCCAGCCAAGATTCAAAATCTGGCCTCTCAGTGTTCTACATCATACTACACCATACATTCCCCCCCTTTTTTTTTGGCTGGCATCCAATGGCACACAGAGTGACCCTGGTCCATGGAGCACTACTTGGAGGAGCACTGATTTAGTCTGGTTTTTAGAACAACAGTGTTTTGAAGGGCACCAGAAGAAGATCCCTCCATGATGTGAGAATGGGTTCTTTGATGTCATACGAAGTTGACAACCAAATTAGTACATATTGAGGCTGAAAGAAGAAAAAGAAGAAAGGGCCTTTGCATATGCACTGCTCAGATCTCAGTTTACAATAACTGACTGGGAAAGGGAACATAGTGTTGAGAAGGGTAACTTTATGATAACATTAGCCAAGTGTGTCATTGCTGTAAAAATGGACAAATGCCAAGGCATAATTAGAAAATGAACTAAAGACAGAATTGTCAATATCATACTGTCCTTATTGTTGTTAACTGCCCTTGAGTTGGCCTGGACTCATGGTGACCCTGTGGATGAAACACCTCCAAGGCCTCCTTTCCTCCAATGCTCTGCTTGGCTCTGGCATGCAGTCTTCTCTTACTACTGCCTTCTACTTTTCCTAGTATTATCATCTTTTCTAATGAGTCATGCCTTCTTGTAATGTGGCCAAAGTATGACAGCTTCAGTTTTGTCACCTTGGCTTTCAGGGAGAGTTCCAGCTTGATCTGTTCTAGGACCTGTTTGTTTGTCTTTTTGTCATCCACAGTATCCTCAGCACTCTTTTCCAGCACCACATCTCAAATGAATTAATTTTCTTCCCATTTTTAACATCCATACATGGTGATGGGGAATATGATGGCTTGTATGATTCTGACTTAAGTGTACAGTTGTATATCTTTACTCTTTAGGATCTTCTCTAGTTCTTTTGTGGCTGCCCTTCCCATTCTGAATTTTCTTCTGATTTCTTGACTGCAGTCTCTATTCTGATCAATGTTTGATCTATCCTTATAACTTTAAGGCTGTTGTAGTACATCATTATAACTTTAGGTATAAGGATGTACTATTCTTCTACAAGGTCCCCTAATGGGGATTGCAAAAGAGGTGTCCCTGTTGAGATGAAAATGGATTTTAAATTTCCTGGACTTTAAAAATCACCCTATAGCCACATGGCCAGAAGGAGAAGGAGCCTGCCTGCAAAAGATATCCTCCCCACCATTTACCATCTCAACTAAAGACTGAAACAATATGTAGATCTCTGGCTAACATCTCCAGTTGTTTTTCTCCAGTTTGGTTTGTACCATCTTGTCTGATGAAGAAGCCCATGGAGCTTTAAAAGCTTGCAGCAAGTATATTGTGCATTTTGGCTGGCTAATAAAGTATCACTGATGGATTTTTGCTTGAATTTGCTAAATGGCCAACACACCTACCCCTGAATTGTACTCTTAGGGCATGTTTCTGTTTATTAAATAAGCTTGACTATTATTAATCTCAGTCCATGTGTTTGTGCATTTTAAAAGAAAGATAGCTTATTTTAACCATTCTTTCACTGTATATTATTTCTACTCTCAAGCAGTTCTAGAGGTGGCTTGCCTTAGCAGTGACAAAATCACAGTGTTTAAAATAGTCTAGAGTAAAGCCAGCAACATTTTTAAAAAGTGACCTATTATTAAAAAAATTGGAGTTGTGCAAATGCCGTTCCTTTTTAGAGGCAAAAAGCCGCCCTTGCCTCAGTGGTGACAGCTTTTCAGCACTCCTTTGGTGCAACATGTGTGAACGCTGCACCAAGGGAGCGCCCTGATGCCGCCCGCCATCTGGTTGGGTGGGTGGCATGACGGCGGAGTTGGGGCGGATGGTGTGCGGTTGCCACGACCTCAGTCCACCCCCAGGCCGGCCCTTTTGGCTGGTCTCTACAGCCCCATAGTCACCTACATGTTCCTGTAGCCAGATTTTTCCTCACGCATATTTGCCTGCGACATTAGAATGTGGTTGCAAGCACCTCACATTACTATGAACTTGTCCTCTGCCTCATCCATGTTACAACTATTCTGCCATATAAGAATCTTGTGCTGAAGTTAGGGAGTGACTAAATAAGGTTGTGGGAAATGTGCACAAGCTTTAGAGTGCTCCTGAAAGTTGGCTACACAGGTTATTTGTTTGTAGAAGGGTGGAAATGGTTTTGGTGAGCCATGTAACATCATTTCACATTCAGAAGAAAGGGGGAAAATTGGTCTGTTACCATCAATTTTAATTCTTTTTTGCTTTATTTTTTCCCTTGGTTTGTTTTAAAACTTTTTGCACGCTAAAAAGTCAGAGACAAAAAGTAGATTTCAACCCTTGCTGCAAGGTACTTTGAACACAGGTGAGGGTAAAAGAATGATTAATTGACCTAATATGCTTTGAGCTACCAAGTAAGGACTGTTGCTAAACCAAGGGGTGGGCTAAAGTGAGGACCCAGTAAGGACTTTTGATGACAGTGGTTTAGAAAGAGATGGGGTGTTTTGAATTGTTTTGAGACTGATACTCTTAACAAGTGCAGACTTGTTAAAAGTGAATGTTGTTTGTGATTAAGTGATGCACTGTCTTTGAAAATTGTAGTGCTAATATTTTTCTCTGTAGACAACATTATACAGTATTTGTTGTTTTTAAGACCTGTCAAGTTGGTTTCAACTTATGGTCATCCATGAATGAGAGACTTCCAACTCACCCTGTCATCAGTAGCCCTGCTCAGGTCTTGCAGACTCCTGCTATGGCATCCTTTATCACGTCTATCCATCTGGAATGTTGGTCTTCCTCTTTTCCTACTGCCTTCTACTTTGCTAAGCATTATTGTCTTTTCTAATGAATCATATCTTATGATATGACCAAAGTATGACAGTCTCAGTTCAAACACATTTTCTTCTAGGGTGTTCATTTAATCTCCAGGGGTAGACAAACTGTCCCCTTTAAGGGCAGAGGGACTTCAGCTCCCAGAAGCCTCAGCCATGTTGGCCAATAGTCTGGGATGTTGGCCAATAGTCTGGGATTCTGGGAGCTGAAGTCCCTCGGCCCTTAAAGGGGACAGTTTGCCTACCCCTGCGACACATTTATTTACCTTTTTTAGCTGTTCACGGTATCTGTAGAATACTTCTCCACTAATACATTTCAAATGAGTTGATTTTCTTCCTGTCAGCTTTCTTCACTGTCCAGCTTTCACAACCATACATAGAAATGGGAAATGCAGTGGCATGAACAATCCTAACTTTATTATTCAATGCTATAGCTTTACACTTCAGGATCTTGTCTAGTTCTTTCATAACTACACTTCTAAGTCCTGGTCTTCTGATTTCCTGACTGCAGTCTCCATCCTGATTAATAACTGAGCCGAGGTATGGAAATCTTGAACTAATTCAGTGTTTTTGTTGTCTAGTTTGAAGTTATGTAAGTTGTCTTTGGTCATTATTTTTGTTTTCTTCATGTTCAACTGTAAACCTGCCTTTTGCATTTTCTTCCTTGACTTTCTTGAGTAATCATTCCAAGTCTTTGCTATTTTCTGCTATTAGTATGGTATCATCTGCATATCTTAAATTGTTGGATGTTCCTTCTTCCAGTTTTCAAGCTTTGTTTCTCAGAGTTTGCATATGATATTTTTAGTATGCAAGTTAAACAGATAGGGTGATAAAATGCAGACTTGCTTGACCCCTGTTGCCAATTGGAAACTGTTCAATTTCTCTGTATTCTGTCCTAATAATAGCCTTGTGCCATGAGTATAGCTTATGTATAGGACAATCAAATGTTCTGGTGCACCCATTTTTTAAAGAGTGATTAATAGTTTTGCAATTTTTACATATACGACTTTAGAAAAGTCAATTCTCATGTCTCTGCCCTTCTTATAAATTCAGAGTTTTGCATACAATTTGTAAATATGACTCTTATGTTGTGAAAGAGTATGATATGAAATGTTTTATAAAGATAACTGAATATTTACTATTTTAGTGCAAATAAAAAAGCCCTGCTTGTGTGTGTTCTAATGACTTGAAATTATTAAAATGGATATGACTATTACTATAGATACCAGAAATGTTGTAATAGAGTCATATTCAGTGCTGTCCTTCAATTAAGAGAAGACTCGTTGATCCAGCATAAGTTTCCATGAACTGAAGGGTGTGTGTGACAATACCTTTGCAACTTTCCCCAAATTATTTTCTCCCTTTTTCATATCCAATGTGTTCTGAGTGGGGATCCTTCACTTGTGGCCCATGCTCTGTATTTCTTTGTTGCAAAGTGGTTTTGACTTAAGAAAAAAGTGAAAACTTCCTCTCACCTTCCTCTTTGAAGTGCTCCCAAATGCTCATAAAGGGAAAAGTGGTGCCCTTTAGCATTCCCTTTGGCAACTGCCCAAGTCAGTCTGCATTTATGGCATGGCACTTAAGCTCTTGTCTAAACCCATCCCTTTGTCCAACAAACAGGAAGAGATTACCTACGCTTTGCGTCAGGCAGTTCTGTTCATTTGTTTTGTGGGTTTGTTTATACAAGTTCTAAAATGAACTGAGGATAGAATTTTAAAGATTCCAATTTATGTAAACTTGTTTTAGACCAAATACATTTTTCAACCTAACTGTATTGCATAAGTCTTACCACACTTCATTTGGTCATAACTTAAAGAGCTGACTTTGCTCCACCCTAATATGAGAGTGTTTGTTCAGGATAGTTTTTCCCTCTTTTTTCAGGAAGATATCTGCTGTTTTCGTACATATCCTTCACTTAAATTGCAGACAAGTTATCTTTTCCCCACATCTGTTTTTAGAAACAGAGAACTGTTTCAGTTTTCTTCTCTACACTCTTGCAAGGCTTTGATACATGAGGTGCCTGGAGAAGATGGTCATGTTTCATTGAGTTGGTGATCATCTGGCTTTACACCACCACAGTGATGACCCTTCTGACTTTCGTTATAGCACCTATATAGGAAATGCTTTTCTGTTTCTTGATCTGGTTATGCTGCTGAATTGTTTCACTGTGCCTATGTGGTTAAAAGGCCTCTGTCTTCATGAGTTCTGCTCATGCAGTATAGGTGTATGATGAGAATCTAGGACCATGTCTGAAGGGAAGGCATTAAACCTGGCCTTGCTGACTTGATCCTGAGCTTTCAAGCATTGCAATGATACTGAGGGATAAAACCATCTAAAATAATCTTTGTCACTCATATAATATGCTAAGACCCCAGAGGGACTGGTAATTTTATCAGTGCAGATACTTGGTAAATGTATGTGGTAGAAGTATGCATTAAAAAGATTGTGTTAGAGACGAATATGGTTGTGACAAAAAATAAAAATACAGTTGCCCCTCCGTTTTCGGGGAGGATCCATTCCAGACCCCACCCCCTAAAAACAGAAAAATGCCAATATTCAAGCCCTATTGGCTTGAATGGTGGCCCGCGCCCACGAGCATCCACAGTCACCTGCAGGTGCATGCCATGGGCATGTGCCACATTGTAAAACCTTCCGTTTGCCCCCCACGGATGGGCAAGGGACATGGGCTCGAAGTTCATGAAAACGGAGTGACAACTGTAGTCCATTTCTTTTAGGTAGAAGAGGGATTTTGATATAAAGAAGAAATTGCAGCGCTACTAACCATAATCGTAATCAAATGTTTCTTACTACAATCAAATGTAGACTAGTGTTGTGGTGCAAGAAGGTTGTGCAGTTGTGTTGCAATAAAGTGCTTCCATTTCTTCCCCCTTGTTAGTGGAATTTTGTGGAAAGAAAAAGGCTGGGAGAAGCAGTGGGAAAATATATCAGGATTCCAAGTGGAAGATGATGTCTGGATTGCTCCCTTTCCATGTTCTGTGAATGAGCTAGTGCAATTGAATAATAAAAGACTTGTCTGGAAACACTGTAGGATCTTTTGGGCAGGAAAGCTTGAAAATTTTAGCTTTCGTTGTTTTACTGCTAGGAGGAAGTGGTATCGTTAAGCAAAGCAACAAAAACAAAGTATAGTGGAAGTGTGAGATCTTTCTGCATAGAAAATGTAGGAAAGTGAAAGTTACTGCTCCGTGGGGCTATAATAATTAGTGCTCAGTCCAAATTGGGAGAGTGGAGAAAGTCATCTTATGAACGTGATCCTGAACTCAGGATGACAATGCTCATTGAACATTTGGACCAAAAGAAAACTGTGTCAAAACTATGTAGTGATGATATTGAACTCCCACTTTCATTTGGGTGAAATGAGAGTGTAACATAGTATGGAAAGTTTACATGTTATGTCAGTTAGGTTGACCATTCTACCAATGGTATATGTAGTTGAGTACAACTTTGTTTCTGTTATAAAATCATTTTCAAAATAAAGGGATTCTAGAGACAACTCTATAAGTAAATATTTTGATGGATAAAAATTACAGTGATGATTATATAAGCGAAGCATACTGTTCTTGCAAAAATAAATCCTCATGTGTTTACTTAGTAACTTTTTTGAGAACATAGTAGCATCCACTAGACAAAAAACAAAATCTCAAACTGTCCACAAATAAGGAAAATTTGGACTTCTTCTAAATATTTTTCATGTCAAACAATTGCACATACAACAATAAAAATGTTTTATTTGGCTGAAAACATACAGTGAAATAACTTGGCAAAACAGTTGGTGATGTTATACGTCATTTTGAAGATAAGATGAGGAGTTCCAGACATCTTTATATATAGAGCTTTTGACACAATGTTTTGATTGGATTACATTAATACAAAATACACTCATCAATGGCTGGTCAGAAAAAAACTTCAGATGGTATTTCCCAGAGAGATGTCAGGATTGCTGTTCTGAAACTTTCTGTAAGAAACAAATCTTAGGCACAATGAGGCTTTCTTGCCCTCAAGTTTTTTTTATGGAGTTACAATTTCCTTTATTATTTGGGGTTTTAAAGAGAAAGTAAGATGTGCCAAAACTTTGACATTGCCAAGAGACCTTGCTTCATTTCTTCTAGCAGTGTTCTTTAGGAACCCTGGTGGCGCAGTGGTTAAATGCCTGTACTGCAGCCACTTACTCATAAACCACAAGGTTGCGAGTTCAGTACTAGCCAGGGTTCAGGCTTGACTCAGGCCTGCATCCTTCTGAGGTCGATAAAATGAGTACCCAGCTTGTTGGGGGGCAATGAGCTTACAGTTGTAAACCGATTAGACACTGCATAGCGCAGTATGAAGCAGTATATAAATGAAGCTTTGCTTTTTATTGTCTGCTTTACCATGTCATTCCAGCATAACACATTGATTCTGATTTGATTATAAGTGCACCATTTCATTCTAAAGAACCTTCCTCAGCCTTGTCAGAAGTAGGAGTACATATGTTGTATACAACTAAGCATACAATTGACATTCCATTAAGAAGTTACCCAGACCTTCCACTAGTATTATATTACTTCTTGGGGTATGGGTATGTAGTTCAATAAGATCTCCTAAAATAAGAGTATTTAGTTATGTTCATGAAAACTCCATAGGAATATACCCATGCTCACATTTCCTTTTTATTTCCCACCTGCCCCCAGATATCTGAGATGTTGATATGAGGAACTAATCTTTCCAGGTTGATATGATGAACAGCTCTTTCCAGCATGAATAAAGTAAAAATGGCATCAGAAAAAAGGTAAGTGGATAAAAAGTAAATGTTGAGATGTCTAATTACATGTGTAGGAGTTTTTAGACACCTAGGTCTATATTCCTAGAATATCCCTTGTAAAATCAACATAAAATGACATTTGTGAATATTATGGAAAGAGTGGCTTTCCTGTGTTTTCTGTAAACCACCAAATAAAAGCTTTGATTTATAGATTAAAATTTAGCTATGGGGGGGAAAAGATTCTGTGGACTTGCTTCCATGAAGGTTACTAAGACGTACTACTTCCTTCTTCCAGAGAAAAGATTTGATGGAAAATGTTTCTTTAAAATCATCAGATAATTTGTCTTTTAGTATGAAATTCTTGTATTTTCCCATTTCTGGATGGGGATCACAGGGAACAAAATTTGACAGTGGTTAGTTGAAATAAATAGATTGTTTGTGTGTCAGTTACAAAACCTTGAACTTAATTGTTTTGGTTTTGAAGCAATTACATTTGTTCCAATGTAGGTTTGTTCTTTATTTCTCAATCTGAAGAAGAAACTATAAAGAGTGTTCACTCTTAAAGTATTGTCTGTAAAGATTAACAGCTATACCATTTAATGAATTTCGCAACCTTTACTTTCAGTGAGGTTTTGCAATATGTAAATTTTATTTAAATTTTCTGAGACATAAGTACCTACAATAATTTGTTGGGAGTTCAAAAAATCACAAAAGGAATCAATAAAAAACAACAGTAACCTTTTAATACAATTAAAATCATCATGTTAAAACAGTACAAAGTTATTTAAAAGGAATACAAAAGTTAAATAAAGTATGTGCCCCAACAAGAAGCCTCCCTGCGAGTGATTACATATTAAAAGTCTGCTTAAAAAACAAAAAGGTTGTTGCCTGCCAGCAAAAGGAGAGCACGAAGAGGGCCAGCCTAGCTTGCCACAGAGAATTCCAGAAGGTGGGAGCAGCCACTCAGAATGCTGTCTCTCATATCTTCACCCAGCAAGTCTGTGACAGTGATGGAACCCAGAGAAAGCCTTCCTCTGAAGATCTTAGAGGTTTTTTTTTTTTTTTTTTGGAAGATATAGTCTTTCAGATAGTCTGGATTGAAATCATATAGGTCATGACCAGCACTTTGAGTTGTGGCTGGAAACAAGTTGGTAGCCAATGAAGCTGTTTTAATAAGTGAGTTATATACTCCCTATAACTGGTCCCAGTCATTCTGGCCACATCATTTTGGAGCCACTAAAGTTTGAAAACAATTTCCAAAGACATTCCAGTGTGTTATAGTAGTCCAAATGGGATGTAATCAACACTTAGGTCACTGTAATCATATCTGACATCTCAAGGAATGGACACAGCTGGCACACTAGTTTTAGTTGTCCAAATGGCCACTGCTGAAACCTGGGCATCTAGGCTTAGAGTTGAACCCAGCAAAACACCCAAGGTGTGAGCTTGAGATTTCAAAGGGAGTGTAACTGCATTCAGCACAGATGGAGTCCCTATTCACTGATCTGCTTTTTGACTGACCAGGAGCACCTCTCTTTTGACTGGGTTAAGTTTCAATTTCTCATCCATTCCATTACTGACAACAGACATTAGTTCAGAGACAGCTTCCTTGGAATCAGATGGAAAGGAGAGATAGAGTAGGGTGCCACTGAACTCCTAAACTTTGGAGACTGCTCCCAGTGATTTCATATAGATATTAAACAGGATGGGGAACAAATTAGAGCCCAGAGGGAACCCACAGGCCAATGCCCAGGGCATTGAACAGGAGTCCTTCAACACCATCTTCTAATTTGCCCTTCCAGGAAAGACCAGAGTGGTTCTAGTCCTTCCTGGAAGTGCAAACTCAGAAAGTGGTGCTAGAGGACTCCTGTTTGACCTCTTGGTCTTTGGCCTGTGGGGTCCCACAGGGCTCTGTTTTGTTACCTGTGTGCCCCCAAGTTCCACTGCAGAGAGGTGGCCCAGAAGGATAACATGGTCAATGGTGTCAAAAGCCACTAAGAGACCCAGCACAACTAACAGGAACACACTCCTCTTGTCCAGTTCTCTGTGTAGGACATCCATCAAGGCTACTAAAGCTATCTCCATCCTGGAATGAAGCCAGATTGAAATGGATCTAGATAATCTATTTCATCCTGGAATGAATGGATCTGGGAAGCCACCTTCTAGGTCTAGGACCTTGCTCAAGAAGAGAATATTTGAGGCTGGCCTATGTTTCTCAAGCATGGTGGGGTTTGAGGAGTTGTTTTTTTAGTAACAGTCTCACCCCAGCTTCCTGTAGACAGGATGGAAATCTTTCTTGTTGCTGTGAAGCATTCACCACTCCCTTTACCCACTCAACCAGTCCCACTTAGCTGCTTTCAGAAGAAAGGAAGGACAATGTGTTGTTGGCTTTCACTTCTCCAAGGATTCTGTCCTTCTTCTTTGTGGCCTCTGCAAATCACACAAATGGGTTATTCTGTGCCTGTACAGCAAACTTCGGAACCTTCTTAGAGCTATTAGAGGCGTTTTGGCGGTAGCCCCGTCCACTCTCCAACTGCCTTATTGGCTGGTTTCCCACTTAAACCCTCAGTTCCTTTTATCACCACAGCAGCAGCATCTAGAGGAACTCTTCAGAGATTCATTTTCCTGTCACACTTTAAAATTGCCTTTTGATGGTATTTTGCATTTTGGTGGTATTTTTTAACATCATCGTTCATATTTTAAGAGAAGTGCTGCAATTTCTGTGAGAATCACAGTCTTACATGCGAATTTAATTTCTGAGGTGAAGTTATTTCAACGACCACTGAGGTAAAAAAATTTCTAAAATGTCCGCTTGCCTTTCTGGTGTGCTTGGCAAAGGTCCTTTATACCCAAAATGGGGACAGTTACTCTTTAGGAAAACTTAAAACATCACCTGCCTCACTGGCGTGCTTGACAAAGGCCCTAAGGCCGTTTTTACTGTGATATATATATATATATATATGTATGTATGTATGTATGTGTATATATATATATATATATATATATGTATGTTATGGCAACTTGCCCTGCTTTGTGCTCAGCTAAGGTACATTGTACTTCTGAGGAGAAGTTTTTATGTGGTCGCTGACCTCTATGTCGCACGGCTAAAGCTCACCGCACTCACCCTACTCTGACCTCACAGGGTCAAACTGACTGGCTTGGAGCCCTACGTGGATCCTCATTTGTCCCTTACTCTCCAGAGTCAAACTGATTGGCTTGGAGCCCGACTTCAATTCTCGCTGGTCCCTGACTCTTTGGAGTCAAACCGATTGGCTTGGAGC
Organism: Phrynosoma blainvillii; assembly: GCA_026167975.1. Classification (NCBI taxonomy): domain Eukaryota; kingdom Metazoa; phylum Chordata; class Lepidosauria; order Squamata; family Phrynosomatidae; genus Phrynosoma; species Phrynosoma blainvillii. The sequence goes on from JANUYF010000002.1 coordinate 100,612,246, forward strand.
CTGACTTCCATCCTCATTGGTCCCTGACTGTCCGGGGTCAAACTGATTGGCTAGCAGCTCGACTTCGATCCTCGTTGGTCCCTGACTCTCTGGGTCAAACCGATTGGCTTGCAGTCCTGTATCGATCTTCGTAGGTCCCTGACTCCCCGGAGTCAAATCAATTGGCTTGGAGCCCTACATGGATCCTCATCAGTCCTTGACTCTGTGGAGTCAAACCAATTGGCTTGCAGCCCTGCATGGATCCTCATCAATCCCTGGTTCTCTGAGGTCAAGCCGATTGGCTGGCACCCCTACGTGGATCCTCGTTGGTCCCTGAATCTCCAGCATCAAATCAATTTGCTTGCAGTCCTATATCAACCCTTATCGGTCCCTGACTCTCCGGGGTTATACCGATTGATTCACGGCCCAATTTCGATCCTCGTTGATTCCTGACTCTCTGAGATCAAATGGATTGGCCCGCAAGAAATTTTATATCGTGCCTTCCTCAACCATTGGGTGATAGCCAGGTCAGCATCACAATGTTGCCACAGTCTGGTTTGGACTCAAGGCTGTGGTTGCTCCCTCCATACCAAGGTCAACTACCACCAAGCTTTCAATTAGAACCATGATTATTCCCTCTATACTGAGGTGCAATACTGGCTCACTGTCATGGTCAGCCCTGAGGAGGACTTGGAGGACGAGGAGGAGGATGGGTCTCCTCCAGAGAAGGAAGAGATGCAGGCTCCACCTGGTTCTCATTCTGCTCTCCCAGCCCCAGAGCAGGAAGAGATACAGGCTCCACCTGGCTCTCATTCTGCTCTGTCTGAGCCAAGCCCGGTTCTCCCAGCCCCAGAGCAGCCAGGTCCTAGTGCTCCTTTCTTGGAGGCTCAGCTGCCTAGTGGGGAGAAGCAGGAGGATACAGCAGAGCCAGTGCCTTCCTTTAGGCAGAGGAGAGCTGAGAGTGCTGGCAGTCGCAGGTCCAGGAGACTAGCTGAAAAGCAGCTGCTGAACAAGCCTCAGCTGGCACTGAGGTAGGATTTGACTATTTAAACAGTTGCAAGAGGCTTCCTCAGTGCCAAGACTTATTGTAGTTTCCTTGGGAGATTACGGTCAGTGTGGCTCCTTGTTTTCTGCTTTGTGCCTCTCGCTCTTGCCTTGTGGAACTCAGTTGCCTTGACCTTGGACTGGACTGGACCTTTGCTGATTGCTGCCTGCCCTGACCTTAGACTGACTGACACTGATTTCTGGACTCTGCCTTGCTGGTGCTTCAACTACAGGAAGGTTTGTGGCTGGCCTTGCTGTTTGCAGCTCACCCTTTCCATCCCTAGCAGCTGTGGGAACTGAGGCTGGCTGTAGTGGAGGACACTCACGCTCTCCCTGATTTGGGACCATAGCCTTTCCCTCTGTACCGAGGGCCACTACTCTGCCAAATTCAGAGCCATGCTTGTCCCGCCCTTTTGAGGCCCATTGCAGCTCCTACCAGTAATCACTCATTCAGCCCCAAACTATGATCACCCTAGCACACACTCAGTGGGATTCGAGGCTGTGATTATTGCCTCTATACCGAAGTCTACAATTGCATGCCTCATTCTGCTTCCCATTTCATTCGAATTTGAGCCGGGTTTAAGGTTGCTCCCTCGATGCTGAGGGATGGCAGAGTTAGCCAGATATGCAGCATCAAATTTGCCTCCATGTCAAGACCTGATATCATGGCTATCTTTATATATAGCTGATTCAGAAGACGTGGTGCTCCCTCCATACTGAAGGAGGGCACCACAATTCCCATGTTACATTCTTATGAGGACGTGCTTTTGTCTCTGTTCACCAGAGCACTCTTGATACGAACAGTCCTCCAGTCATCACAGAACTGAAGGATCAAACTCAACAATTGGCTTGCTCCCTCTATACCTAGGGACACTACCATTATGTGCTTGGTACCAGCAATGCCAAGCAATATTCTTGTATCACTCACTTGATACAGATAAATTCTGGGATGTGCTTGGTCTCCCTGTACTGGGACCAATACCATTATTTTAGACTGCCAAATCGAAGATATGAATGCGCTCCCATACTGAGGACCATAACCATTCCAGGTTTGCCACGACTGTTACTGAGGTGGTCATACCCCCCCCCCCCCTTTTGCAGATTGGCATTTATGCCTTCATTACTCCCTATTGGTGGCTTTCAGAATGTACTTGTTCCCTCCATGTCAGAGGGATGTTTTCACTTCCCCTGTGCAAGAGTCAGTGAATGCAGTTGGTGTATTCTTTCCAAGGGCCACTGCATATAACAAGGAATATAATTCGATGTGTCTGGGAAAGCAGCCAATAGAGTAGCTGATAAGAACAATGCCAGGCTCAAGCATAAAAGCAGTTGCAAAGTAAAGTACCAGTCTGAATGTTCCAAGAAGCCAAAACAGGGATTCGAGAGTCCACAAAGCAAATCAATGAATACAGACCGAGGTCCAGGGTTCCAGCAAGCAGAATCCAGTCCAAAGGTCACGAATTCCAAGTCAGTCCAAAGTCAGTCAGGGAGTCGAGAGTCCAATGCTTCAACCAGCAAACTCAGATAAGCTCTGACAAAGAGCTCAGCTTCTCCTAGCTGTTTATATGGCCCAGCTCCCACTCACAGCTGTTTGGACTTAGCTGCACGTTTCTCATCTAACCTGAGAGAATGCCGGAGGCACACCCTTTCTGGCCTTCTCTGACTAAAGGTAAGTACCTCCGTGTCCTGCTCTTCTACATCTCCCAGGCCTGGAACCTCTGCTGGGGGGAGGCTAGGCTGCTAAGGCAGGGGCTGTGGTTCAGTGGGTCCCACAGAGCTAGGTCCAGGTTCAGCTAAGTCCACTGGAGCTGGTAGAGCTAAGCTAGAACCTGGTTCAGCATCCTCATCCTCTGAGTCCTCCATGTCCTCAGCCTGGCTGGTCCTGACACTATGCCCCATACACACACCCCTTCCAAAGGGTTCTTGTCGGTGCCACTCACATCTATGAAACGTGACAAATTACTGTTTGGTATCTACCTGGGACGAGCTCATCTCATATACTGACTGCCGATTTCAGTGCAATCTTCTTGGGCCTCATTTCAGATGGGAACTGCGTCAGTTCTTTCTCATTTGCCGCCCTGGGCAGGAATGCCTCTGGGAACATCCCTCCAAGTTGAGCTTCCATTTCACAGATTTGTCCACCCCTGTGGACACTGCATGATCTTGGGACGTGCATACTTGTCCCGTCTCTTCAGGCTGACTGATGTCATAATGTCTGGTTCTTCCAAGCCTCTGGTCTCAAGGCATCATTTCTGGTGAGGTGGTGATATTTCAGGTCTCCACCTGCAATCCTGCCAAGGCTATCTATGCTCTCTGCAAACGTCCTGAGTCTTCTCTCTCCATTCAGGGAAGCCTGTGCTCCCCCCTATCACAGTGCACTTCATGCTTCATCACGCACCCCGTGTCTATACAATGAAAGATTCACTCCTGGTTAGGAGCTGGACTGGTGGCTCTTAACAGCTCCCCTGTTCTAAAATTCTTCTCTCATGACCCATTCATGACAAGTTGACATCATACTGCTCCTGGTATACTGTTGTTTATCAGTTCTCACCATTCCTGCCAAGTCATGTTGTCCTTGATACAACCTCTGCAGGACATCACGGGATGGGATAACATTCCCACAGGGATCTCTTTCTACTTACAGTGTGAAATCCCTTTACTTTTATAATGCTATGACTAGTCTTCTAGTCATCACACCAGCCACTATTATTTTCTCTGAATTTTCACCAAGAACTGCATGTTTCATGCTGATAGCCTGAAACGTTACGTTCAAACACAGTGTGCTTTGTGAATCACAACAATTGGATATTGTGATATTCTCACTGTCCCTGTTGTCAGTGTCTTTGCTATGACTAGATGAGGTGCTATTCCTCCTCTCTGATGTCCACCACTATTCCAGAAATTGTTACTGGAGCTTCTCCAGTTCGATGCCATTAGGCTCTCTCTGTATGAATGGACTATCTAGACGTCCTACTGCCCAGTTGTGGTGCAGGCAGTTGTTTTCTGCCGCTATTGCTGGTGATGCCCAACCATCTCATTGCTGAGCATAGATGGTCTATTTCACATTCTATGTGAACGCTTAGCTCTAGATTGTTTAATGTTCTAGGTGTTGTCTGTTGATGCCATAATCTTCAAACAATGGCTTAGAGGCTTTATTAGGTCACTGCCCTTTTCCCACTTGAAAGATTCCCTTTGACACTTCTTCAAATTTGAGGGTTTGGTAAACCTCCTTTTTCCTGATTGCCAATGTCACAACCTGGACAGCCTAACATTGTTGCAAGTCTGTTGCCCTTCGCATCAGTTTCCATTCATCTCCTGGATCAGACAGAATCTGTATACCTTTCCTTCTTGTTGCGGTATTTGTCTACTATTCCTTGTCTACTTGCAGTAGTGAACGTCTTTTGCTACCTACTGGATAGCTTTGGCATAATTTCCATTGCTAACAAACCTGTGTTGTCTAGGTCAGAGATTCTCCCTTGACCTTAGCCATACATCTGCCTTGTTATCACAGTCACCATCGAGGTCTATCAACCTTGACTGTGCAACATAGGGGTTAGCTGGCAAGCCTTTTTTTTTTCTGCCACTGTGCATGTTCTCACCTGCATTGGTGACTGTTTCCACTATGTCTCGGTATTGGAATTTCAGCTTGACTCATGTAGAGTCATATTAGCGGGATGATTTGCCCCTATATTTACATGCCTGGGGCTCAGACTTGCAAAGGGTAATTGTGCTTGAGGCAATGTGCCATCTCATGTGGCATGGCACTCCCTCCTCCGTTGCCCAAAGCTTGCTAGTCTAACCCATTTGTGTGATTTGCAGAGACCATGAAGAAGAAGAACAGGTTGCTTATCTGTAACAGTATTTCTTTGAGTGGTCATCTGCGAATTCACACAAATCCCACCCATCCTCTCCTCAGGGTGGTGCCCTGCCTCTCCTTTGATCCTGGGCTGCTGCTTTGGCATCCATGGAACTGAGGATTTAGGTGAGAAACTGGCCAATAAGGCAGTTGGAGAGTGGGCAGGGCTACCACCAAAACACCTCTAATAGCTCTAAGAAGGTTCCGAAGTTTGCTGTGCAGGCGCAGAATAACCCATTTGTGTAAATTTACAGATGACCACTCTAAGAAATACTGTTACAGGCAAGCAACCTGTCCATATCCTGAGGCTCCACAAACTGAAACATATCTAGTAACATGGGACAAACATATGCCAAAATTCCATCCACTGGACTTGTTTCAACTACTATACCTTCCAAGTCCAAGTGGTCCCAAGCAAATTCTTCACAGTGGGCTGTTGAGTGGTATTTGTTTTCTTCTTGTTGGCCAGTAAAATGCCCTGAACCACTTGAGATAGGTCTGCTGGATGACACTGTGCAGGCACAATGGTGGCAAAGAAATATAATATCTTTGCTACCACCATTACCATAGCATAGGGTTTCTAGTGAGCTCTGTGTTTGATTGGACTGATTCCAAGTCTTCCACCATCATTGCTCTAGTCTTTGTCAAATTCATTTCACCACTACCAGTTCTCTAGTGAAATCGGGGGGGGGGGGGTTAGCTGGCTCCACTCCATTGGAGGGCACTCTTAGGAGTGACTGTGTCCATTGCTCTGATTATGTCCCTGTTCAACAGATCATCTAGGGTTTGAACAGGATTACCAGCTGAGGCAACAGGAAATTCCCCAAGAGCCATCAAGAAACCATTCTCTTGGGGCAGACCATCCTAATTGGCCCCCTTCCCCTGCAGAGGCTTCAAGTCCCAGTGAGTCTAAATCTCACCAGGTAGTGAACAGTCCTCAGCCAACACAGGAAAGGAGACTTGATCAGCAGGGTGATACACCAACAGAATTCCTGATTTGTCCTGGCCACCCACCTTCAAAAACACACTCAGGCCCAGAAGACTTTGCGACAGGGCACCTAGTGGTTTACTGGCCTTCATTGAGCAACAAATTTTCAGCCCAGGGGGCCTGTTGCCAAGGCTATGCAGACTATATGAAGTGGGGGACAGCTTGGGGGTAACCAACATCTTGTGAAACACCCTTTCTACCACTGTCTTCTCATTCCATATTCCATATGTGAAGACATTTTTATTCACACAGGCATTTGGTGGGTGAATTTTTCTGGTGTAATGTGGTGTGCTGTTTTAATGTTAGATTTTTTTAGTGATCTTAACTGCTTTTTTTTACTTATGTTTTAATGTTGGTAATATTTAATTAGCTTTTAACTTTTGTAATCAGTGTTTTAGTTCTGCCTTTTTAAATTACTGTAACCTGCCTTGAATCCCATTGTAGGAGAAAGGCGGGTTTTAACTCCTTGAAATAAATAAATAAATAAATAAATATCTGCTCATTATTGTTACAATGGCTGCTCCCTGGGTTGCTTCCCCTCCCATGTAACATATTTCCTTCTTTTGCCAGCAGGCAGATTGTTTTGTTTTAAAAACATACCACAACTTCCAATAAAAGACAGCCACAAACCCCATACACTCCTCCCCACTCCAAACAAAATACTGACCCTCTCCCTTGCTCCACTCCTGAAGCAGCTCCTGCAAAGGAGCAACCCTTCTTTGGTGTTACCCCTTTGTCATTGGGCCTGCTGGTGATGAACCATTGTAGCAGGCACCCAGTACCTATCCCCTTTCAAAAGGGACAGGCAGTCCCCTGACTTGTTAGCTGGTAGCTGGTTGAATGCCTGAATAGGTCTCTAGTATAGGTCTCTAGAACAAGCAGCAGTCCACCAGGAGAGAGAGAGAGAGAGCAGCAAGCAGGAAGCAAGCAAACAGCAGACTTCTTTCCTGGGAAGATGGAAGTGATTATTTTTATCTCCCTCTCATGTGCTGTCTTCTGCAGATCTTGGGATTTCCTCAGATCTATTGATAAATCCCTCTGCCTTATGGATTGTCATATTTTAGCTGCATAAAATTATTGCTTGGATAACACATTCACTATAAATATATCTGATATACTAATCTGCCTTTCAAACATGTGGCTTTTATAGTAGTTTGGAAATGGGTATTGTTCATTTCTGCTTTTTACTCCCAAACTGACAGCCACTTGCAGTCATGCTAATGATAGAGGTGTTTATCAAGAATGGGAAACCTGTCAACTTCCTGATGCTATCAGTAGCTGGAAGTTGCCCACCCCTGTTTTTAATTTGCTCACAACAAATTATACCTGATACAAAAAAAAAATGTGAAAGATAGAATTTGAATGTTTCTTTACTAATAAATATATTTTATGCTCTAGACCAGGGGTAGGCAACCTGTCCCCTTTAAGGGCCGCAGGACTTCAGCTTCCAGAAGCCTCAGCCATGTTGGCCAATAGTCCCATGTTGGCCAATAGCTCCTGGGATTCTGGGAGCTGAAGTCCCTTGGCCCTTAAAGGGGAAAGGTTGCCTACCCCTGCTCTAGAATGTCTGGTGATTGTAACAACATCCACAATAGTTTTGATTTTTTTTTAAAAAAAGTGTTCTTACACACACAATTGGATACAAAAAGTGCACAAGCCGAAGGCAGCTTTTTCCCATATACCTCCACTGATTTAACCTTTATATACTGCAAAATTTATAAAAGACTTTAATGTAAAATTCTACACAATCTATTATTATTCTACTTTTGAACACTCCTTATATTATTGATGGAAGCTGTGCTCTTCTTTCAGGTAAATAAAGTAAAAAAAACCCATATGCTAAAATAATTAAAAGCATGCTACATGTAGTTATTGTAAGGTGTGAAGTAGCTCTTCACCCACTATATTTTAAAGAAGTCTGTCACCAGAATCATTTCATTAAATTCAGTATAACTGTCTCAGATGATGGGAATGATTTGCTTCCTGACTAGACGTAAAAGAACTGTATCCTTATGACATGAATTGGTTGCCCTGGTAACTTACCGGGATGCACTTGTGTCTGTGAGAAGCTCTAGAATTGATCACTGTATGAGAAATGATTAAGCTATAGGTTACCATTAGTTTGAAGCTTGGTAAAAGGCATTTATAGCAGAACGAACGCTGACATGAAGCGTGGTCATCGATTCCATGTAACAGTTAGGATGTTCAAACCACTTTCAAAATGGGTGGGTCTTGAGAACTCTACTCACCATTGGCAAGCAGGAAACATTCCCCGGTGAGTTGATAACCTGTAAAAGCTAGACGACACTGAGGAAAACAATTCCTTCCAAATAAGAATTATTTAGGATGGTAGCAACATTTATTCATAATTTCAAGTGTTTAATTTATTTTTATGTCAGCCTTGAGAGTAACTGTAAACTACAATTCCCATGATTCCCTGCAGGACAGTTAAAGTGGCCTCAAGCTGGATTATTTCTGGCAGTCTGTATAGGCCCATAATTAACTGTTTTATTAAATATTCCTCCTCCTTCTGTAATCCTATATTCATAACATTGCCAGTTATATCTTTATTTATTTATTTGAATTTCCCCCCTATTATTTTATGAATTTCTTGTTCTGTTTCCTTCCAAAATTTTTATACTTTGCAACACTCCCACCACATATGAATATATATGTTTCTTTACTTCCACACCCATGCCAACAAGCAGGTGATACATTTTTATTAATATATGATATTTGTTGTGATGTTCTATACCATCTACCTATTACTTTCTTCTGTTCTCTAACCTTGCTATTCTTAGTATTTTTAGTTTCTTGTATCCATTGTTGGGTTTCTTTCTTATTAATCTTAATATCCTTTTCCCATACTCCCAATAGACCTTCTATGAAATTATATTGATTATCCAATAGAATCTTGTAAATCCTACTTCCTGACCCTTTTTTTCCTTCTTGTGTGAATAGAAACATCTAGGTTCCATTTGTAGCCCAGGCAGCCTGTCCAAAAATCGTATGATACATAGTTGATAGTGTTTAAAATAGCTGAGGGTTCTAGGTGAATCAACAGGTTACACTTCCTTTTTCTGTCTCCAAGCATAGGTCATTTCATCAGGGTGACATATATAATTATAAATTCTAGATAGGAGTTGAAAAATGTGGTATAAAGATCTCTCACCAACCTGGAAAAAAATCTTAATTTATCAGAATGAGATTGTTTTAAAAAAAGCAACAAGGATTTTCTTTTCTTATGCTTCTGTTTTACCTGTGTGTTTTTTAAAGTTCTGATGAGTTAGGACTCAGAAATCAGTAACAGGTGAAACAGAAGAATTTATGCATATAAAATGAACAAGTGAAAGCGCACATGAATTCAACTGAGATAAAAAAAAAAAGGTTCTATATTCATTTTTATATGCAGTTTATTGTGGTTTATAATCTATTTTATTGCATAGGAATTCTTGAAAATGGTATTTGGATGGCTTCTTTAGTGAAAAAAATTGCCTTGGCTTCTGAAGAACCAAAGAAACCACCACAGCTAAATATCATTGTATTAAAAGCCTGTGACTTTTTCTTTCTGAAATAATCAAGCTAGCTACATCCTATTTGACACTTAAATAAAGCATCAGTTCTCATTAGAAAAGACAATAATGCTAGGAAAGGTGGAGGAAAGTAGAAAGAGAGGAAGACCGCAAGCTAGATGGATAGACTCAATTAGTGAGGTCACAAGTATGAATTTTCAGGATTTACTGAATTTAAGCAGAGCAATGGCGGACAGGGGGAGGGAGGCTTGGAAAAGTCTCACCTACAGGGTCGGCATGAGTCAGGGTTCTCTCAAGGACAGTTAACAACAACCACCTTTTCATTCTTGGATACGTTTCTTTATAAAACATTTGCTCTATACAAGTCAAGTTGAAAGTGTTTAGAAATAAAGTTACAAATGACAATTATTTATCCATTTTCTAAGATTTTTATACTGCTGCCATTATACATATGAACTGTAAAGATCAGCTATAAAGCTTCAGGGCCAGAATGGACAGCTGCAAGAATAAGAAAAATGGTAGTGGTTTTAGTCTTTAAAAATAAGAAAACAAAACAACAACAACAACAAAGCCACAGTATAGGAAGTACTTTATTAGGAACAATGCAGATACCAGTTATGATCCTTCCAGCATCCCCAGAACCTTTTGTTAGATGTTGGATAAATGTGAACTTGGGGAGTTGAGTGTTACACTTTTACCCCAAGTCCTAAAATTGGATGGGAGAATGTTGCAGAGATAATCAGATTAATCTAACTGGATACAAGGCAAATTTCAAAATGCACCTGTAGGATTACAGAATTAATTTATTGGGAGAAAACAATAGTGGCTGCAAATTTGTCATTGCACTTAAGCTTGGCGTATTATTATCATTATTATTAGTAGTAATAATAGTAGTATCTTGCTTCCCCCCCTCCCAAATTGGGACTCAAAGCAGCTTACAGTCTAAAAGCACAGTACAAATAAAAACTTCCAAAAGTGACAATTAAAGTGGAATTGAACTATTACGATATTAAAACAGATCATTTGTTTAAAAATAGAATACAATTAAAAAAGACTTAAAAACCATATATTTAAAACCCTGTCTGAACGAAAAGATTTTAACCTCCTGGCAGAAGGACATCAGAGTGGGGGCCGTTCTGGTCTCTCTGGGAAGAGAGTTCTAGAGTCTAGGAGCAGCCATCAAGAAGGCCCTCTCTCATGTCCCCACCAACCATGCATGCGGTGTAGGTTTGTGGTTGTTTTGTTTCCCACAGAAAAATTGCACAGTAGAATCTTATATTTGAGCTTGATAATGCACTTTTAATATGCTGAATTCATTTTCATTTATAAGTACATTCCATGGGAATGAACTGTAATACAGTCGCCCCTCCATTTTTGTGGGGGATCCCTTCCGGATACCGCCTCCCCCCCCCCCCCCCCCCGTGAAAATGTTCAAGCTCCATTGGCTTGAATGGCAGTGTGTGTCTGTGGTGCACACCCCATTTTGTTCATTGTGTCCCTCCCTGCCTGCAAACGGGTGAGACCGCAGACTCCAAGTCCGCGAAAACTGAGGGACACCTGTACACTAGCCCCTCCCAATTCAAAGAGAATCCATTCTGAACCCCCCACCCTGCAAAAATGGCAGCTCACAAATATTTGAGCCCCATTGAAAATAATGGTGCACAGCAGCCGTGCACAGAGGGGTGCTGCTGTTATATCCCTCCCTGCTTGTCCTTCCCACAAAGAGCATGACTGTGGACTTGAAGTCAACAAACGGGGAGGGCAACTGTACTGTTAAAATCAATAATATATGTAATTATATTTATATAAATTATAACAATTATTATCTATGTAATTATATTATAATTATATGTATTTAGACATTAGTAAAAGCAATTTTTCTTTTTAAAAATGTTCTTGTTGAGTGTAGTTTAAATTATTATTTATTTATATAGTGCTATCAGCGTACATGGTGCTTTACAAGAGATGCTGAAGAGAGTTGCCTTTTTACAAGAAGCTCTCACAGTGGTGATTGTAATTGTCATTCACCATTTTTTTTGGTTCAAGACTGCTTGGATTTTTTTTAAGGCTATCTTGTTTCTTACAGTAAGAGAAGCCTGTATGCCTGGAACAAGTGACCAGGCAGAGCTAATAATGAAAGAGGGATGTGAACTGAGAATGTATTTAAAAGGTACCACCTTGCTTTAAGCTTTAAGTTTGATACATATGATCATACATATACCATTCCCTCAATTTTATGGTAACACATCTGAGAAACTTTTGTAGTGGCACAGTGTCTTCTGGACTGAATTCTCACATGAATTGAGGATCGAGACGATAAGGATAGAGTTGTATGATGCCAGTGTGGAACAAATAGCCGTCAAGTCAATTTAAGTCGAGTTTCACATTTGTACTTCAGCTCTTTCCTTAACAGATTTATATGCTAATTCACTGATGATGCAAGTCATACACTCAATGGCATAACTTAGGCAGGTGTCACCCAGTGCAGTAACTCATGGTGTCAACCCCACATTGAGTTCCTCCCATACTATACCATACAGAATCCTTAGTAATGATCTTTATACTAATGTTCCTCATAAATTGTTATTCCTATATATCACTGAATATAATGGCAATAGTTGTGACATAAAACAATTATCAAAATGTAAAACTATGCATTTAAATTACAATATATGTTCAGGCTAAATGTATACTTTCATGTAGTTAAAGTGAAAAAAATTGGCAAGATATGATGTTTTTAAAGAAAATTTAAAAATAATATTTTTAAATTTTTATTTTTTAAAAAAATATATTAAAAAAACTGAGGGCTCTCCTTTCTCCTCCCATTTAGCCATGCCCCACTCATACCATCTCTTCTGCTGAGCTCCAGCATTTTAAAGGGATGCAAGCAAACTCCATAGTCCCTTTCTGCCAAAAGGCAGATGTTTGGGGAGCAGTGGTGTCATCCCCCCTTAAGGTATCACATGGTGTGTCCCACACTCCCTAGTGATGCCCCTGCATAAATGCAAATGCTGGCATAATAAAGCAGGTTATGCACAAGGTCCCTTTGTCTTCCTTCTTTGTATGAGCAGGAAACAAGTCAGGAAACCACTATAAATTGGTGTGTGTGTGTGTGTGTGTTTTACATGCAGACTGGAGACTTTCGTTCTAAACAGGCTGACAGATGAAGCCATAGGTTAAAGATGACTTATGAATTTTGACTTGTTTTGAAGCCATTATCCATATTTTCTAGTGCACATTTAATTGGCTGCTGTGACTCATGGTAACTTTAGGTTTGTTTGGTTATGTAAATGGTGAGAAAGGGGTGGGGTGAGGACACATTTATTTAGAAACTTCATGTTCATACTGCCTTATGTGGCCAAGTTTTGATTGTCTGAACAGAACTATAGCCACAGATACAACAACTTGCAACTAATCAGAGGACTTAGGCATGTTATTCTGTATGCACATTTTATGGTGTGCATTCGGTTTATGAGGAAACATATTTTGAGATTTATGTCTGGCTTTGGAAAAGTGGAAGAACAACATGCAAAATGCATTTTATTCAGAATCATATTTGTCCATGAGATGGACAGTAAATGTAACAGAATTAATCTACCTGAAGCCAGCTTTCAACTAAAAATTGATACTTTTCATCTACTCTCCTTCTGAGCTGGAGAGCACTAGTCATACAACAACTTGATTCTAACTACGCATTATTTATAATAGCAGCAGAGTTGTTTCATAACGGCAGCCAGTAGAACATTAATCCAACATAGCCTGTATATACAATCACTGACATTATTTATTAAACTACTGCCATATACTTTTTTGTTTTATTGCAGATAAATCAATATTCAGTGTATGCATACAATAAATTATCACTTTGCTAAATTACTTTGTTATAAGATGACAAAGAGAGTGGTTTAAAGTTCCAGTTACTAAAATGAAATAGTAGTTTGTTGTTTTTCCAAAATGGTATTTCAAAGAAAGCTGTTTAAATCCACATTTCCACTGTTTCTGACATTCAGAGATGAGTGCTGGTTCTTGTATAGCTAAAACAGTGCTACTCACATACAAAAGGAATGTAGCAGGATTAAGGAAATATCATCTGTAGAGTCTGCACCCCTCCCAAAATAAAATCCTCAAGGAAAAAAAAAATGAAAGCTAAGTCAGGGAGCAGCTCATTAAGGATTAAGTATGACTCTGGAGACCAGGGTTCAATTCCCTGCTCAGCCATGAAACCCACTGGGTGACCTTGGGCAAATCACATGCTCTCAGCAATGGCAAAAACTGAAATTTTTTTGCCAAGAAAACCCCATAATACGTTCACCTTGTGGTCACCGTAAGTCAGAAATGACTTGAAAGCACACAACAAAAACAATAGCAAACTCTTAGTATGCAGAGAATGCTGACTGAGGTGGCAGAATTGCAGCAGAGATAGAATGGAATATGCCAGTAAGTGCCAATTCAGGGTTGATTGGTATGCTGAACATTTCACAGTATTTCACACTGTAACACTTTAATAATTTAACTTGAATATATCAACCGTATGAGCCTGCCCACACCCTGAGATCTGCAGAGGAGGCCGTTCTTTCAGTCCCACCACCTTCACAGGTATGGTTGGTGGGAATAGAGGCAGGGCCTTCTAAGTGGCTGCCCCTAGACTTTGGGCCTCCTTCCCCAAGGAGTCTAGACTGGCCTCCTCTTTGCTGCACTTCCTTCAGTAAGTGAACATGTTACTCAGACATGCTTTTAGAACTGAAGGCTTTTAAGAAAAGGGCTTGAAAGAAGGTTCTACAATTTTAAATTGTACACATTTAACTGCTTATCATTTTTATGTGTATGTTTCAAATATTTCTGACTTTGTTAGTAGGTTAATTCTATTTCAACGTTTTCTACGTTTTTTAACTATATTGTAATCATTTTAATTTGTAAGCAAATCTTGAATCATAGTCTTGGAAAAAAAGATAGGGTATACATGAAAATAATAACAATCAGTAATGTAATAATTGAGGCTATCCATCTAGCTTCTGATTGTGCCAGCAGAAAAGAGTTCAGAAGCATGTATTGTAAACGGAAGGCAGCTGGGTTCATTTTCATTATGGTGAATCATTGTTAATTGTGATAAACGCATGCAACCAGTCAGTGTAAATGAACTACAAGTACATCTCAGTTAAAGCCTCTCCCAGGGAAGCTATTTTATGTCTGCCCACTCTTCTCTTCCTTATCAAGTTCTATCTTGTTGGATTTTTTTTATTACCATCAGCATTGGAAGGATAGTGAAGGATACACAGACTTTTGGTGCCAGATTACAGCAGCATGTTTTCAGTAAACAATGCAATAAGACTTGACCTGGGGGAAGAAAGGGATTCTACTCTAGCTGATCTTTCTCTTGTTTGTGCCTGCCTACAGCAGGCAAGATAAGGAGCATTTGCCTCCAGAATCCCTTACTGACCTTGCATGAACAGCAAAACAGAGAGAAAAGGGAAGAACAGATAGCATGCCTTACTGGCTACTCCCAGCACATTAAAAAAAAAAAGTATAGACCTGTAAATCTAATAACAAAAATGGAAATCATAAGGAAAGTTGAAGCTGGTGAAAAAAGAGTCATTCCTGGTTACTTTTTGAAAGATGTTTTCAAGTGATTGCAAGAAGGATAAAATATTTTTTTCAAGACTTAACTGACCTGGTTGTGCAGTTTTATATATGCATTTGTTAGTTTTGAATAAACATTTGTTGAAACATGTTGAAGTGCTTTTGGGGGGAGGGAATAGGAGCCTCTCCCTGTTCTTTCCATGTTATTCCTGCCTCTAGTACCAGATTTTCTGTTAAAGAACTAATGTCAATCCAGAAGTGCAGTTGGAGCTTTTCTTTTTGCTTTTTAGCATGCTTGCTTGAGATATCTATTTCTAATTCATATGATTCCAGATTTCTGTTCAGCAAAAAAATTAGGTATGTATGTGGGGAATGATTTTCCCTAGCAACTAGAAAATATATTAGTTTGTATTCTGTAGAACCTGTTAAAAATTAGAATCTTAGACAGATTTACAAGAGCTGGTATGTGCACAATTTAAAGCCTCTGCTCTAGATTCTGTAATATTATTATAAGATTTCCAGAATAAAACCAGAGTTCAGGACTTAGAAAAAGGTTTTATTAAGACAAAGGAAAAAAGAAGCACTGCACCAACCTTAAGCACACTTCGTTATGAAACTTGGGTATGAAGGCTGTCCCAAAACAGGAAGGACCAGATTTATAATAGGAGAAGAAGAGGGAAAACTGGGAAGCAAACAAGGGGGAGGTGTAAGGCAGACTGCTGCTGCCTCTCCTTAATCAATTGAGACCAACAGTGAAGCAGGTGTTGTCCTCAGTAGATTGAATTCAAAAGCTATAGTATTGATTTATTTTAACTATGTATATTTATTCCAAGATTATAGTACTTATTTAAGATGCATACTGCACGTTTTAAATGGTTCACAACATAAATGTATTTGTTTTTCCCAGTGTAACTAATAATTCTCGGATTGTAAGCTTGTTGGCACAGCTGGAGAAGATCAATGCAGAATGTTTGGTGGATGCAGATACTGCCAGATATGTTACATCAAAGATTCTACACCTAACTCAAAGTCAAGGTAAATAGATGTACTTTGAAACCAGCCATAAATTAGCCAGTACTTTTACCTCTCCTCAGTTCCTGGATATGTTCTGTATGTTGTTGTTGTTGTTATTGTTATTGTTATTATTAATGTCCCGCCTTTCTCTCAGGACTGGGACTCAGGGTGGTTTATAACATAAAAAAATACAGTTAAAAACATACAAAAATAATACATTCTTTAAAAGCTATTATTTTGAATGCCTGTCTGAAAAGGAAGGTTTTTGCCTGTCAGCAGAAAGCCATCAAAGAAAGGGCCATTCTTGTCTCCCTGGGCAGAGATTTCCAGAGTCTGGGGGCAACCATAGAAAAGGCCCTCTCTTGTGTCCTCACCAACTGTACCCGTGATGCTGGTGGGATGGAGAGAAGGGCCTTCCCTGAGGATCTCAGAGCCTTGGCTGGCTCATAGAGGCAAATGTGGTCTGCCAAATAATAATAATAATAAATTTTATTTTTACCCCGCCTTTCCATGGATATGATCAAAGCGGCTTACAAAGAGTTAAAACAATAAAAAAGTTAAAATTGCTACAATATAAAGGTTAAAAACATCGGTGCAGGGAAAAGGAACAGGAATCAGACAAATCACAAATATCAGGGGCAAGAAGTGGGGGAAAAAAAAGTTACAAACAGTCCAGGGTCAACAAGAAAACACATGGGGCAGAGAAAGAAAAAAAAATACCATTACTTAAGGTGGAAATGCCAACTGAAATAGATACGTTTTTAGATTTTTCTTAAAAGAGACTAGTGATGCAGAGGAGCGAAGCTCTGCGGGAAGCTTATTCCAGAAGGAAGGGGCGACGATGGAAAAAGCCCTCTGAGAGGTCCCCACAAAGTGAGACTTGGGGACCTCTAGCAGATTAGTCCCAGATGTAGGATAGCCTGGGCCTGAGCTATATAGGGTTTTAAAGGTTATCACCAGCACTTTGAATTGTGCCTGCAAACAAAGTGGCAGCCAGTGGAGCTGTTTCAACAAGGGTGTTGTATGATCACTGTATCCTGCCCCTGTTAGCAGCCTTGCTGCAGCTCTTTGAAGCAGCTGAAGTATCTGAACACTCTTCAAAGGCAGCCCCAAGTAGAGCATGTTAAGGTAGACCAAATGGGATGTAACCAACGCATGTACCACTGAGGCCAGATCCAGCGTCTCAAGGAACGGGCGCAGTTGGCATACGACAGTGTGCGAAAGCACTCCTGATTGTTGCAGAGACCTGCACTTACTTATTTCTTATTTCTTATATCCCGCCTTTTGCCTGAGCAATCAAGGCAGCTTACAAATATAAGATACTATTGGAATATATTCTTGATACCGGTTAAGATTATCAAGAAAGAAGAAAAGATTGTTTAATCTCTTCAGCAGAGCAACCCACTGCAGAAGATGGCGAGCAGGAACACATACTAGGTCCACCTAAATTCTCCACACCCACGTGTCTATAAAAACAAGTCAGACATTTTTGAGTAGAATAATAAAAATAAACTTTACTTACAAAAGGTCATGTATATAAAAATATACAGGTTAAACTTTAGTTGCAAGACAGAAAATAAGTAGCTCTGCATGCTTGCTGGTCAGCCATGTTAGAAGACAGAAAAAGAGCGGGAACAGCAGAGTAAAGAAGGATTTTTTAAACTTAGGCCAGTAGGGGAAGTGAGCTCAGTTAAAAGACAGGAAATGAGGAGGGGCTACGAGTGGGTGACAAAACAACCACAGACATGCATAAAACACATTCCTAGAGAGACCAGCATGCGAGGTTGCTATATACAAATTAAAAACATACATTACAACAATAACAGTAGTACAATAACCCCCCCCCCCCTTAAAAGACTAAATACAATATTTTTCAGGCTAGGCCCGATGGAGTTGGCCTGCCTTCTCTCCCTCCAGATGATGGTGGATGGAGGGAGGGCCTTCTTCTTTTCAGGCCAATGGCAAGGGGGTAGAGCAGGAGTCCCCTGGCACCACCTTCTGGGCCCACCCCTCCAGGAAGGAACAGAACCACTGTAAAACAGTACCTCCAAGTCCCATCCCAGAGAGGTGATCCAAAAGGATACCATGGTCAGTGGTATTGAAAGCCGCTGAGAGTACCAGCAGAACCAACACTCCCCATGTCTAACTCCCTGCATAAGTCATCCACCAAAGTGACCAAGGCTGTCTCTGTTCCATAGCCAGGCCTGAAACCAGATTGAAATGGATCTTGATAATCCATTTTATCGAGAAACCCCTGGAGTTGGGAAGCCATCACACGTTCTGAAACCTTGCCCACAAATGGTAAATTGGACACTGGCTGATAATTATTCATTATTGTGGGGTTCAGAGATGGCTTTATTAAACAAAGGCTTCACAAGTTGAAAAGTATCCATTAACATTGGACAATCAGGTGCCAAGGTTACATTCACTGGCACTGTATCAACTGTAGCATCCAAGTCGGAGTGGATCTGAATGACTTTATCAGCAAAATGCCGTACAAATTCTTCACAGTGGGCCTCTGAGTGGTCTGCATGATCTACTTGAGGATGAGTGTGTAAGAGACTCCTGACTACTTGGAACAGCCCTGCTGGATGGCTCCATGCAGATGCAATGCTGGCAGCAAAAAATAATTTCTTTGCTGCCTGCAGTGCCATGGAATAGGCCTTCAAATAGGTTCTAGCCTGTGTTCGGTCAGATTCACTTTGAGTCTTCCGCCAATGTCGCTTTAGTCTCCGTCTCTCTTGCTTCATCACCATCAGCTCCCTGGAGAACCAGGGGGCTGGTTTGGCTCCACTCTATATGAGGGAAGACTCAGGAGTGATTGTGTCCATGGCCCTGGCCCATTCCAAAGGTTGACCAAGGCTTGAACAGAATCGCCTGCCGAGGTGACAGGGAACTCTCCAAGAGCCCTCAGGAATCCATTCGGATCCATCAGCCTCCTGGGGTGGACCATCCTAATCGGTCCCCCACCTCTGCAGAGGTTCTGAGTAGCAGTGAGTCTAAACCTGACCAGATGGTGATCTGTGCATGACAACGGAACTGTGGAAGTTCCACCACACCAAGATCATAATTACCCCATCCAGCACAGAAAACAAGCTCCAGAGTGTGCTCAGCAGCATGAGTAGGCCAGATACCACTTGGGACAGACCCATGGTTGTCATGGAGGCCATGAAGTCCTGAGCCACTCCTGAAAGGGCAGTCTCAGCATAGATGTTGAAGTTCCCCAGCACTACCAGACGAGGAGACTCCAACCCCAACCCTAAACCATCTCAACTAGCTCAGCTGGGTGAGCAGTACACCAACAGAATCCCTATTCTGTCCCAGCTACCCACCTTTAGGTATACACACTCAAAACCTGTAGATTGTGCGAGGGGGCATCTGGTCAGTGGGATGGAATCACAATAGACCAGGGGTAGGCAACCTAAGGCCCGGGGGCCAGATGCGCCCCCCCCGAGGCCTTTGGACCGGCCCCAGGCTGATCCTGCCGCCGCCGCCGCCACCCGCCATGATGCTATTGATTATTGTTGTTATTACTTGTTCTTGGGGTTTTCTTGGCAAAATCTCCACAGGGGTTTTGCCATGGCTTTTCTGTGGCTGAGAGAGTGTGCGTGCATATTTTTTTTTAAAAAAAATATTTTTATTTTTATTTATTTATTTATTTATTTTTGGTGCTTTGGCCCCCCAGTTGTCTGAGGGACAGCAACCTGGCCCCCGGCTCAAAAAGGTTGCCTACCCCTGCAATAGACCACTGCAACTCCATGTCCCCGACCCCCAGGTCTTGCTTACTGCTGCACAGAGAATCCTGGTGGGCAAAGCTGAGAGAGCTTAACCCCCCCCCCCCGCCTCATCCAACCAGGTCTCTGTAATGTCATGCCTGTCATTTTAAGAATTACAACCAGCCCTTCATATCCATGGATTTCTTGTGGGGTCAGCCATTCACAGCTTGACAATATTCAAAAATTATATAAATTTCACTAAACTAAAACCTTAGTTTTACCATTTTATATAAGGGACACCATTTTACTATGCCATTCTATTTAATGGGACTTGAACATCCATGAATTTTGGTATCCTTGGGGAGCCCTGGATACCAAATGACTACTATACACATGATATAAGCATTTTTTTTTAAAAAAAATGTTGTGTAGCTTCATGTAATTTCTAACATATGGTGAACCTAAGGCAAATCTTCCATCAACAATACTACCTTTCCATGGTGGTGGGATTGCATGCTCCAGCAAAACAAGAGGCTATGCTGATGACATCAATGCTTCTGGTAGGGTGTAGGGTCTCCCATATGCCTTTTGCTACATGCCAGCAGCAATAGTGGGAGCTGACACTGGTGGAAGAACTGTCAGAGACAACAACAGTGGCACCATAGTTAATATTTGTTAGTACTGTGCAGAAGGAGGCATGGAAAAACCCTTTTGAATAGCTTTTACCATGAAAACCCTATGATGAGGCAATCCAAAATTAATTGAGAGATAATGCCAGAAGAGGAAGCTCTCAGGTCAGAAGACACTGAGTGACAAGCTACTAATTTGACTTAGTATCAAAAAATGAAGCAGGAGAGCGACTTGTTAGGTTTTAGTAGTGTAGCATGCTTGTAGAACCAGCAGAACCAGGGAACAAAAATCCAAGCTTCTAAAAGTTGAGCTTTTATTGTTATTGTTGCAGAAAAATAATAACAACAAGCAAAGTAAAATACAATCCACTATAGGATCACATCTTGCTGATGTGGCTAAACAAAAACAAAACTACAGATCCATGTTTCCAGATCCTAAAGCTACATTGTAAAGCAATATAAACATATTATAGATCCATTGCGAGAAGTAAAGAGAAGAAGCAATCCAAAAGAGGCAAATAATAATATCAATGCCAAACACAGAGTTTCTCAGTCCTGCCCCCTCTCCACCTTTTTGGGTGTTAACCTTCAAGTTGATTGGATGTTCTGTATATGATGTTTGTCAACCCAGCTTCCTGCTGTCCATCATCCACTACATGATCTATTTTCCCATACTAGCTTTTATTATTAATTCTGTTATCAAAACAAGGCTGTTTTCCCAGCTAGAGCCTCCTTTTGTTATGATTCTCTGGCCATCTGGACTGAGTTGTTTGTGTTTGCCTAGATGCTGTTCTCAAGAGGAAAATTACAGACACACACATCTCTACATTTCACCTTTGACTGTATAGCCCATCTATATTCTAACACGACTGACTGAATTGTGTTAGGTTAACAATTTGTTCATTGCTAGCACATTCTTCAAGCAGCCAAAGTAGTGACTGTATACAGACATCAACTGGTGACCAATATAGAAATTAAATAGACTACATAATTGGAAGCAGAACATGGAGAACCTCCATTCTCTATGCAAAAACAAAACCAGAAGCAGATTTTGGCACAGACCATGAACTGCTGATATAAAAAAATGACAGTAAAGTGAAAGAGGAACACTAAACCAAACATTGCTCCAAAATACTACCTGAAGAACATCCCTGTAGAATGTAAAGATTATTGGCAATGGGGAATTCTGTTAACTGCTCTGTTCAGGAAATCAGCTACCTGCTGTTCCCTTTTTGAGGATACTACATTTCCCTCCTCAATCCTTAATTTCTGGTTCCATTAGTATTTAAGTTATTTTATTGTTGTTGTTTTTGTTCCTACCAGTATTGGAGTTTTTTCTATACATTTTAGGTTTGCTACATTTTAATTTAAAATTTCCTGTTCATTAAATTATATTCCTATGTATATAATAGAAACAATGTGCATCCCTAACTTTCAGAAAAAATCAGGAAGGAAATGACAGCCAAAGGTTCAACAGGAATAGAAGTTATTCTCTCAACATTAGAGGTAATTTGTGTGTGTGTGTGTGTGTGTATTGCAATCATTTGACTATACAGTGCAGGGATGAGCAACTATAACCATCCAAATGCAGTCCATCAGCTCAGTGAATGCATCAGCATTGGAAAAGCTGGCTGGGCTGATGGAAGTTGCAGTCCAGCAACATGTGGAAAGTGACACTTGCTCCCAGATATAATGAATGAGTGGACAGCCTGATAAAAATTTCTTGCACAGTTTGAAAGCTAGCTTCACAATTGCATAATCAGTGTAGTTTCTTTATAGGATTTTTGTGTTGGATATTGCTTTCTTAGAAATGTACCATTTAAGAATTGCCATTAAGTATGCTATTGTTTACCTGTGGCAGCCTCTGTGTAACCAAAAGATTCAAAACTTAACATACAGATTGAGTATGTATTTGCATCGGTTCAAGTAAAATAAGTGGCAATTTTGGTTAGTTTTTCTATTTAGCAAGTAATTGGGGGAAAAAACTAGGGCATGATGCAGCCAAAGCTTAGCCCTTTTTAAAGTCATATTGATGTCAGAGATGTACAAGAAAGGTACTGTCAGCTGTGTAAGATATTCCACTGTTTACTTTGAAGCACTGATTCTGGAATGAAAGAAGATTTTTAAAGTTCAGACTCCAAACCTTTTAAAATAATTTTGAATAGCCAATGGGTTTTTTTATAGTTTTATATGCATCTGTCTGTAGATATTATGAAAGATGTGACATAAATACCATGAAATGTGTTTACTGTTCTTTCATTTTAGAATACAAGAGATTTCCAGACTACAGTCAATATCTTAAACATCTTATTGGAACTGGTGTCAGTAGGTAAGTGTCTGTGTCTGTTGGACTATATAGTGCCATTAGTAAATGTTATTTTTAAAATACATTCCTGAATAATATAGAAACACACACAGCTTAGCCTTTCTGACATCAAGAGAATAAATATTCAGCATGGCCTTTTAACTATAATTTCATTATTTGCATGATAAAAATGTGCCCCAATATGTCTTAGGGTTGTCTGTATGTCTTAGGGTTGCTGCTGATGCATCATACTTTATTTCTAGGCAGTAGCCGCAGAACAAGTGTTCTGGTTTCTAGAGGAGGGACACAGATTTTATTGCAGTTGCTTGTTAATGTCAGTAAAGAATCTCCACCAAATGAAGACTTAATGGTGCTACTTCATTCTCTTCTTGCAAAAGTTGGTCCAAAAGGTAAGTTTAATTTGAATATGTTCTTATGATAGCTGCTGCTTTTGTTGCAGTGAATGGTGCTGGAAGAAAAGTGCAGACATACTACCCAGTGCAATTCTTAAATAATAATAATAATAATAATAATAATAATAATAATAAATTTCTTATATCCCACCTTTTGCCTAAGCAATCAAGGCGGCTTACAAATATAAAATAAATACAATATTGAAATAAACATAATAAGATTAAGACAGCACACATTGTGCCTTCTCTCCCTGCAGATGATGGTGGATGGAGGGACGCGTCTTCTTTTCAGGCTAGGCCTGATGGAGCCGGCCTGCCTCTCCCTCCAGATGATGGTGGATGGAGGGAGGGCCTTCTTCTTTTCAGGCTAGGCCCGATGGAGCCGGCCTGCCTTCTCCCCCTCCTGATGATGGTGGATGGAGGGAGGGCTTTCTTCTTTTCTGGCTAGGCCCGATGGAGCTGGCCTGCCTTCTCTCCCTTCTGATGATGGTGGATGGAGGGAGGGCCTTCTTCTTTTCTGGCTAGGCCTGATGGAGCTGGCCTGTCTTCTCTCCCTCCAGATGATGATGGATGGAGGGAGGGTCTTCTTCTTCTTGTTCTTTATGCCTCCTGGACAAGAATAAGATTATAAATAAATAACCTTGCACCAACACAATGGAAAAATGTGCTAGCTTTAAACTGAACTAACTGATAGATTGATATTACGCTATTGGGACAAGGGGCAAAAGGGCAGAGAGACAATGTTATGGTAAAGAGTTCCTGCATCTCAAAGCTCAAGCATTCCTACTGAAACTATCTAGAAGCTGTTGAAATCCTCTAGATAACATCTAGATGCAGTCTTCTGTATGTGAAGTCTTCATAAAAATATGAGTCAGTACAAAAGACAGCAGCAGCTTGTTGCTAAGTAGACGTGGTCATGTGAAATATATCCTGTTTCTTCATTTATGATATATATGGGAAGACCTCTTGAATACGGAATGGCTGTAGAGGTGGGGAAGATCTAAAAATCATTATGGATTCACAAGGCAAGGATCTTTCCCTCTCCTGATATTATGAAGTATGCAAATGAAGCCAGTAGCAGCAACAGTAGTAGCTGATTCTGAACCACCTTTTTTGTTCTAGAGATGGTTCTTCTGTCTTTCCAGAATGAATGGCACAGTAATAGTAGCTTGAGTACCTGGGGCAAGCTAGTAGCTAATTTCTTAGGGCACACAGCATTTTTGGTCTCTGATGATTACCTCACCCTGCTTAATATATGGCCTGTCATGACCAAAGGTAAGTCTCAAATCTGGTAACCCCCTTAGTTCAGATATCTAGGCTTCAGTAGTAAAACACAGTAAACCTTTATTCAACAACTAGAGATGTACATCAGCGATGGTTATAGTCAGAACTAAAAAGCAAGTGTTAGGCATAATTAAAGCACACACAATTTTAAATTTTTGGTGGGCTGCCATCTCATTCATCACAAAAACAAAACATTTGTTTTCCCTTTTCTGTTCCCACGAGGCCCCACTTCTTTACTTCTTTTGCCCGAGTTCTGCTCGTTAACTACAAAGGAATGTGATCAACAATCTCTAGCAATAAACACCCCACTGCATGCCGCATTGTTTTCCCTCAGTATTGTAGAATACATTAACACCAGTAAACATCGAGCAAATGCAGCTATCCCCTTCTAAGTTAACACCTCATATCATAGCAGAAAAGATGCCTGATGCAGCTCCTGACAGTGAGGTAGGTGGTGAATGGAGAGAAGGTATATGTAAGTTTATTCCTAGATAGGATTATTTGACACCAGGTCCGATATCTTCCTGGTGTCATGCAAAAGCTTTTTTTCATTTTTCTGAGCCTATTTCTGATTGTACATGGCTACTTGTGTGCATAGCACTGTGGTTTTTTTGTAGTTTTATTTTCAAATATAATTTTATTGTTTTATTTTCAAATATAATTTTAATTGCTCTGAGAGCCCCATGTAATCATCTATAGAAAAATTCCTTATATTCTTAAAAACCAGCCAGGGGACTGGGCTTCTTTTCTCCCCCCTCCCCCACCCCCTCCCCCACCCCCTTTGCACAGTTTTACTTTATTAATATGCAATACTTAGACAGCAAATACATGGAAGATTGAAAGACAGTTTAAACTTTACAAGCTAGTAGTGAACCCTTAAAAGACATATGTGTCTTTGCAAAATGGGTGCCCTGAAAAATGGTAAATATCTTCAGAGTAGCCTAAAGTTTTTGGGTAAGGGTTTAAAACCCCTAATAACTTAAGACAGTATTATATTTCTCCTTAATCAATCTGCACAGTCACTGATGTCATTGAAAGAGGCACTTGTGATGATTTGCATGGGACTGAGTTTTGCTTGGAGACCATCAGGCATTAGAACTTTTAGTGTAATGCCTGATGATCTGCATAATTGCCTATCAAATATATATTTATTCAAACAAGTCTTTCCTAATTGAAATGCCACCCATGGTTTTACTATTTTAATTGCTGCCTCTGTGGTGAGTGAGGCTCCACTTAAGCATTAATAAGTACAGACTGCGTATGTTGACATGAAAAGACTACATCTTTATTTGTTACAGCTGAAGAGGGTTGGCCTTAGCATCTATCTGGATCCAGGCTTGGGCTTACCTGCCTGCCTGCTGATGTTAATCAACTCATCCAGCTGCCCCACTGGGTATGTCTGGAATGAGAGATGTAGTAATTCACATGGGCAGGGCCACTGTATAACTACTTCCTACCACTGAGAGTAGGGTGAAACCACCATCTCTGAACTAGGCATGACCATTTGCCCACAGCACCAAGGTCTTTTGAGGGGACCCCCAACAGGATGTGACAAGTGCACAGACCCCATTTCCCCACAACTGGATCGGGCCTCATGCTAAAACCACCAAAAGTTGTGACAAAAATACAGATGTTATGATATTATGACATAGATTAATACAGCATAGCTTACAAATAGTGAAAAGAAACAAAGGTGAGAATAACTCTCTCAAGCACACTGAAGAGGAGAGCACAGGAGTCTGGTTTTAAATAGATAGCCACAGCTCAGCTTCCTCTTGTCCCACACACCAGCTAACTGGGCAAAAACTGTTTGACTAGCTTTCATGCCTTTCCAAGAGCCCTCATACACCCAGGTGGGTTTCTGGAAATGATGATGATGAAGCCACTCTTTCCAAGGAAGATGAGTCTGCTGTGTCTTGCTAGCTGCTGCAAGCTGGAAACAGTATTCTCAGTAAGTTAGGAACAGTGTTGCTTTGATTTAAGTAATTTTTGCATTTTGATAGTTAATAATTTGTTTACTATTGAAGATTTTTCTAAAATGCAGACATATTTATAATACCCCCAAAAGATGGAGGCTTGGGTCTCCCAAATTTAAAATGGTACTATAATGCAAATCAATTAAGATATATTATAGATGGAATTATAGAGAAAGGGGAATTAGATTGGTTAGAGATGGAAACAACAGAAATAGAGAAAAAAGTGGAAAATATATTTTTTAAGGATCTTACCATGAAAGAAAGGAAAGAAATAGAAAACCCTTTTTAAAGAATATACTGAAGAGTTGGAAAAAATACAAAGAAGAATTAATGCCAGCTATCTCACCATTAACACCAATTGTAATGATAAAAAACTTTCCAATAAATTTAAAGGAAGAATTAGAGAAAGAGTTAAGGAAGCAAGAAATATATAGGATAAAAGAATGGATAAAGATAATGAAGGATAAAGGAAAGATAAAGGAGAAATTACAAAGTCTAAAATTAACCTGGCTTAATTGTATTCAGTTGGAACAATGGACAAAAATTGGAATAGGAAAATTATAGAATTTAGAGAATATACAAAATTTGAACAAATGATTAGGCAAAGAGATAGTATGGAGGTAAATGAAGCTTTGAAAGGTGTTACAAGGGAAATATACCAATTACTATTAAAATATAATGAGAAAGAAGAATATCTTAGGATAATATGGGAGGAGGATTTAGCACAAATAATAAATGTTCAAGAATGGGGGAAATTTTCGAATCAACGCCATTTAAAAAATTTATCCATAAGGATAAAGGAGAAATACCATAAATTAATATGGAGATGGTATGTAACACCAGTAAGGTTAAATAATATAACACCAATAAGGTTAAATAATATAAATAAGAACCACTCAAGGCTATGTTGGAGGGGATGCCAAGAAATCGGCACATATATTCATATGTGGTGGGGCTGTAGATCTGTAAAGAATTTTTGGCAATTAGTATTTAAAGAAATAAAAGAAATAACAGAAATCGATCTAGAATTTTGTCCAAAGATAGCATTATTATCTATATATGATAAGATCAACTGTACTCAAGCTAGAAAGGACTTAATTATAAATTTATTAACAGCAGCAAGATTAGTCATAGCAAAAAAGTGGA
Organism: Phrynosoma blainvillii; assembly: GCA_026167975.1. Lineage (NCBI taxonomy): Eukaryota > Metazoa > Chordata > Lepidosauria > Squamata > Phrynosomatidae > Phrynosoma > Phrynosoma blainvillii. The sequence goes on from JANUYF010000002.1 coordinate 100,639,706, forward strand.
AAGATCAGGGAGATCTCCAAATACAAGATTGGTATAAAGAGATATGGCAAATAGCAATTAATGATAAGTTAACTTTTGGAATTAAGGTAAAAAAGGAATAACGAAGAGAAATGATTTTGAAGCAATTTGGAAAATATTTCTACAAAAGGCTTTAACAAAGGAGGGAGGTGTTTCATGTCCACAGGAAGAGTTACAATTTTGGAGGGGAGAGTAATAAGAAGATACTATGCTCTGGTGATGGGGAACACTTGGGGAAGGGAGAAAAAATAAAAAAGAGACAAAGAAAGAAAAAAAAGAAAAGAGGGAAAATGAATTAGGGATAAATTAACAGTATTATACCTTTGTTGAATTGTGAAAAGTATATGGTGAAAAGAAGACAGTAAGAAGAATGAAGATATTAACAACAATTTTATGTATTTTTTTAATTTACTGGTTTAATCAATATTAAATGGTTTGATATGAATTAGATTGAGATAAGGTAGTAAAGTATGAATAATTAAGGTGATTTACCATATATATATATATATATATGGAATATTATGTAAAGTTTTAAAAAATATTATTGTATGTAGGTACTGTATATTATGTATTTTGAAAATAATGTTATACCCCTCCCCCCAAAAAAAGAAAAACTAGCATGGTGGCAGGATCATTGCTTTTTTTAAAAAAATTAAATTTTAATACATGAAATGTAGTGATTTTGCAACATCTGCATTGCCGATGATGATGATGATGATGATGATGATGATGGAAAATTACAAACAATGGCAGGACAGCTTAGATCAGTGGCATGCCTTTATAGACAGTCTATAATAAACACACAGAGGAACACCAGAGTAGATATTTTCAGAATTGATGATGCTTGTATTGGAAGAGCATTTGGGAGGAGGGATTCTTGGTTGCCACATACCAAAGGTGGGGACAGTATGGCTTGGGCTGCATGTACCGTATTTTTCGGCATATAAGACGCACTTTTTCTTCCCCAAAACGAGGGTGGGGAAGTTGCTGCGCCTAATGAACCGAATATACAAGCTGAGGGCAAACTGCCGAGGCCTAGGCTAAAAGTAGGCCTCATTTCAGCCTGAGCCTCGGTGCTGCAGTGGGCTCCTCCCATCCCAGGAAGAGCCCATTGGAGCAGCCAGGACGGGGGTGGAAAGAGTCCTCTTTTCCTGGCTAGTTGAATGTGCTCCTCCTCTTTCCACCCCCATCCTGGGTGCTTCAATGGACTCTTCCTGGGGTCAGAGGACATCCTCCCATCCCAGGAAGAGTCCATTGGAGCACCCAGGACGGGGGTGGAAAGAGTCCCCCCCTTGAAGAAATCTGCCAGGAAAACCCTCATGGTAGGATCCAAATGATCCAGAAATTACTCCAAGGCACTGGATTAGTACCCTGGCCAAGTTACACTGTCTCAGCCTCAGAGGGTGGAAATGGCAAACTCCCTCCTCTGAGGAAATCTTCCAGGAAAACGCTCATGGTAGGATCCAAATGATCCAGAAATTACTCCAAGGCACTGGATTAGTACCCTGGCCAAGTTACACTGTCTCAGCCTCAGAGGGTGGAAATGGCAAACTCCCTCCTCTGAGGAAATCTGCCAGGAAAACCCTCATGGTAGGATCCAAATGATCCAGAAATTACTCCAAGGCACTGGATTATTACCCTGGCCAAGTTACACTGTCTCAGCCTCAGAGGGTGGAAATGGCAAACTCCCTCCTCTGAAGAAATCTGCCAGGAAAACCTCATGGTAGGATCCAAATGATCCAGAAATTACTCCAAGGCACTGGATTAGTACCCTGGCCAAGTTACACTGTCTCAGCCTCAGAGGGTGGAAATGGCAAACTCCCTCCTCTGAAGAAATCTGCCAGGAAAACCTCATGGTAGGATCCAAATGATCCAGAAATTACTCCAAGGCACTGGATTATTACCCTGGCCAAGTTACACTGTCTCAGCCTCAGAGGGTGGAAATGGCAAACTCCCTCCTCTGAGGAAATCTTCCAGGAAAACGCTCATGGTAGGATCCAAATGATCCAGAAATTACTCCAAGGCACTGGATTAGTACCCTGGCCAAGTTACACTGTCTCAGCCTCAGAGGGTGGAAATGGCAAACTCCCTCCTCTGAGGAAATCTGCCAGGAAAACCCTCATGGTAGGATCCAAATGATCCAGAAATTACTCCAAGGCACTGGATTATTACCCTGGCCAAGTTACACTGTCTCAGCCTCAGAGGGTGGAAATGGCAAACTCCCTCCTCTGAAGAAATCTGCCAGGAAAACCTCATGGTAGGATCCAAATGATCCAGAAATTACTCCAAGGCACTGGATTAGTACCCTGGCCAAGTTACACTGTCTCAGCCTCAGAGGGTGGAAATGGCAAACTCCCTCCTCTGAAGAAATCTGCCAGGAAAACGCTCATGGTAGGATCCAAATGATCCAGAAATTACTCCAAGGCACTGGATTATTACCCTGGCCAAGTTACACTGTCTCAGCCTCAGAGGGTGGAAATGGCAAACTCCCTCCTCTGAAGAAATCTGCCAGGAAAACCTCATGGTAGGATCCAAATGATCCAGAAATTACTCCAAGGCACTGGATTAGTACCCTGGCCAAGTTACACTGTCTCAGCCTCAGAGGGTGGAAATGGCAAACTCCCTCCTCTGAAGAAATCTGCCAGGAAAACCTCATGGTAGGATCCAAATGATCCAGAAATTACTCCAAGGCACTGGATTAGTACCCTGGCCAAGTTACACTGTCTCAGCCTCAGAGGGTGGAAATGGCAAACTCCCTCCTCTGAAGAAATCTGCCAGGAAAACCTCATGGTAGGATCCAAATGATCCAGAAATTACTCCAAGGCACTGGATTAGTACCCTGGCCAAGTTACACTGTCTCAGCCTCAGAGGGTGGAAATTGCAAACTCCCTCCTCTGAAGAAATCTGCCAGGAAAACCTCATGGTAGGATCCAAATGATCCAGAAATTACTCCAAGGCACTGGATTATTACCCTGGCCAAGTTACACTGTCTCAGCCTCAGAGGGTGGAAATGGCAAACTCCCTCCTCTGAAGAAATCTGCCAGGAAAACTTCATGGTAGGATCCAAATGATCCAGAAATTACTCCAAGGCACTGGATTATTACCCTGGCCAAGTTACACTGTCTCAGCCTCAGAGGGTGGAAATTGCAAACTCCCTCCTCTGAGGAAATCTGCCAGGAAAACGCTCATGGTAGGATCAAAATGAGCCAGAAATTACTCCAAGGCACTGGATTATTACCCTGGCCAAGTTGCACTGTCTCAGCCTCAGAGGGTGGAAATGGCAAACTCCCTCCTCTGAAGAAATCTGCCAGGAAAACGCTCATGGTAGGATCAAAATGAGCCAGAAATTACTCCAAGGCACTGGATTAGTACCCTGGCCAAGTTACACTGTCTCAGCCTCAGAGGGTGGAAATTGCAAACTCCCTCCTCTGAGGAAATCTGCCAGGAAAACCCTCATGGTAGGATCCAAATGATCCAGAAATTACTCCAAGGCACTGGATTAGTACCCTGGCCAAGTTACACTGTCTCAGCCTCAGAGGGTGGAAATGGCAAACTCCCTCCTCTGAAGAAATCTGCCAGGAAAACCTCATGGTAGGATCCAAATGATCCAGAAATTACTCCAAGGCACTGGATTAGTACCCTGGCCAAGTTACACTGTCTCAGCCTCAGAGGGTGGAAATGGCAAACTCCCTCCTCTGAAGAAATCTGCCAGGAAAACCTCATGGTAGGATCCAAATGATCCAGAAATTACTCCAAGGTACTGGATTATTACCCTGGCCAAGTTACACTGTCTCAGCCTCAGAGGGTGGAAATTGCAAACTCCCTCCTCTGAAGAAATCTTCCAGGAAAACGCTCATCGTAGGATCAAAATGAGCCAGAAATTACTCCATGGCACTAGATTAGTACCCTGGCCAAGTTACACTGTCTCAGCCTCAGAGGGTGGAAATGGCAAACTCACTCCTGTGAAGAAATCTTCCAGGAAAACCCTCATGGTAGGATCCAAATGAGCCAGAAATTACTCCAAGGCACTGGATTAGTACCCTGGCCAAGTTACACTGTCTCAGCCTCAGAGGGTGGAAATGGCAAACTCCCTCCTCTGAAGAAATCTGCCAGGAAAACCTCATGGTAGGATCCAAATGATCCAGAAATTACTCCAAGGCACTGGATTATTACCCTGGCCAAGTTACACTGTCTCAGCCTCAGAGGGTGGAAATGGCAAACTCCCTCCTCTGAAGAAATCTGCCAGGAAAACCCTCATGGTAGGATCAAAATGAGCCAGAAATTACTCCAAGGCTCTGGATTAGTACCCTGGCCAAGTTACACTGTCTCAGCCTCAGAGGGTGGAAATGGCAAACTCCCTCCTCTGAAGAAATCTGCCAGGAAAACCCTCATGGTAGGATCAAAATGAGCCAGAAATTACTCCAAGGCACTGGATTATTACCCTGGCCAAGTTGCACTGTCTCAGCCTCAGAGGGTGGAAATGGCAAACTCCCTCCTCTGAAGAAATCTGCCAAGAAAACCCTCATGGTAGTGTCAAAATGAGCCAGAAATTACTCCAAGGCACTGGATTACTCTGGCCAAATCACACTCTCTCAGCCTCAGAGGATGGAAATGGCAACCCCCCCCTTGAAGAAATCTGCCAAGAAAACCCTCATGGTAGGGTCAAAATAAGCCATAAATTACTCCATAAGACATTGGCCTAAAAACTCCAAAGGTACCAGTCCATCTGATCTTGGAAGCTAAGCAGGGTCAGCCCTGGATAGTCCTTGGATGAGAGACCGCCAAAGAATCCCAGGTGCTGCAGGCTGTATTTCAGAGGAAGGAACTGGCAAAACCACTTCTCGAGTCTTCCTTGCCTAAGAAATCCCTAAGAAATTCATGGAGTCACCATAAGGCGACAGGAGACTTGCAAGAAAGTTGGGCAGGGAATTTGTGCAATACCTGGCCCTGCTGCTGGCTTAAACTTACATTTACAACTTAAAATTGTTCTTAAACTGCTGTTAACTTTATAAAGTTGATATAAAATATTTTACTACAGTATTTGGTTAAGAATCTTTTTTTTCTAGATTTTCCTCCTTTAAAATTGGGTGCGTCTTATATGCCGGAGCGTCTTATATGCCGAAAAATACGGTAGGACCAATGTTGTTTTTGTAACCTTCAGGGTCTCTAGTTTTTTTTTTAATTAAAATTGTTTGTTTGTTTTTTTGCCCCCCAAATCCTCAGTATCACATTTTGCCTGCTAAACTATTTTGGGCCCTACAAGAAATGACCTGGAAATGGACTTTCTGGTCACTTTCTGTATTTTGAAAAGGCCTCTCCTGAAATCTATCGGGGAAACAAATGTGTGCCAGACTTGCCCACTGAGACCCCAAGTGGTAATGAGGGACGTCATTAAGCAAAACCTTTTTAGAAAATTTAAAATGTTTCAGGGTTGGGGAACAGAGGTAGGGACCTCTGATGGATGCTACCCCAACCTCTGATGGATGCTACATTCCTACAAAGGTGTGTCTTTCTTCCTCATTCTGGGAGAACTTCCATTGCTCCTGGTATACAGTCACATCTCTTGTCACATGGTTGCTCCTGATGTACCTTCAAAAACCTGTGAACTACAATGCTAGTGGAATAGTTTATACACTAGGGACAAAGGCAAACTACCTCTACCACCAATCTTCAGTTTTGTTTTTGATGGACATTGATAGAGTTGTACATGGACAAGGACATGTTGGATTCAGAACAGATGCGATCAAAGCTGGGCAAGGTTGACTCAACATTTGAAGCTCACATCTTCTTTCTTTCATTTGGTGTTCCATACATCTTGCCTTGATGTTATTAAACATTCTGATTAATAATAAAAAAGAAATATTTATAATATATTTCAATAAATTAAAAAAAAACAGATATCAAGCCGAATGAAATTAGGTTGTTGCTCAGCATCCACCAGTAGTAGAGAGAGCAGACAGGCACAGGCTGGAATTCAAAAGAAGAAGCATGTTATTTTCATATGAATGCCAAATTAAGGTAGGTTGAAAATATTGTTGGCATTCAAGATGCATGGGGAATTAGATTAACTTTGATGCTCTGAAAAAGTTGCTCACTTTGATGTAAATGATTGATTGAACAGAACTAATTGATTAATGACTCAAGTTTCAGTTTCCCTTACTGTGAGTTCACAAAAACTTACTGTATATACTTGACTACAAGTCAACCTCATGTATAAGTCAAGGGTAGGTTTTGGGGCCAAAATTAGGGATTTTGATATTACCCGTGGATGTTGAGAGTAAAACAAAGGGTCTCAGCACCCTTCCTCTCTCTCCACAACCAGGTTGCCACTCAGGAGACAGCCCGGCCGGGGAGGAAGCTTGAGGGGTGAGCACTCACCCTTCTCCCTTTGCAGCCTGGCTATCCCCTTAGGAGACAGCGGGCTAGGGACAAGGCTTGGGGGAGGGTGAACACTTGTCTTGACTCCTCCTTCCAACCCTGGCTGTCTCCCAAGGGGCAGCCAGGCTGGGGATGAGGCTTGGGCAGCAAGTGCTTGCCCTCCATCCTCGTCCCTGGCCCAGCTGTCTCCCAAGGGACAGCCAGGCTGAGGACGAGGATGGATGAGTGAGCGCTTGCCCTGCCTCCTCCACAGCCCAGCTGTCCCTTCAGGAGACAACAGGCTGAGGAAGAGCCTATTACTATATTGACCTGTGTATAAGTCAACCTAGGTTTTTGGGGGTCAGTTTGTTTGCAAACTTTTTGACTTATACACGAGTATATCCAGTAGTTCATTAACTTAATTCATTAAATGTGCTTTAATGAATTCTCTAAATATATCAGAGTAAGTTTGCCATAGATACTAATGTTTCTTCTCCCTGCTGTCTTCCAGATAGAAAATTTGGAGTAAAAGCCAGAATTAGTGGTGCGTTAAATATAACTCTAAACATAGTGAAACAGAACTTGCAAAATCAAAGGCTAATACTGCCTTGCCTCCAAGTGTTACGTGTGTACTCAACTAACTGTAAGTATTGTAACATTTTTCTTTCAACATGGCTCTGCTTACATAGCTGTTTTTACATGGATGCTAAAAACTAGTAGGGTTCTGTTTGCGTGTGGTAATGGTGGGGAGATTTCTTAAAATCACTGGTTTTCTAATCAAAGGTATTGTAAGTACAAGACATGACATCCCCACAAGTGCACATGCAAGGGCTCCATCCTTTTCTTTCTTTGTGATTGCCTGGTTCTTATATTCATAGAAACCAATTACATCTGCCTCTACTGGAGCTGACCCTTGAGCACTGGGTGCTAGGTATCACTTCACAGATCTGTCAATAGGTATGAGAATTACTTAGTATCTGTAAATGAAAGGAGGATCTTGCCCACTTTATTCTTAATGAAATGTTGCATTTTTAGCACTAATTGTTTAATGCTAATCAGGATTCCCTTGTTTAGTAAACCCTTGTTAGTATTAACCATTAATATAATGTCAATAAATATTTAACAGGAGGGGAATGCAGAGCCTGTGATCATCTTAATCATGATTAAGAGAATGCCAGTATTACCTCAGCAATAGTTGTAAAATTAAATATTGTTAAATATTCCAAAATAGTACCTGTGTAGCAAACAGTTCCTTTGGTATGGAGTCACCCTACCACTTAGACCTTCTGGCTTGCCAATCATCATATTTCCATTAGTATGCTTAATTAAACAGATGAATTGTATGGAAGAGATTAATTAGTGAACAAATTTAGTAAATTATTCTATCTTGGCAATACTTTTTCCTCAAAAGTAATTTATAACCATAGCAGATAATATTTTATTAACACTGTAAAACAGAGCTTTTGTAACATACAGCATTATGGTCTTGCATAACTTTGGGTATAAGGCTGAATTCAGGTTTGGAAAGCATATCCTTGGGACTGCACTTCATCAGTGGGCAGCACTGGGTAAGGGGTGGAACTGCGGATAAAATAGATGAGGCCAAAATAGGAGGACTCAATGCAATTTTTATCAGTATTAACATTTCCTTGCTAAGCATATAAAACAACTCATTTTTTTAAATGCTCACTTAAATTGAGCCCTAGAACAGCTACTTATAGGCATGCAAAGCATTAATGGCCCATTAACCAAGCAAGATGGGATTCCCCATACCAGTGTAAGGTGTGCCACTGGGTAGACCCGAGGCCACCAATGATGCAAAGCACAGCTTAATCCTGTATGTTATTTACAAGCAGGGTGTTTGAAGTTAAAATCTTTAAATGCTCTCTTAATGTCTAATCAGTGCTTGGAAACAACAGCAGAAGAAGCCTGTAGGACAGATTAGATTCAAGTGCTAGAGGTTGCTCATCTGTGCTATATATCTTTATATTTTATATTCTTAAAATTCACTAGACATTTACATAGAGAAGGGGTGGGCAAAGTGTGACTTGCAGAACATATGTAGCCTGCTTGGCCTTTTTGGCAGCTCCTTGGCTTGACCTGCCCCTCTGATCGTAACAGCCCCCTTTTCCATTCAAAAATGTCCCCAAATAGTCAATTACTACTGTGGCAAGGAAGACCTTGCTACTTCCTGCCCCCAAAATACCCAGCATCACAACGAGAAATAGACCTGAGGTTATCGTGGCAGGGCAGATGCCTGCAAGTCCATGGGTTGAAGAATAGTTCCCCTCACCTCCTGCAGTTGTCCACTACTTTCATACAGTATTTCATTAATCTATCAGATCTGTTGATCATTGAAACCTTTAGAATTGGAAGGCTATGGGATGAAAGTAGGATGGCATAATATACTTGGCTATGGGAAATCTAAGGTAGGAAAAGAGTTCAATAATCACAGTATAAGAAGAGCTTTATTCATCATTTGGAAGAAATATAAAAGATATTTTTGGTCACGGATACCACTGTGGGTTTCATCATAAGAGGCATATCATAAGAATGAAGGTCCACTACAAGGAAGTTGGATCACATATGAAAAGATTCTGGAAAAGACACAAGAAAGGGTAAATATAAAGTCGAAAAAAGATTTATGGAAAGAGGAAATAGAGATTAATTGGATAAAGTATCTTCAATTAAAAGAGGACTTTAGAAAAGATAGAGAGGATCCAGGAATAGAAGTGGAATTTAATGCTTTTGATAAAATCGTCAAAGGATGTGAACAGCATTGGATAGGGAAAATGTACAAGATATTGATAGATATAGAACTAAGTGGAGAAACGGTGAAAGAAAACATGATCAAGTGGATGCAGAATATTGGTAATCTTATATCTTTAGAAAATTGGAAGAATATATAGATTGATAGTATGAAATTTACCAAATGCAATGCTTTAAAAGAAAACTTCTATAAAATTTTTTATAGATGGTACATGACACCCACCAGACTAGCAAAAATACAGAATAAAGGTGGTAAAACCTGCTGGAAATGTAAGGTTAAGTTGGGTACCATGTATCACATGCGGCGGCATTGTAAAAAGGTTAAAGATTATTGGAAAATAATTCATAGAGCTATGGGAAAAATACTACAGAAAACCATCCCCTTAAAACCGGAACTTTTCTTGTTAAATATGCTAGATGTAATGACAGATAAGCTAAGCCAAGATGAAAAAAGCTTAGTGATAACAGCGGCCAGGGTAACATATACACGATACTGGAAATCGGAGAAGACACCTACCATACAAGAGTGGCAGATTAAACTAAATGAATTAGCAACCATGGATAAACTATCCATGTATGCTGCAGGAAAATCGTTCAACAATATGAAAAGAAATGGAAGCAAATTAAAATAGATCTGCAATAAATTAGAATAGTGGAAAAGATATGATTAAAGAAAGGCTGGTCAAGGGGAACAGACAGATTACCATTGGTGTGTATTTTATAAATATAAAATACATATACACGTCTGGTTGGTTGATTAAATTATTGCTTCCTAGGTTATTAAGGAGTTAAAAGAGTAAGAGTTCAATATTGTTACACAAGCTGGTGTAAATCTATGTTTACAGTAGGAATTATGTATATAATATATAGAGATGATTGTGAATGATATAAGTATCTTTTGTAAGGAAATGTGATGTTCAGGCCCAGAAGTGTGTAGATCAGGGGTCGGCAACATTTGTTGCCGGGAAATGGCGCGGGGGCCGGGTGGGTGCGCGCTTGCGTGTATGCGCGCACTTTCCCCCCGCACACAAGCGGGGGCGCCATTGTGGAAGACTGCCCAGGGAAGGCCGCAGCGCGCCTGCTCCGGGCAAATTCGCCCACCGCACGCATGCTGCAGCCTTGCCAGGGCCCAGGGAAGGCCCCAGCGCGCCTGCTCTGGGTGAATTTGCCCGGCACATGGGCGCTGCGGCCTTATCAGGGCCCAGGGAAGGCCCCAGCGAGCCTGCTCCGGGTGAATTCACCCAGCGCACGCGCGCTGTGACCTTTTAAAATGGCGGCGGGACTAGCCACGGGCCGGTCAAAAGGCCTCTATGGACTGCACCCGGCCTGCGGGCCGTATGTTGCCAACCCCTGGTATTAAGATGGTATTAGGAGTAGTAGCTAAGTAGGATAAAGAGAATTTGTTTGTTTTGTTAAAATACATTGAAATTAGCACCATTTAGGTTTTCATGTATGGAATGGAAGTATATTTTGTTTTATTAATAATTTAATTTTTTTATTTTAAAATATTTAAAAAGATCTGTTGATCATAATAAATGATGATGATGATGATGATGATGTATTTCATTAAGGAAATGTTTAATTTTGGTTTATCATCAATTATAAATTAAAACAGATAAAATGATGTCTTAGATGTGCAGTGTTTTCAGTGCAGATATTTATGTCATTATGTTTGCATTTTGGTCTAAAAATGTGATCTTTTGTTTTCAGCTGTAAATGCTGTGTCCTTGGGTAAGAATGGAGTTGTAGAATTGATATTTAAGATAATTGGTCCTTTTAGCAAGAGGAATACTGGCCTTATGAAGTGAGTAGAATATTGGAATATATTGAAAATATGTACTTCTTAATGGTTTGGACATTAATTATTCTTACCTAGGATTTTAAATGAGGCATAAATGTCATCTCTATAGATTTAAAATATTCTGCTAAAGCAGTGGTTCTCAAACATTGGGGCAGCACTGGGGGGCGGGGACATGAGAGTTGCTCAAGAGGGATGCAAGACTTGGAAGCCCTGATTCCTCCTCCTCCTCCTGTGCTTCCAACTTTTTTTCTCCTGAAGGGCAAGAGAAAGGCAAGGAGGATGCTTAGAGTCTCTGTCAGAGGAAGAATAAAAAGAGGACAGCTATTACTTTATAAAATGTTAAAATATGATATACATGAATGTGTTAATGAAAATATGCACACTAAATAAACAACATTTTTATTATATACTGTGCTGACCAGGGGCACGCGATATCGGCATGTAGAAGTAAAGGGGGTCCCAAGGGTAAAAAGCTCAAGAAACACTCTGCTAAAGAGCTCCTGATGTTAAAAAAAATTGAATCAATTTGTCACTTTATTTAAGAGGTGGTCCCTGAGACTTGATACACAAAAGCAGTCTTTCTACTCTTTTTATAAGTCACAGTCCAGACAACAATGCAGCTTGTTTTTTGGACCCAAGAAGTCTTTTGATTTCCCCATTCTTCACAATAGCTTCCACGTGAAACATTCAGAATAGATTGCTGATATAGGGCCTTTGCAGACTGCCAGAAATAGTGCAAATTGAGTCCACTTTAACTGCCCTGATTCGGTGCTAGGGAATCATAGGAACTGTAGTTTATTGTGGCACCAGAGCTCTCTGACAGAGAAGGCTCAATGCCTCAGAAAAAAAAATACAATTCCCATGATTCCCTAGCACTGAGCCAGGGCAGTTAAAGTGGGCTCAATTTGCACTATTTCTAGCAGTCTGCAATAGTAACAGAAATTGATAGCTTATTGTCTTTTTTATGTTATTCTTATTTGAATAAGCAATTTCAACACAGCCTGATCTTTTATACTGTCTGTAAGCTCCCTTAAAACATGCTATAGTAGAAATGCTTGGAATCAACAGAAATCTTTGAAAATAAGTTAATAAAACCAGTATCTATATTATGTACACATGTACGGTTTTTAGGGAGACAAATCTTGTGGACTGTATAACAAATAAACATCCCTTAAATTAGTTTATATATATATATATATCTTTACAGTTTAGGCCTGTAGTCCTATTGTAGTCCTAATACCATCTTAAGTACAAGCAGGACTATTACCTGCGTGCTGTTTTTTTTTTTTTTTTTGTATTTGTTTGTCTATTTTTTGTTTCTTTTTTATATTCACAGAGTTGCTTTAGACACCCTTGCTGCATTGTTAAAATCAAGTAAGTATATGCTTCAATATTTTATCAAAATTATTATAGAATACCTAGGATATGCATAGTTTTAAATAGGTGTTTGCTTGTTATTATGCCAAAGAATTAAAATTGAAAATTAACATTCTGTTATTTAAAAAATTCAAAAGCAAAGCCTTTGACTGCCTAGATCATGAAAGGCTGTGGAACACCCTTAAAGAAATGGGAATGCCAACATATCTGATGAGGAATCTGTACTCAGGACAAGAGGCTACTGTCAGAACAGAACATGGAGAAACAGAATGGTTCCCAGTAAACAAAGGGGTTAGATATGGCTGCATCTTATCACCCTACCTGTTCAACTTGTAGGCAGAACATATTGTAAGAAAACCAGCCTTGGACACAGAAGAAGGAGGAGTGAAAATAGGAGGAAGGAATATCAACAATCTTAAGATACGCAGATGGCACCATAATACTAGCAGCAAACCTCACAGACCTGGAACAACTACTAAGGAAGATCAAGGAAGAAAGTGCAAAAGCAGGCTTGCTGTTTAACGTAAAGAAAACAAAAATAATGTCAATGAAGAATCTACACAAATTCAACCTAGACAATGAGGAAATAGAAATAGTAAAAGAATTCTCTTATCTGGGATCAAACATGGATAGGAATGGGGACTGCAGCCAGGAAATCAGAAGAAGATTAAGAATGGGGAGGGCAGCTATGAAAGAACTAGAAAAGATCCAGCTGAGTACAAATATATCCAGCTGAGCACAAAAATTAGAATCATACAAGCCATTGTCTTCCCTGTTTCCGTGTATGGATTTGAGAGCTGGGCAGTTAAGAAAGAAGATAGGAAGAAAATCAATTCATTTGAGATATGGTGCTTGAAAAGAGCACTGAGGATTCTGTGGTCAGCCAAAAAGATAAACAAAAGACAAACAAACCAAGCCAGAAATCTCCCTGGAAGCCCAGATGACAAAACTGAGGCTGTCATACTTTGGACTCATCTTGAGAAGACACAACTCAGTGGGAAAAAACAATAATGCTAGGAAGGGTGGAGAGTAGTAGAAAGAGAGGAAGGCCACATGCTAGATGGATGGACTCTATTAAGGAGATCACAGGTATGAGTTTACGGGAATTAATCAGAGCAGTGGAGAACAGGGAGTCTTGGAGATGTTTCATCCACAGGGTCACCATGGGTCAAGATCGACTTGAGGGTGGTTAACAACAATATTTTGTATAGAAAGAATCAGGAATTCCATGGTGCTAAAGGCAGTGAGTGACTCTGCTAAGGGAAGGGAAATGGTGAAATTGCACTAATGTTCTCGCCACACTTCAGGATAATAACCACAGTTTTTTAGTACTCATATTTCTTCTTGCAAGTGCTGATAATACTATTTCTACAAATTTTTTATTAGATACAAGTTTCTATCTAAGCCACGTAGCCCTGGGAGGTGTACATTTCCCCCCCTTTCCAGCTTATACCCACAAGAATATGATGTAGTATGTGTGTGACTGATCTGTGAACAGTCAGAAATTTTAATTTTGGATAGAGGCTGTAAGTCTCCCTGTTCTAAATAAAATATTTTAGCTCATATCAGTAGCATTATTGACTTGTGCAAAACTTTGGATATATCCGGCAGCTTCAAACATCTTTTAGGAATCAGTTACAATGCTTATTTTTAAATACTTTGTCTACATATATAATATGAAAATAAAACAATAAGACATCAAAATGATAGCAGAAATAAAAAGTTATTTGAATCTTATTCAGTTTGACTTGTCTAACTGTTTAGAATTGTTTGACAGCTTGCTAATGCCTAAATCTTCTCCCTCCCCCAGAAACGAATGCAAGGCGAGCTGTAGACAGAGGCTATGTCCAAATGCTTCTAACAATTTATGTAGATTGGCACCGTCATGATAGCCGGCATAGACACATGTTGATCCGTAAGGGAATCTTGCAGTCTATTAAAAGTGTTACAAACATCAAATTGGGAAGAAAAGCATTCCTTGATGTTAATGGGATGAAAATTCTGTATAACACTTCACAAGTAAGTGTTTAAGACTTGATATTGTTAACGTGTACTGAAGGCTCTTTATATGCCAATGAGATGACAATGTAAATATGCATTATGGATAAAATCTTGGAACACTTTGTTAATTATTGCTTTTCTTCAGCTATATAACATTGATACTTCATAGGGAATTACATTCAATCTGATCTGCTAATTTTGGCATTGTGAAGATTCAACTAACTTTCACTTGACTGTACTCCCTTTTATAGTTTACAGTTGCCTTTGCCCTTATTTATTTAGTTGTAGCATTTTATCCCACTGTTCAGCCAAAAAATATTCCAGGCCATTGTACACTTGTCAAATAAAAATGTGAGTTCTCTCCATAAGCCTTTTATCTAAACAACAACAGAAAAGATAGAGGGGATGATGGGAAGCGATGGCATGGTATAATGCTGTGAGTGTTGGGCTAGGACTCCAGGAGACTAGGGTTCAAATCTCCACTCAGTTATGATAATCCACTGTGGGCCTTTGACAACTCACATTCTCACAGCCGTTGACCAGAAGCAGACAGACCAAAAGTGCTGGCTTCAGGCAACATTGGGGGTGTGGCGTTTACATGAATGTGGCTAGAAGCTGCGCCAAGCCAAGCCTGTCTCAACCTGGAAGAGCTGGCACAATAAGTGGTGAAGAGCCGCTCCTTGCCAGCAGCTGGGTTGAGGACCACAGTGGAAAATAATCTTCATGAAAACCCATGCGTCGCCACAGTCTTGGCGCGATCAGGGCAGGAGCAGTCTCTGGCCACTCTTTTTACCCCATCTTCATGAGGAAGGCAATGACAAACCTCATCTGAATAAAACTTGTCCAGAAAACCCTAGGACAGGGTTACCTAAGTCAGAGTCACCTTGAAGCCACATAACAACAGCAAGAATGAAAGTAAAAGGGGAAAAAACCTCAAGCTTCATTTTTGTGCACTAAATTTGCTGAGTTTAGATTAGCTCCAAACTGAATGGTCTCCCCCTAATCTGCAGTCTTTCGAGGTGATTTCTCGATACAGTATAAACTTCAACCCTGACAATGTGGGACATTATATTTATGTCCTAATGGAAAACTTGTTTTCTGCTTGTGCTTCAACTTTTGCACTTCCTTCCAGTTTAAACACATAATACTTACTTTTATCAATGAATAATATTGTTTCACTAACAATGTCACCTCTGTCCTGTATTGGGAAATGTTTCGGGGTTTGCTATTTCCTTTCCCAGCTTGCAGGAGTAGTGATGCCTTGTGAAATCCATAGGTAATTTTATCATGGATATCATTCATTTAAGTTTTTACTAACATCTTTATGCCCATAAGCTGTGTGGGAGTAACGTATACCTGTATACAAACTCCAACAGTTGATTTTCAGCCTTAGATCTCCCCCCCCCCCACCCGTTCAGCTCGTATCCACTGCACTTTGTCATTATTACTTACTGAAGGCTTTTTATTTAGAATATGATTAATCATGCTGTAATTAAAAGCAATAAATAGCCAGAATGGAAGCACAACATATCTTTAGGTTTTTGGGTTTCTTATTTTAACAATTTTTATATCCCAGTGTAATGTAAGAACTTCTATAATGTCAAGAGCTAGAACAACATTAAAGGTCCTAAGGTCAAATTAATATCCCAGTAGTGATGAATTGAGTCTATCAAGAGCTGCAAGCAGGATGAAGCTGACCTTAAGTAAAATCTGAACATTCACCAATACCTGCTGAAAGGGGAGACTTCAGTGGTATGTGTGCATTTCATTCTCTCTCCTTGCCTCCACTATTGTAAAACATCTATGCTTCATTCTTCGTGTGTGTTTTTTAACAATCACCAATTTTATGGACTCTAGGCGAAGAGATGTATAACTTTCTTTTCCCCCCTGAAAACATTAATTTGCATCCTTTAAAAAAAAAAGGCAAATCATCCTTACTATAAACCTTTGAGTTTTAATAATATCTGGTTGACTGCAGTAATGTTTTTATCCATGAACTGAAGGTAAACATTAAATTTTCCAGAGCAGAAACTCTGTAGACAAATTTTGAACTCTGAACTAATAGCAACCATTTTAAAATGACTTATTTCTTGTAATAGGAATGCCTGGCGGTAAGAACTCTTGATCCACTAGTCAACACTTCCAGTCTAATAATGAGAAAGTGCTATCCTAAAAATCGTCTTCCTCTACCAACCATTAAAAGTGCTTTCCATTTCCAACTGCCTGTCATACCTGTTAGTGGCCCAGTGTATCAGCTGTATAGTTTGCCTCCTGAAGGTATGATTCATGTTGAAATGTAATGGGTTTGTCTATATCTGCTCTTAGGGATTTTTTTTAAAGCATGTAGATATAGGAACATACATTATCTAATGTTTTCTCTTTTTTATTTGCATTCCTGAAATGTTATACAGATTCTGTTTTTTTTTTAAAAGATGCCCCCCCTTTTTTTTTTTTAAAAAAAAGAAAAGATAAAAAAAGAAGAAGAGAGAGATTGAACTATGATCCTGAATTTTCCTTTTGATCTGTAACTGATTGAGTTTAAAATAATTTTAGTTTAGCTTGTCCTAGTGGCTTACATGCATTATTTGAATAAGTGGAAGACAGCATGCTTATCGAAATACTGCTCTTCCTCTGCTCTCCCATCAGTTCTACATATTCTCCAAAAGCCATTTATTGGTAGAGGGCTCTCAAATAATGTGGACTGCTTTGTCCAAATGGAGGAAGGAATTAGTTATGCAAGCTGACTTCCACTTACACAACATCTGGATGAAAGGGAGGAAGGGAGAATGCAGCACTTAGTAGTATTAAGGCCTCAGGTACCACTTGGTACTGCATGTAAAGAAGTGGGTTTATATTCACAAAACTCATGCTAAAATAAAAACCAATTAGCTTTCTCTCTCTCTCTCTCTCTCTATTTATGTGAATTGAAGAATCTATATAATTAAACATACAGCACATGGTCTCATGGGAAATTTAATTCATATGTAATAATAGGTTTCAATTGATGAGTGAAAAGTTTCACATGCATCATTTCTTTTCTGCGATGTACATATTGTAGAAAACGTACATCTGCCCTACTTATAGAGCATTTTATATCACAGTGGATGACGTAGTAGATGAAAGTGATGACAATGATGATACCGAAACAGAATCTGAGATTGAAAACGATAATGAAGATGACTCAGATCAACATTTTAAGGTTGGTAATAGCATTCACACACCTTGTTCTGAAAATATTTTTTAATGTTCTGAAAAGTAGTTTGTGGATTACATTTTCAAAAATGTAAAGATTGAAAACTTTCAAATTCAGTTTAAACTTTTCATTTCACTAACAGGCCATGTGGATATTCAGAGGGGTCGAAATGTGGCATATATTTTGCATGTGTGCTCATGCAAATACTTTGCAACTACATTGCATGCAAGGTGTGACTAGGGGGTAAATGATACAGAATTGAAGTAAAGTGTAAGCAGTTTCAAAGTGAAAGAAATATACCACTGATTTACATGGATAATGACTTTACTAACACAAATACTCTTTAAAGTTATCAGAGTAAATTTCAGAGTATTTAAGCTAAAATAATACAGAATGTTTCAAATCTGGACACATGGGTTGGTATGTTATGCTACTAAGCTATAGCAGCAACTACCAATTTATGTATTTGTGAAGTGATATTATAGCATAATGTTGCATTTTAATCACCAAAATGAATAATGCTATGTCTAAAATCAGAAACCAGATTTTAAAGCATTTGTCAAAAAGCAAAAGTGTGACTTTTTTTGGGGAAAAAGCACACTTTTATGCACTAAATTTGTGGAGATTTATTTATTTATTTGTTCTATAATAAAATATAAGGTTTTATATGATGGATTGTACCTTATTCACAGTGTTTGTGGTAACTTAAGCTAATAATGTGCACTCTTAGTAGCCTCAAGCTGCATTATTTCTGGCAGTCTGTAAAGGCCCTTAATGTTCAAAACAGAATAACAAGACCAGATAGGACAGTGCAATTTAAGATTGTTGTCTTAATGTTTAGAATCTTTATATATTCAACTTCTTGCCTGAAGCTCTTTCACCATGAGAGTCTCTCTGCATATTTTACTAAGGGAAGAACTGTAAATGTCCAAAAAGAATCTCTATGCAGATAATTCCCTTATTTTAAATGAGCATGGACAAACCTGCAGAGAAGTGTATGAAGTTTGGGTCAGAATGTCTTTATGCAGAATCTGAACATGGTTACACTGTTCTCTAAACATCCATTGTAGGGTGGCTATTCCTTATAATAGCCTACTTGTTGATTCTATTTACAGTAGATCCATTGAATCAATGGGAACTTGGTAAAACATTTACGCAAGTGACTAAATGGGTCTACTCTATTTAGGACTAAGATTTAGATCAGGGGTAGGCAACCTTTTTGAGCCAGGGGCCGGGTTGCTGTCCCTCAAACAATTGGGGGGCCGAAGCACCATCCATAAATAAATAAATAAATAAATAAATTTAGAAAATAAATTTAAAAAATAAAAAGAATTTAATTTTTTTTTAAAAATATATATATGCATGCACACTCTCTCAGCCCCAGAAAAGTCATGGCAAAACCCCTGTGGAGATTTTGCCAAGAAAATCCCAAGAACAAGTAATAACAACAATAATCAATATCATTATGGCGGGGGGTGGCGGCGGGGGGGGGCAGCGGCGGCAGGACTGGGCTGGGGCCGGTCCAAAGGCCTCGGGGGGCCACATCCGGCCCCCGGGCCTTAGGTTGCCTACCCCTGATTTAGATCATAGTATATTAAACTATATCTTAAATGATGAATACATTTCACCTTTGCTATTACAACATTGCACATATGGGACATAAATGACTTGTCGTGGTGTAACAGTGAGTTAGAATATAGCATAAGTGTAAGCAAAAAGAACCTGAACAAAGTGCTGATGTGAGCACACTCGTCATCCCAGCCAATGTGAGGGGGGAGAAGCCCATATTTAATTTCATTTTCCCCCAATTCCTGGCTTATAGTTATTTGCAGATCACAAACCATGGATTAGAATAACCTTTACTTTGTTGAAGAAGGCAGGACTTGTCGTTGCCTTGCTTTAGTAACATATTAGTTGACTTGAAACCATGATTCTTGGTGCACACATAACATCAATCGAGGAATTGGCTGACTCCTAGTATGCTCCTCATATCAGCCATGTGAAGCATCAGGCTTAAGCCTAATGCTTCATTCATATGGGCTTCCTTCTGCTCATAAATAGAACTCTTTAATACTTTTGAGTTAATCAGTGTTTGAGAGATTTTTATTTGTTTCCCCCTGAGTCGTTTCCTGGACATTCTTAATAAATGTAAACTGAAAAGTGTATCAGTTACTACAAATACAGTCAGCTCTCCACTCTCAAAGTGGTTAGAGGTGCAGCCCCCCTGTAAAGTGGAAAAACTTGAATATCTCTGAGTGCCCCAAATTGTATTTAATACATACAAACAGTACCTGCACTGGTGGAGTGGCTGAACCTGGCTGCTGGTACATTCCCTTGCTCACTCACTTGTGCAGGTGACGGGGAAGGGATGGGACATGGAGAGCAAGAGAAGAGGGAAAGGGGATACCCGTCCCATCCTTCTCTTGGCCACATGAATGAGTGAGTGAATGTGCATGCTTTCCCTCCTCACGCTCCCCTATCTCATCCCTTTCTCCCCTCCTACACAAGTGAGTGCATGCAACCTCCTTGTGCTCCCCAGATCCCATCCCCTTCCTTCCAAATGTGGAGGCACAAATGTATTTAATAATATAGATTGGTTTTCCCTTCCCCAGAATGATGATATAGAGACGGATATCAACAAATTGAAACCAAAGCAGGAATTGGGACGACCTTTTGAAGATCTAAAGATGTATGAACAATTTTTCCCAGAACTTACAGAAGACTTTCAGGTATAGACATTGGTATCTTTCTAAAAAATGTGCCGTTCATGAGAAATGCCCCCCCCCCCAAAAAAAACCACACAGTTTATTGGGCTGTTACTTTTTTGGAAACAGAAGTAAGTAATCAAAATTTCCAAGCTTGCAACTTACTGCTTATAGTTTGAATTGCTTTGAGAAGGTACAGAAAGTTGTCATAGCCATTAATTGAGTTAAATAATCCACGGATATTTATGCAACATTGAGTAGAGCTCTTAAGCTATAAAATGTCTCTTTTGACACTTCTAAATCTGTATATATACATGATTTTATATTGTTTCAATGTTTGAAATATTCAGTTTTTAAATTGTTCAAGTGTTTAATATGCTTTTGGTTTGTTTTAATTGTTTTAATTATGTTTAAATTGTTTAAACTCATTTTGTTGTAAGCCACCCAGAGTTTAGAACAGGATATAAATATTTTAATAAACAATAAATTGGGTGCTGCCTTGGGTTTAATTCAAGTTCTTTGTCCAGACTAGAGTACAGCAATTGAATTCATGTACATAAATATTGATTTACCAAGCTTCCATTGATTTAGTAGATTTACTCTAGGTGGGACTAACAGTTGGATTTAGGCCTTGAGTTCCCCAGTGGATGAAATGTGAGATATAATGATGGACTTCCATGGTGGATGACTGGTAGAATATAATTGTCCTATACAAATGAATGAATAAAGCATTTCTTTATAAGTGGATGATATTTGGAGTACTACTGTTACAAGTAAATTTCAGTTTTCTTTAGTGTTGAAAAATGTGGTGGAATGGGAGACATGATAAATATTTTTATGTTCATCAGTTGATGAATAGAGGATTTCTATTTGCTATCATAAAATCAGAACTTAATGTTACCCAGTAAATTTAATTTGTGGTATGTTCAGCATGGAAAGAAGAATTTATGCAGTTCATGACCACAATATGTGGTGGTTTTTTGAAAGCATTAGACAAATTCATCATTAATTAGTTAAAGGGAGCCACCATATATTTTTCAATTGCAAATATTTGACTTTGATTGGAATAAAAAATATTGCTATCATGTTCCTGCCTATTTGCAGTCTTCTAATGCAGGAATAGTTTAGATCTTCTGTCAGCATTCCTTGGCTGAAACTTGTTATGATCTTTATTAAAGTAGTAGGTGGACAATTTCAGATGTCTTGAGTGGGTAGCTTTTTATTGTTCCTGGACTGAATCCTGGAAGCTCATATTTGGCCCATGATTTCATGTTTCTCCATCCCTGGCCCCACAGGCTACTGTTGCACACAGGATGGTAGAGTAGGGATGAATCTTAATTTGGTCCAGCGTGGCTGCCTGTCAGTATCTGCATCAATGTGAAGGTTGTTCACTTCCGACTACATTTCTCTTCCCATTATTCACACATGTTCTTTCAGACAGGCTCACCAGCAGTTGACTCCCTTTTCTCTTTGCTTTACTCGCCCTCTAGGTATATGTGTCTTCTGCCTGGAAAAGTTTCCCCTTTCTGATATCTTAACCATCCACTTTTTTCATTTTCCTCTCTTTAATGTTAAGGAATGTGACCTGGTTTCCACGGAACTTAAGCCTCTTTCAACTAATATAACACAAGGAGGGCCTATTGTTGTTCCTACTGCTGGAGTGGAGCAGTCCCCAGCAAATCCTGGAATAGAAATTCCTGTGAAGGAGAGTTATCCTCTACAAACAGAGGACTCTAATAAAAGACCAATCTTTTTGGGTCTGGTAAAGGATGATATTAGCATGGACACTCTGCAGCTCCAAGGTGATCAAATGAAGTTACTTCCATCATGCCAGTGCCTAAACCATGAAATAATTAAAGATTTTGACAGAATTTCTTTACAAAACACTTCCAAAAATGAACAGTCTTATACTTCAAGGGCCACGACCAAAAAAGAATGTAAAACTAGCCTTAGTGAAAATACCTGTAATAAATCTTTTCAGCATGTCTCATCTTGTGGAGGTGTTTTATTTGAGGGAAGATCTGTCCAGCTGGGAAAGCTATGTTGTTCTGGACCTGATCCAGAAGAGGAGGACATTTCCTGCTCAGTTTCTGTGGGAGAGCAAACAATGCGTGAGGTGCCTGATACATTGCAACTCCATGACCCAGAACTTTATATTGAGATAGTGAAAAATACAAAGTCTGTTCCTGAATATTCAGAAGTGGCTTATCCTGATTATTTTGGACATATTCCACCTCCATTTAAAGAACCTATTCTTGAAAGACCTTATGGAGTGCAGAGGTGAGTATTTCTAACATGTTCAAGGATAATCTAAGGCATGTTTGATTATCAAATGTTGGCCATAAAGTTAAATTTTAAAAGTTAGATTAGCTAAAGATTAGATTGGGGTCTTTCATGATGGAAGGATCTGAGTTTGTCTAAATAGAAATGGTGTGGGGGACACTTTTCACTGATCTTTTGTGCACCCCTCTGCACCATACCTTCCAAAACCTGAGTATTTGGAGGGGGCAGGAGAAGCCATGACCTAAAAGTGCCCCATTCCAGGAATGAAAATCCTCCCATAGAACTCTAAACCCAGCCCACTGTTTCTTTTGTTAGTAAGGAAGAATTTTTATGGCTATTTTTGTTAATTAATGGTTTTTTTGGGGGGAAATTTTGGGAATGCTGAATTCTGTTGCCTTTGAAGATTTGTGTCTACATATGATGGAACATTTAAATAATGAAGTCTACTGAGAAATTGAAATATGATATTCTGAGTACTAATTTTACTAAATACAATGTAAAATTATAATATATAAATCAGGGGAGACATTTCTTGATGTAGTGGCCAAGACTGCATTAGTCCCCATTTTGGATTTCTTTCCTGTCATGAAATTCCAAGGTGATCTTGAGCAATCTATTAATATTGGTTCCACCATCTGCAAACTGCAGTTATAATAATTTGAATGGGAATGTTATATAGATTATTGAGATTATGTATGAATATCTCTTTGAACACTCTGATGAGCTATATTAATTCTGAAAATCATTGTCATCATCATTATCATCATTATCACCATCACCACCACTACTGTCATCATCAATAGAAAAGCATAAGAATCTTAGAATTTACAAAATGTAATCTCAAACTTTATTCCTTTTCTTCCACAAGGAAGAAGAGAATGGCTGGCAGTCACATGCGAACTCTGATGTATGTGAAAGAAATATTGGATATTTCTCCTTCATAACATCGGGGTTTCTTGAACTCCTTTTTGGCAATAGTTGGCAGTGAATGGGTGTGTGCAGTTTCCTTGAACCTTGTATTCCAAATTGTTAGGGCAGAAAATCCAACCAGTTTCTAGTTATCTTTTTTTTTTTATTTCCTATTTCTCTACCAAAATCTGTTTCCCTTTCCTAGTGTTAGAACTCTCTCTCTCTCTCACACACACACACACAGAATTACTTTAATGTTTAATGTGAACTATCACTAAAGTTTATGCCATGGTAGTATACTGAACCATCAGATATCCCAGAGTCCCATTGTACTGTGTAGATATATGATAAATAATTACTGATTCACATCCTAATAATTTGATTTTAGCAAAACAGTCAGGCTGCTACAATCTTAGCCTCCAGCTTTCTTTTGTTAATAACACACCATGCTACTATTAAATGTCTTGATCCAGTAAGTTTACCATTTTTGTACTGGTACTTTTATTTCCATATTTAAAATGAGAACATGAGTACACCAAAGATTACACTTTTGTAAAGCAGAACTCCACCTCTGATTATTACCAAAGAAAATTACTTACATTATAGTAAGATCAGACTTCAAGAGGGCCAGTCTTCCATTCATCACAAATATCTGTTATGTGTGGAGCCCATTTCATACACTAAGCAACTTTGAGAACTCTTTGATTCAGAACTGGCTCAACATAAATGTGCAAATCAATATGGATTGTGTCCAATGAATTGTATCCAGTGGCACCCACCTGCTATCAGAGCAGGCACTCCTAGCCAAATGGATCACACCTCCCCTTATAGCCTCTGTTATCTGCTGTATCTCCTCTGTAGCACCAAGGTGAGGATGGGAGGAGGAAGAAGTAATTCTGTTACACATATGAAGTCACTCATTTTTGACAAAGCAAAATTTACACTTGGAAAGACCTTTCCCTGATACCTATACCTTTAAAACCCACATTTTCTGCTTTCAGAGATGGGCTTGTGTGTTACAGTTTCAGCTGCACATTTCACAAACTAAACTATTTCAGATGCAGGTCTGATCCTTCAAATTGCATTAATTATTTCTCAGAAGTAATGCAAGAAAGATCCTTTGTCAAATATAGTTCTTGCAGTATGAGCCAGTTTCCCCAGTGCTTCAAAGAGAACTAATCTTCTGTGTCTACAGTTTCTTTTTTCTTATTCACTATATAGTTTTTCAAATTTATTATTTTGTATGCTAACAATACTTTACCTATATATTTTCCAAATTGTTCTGAGCACATATTCCAATTATATAGCCATTCTTTGACATGCAGATAGCCATTTGACACTGTCAGCCTAAGAGACATTGGAGCCAGTTAAAGGAAAACTTCTGTCCTGCAGAGACAATATGCTTGTATAAAATGTTGTGTCTCCATGCACTCATGTATGCATGGGGGGGGGGGAATTGTATGTTCTTACTGGGATGTTTGTCCATGATGTTTTACAATGACTTTTCTAGAGGTGAGAGGCTCTCACACTAACCCAATCACTGCATAATAATAGTTTCTGAAACTTTTTAACCTCTCTCTACAGCTATAATTGTGTTAATTGCTAACATAACTTGTTTTCAGATCTTTACTAGTGTTAGTTACTAACAATACTTGAAAAAATGATTATTAATGCAAACTAGACACATTGAAAGGAAAAGATTATTCTTATTAGCAATATAAAAATACATTTTAAAATTCTTGATGCCTTGAATACAAAAGCTCATTTTTCTACGTGCATAAACATAAGCAGTAAGCAGGATAATATGCAAAACCAGAAACCATGCTTTGAAGGTCAATATCCTTTTGCTTTCCATATGATTTAATTTTGATAGGTGATAACTGTACTGTTCTAATTAACAATTGGGAAACATGACGTGAGAACTCTATTGTTACAGGACAAAAATTAACCAAGACATCGAAAGGCTGATCCATCCTAACGATATTATAGACAGAGTTGTTTATGACCTTGATAATATCAGGTAGGTTTCATAGTGCCCATTCTTCTTCGCTGGCTTCTCTTTTACATAGGTATTTTGTAGATAGAGTACATAATTTTTAAAAAGTGATGAGTAAGCAAGGATGTGATAGTGAGCTGGTTTTCTAGACTGCATGAATGCTTTCAAAAGCCCTATCAATTTCAGCTTGAGGCGGTCATAGATAAATTTTGACTAGATCCATATCAAACATTTGGTAAGAGGTTATGTGGAAACTTCTTTAGTGTGCTGTAATTTTTATTATTTTTGTCATGGTTTTTACAATTTTATGTTGTCTTAGAAATCTTGATTTTTTTTTTTTTTATTTACACAGACACATAATAAAAAAAGACAAAAAACAATAGACATTCAAACAATATCAATATATCATACATCAATCAACCCACCTCCCCAACCTCACAAACATAAACAAGAATACATTTAAACACTACGCTAATCTTGTTAGTTATCCGAATTCTCATTTCCCAAGTGATTACCTCTACGTTTAAATATAAATACATTGGTTCTTTCTAATACTACAATAACCTAGGACTGTGACATATTTCTTCTAAACTTAATATTAAATGCATTCTTAAATTTTCTTATCTGTAATGCTTCCCACATCTTACTCGTTAAAACGTCTAAAAGTAACCAAATTTATTTTAACCCAATCTTATTCAATGTTACCATTATTATTACCAAATCTATATCTCATTACAATACGTTTTCATCATCTTTTATCTTGTAATTTTTAACTAGTTCCCATTGTTCCTCCCTTATATCAATATCTCTATTTTGAATTAATGCAGTCAAAATATCTAAATTCATTGCTTCTTTTAATCGTATAAGCCATTCTTTTACATTAGGTATTTCTCTTTTCTTCCAATATTTTGCGAAGACTAATCTTGCTATTGAAACCATATATATTATGATCCTACCATATTTTTTCTCAATTGATTTATCTATTCCATGTGTCATATTTAAGAGAAAAATTTTAGGACACCATGGTATCTCAACTCTTAGTATTCCACACATTTTAGAATGAATTCTTCTCCAATATTTCTTTGCAAGGGAACATTTCCACCACATATGATGGAAATTCCCTTCACTCTTTTGGCATTTCCAACATTTTCTGCTTACAGTTTTATATATTCGATTCAGTTTAGTTGGATATAAATACCACCGGTGCATCATCTTCAGGAAGTTTTCTTTCAAATCCTGGCATAAAGTGAATTTATTTGTTGCTTTCCAAGCTTTCTCCCAGTGTTCCCAGTGAGAGGAATGGCGTCCTGAGAGGTTGCAGGGCTAAGGAGCTCTGCTCTGCAAACTCGTTTAATGAGCTATAAATGGGGAAAAAAAAATTTTCAACAACTGAATTTCACCAATTTCAAGACCCTCCGGTAAGAGGGACTTCTGGAGCCCGATGGGGGTCTGAGTAAATGGTGGACTTTGGGAGTAGAAAGTGGAGGAAAGAAAACCAAACTCGGACCGCAGGGCAAGCCAGGCTCATTAAATGCTAGCCTTTAAGGCAAACAAGGACGCTTTTATTTCACCCTTTTAAAGCAAGCTATTTTTGCAGAACATATATAAATAGCTAGAAAAGCAAGTGATTTACCTCTACAAAAGAAATTTTCTTTTCATTATTTGGACTCTGATATTCTGAAGAAATGAAAGAACCACAATGAGTAAGGTGCAGATGGAAAGTTAATCGAAAGTGAGCAAGTAATCAAATAAAGGAATCTATGGAAGCTAAATTGTGGAAAGAGAGAGAGGGTGGAGGATAAGAAGGACACAGGAGGAAAATACTGTTTTGTTTTAAAGCTCTGGGACTCAAAGCAGCTTACAATTTAAAGTAGTACAATTAAAAACATATAAGAGGAGTATTAAAACATATTAAGGTGAAGATTAAAGTTGATATAAGTGGCACTAAGACGACTAAAAGAAGAGAAGGTACCTTTAAATTTTTTGGCGTGGGCGCAAACCGAATCCACCTGGTGTTTCCGGGGGAGCAGAGAGAACAGAGCGAATACAGTGATATATAGAGCGGCGTTATTTTTTCCCTGGCCCAGTGGGGTGGAGCCCTTTGAAGAGAAAGAGCCATGGAGATCTGAGAAGCCTCCTGATCCTGCGACAAGCAGCAGCAGCGGGGGAAGGAGAGGACCATTAAGGCCCTCCAGCCTAGCAGCGAACGGCAGCAGGACCGAGGAGGAGAACAGATAAGGATAAATCTGTGGGTATCACTTGCATTTGGCTTAGTGCCTCCGTGGGAGAAACAGCAGAGAGTTGATTTTAGGCTTCTTTAGATTGTTCCAAAACCAACAAGTTTGCATGTAGAGTGGTTGAAGGGAAAGAGTTGTTTATCCAGGAAGTTTACTTTCCCTATGAGAGAACATATCCATATAAGGATACAAGGAAGAACTGAAAGTAATAGGAAGATTTATCAGAGAATCTGCGCCATCTGGTGGACTTTTGGTGGATATATAAATGAAATAATAAAGGAAGGGATAAGAGAAAAGGAAAGAGAGAATTACCTGACCTACTGAGAGGACCTGCGCCATCTAGTGGATATAGAGAAATTTATAAAACTTACAAAATAGCAAGGCTGGAGAAAGACAGTTGATCTTTGAAAGTTACTGAAAACTATTGAAAGGTTGATAGGACTCTCCCTCATTTTGATGTGTTAAAAAGAACTTGAGGGGTCTTTTGTAGATCCCTGTAAAAATCAGGTAATTTGGGTGAATTAATATAAATAATTGATACTGTCTGATATTTGTGTGAATTACTTTAAGAAAAATTGATATTGTCACAAAATAATTGAATTGAAATTTAAATAAGAGAATATATGATGGGCAGAGTATAAGGTTTAATGGTTTATAGATTGCTGTAACTAAAGAGATTGCTGTAGGTAGAGAATAAGATATAATGGTTATCTGGGTTGTTTATAGTTTTCTTTTCTGATTACTGCAAAAAGTATAAATTTAATAATAGCTTGACAATTTCATAATATTTGTAATAATTGAATGGTTGAAATTTAAATTTAATAATTTATTATCTGAAGTATAGAAATTGTTGTACTGCTTCTCTCCTAAAAGAGAAAAAAAATGGCGACAGGGAAGAAAGCAGCAATCCAGTCTCAATTACAAGTATTAACACAAAGAAGAGGGTCAACAGAGGAAGTAATAAGAATTAGTGACCAGAATGCATCTTTAGTAGAAGAATTGAGGAAAATGAGATTGGAAATACAAGGAATCAGACAGGAAATGAAGGATGAATTGAAAGAAACGAGACTTGAGATGAGAGAGGAAATGAAAGAAAATAGATCAGAAATAAGAAAAGACTTGAAAAAAGAACTAGATAATTATGGGAAGAAATTAGATAAAATTACGACTGATTTATCTAAGACTCAGAAGGAAGTTGACACATTAAAGGCTAAAACAACACAACTGGAAAGGACAACAAAAGAAATGGATATGAAACAAGAACAACAAAGAGTAAAAGATTTATCAAACGAAATTAGATACAGAGAACGTTGTGTAAAAATTCGAGGTCTACCTGAATCAATGAATGAAGATCTATATAACATTATAGTGATAGCAATGAAGGATTTCTTAGGATTTACGGAAGAAAAAATGGAAATGGAGACCGATAAGGTCTTTCGAGTTAACTCTGTATTTGCGAGAGAAAATAAGGCACCAAGAGATATAATTGTGTGTTTCACCAGAACTAGAATAAGAGACTTAGTAATTGAGAAGAGTTATAACAGTATATTTAAAGTCAATAGTCATGAGCTGAAAATTTTTAAAGATATTCCACCTTCCGTAATGTTGAGCAGGCAAAAATATAAATCATTGACACAGTTGTTGAAGAAAAAACGAATCGAATACAGATGGGAGAGGATTGAAGGACTTACCTTTATGTGGAGACAGAGAAGATATAAAATAGACACAATAGAGAAAGCAAAAGAAATGGAAAGAAGATTGAGTAAAGGAGAAAAGGAATTTTATGATCATCAAGAAGAATCTCAAGTAGTAACACGATCTATGGTTAAACAACAAGAAAAGGAATTAAATGGAACTGAAAATGTTATTGGAAACAAAGAATCAGAAAGAGTACTTATATTTAGAAGAAGAAAGAAAAAAGAGCAAACTGAACAAGGACAAGAACGGAGGTTAGATAAAGAACATTTGGAAGAAGAAAGTGTACTTAGTAAAGAGGAAAAAGATCAAGAAGAAGAGGAAGAAGAAGAAGAAGAGGAAGAAGAAGAAGAAGGAGAGGACACCGACAAAGAAGATTAAAGAAGAATAAGAGAAGAAAATAAAGAAAGAAATTTGAAATATAAATTAATAAAAAAGAGATAATAAAAATAAATAAAGGGGCGGAAGGGGTGGAACAAAATAAAAGAAGTTAAAAAATACATCTATAAACACGACCAGAAATTAAGATGGGAGTTAAGATTCTTTCCTGGAACGTTAAAGGATTAAATTCGAAATATAAAAGGAATATGATCTTTCATTATTTGGAGAAATTAAAAATGGATATAGTATGTTTGCAGGAAATAAGAATAAAAGAAAAAGATGTCAAATATATTAGAAACCCGAGACTTGGGAGCTGTTATACATCGGCGATTGATAAAAAGAAAAAAGGTGTGGTTATGTACATAAATAAGAAATATCCATCTAGAGAACTGTTTAAAGACAAAGATGGATCGTATATAGCTGTAGAAATTAAAATGAAAGAACAAACTATAGCAGCTGTTGGAATTTATGCACCATTGGAAGGGAGGAGTAAGTTTTATGAACAGCTGAAAAAGGATATGCAAAATTTGGAAAATAGTAATATTGTTATGATGGGTGATTTTAATGCTGTAATAGACCCCAAAGTGGATCGGAAATCTGATATTAGAAGAATCATTAGTGAGAAGCAGGGAAAATTGCCACGCACCTTTTTTGAAATCGTGGAAGAATTATCTATGGAAGATGTTTGGAGGTATAAATATGGCAATGCAAGAGAATATACATTTTATTCGGAAGTTCATCAATCCAGGTCAAGGTTGGACATGTTTATAGCCTCTAAAGCATTATTACCTAAAATAAAAAGTATGGAAATATTGGTTAAAATAATCTCAGATCACTACCCAATCAGGTTAGAAATTGAAGAGAAAAGGTTGGAATACACCTGGAGATTAAAGGATTCTTTATTAAAAAAGGAAAAAAATGTATCTAAATTAAAACAAGAAATGAAACAGTACTTTGAGGAAAATAAAACAGATGGAATTAGTAACAAAACAATTTGGGATGCTGGAAAGGCTGTTGCCAGAGGATATTTAATTAAGCTAAATGTAGAAGAAAACAAAAAAAGGAAAGATGAAGAAAATAAGGTCTTGACTGAAATTAAGAGAAAGGAACAAGAATGGAGAAGTAGTGGCGATAATAATTTAAAAATGGAGATTCAAAATTTGGAATTACAACTAAGAACACTTACAATAAAGGACATGGAAAGGAAACTGCAATATATCAAGCAGAGACATTTTGAAATGGGAAATAAACCAAGTAAACTGATGGTAAATATGATAAGAACTGAGAGGAATAAGAAGATAATAACGGAAATACAACAAGATGGACAATCTGTGACCAGTCAAGAAGGAATAAAAAAGGCATTTGAAAGTTACTATCAGAACTTATATAAAGCCACAGGAAAAGGAGAAAAGAACAGAGAGGAAATACGGAATTACTTGAGCAAACAGAAAATACCTCAGTTAAATGAAGATCAGAAAAAAGAACTGAATAAAGACATTACTGAAAGGGAAATAAGCGAGACAATAAGGAAATTGAAAATAGGGAAAGCGCCGGGGCCGGATGGCTTTTCAAGCTTATATTACAAAAAGTTGGAAGAAATTCTAGTAAGACCTTTAAAAAACACATTAAATGATATAAGGAAAGACGGTATCCCTGACTCTTGGCAGGATGCGTATATCTCCTTAATCCCAAAAGAGGGGAGAGATTGCCGAGAAACAAAAAATTACAGGCCTATCTCTTTGACTAACATTGATTACAAGATCTTCACAACAATCATTGCAGAATGTCTTAAGAGCATATTGGGTGATATTATTCATAAAGACCAGAATGGATTTTTGCCAGGAAGATCTGTGAAGAATAATGTAAGAATAGTACTGAATATAATTGAATTCTTTGAAAAACACAATGAAAGAAAACTTGCAATGATTTTTGTTGACGCCGAGAAGGCGTTTGATAAAGTAAATTGGGTATTTATGGAAGAATTAATAAAAATAATGAAAATGGGACTACATTTTGAACAGTGGATAAAAGCAATTTATAAAAAACAAAGAGCTCAGATATTAGTCAATGGGGAAAAAACCAAGGATATTACAATAGAAAATGGAACCAGACAGGGATGTCCATTATCCCCACTATTGTTCATATTAATTATGGAAGTTTTAAATACTAGGATTAGAGATGACAAGAATATACAAGGTATAAACATAAAAGGATATAAATACAAATTAAAAGCGTATGCTGACGACCTGGTATTATTCCTTGAAAACCCAATTGAAAATATAAAGAATATTCAAAGCATTCTACAAGAATTTGGACAATTGGCAGGCTTTAAAATTAATGAAGATAAAACAGCACTAATTACAATGAACATGACAAGAAAAGAGGAAGAAGAATTGCAAAAATTATCTAAATTCAAAATAGAGAAGAAAATTAAATATTTAGGCATAATTATGACTAAGAGAAATACAGACCTGTTTGAAAATAACTACATTAGAATTTGGAAGGAGATAAAAATAAATTTAAATAAATGGTCTAAATTACAGATTTCACTATCAGGAAGAATCTCATTGATTAAAATGAGTGTCCTTCCAAAACTGATGTATCTGTTTCAAAATATTCCCATAATCCACAATGAGAAATGCATAGAAGACTGGAAAAAGGAAATAATTAAATTCATCTGGCAAGGGAAAAAATCCAGGATTAAATGGTCTAGTTTAATAGAAACGAAGGAAAAGGGAGGTTTTGCACTCCCTGACTTGAAACTGTATTATTATGCTAATTGTATGAATTGGTTGGAAGAATGGATTAAGCTAGAAGACGACAGTTTACTGAATATTGAAAGCGACTACATGGAATTTGGATTTCATGCATTCTTGTGGTACGGAAAGTTGAAAAATAATAAGAGATTCGAAAATCATTGTATTAGAAAAGCATTATTAAGAGTTTGGATGAAAATAAAAAAACAATTTTATAGGAAAATCCCACTTTGGACATCCCCTCAAGAAGCTTTTTTAAATAAAAGTAGAACAAAATCCGGGAATTGGATTAGATATAATGATATTATAACCTGGGAAAGCTTTAATGGTTTAAAAGAACATAGAATGAAACCAAAAGAACAATTAGAAGAAGAAGGAAAAATCAATAATTGGTACATATATCTGCAATTGAAAAGTAGGTACAATACTGACAGGAAGGAAGATGGATTTGAGGAAAAGAAAACAGAATTAGACAAAATAATTGAGAATAAAGAAGGCCATCATATATCAAAGTATTATAAGTTGTTTAGAGAGCGATATCTTGAACAGGACACAATAAAACATGTAATGATATTATGGGCTAAAGATCTAGATGGAAATATTCAAAAGAAATCTTGATTTTAATATGGTAGTTTTAAAAATTATTCTTAAAATATGTTTATTAGTAATTTTCCATGCATGAATCTTGCTTTGATTCATGCATGAGCCACCTTGGGTCCTGTTTGCTTGAAGGATATACCGTATTTTTCGGCATATAAGACGCTCCGGCATATAAGACGCACCCAATTTTAAAGGAGGAAAATCTAGAAAAAAAAGATTCTTAACCAAATACTGTAGTAAAATATTTTATATCAACTTTATAAAGTTAACAGCAGTTTAAGAA
This sequence comes from Phrynosoma blainvillii, assembly GCA_026167975.1. NCBI lineage: Eukaryota > Metazoa > Chordata > Lepidosauria > Squamata > Phrynosomatidae > Phrynosoma > Phrynosoma blainvillii. Next base: position 100,673,067 of record JANUYF010000002.1, read on the forward strand.
CAATTTTAAGTTGTAAATGTAAGTTTAAGCCAGCAGCAGGGCCAGGTATTGCACAAATTCCCTGCCCAACTTTCTTGCAAGTCTCCTGTCGCCTTATGGCGACTCCATGAATTTCTTAGGATTTTCTTAGGCAAGGAAGACTCGAGAAGTGGTTTTGCCAGTTCCTTCCTCTGAAATACAGCCTGCAGCACCTGGGATTCTTTGGCGGTCTCTCATCCAAGGACTATCCAGGGCTGACCCTGCTTAGCTTCCAAGATCAGATGGACTGGTACCTTTGGAGTTTTTAGGCCATTGTCTTATGGAGTAATTTATGGCTTATTTTGACCCTACCATGAGGGTTTTCTTGGCAGATTTCTTCAAGGGGGGGGGGTTGCCATTTCCATCCTCTGAGGCTGAGAGAGTGTGATTTGGCCAGAGTAATCCAGTGCCTTGGAGTAATTTCTGGCTCATTTTGACACTACCATGAGGGTTATCTTGGCAGATTTCTTCAGAGGAGGGAGTTTGCCATTTCCACCCTCTGAGGCTGAGACAGTGTAACTTGGCCAGGGTACTAATCCAGTGCCTTGGAGTAATTTCTGGATCATTTGGATCCTACCATGAGGTTTTCCTGGCAGATTTCTTCAGAGGAGGGAGTTTGCCATTTCCACCCTCTGAGGCTGAGACAGTGTAACTTGGCCAGGGTAATAATCCAGTGCCTTGGAGTAATTTCTGGATTATTTGGATCCTACCATGAGCGTTTTCCTGGCAGATTTCCTCAGAGGAGGGAGTTTGCAATTTCCACCCTCTGAGGCTGAGACAGTGTAACTTGGCCAGGGTAATAATCCAGTGCCTTGGAGTAATTTCTGGATCATTTGGATCCTACCATGAGGTTTTCCTGGCAGATTTCTTCAGAGGAGGGAGTTTGCCATTTCCACCCTCTGAGGCTGAGACAGTGTAACTTGGCCAGGGTAATAATCCAGTGCCATGGAGTAATTTCTGGATCATTTGGATCCTACCATGAGGTTTTCCTGGCAGATTTCTTCAGAGGAGGGAGTTTGCCATTTCCACCCTCTGAGGCTGAGACAGTGTAACTTGGCCAGGGTAATAATCCAGTGCCTTGGAGTAATTTCTGGATCATTTGGATCCTACCATGAGCGTTTTCCTGGCAGATTTCCTCAGAGGAGGGAGTTTGCAATTTCCACCCTCTGAGGCTGAGACAGTGTAACTTGGCCAGGGTACTAATCCAGTGCCTTGGAGTAATTTCTGGATCATTTGGATCCTACCATGAGGTTTTCCTGGCAGATTTCCTCAGAGGAGGGAGTTTGCAATTTCCACCCTCTGAGGCTGAGACAGTGTAACTTGGCCAGGGTAATAATCCAGTGCCTTGGAGTAATTTCTGGATCATTTGGATCCTACCATGAGGTTTTCCTGGAAGATTTCTTCAGAGGAGGGAGTTTG